>CM030009.1:20865786-21597661 GCA_017639485.1 Pluvialis apricaria
GCTACAACAAACCACAAATACTGGCTTTCCTGGGGAGCGTGAGGGTGAAGGGGAGAGAAATCAAAGCCTCAGAAAGGGCTTTTCCTTTCCCTCCCAACAGATTAGAGTACACTGACCTCGATTACAGCACTAGTGTAAAGTCCCTGTGTCCAGAAAGCCTTCAAGGACCAGTTCTCCAGCTTTCCTAGTGGTGCCACCTTTGAGCCACAGACCCCACCAAAGGCAGTTCTGGCCCTGTTTTCCTCTTGCTCACCTCATTCCCTTGGGCTCAGGTTAAATGGTGCGCTCTTCGTGCCACTGCCAAAGAGAGGGGGTCTCAGCAGGGGTGAGAGGGAGGGAAGAGATGAGTGCAGGAGCTGACTTCCCTGAGGCTGCTCTAGCCCTGACGGGAATCAATCAACCCTCTCCCACCTTCGAGCAGCAGTGCTGGAGTGGGCACGTTTCGTGTCCACCCAGAAAAAAGAGCAGCTGGCAGCTGTGCGGCAGTGAAGAGGAGCCCTGTGGGGAACGAAGATTTGTCACTGTCTGCTGACAAGTGGGGGAAAATAATTTACTAGGGCAGGCCTTTTCAGGTACAATGAAGTTTGGGACATTTTGTCAGCTAATGAAGGGAAATAGCCACATTGACTCAGCTTCAGCCTGAGGCTGCCCTCGAAGCGACCCTTAAAAAAAAAAAAGAGGAAAAGAGATTAAGAGACTGAGTATTTTGTTTGTTGGTTTGGGTTTTGTTTGTTTGTTTTTGTGGGTTTTTTTCTAATGGCCTTTTTTAATTACAAAATGTCTGTTAAGAGTCACATGGACTCTTCCTTATGAAATTCAGATGGATTCCTGAGTGGGTCTGAGCCAGTGGACAGGAACTTGTACCAGAGCAAGTGGCTGTGAAGGGTTTGAGGAGGTAGCCACAGCTGCTAGGTAGCAAGTACTGGAGATGCTCTTAGGCCTGAGGGATGGGGCTGGGATGGCTGGGGCTGAGCCGACAGTCCTAGGCAGAGGTGTCCCATTTTAAGAAATGTGCACTAAATTGCTTCTCTGGTGAGGGTAAAGGAAGGCACCCCTGGGGGAGAACAGCAGTCAGGACTGGTGGAAACTGGAGGGAAAAGCAGGTGAGGCATAGCGAGGCAGTTAATGCAAAAATGTGTCTTATCAGAGCGCCTTCACTGCAGGAGGACTAGGTTTAAGAGGGTTGTCAGCTGTCTTCTGTCCTTTCTCACTCCCTCCCCCAGTAGAGCTGCCTGATTTAGACCCTCTGTCTCAGCATCCCGATTCGGGAGGACTCGTTATCCGGGCAGCAAGCTGAAATGATGCTGCTTTCCTGTAGAAGGTGAAGGGTAACACTGTTCAGCGCTTGCAGCACTGAAGAGCTTGACCCCTGCCCCATCAGAGCCTGCCAGTAGCGCTTCAGGTGCACATTCAGGTGTATTCACCGAACAAACTTTTCCCCATCCTGCAGAGATCATAGTGTAATCAATGTAGCCTAAAAACAGACCAGCCTACGGCTGCTTTCCATGCTGCTGGTTTTTGCCAGGAGCAGAACAGCTCTGTATTATGAACTCTGTGCCCCTGGAGGCTTGTTTGTGCCTAGGCTCCCACCAGCCTGGGAGAGGAAAGAAAATGCAAGCCAAGTGGTGACAAAGCAAGGCCTGCTGATAGAACTGAGCACAGATGGCAAGCAATGCAACCAAAAGTACTCCAGGGCTTACTTCTGATCCAGTGGATAGTTTGGAACAGAAGAGGTGACACCCCGTGGCCTATCCTTGGCCTCTGATCAAGAAGAGATTGATTAATGTAGGAGGGCTGGTAAACCTTGGGCATCTGAGAGCCCCCACGTGTTAGGTGTCATATCAACTTTCAGCCACTTCTAATCAGAATCTGATTTAAGGTACAAGATTTTTTTAGTATGTTCCTGGTATCTCACAAGTTTTGTTCAGCCTTTAAGTGTCCAAGATACGTATTTCTTTGAACGTTTTTCTGCCAGCCCAAACACAAAAGGTCTTGCAACCTGGACAGAAGCATCAAGTTATTTTCTAGATGCCTCACTTGCAGCCTCCTCTGTCTTATAATGAAGGCAACTACATGCTACCTACAACAGATGGATAAATTAGACTTGCCTTTGCCCATTTGCTGGCAGCTGTACAGAGGCTGCAAGATCTAACACACTTGATAATAACTGAATTATGAGACCAGCTTTCTGTGCAGTGTAAATCAATGTGCTAAGGAGGGGTGTGCCTAGTATTCAGGCATTTTCTAGATTACTCTTCCATTTACTAAAAGCAAGCAATTGCTTAAAAAAAAAAAAAAGCCAGATTTTTGTCTTGCTGTGCAAGATGTACATTCCAACAGCTGTAGGTTTCTCAGAAGGCTTTTCAGAGTTACTCAGCAAAAGTGCAGGGAAGATCTGGGCCAGGAGATTTTCTTGGCGGATTTTCAGTGATCATTAATAACTCGATCACTTGTGGGGTGGGGGAGCAGATGACATGGGGGGTAAAGACAGAAGCGCTGAGCTGCGCTGTGATGGTCGAGAGAGGGGAGAGGAATCGAGTTTTCAGACTGGCAAGACCACAGCAGCGATATGTGGCACAAAGCCCTGAGGGGCTGCTGGAGAGGCACAGTGTTTCGTCATATGCATTTCTGTGCCAGTGGCAGCCCATGGGTGCCTCAGCCATGCAATCAGGGGCTGAGACCTGTGTTCAGACCCCAGGGATGGCAACAGGGAGCTGCCCCAGGGGCCACGGTGTTGTTTAGGATTGCCATGCACTGATATTGCCCCCTAGCTGCCCTGGCTTCTCGCTCCAGCTTAGCATGGACTGAGAGGCTTGTCTGCATTGGTTTTAAGTCCGCTTTTCTGTTTCTGAGAGAAACAGGGCACTTGGACCATTGCTTCTCTCACCACCTCCACTATGGACCCCATCTGAGGGATCACTGATTACCTGTACTAGGAGCCGGCAGCGTGTTGCTGCTCAGGAGAGCTGCTAAGTGGTCCTTGGGAGAGGTTTCCTGGCCTGCTAACACCACACGTATATGTCTGGGAACAGCATGGAGAGAAGCTCCCCTGTATTCCTGTGTCTCTTTGCACAACAGATGTGTGCTGGGGCCAGTCTGATGGCTTGCAGCACCCACTTCCTCCAGCCCACCAGCCACTCTCATGCCCGGAGCCCTGCTACACAGAGCCCCGAAGCCTGTGTTTCACTCTTGCACTGGTGTTTGTGTTGGCAGAGGGACCTGGAAAGACTTTTTGATGCCAGAGTGCATACGTGCAGTCTGGATGCCACTCCAGACCCTCCTTGACCGATTCCTTTTCTCTCCTGGTGGATCAGGGAGCCTCCCCTTTGCAGTTAGCGGGGCTGTAGCCTATGTGCCTGCATTTGGTCCCTCGCTTTCCCCCTTTGCTATGTGCTGTTGGCGGGGTCTGGGAGGATGTTTTCCTAATTTTGCAGCATCGAAGTGCTAGGAGCAGATGGGCTAAGCCTGTTGCTGAGTCTGCTTCCTCCCCTCACAGTGTATTTGGCGCAGGGGATGGGGTGCTGGCAGCTTGGATTCTTGATGGGCTTCTGTTTGGGCCAGCCCTTGGCAAAGGGTTGGTGTTTGCTGCAGATCCGCAGCTGACTTGGTAGGGTGGGCCCAGCCCCGTGGCTCCCTGTGAGCCATGGTGCGAGAGCCGGCAGAGCCACGCAAACCTGGTTCTTGCTCCTGGGGACATGGGCAGTGCCTGGGGTACGTTGTGTGCTGTTCATGTGCTTGGTTTGCTGGTCAGCAGTAATGAAGAATTTGCATGTCCCTCAAGAGCTGAGGCTGCTGTGCCCAAATGGAGGGGGAGGGGGGAGGGGGGGGGGTGAGAAGCTGTGCAGGAGCAGCTGTGTCGCAAGATGTCTCAGTCAATGTCGCTGGAGGAATGGCACTAAATCCACGTTTATCCCATGCTTTTCTCTCTTTCACGTGCAGCCTGTGAAAGGGCTTCCCTTGCTGTTGTGTTTGCTTCCTTACAGCTGCGCAGTGCTGTCACAGCACAGAACATGTATGGCAGGTAATGATTTTTCACAATAATAAGTACTGCCTCTGAAAAAAACCCAAGCCTTTAAAATTTTATAAAGTAACAGAAATAGGTACTCAAGAATAGCTTTTGTGAGACAAACTTTCTGCCTTGCTTGACTTACAGTAGAATAAACCAGGAGTAAATAGATAGGATTTAATGGTGTAGCTATCTAAGCCCTTTCTAGCTACTTCTTTCTTAACCAGGGAAGGCTGGAGGAAAAACTAGCAGAAAAATCAATTTGTTAGGGTGATATCCCTCCTTTCTCACCCACACCACTGCCCACAGAGGATATAGGCGTAAACCAGCCATGCTACAGCAGCTCAGCTGAGCAAGCAGAATTGAGGCATCCTGAGGTGATCTTACACGGGCAGAATTGCTCTCAAGGGTAGGCTGAGCCTCTCTACTGACAAGATGAGGAGCCTAGTGATACTGGTCTTCACCATAAATACCTCAGTTGAATGTCTGAGATGGGACAAATCCACGCAGATGACCTTACACCAAGCATGTGTCTTCCAAAGCATCTTTCCGCAGCAGTCTTCCATGGTGGGACCGGGACCATTCTGCAAGCACTTGGCTCGCCCTGCCCACAGCCATCCCTTTTCACAACACTCATCTGGCCCTGCAGCATTGGCTCCAGCTGCCATCTAGAGACTGTGCTGTCCAGCTTGTACAAGCCTTCCCTGGGCACTGAATCAGCATTCCTGCTAGGTGAGCGTGGAGGCGGGGGTTAAAATGAACTGTTTTTCACCAAATCACACAGTACTAGAGGTAAGGTGCATTTGTGAAGCTTGTAGGGGATGGGTTGTATAGAGAAATAACGTGTCCCTCTCTAGACAGCAGGGAGTGACCTTCTGCAGGTTTATAACCTGTAGCATCCCTAAGCAACAGCTGTGCATTCTAAGCAGGGTGTAGGCTGCAGAAAGTCACCAGGCTCAGGTGATCTGAGACATGATGGCAGATCTGGATGCCCATTATGGTATTTTATTCTTATGGTTGCTCAATGAACAAGAGAAATAAAACACAGTTTTGTGGTTCAACAGCTAGTCTAGATGATGATGATGTATTTCATGACTGTCAGATTCAGGCAGTTTGTTAAAATTAGAAATGATAGATTTATGGCCCAGAAGGGGTTACTACAGCATGCAGCAGATCAGACTTCCCTCTCATTTTGGCATTTGTTTGCCGCTTTCTACGCTATTGGTGTTCTCCCCTCTAGGGTTGAGGCCTTCAGGCACAACCCTAACATAAGCAGAGATGAGCAAGTAGCCCAAAGGCTGCCGCTTTGTGCCATACTTGGCTGTAGCCACTGTGATGACAGTAGTCCCAGGGTGCTGTTCCCTTCCTCCTCTGATGCTTCTGGCCCAGAGATCTGCCTCAGCACCTTCCCTTCTCTCCATGTCTGTGAGCCAGAACAGGAAAACAAATATTTGAAGGTTTAAGAGGAAAATGAGGATAGAGACAGAAATCTTCACTGTTCTTTCTGATCTGTCTCACAACTTTGACTTCTAGCACCAAGGGTTTTTTCTAGATTGTCAAACTAGGATCAGAGCACCATTCCTCTAGCCCACTTCTAACAATTTTCATTCTTCTTGGACAGAATTTGGTTTTCCTCTGTTCCCCTGACAAAATGTGTATCTCAGTATCTCATCTCCCATTGCTACAACCCTTTCCCAGGCTTCTCTGCTCTACTTTGCACTCAAATTGCTGTCATTTTTTAATTGCAATCCCAGTACTTCACACAGTTATTGTCCAGTGGGGTGAAATGAGGCATCAGGCAGCAGCTACGGTCTCTTCTGTGGTGTCTGAAGTGCACATGCTGTCACATACATGTAGCTCCTTTGCAGGTTGCACGGCCCCTAATTACTGTGTGTCTACTTTTTTTTTAAGCAATGTTTCTACCATAATTCTATGGGGTAAGAAACTGATTAAAATGTACCAAACTATATCATCCTTAGTGCTTTGAAAGATCCCTGCGGTTGGTGGGTGGCTGTGGGGGAGGGAGTGATTGAAGCAAAATGTCCCCTCTCCCCAGGAGATCTTTCTCCCCCACACCCATAATCCTACTACTTCGTACTTATATAACGTTGTCATCTCATACAGTGCGTATGCAATCGATCTGTCGCCAGAAGGAAGCTCAGCCAGAAGTTGGAGCAAGGGACTGAGAGTTGGGGTTCCTGACTTCTGCCACTTGTGCGCAGCAGGCTCTTGGCTTCAGTTTTCCTCTCTACAAAAGAGATCCTACTGATTTTTGCCTTGCCCGCTGAGCTGATGCGAAATGAAGTTTATGTTGATAGAAATGCTTTGAGATCCCTTGATGAAACATACTAATTGATTAATGGAATCTTCTCTAATCATCAAATTTCTTTCAATTAACTAATGAAACTTCCTTGCAAGGGTACAGCGTGCTGTTCAGCAAGCAAAATAAAAAACCTGACCTTCAGACAGCTCTCTTAGGTGCACAGAGAAAAGCAGTGCTGGAGTCTTGGAGGGTGACAGAACCAGAGTTCCTCTGGTGCTGCGCATTGCCAGACTGCGCTGGGGCCTGGTAGCCTGCGGCATGTGGGGTGGGCTTGTGAAGGGTGGTGATTTTTAGGGAGAAGGAATTAGGCAAAATGGACAAAACAGGTCCCTGCTGGGGGGAAGCACCAAGTGATGCTTAATATATGTATGTGCATGATGCATGTCTGTTATTTTAGGTGGTCGAGAAAGCTGATCCATCTGTCCCATAAAACACATGACAATGCTGAGACACCACTCTTGGGCTCCGTCAGCAGCCTTGTGAAGCATGGGGAACCACAGCCCCAAACTGAACTGGGGAGAGTTTTATTCAGCCCCAAAATACCATAGATGTTCCTGTAGTCTTAGCTAAAGGGGCCGGTCAGCCCGAACACATTTGGAAAAAGTTTCGCCTCTTTGTAGCAGCAGTGGGAGGGTTAAATTACTGGCACCAGTGCCACATGGCTGGGATATGACCAGATAAGGAGAGGCTGTTATCCTACTGGAGCATGCAAGGGGCAGCAGGGGAGGGAGAGAGTGTGTGCTGAGTTGCTGTGCAACAAGTCAGGACTGGGAAAGTAGAATTAATTTTTGCCTGCTGTACCATTTCAGTGTAACACAGCTGAATTAATCTCTTGAGATTTAATATTTAGGTCTTTGTATTTCTATATATTAAATCTGGAGAAGCAGTTCTTGAGGCAGGAGCAGGAGTTGTTTGTGTACCTGCAGCACCCAGGTTGGGTAGCCATGTTGTATTCAGTTAGCAGCAACAAGTATCGTTAGGTTTAACTGGTGATCAGTATGTCATTTTAACTAATGTGAGAAGGTTTACCAGATAAGAGGGTATTGGATTTGCTGGGAGCAATAGAAGGAATGGAAATATTTCAAGAACTGTTAAAATGAGCAGGCGCTGCTGCTACACCAGGCTTATCTTCGTGGTGTGGAAGAGGGATGTGCCTATTGACACTCGAGCTCAGCCTTAGCTTGGGGACAGATAGGAGTTGTTGGTCCCTGGCTCCCAAATCCCTTCTGCTACTGTTCAGCAAACTCGCATCTTAGCTTTCTAACTTCCTTCTTGAACCATGAGGGTTTCACAGTCTGACATACATGCTATTCATCTGCCTTATTAAGGTTGGCCCATCACTGTTAGGAGCACCCTGTCTCTACAAATTTATCCTGCTTTTTAGCAGAAATTCCTCCCCGGCAAGGCTCCCTCCTTTATCAGAGCCATTCCTCCTCCCATTCCTGCACGCAAGGCATGGACTGCACGTGGCCCTCATGGCAGAACCTCTGGGAGGAGCAGCTACGTGCCAGCTGACCACAGTCACAGCACTGTGAGCACATCCTTTTCTCCAAAAGCTCTGATGCACGATTTCAGTACCTGACCACGTAGCAAGTGTGTCATATCATCACATCCAGTATGAGCTTTAGCAAGTCTGGTTTATTTCTGGTTTTAGGTTCACAAACAGCATCCTCTTTTCTTCCTTTTCCTGTGTCCCCTACAGAAACTTGATTCTGGTCTTTGCCTCCAAGACAGCATCTCTTCAAATTGCCTTTTTTGTTCCATAATATATGAGAGTGCTCAGCTGGAATCTATACTGCATGGAACATGAGGAATTTCTTTCCTGGTCAATGGAGTGAACGTGTTTCTTAAATTCTTTCTTTTCCCCTAAAGCTTTACTGTCTAAGTTAGCTGTTGGATTGCAACGGTATCAAATTTACAGATACATCTGGCAGAAACAGTGAAAGCAAGAAACATCAGATTAGGCATAAAAGGAAAAAGGTAGAATGAAAAAAAAAAAGCATGTATAGTTCAATTGTGAAGGCCACACTGTTCCTTTGGGCTGTTGAGTTGTATTGGTCTGACTGGGACTTTTGCTCTTTGCTAGGTCCCACTAAGCGCTTTCCATGTACCTTTGGGGACTAGCACAAGCTGGAGGAAACAACTTCCAGCCCTTGCTTCACAGGGAGAATCCAGAGTTGGTTACACCTTGCTGTACTTCCTGTACTTCTGAAAGGCAGCAAAACAAAGTTAGATCTAATTAAACAGGAAAGAGTATAGCCTCTGGGTCTGGTACATTTTGATTAGCGTGTCTCTTAGGGTGTTATACATCTGAGCAACCAAGGTTAACAGACATGCTTCTACTGACAGTTCCTTGGATTGGGCTTGCAGGACCCACGCTCCTTGCCGACTGGAAAAGGGGAAACATAACCCCTATCTTCAAAAAGGTAAAAAGGAAGACCCAGGGAACTACAGGCCAGTCAGTCTCACCTCTGTGCCCAGCAAGATCATGGAGCAGATCCTCCTGGAAACTCTGCTGAGGCACATGGAAAATAAGGAGGTGATAGGTAGCAGCCAGCATGGCTTCACCAAGGGCAAGTCATGCCTGACAAATTTGGTTGCCTTCTACGGGGTGCTTACAGCGGTAGTGGACAAGGGAAGAGCAACTGATTTCATCTGCTTGGACTTGTGCAAAGCGTTTGACACTGTCCCACACGATATCCTGGTCTCTAAATTGGAGAGACATGGATTCGACAGATGGACCACTTGGTAGATAAAGAACTGGCTGGACAGTTGCATGCAAAGAGCGGTGATCAATGGCTCAATATCCAAGTGGAGACCAGTTACAAGTGGTGTTCCTCAGGGAACTGGGACCTCTGCTGTTCAACATCTTTGTTGGTAACATGGACAGTGGGATAGAGTGCACCCTCAGCAAGTTTGCTGATGATACCAAGCTGTTGGCGAGGCAGACACGCTGGAGGGGAGGGATGCCATCCAGAGGGACCTGGACAGGCTGGAGAGGTGGGCCCAAGCCAACCTCATGCAGTTCAACAAGGCCAAGTGCAAGGTCCTACATCTGGGTCGGGGCAATCCCAAGCACAAATACAGGCTCAGCGGAGAATGGCTGGAGAGCAGCCCTGTGGAGAAGGACCTGGGGGTGCTGATTGATGAGAAACTCAAGGTGAGCCAGTAATGCACGATTGCAGACCGGAAAGCCAACCATAACCTGGGCTGCATCAGAAGAAGCGTGGCCAGCAGGGCAAGGGAGGTGATTCTGCCCCTCTACTCCGCTCTGGTGAGACCCCACCTGGAGTACTGCGTCCAGCTCTGGAGTCCCCAACATAGGAAAGACATGGACCTGTTGGAGCAGGTCCAGAGGAGAGGCACGAGGATGATCAGAGGGCTGGAGCACCTCTCCTATGAGGAGAGGCTGAGAGAATTGGAGTTGTTCAGCCTGGAGAAGAGAAGGCTCTGGGGAGACCTTATAGTGGCCTTGCAGTACCTAAAGGGGGCCTACAGGAGAGCTGGGGAAGGACTTTCCACAAGGGCATGTAGTGACAGGACGAGGGATAATGGCTTCAAACTAGAAGAAGGTAGATTTAGATTAGACACTAGGAAGAAATTTTTCACTTTGAGGGTGGTGGGGCACTGGCACAGGTTGCCCAGAGAAGTTGTGGAAGGTCCATCCCTGGAGGTGTTCAAGGCCAGGCTGGATGGGGCCTTGGGCAACCTGGTCTAGTGGGAGGTGTCCCTGCCCATGGCAGGGGGGTTGGAACTCAATCATCTTCAAGGTCCTTTCCAACCCAAACCATTCTATGACAGTGCCAACACCTGTGTTGCCTGTGGTGCTAGGCCCAATTTGCTGCTCTTCAGAGCGCATCAAAAGTTTGTATTTCCATCCCAGCATTTGCTGATTCAAAGATATATTGAGATATAGTTGTAGATTAGCAAAAGGCTATTTGACAATTACACACAAAGTGATTGTAATGTTCCTTTAGGGCTCTCAGTGTATCTACACTCTCATGCAGTGGGTGTATTGTGTGGACGCAGTCACACCCCTTATGTCTCCAGTCCTACTCCAGCTGAACTGTCTTAAATATTCCATGAGCTATGCATTCTTCCTCCACTTTCTAGATCCGTAAATTCAAAGTATATCTGGGCTAACATGAAATGTTTGACATGAGTAACTTCAGAAACGGGATTCAGTACTGAAACACAGCTACGTCGGGGGTTTGGATTTAATAGCACAGAACTTGTACCTTTGCATGAGTTCTGTCTTCCTGAGTAGCAGGAACCAGCTTTTTCAAAAGCTTCCTGCTAATGTTGAATGAAAATCATGTCCTCCTAACATTTCAAACATTTCTACCAAAAAAATACAGCTATCTTTTGATTTTAGATTAGAAATGGGGACATTGTTTAGAAAATGGGATTTGTAGCAGGCTACCCTCTAAAATCCAAAGACCTTCCACGTATTCACTAAACTGTGTTATAACCAAGATGTCCCAAGCTGTCACACAGTAAAATGGCAGTCATTGGTATGTCACAGTCATTTTCCCCTGCCAGTGGAGAACACCCAGCCCAGAGAGATCCCTGGCTGTCCAGACTTCCTCAGCATATGTGACTTGCTGCTCTTCATTAGCAGATAGCAGCAATCAGCGTGTCATCTTTGTGGCACTTCAGACCACCAGGCTTGAGTGGCAAAGGAAACAGAGGGTTCCTACCTAACAAGAAGTAACGCTTTGTTCACTTCGACCTAACAGTCAGAGATATGTCCTTAAATTGGACTCAAAACACGCAGCACTGCAAAGAAGAAACCACAGGCACAAGGTACTCACCGCTGCAGTCACGTTTTTAGACCTCGTAGCTTACCTATTGCTGAGCTGTGGGACCCACAAGTCGTGTCACATGTTGGAGGAAATCCCGTCCAGGGACAAGGCAGTCCCACTCACTCTCACAGGTGGCAGCTATCTGCTGAAGTCATACCAAAGCAGTATTTTTAACATGACTTGAAAGAACTGCCAGCTCTTCTGCTGCTGAAAATGGAGCTATTTTTAGCAATTAGCTGTATTCAAATGTTCCTTTCATGATTTGCACAGGCAGCGAATGGTTTAGTAGATTACCAGAAAGGATCAGATACTCCCTTGGATAAAAGTCCATTTTTAACACAGATGGAAATCTTCACACTTCACAGTGTCAGGAGGGTTGGGAAGGGATATAACCTTGGGGCATCCTGTTAACATTTGTTTGCCCCCATTCTGAGAAGAATTTAAGTATTCATCTGCCTTGCCTAGTTCAGGTAGCGCTTTGCATTACTATAGCTTCTTCCAGCTCACAATCTCAGACCCTGAAACATCACAGAGGTGGACAATATACTCAGTACTACTTTCCACTTGCAGTTGTTAAAGCTTTCTCCTGTTCCTGTAAACAAAAGACAAAGGAAGGAGCTGATGATAAGTATCTGGCATTTTGCTGGTCAGGCTATTATTTCATTTACTTTTTCAGGAGGCACAAGTGTCTGTCTGTCGGTCTGCAGCAGCAGCAGAGCCTGCCGTAGCCTGTGCTGCGAGTTAGTCAGTGTGTGCTTTGGGGCCTGGGAGGGCATCTACTGCTGTGAGGGTGGTGGCAGAGAGCAGGATCAGAGTGGTTGGTAGACACTTTCCGAACGCATGGTCATCTCTCAGAGCTGTGTGTCAGATTATACATGGCACTTCACCAAAATTAACACTGGTTCCTTAAACAGGTCTGGCATCAGCAATCAGGCTGCTATGAGGTGGCAGGAGATGGCTGTGATCTAGCTATTACGTAGACTGTCATGTAATTCGAATAGGGCCTCAGATGGCCCTGATTCGGCAAATATTTGAATTGCTATTGCACAAAGCATATGCTTATGCTTTAAGTCTACAGTCAAGGAGTTTAAGCAGAGACACAAAATTAAAGAAGCGTTCAACAGATTTATTATAACAAGTCCTCTGTTTGCTTCAGAGGGCCTGGCATTCGGTACTGCAGAGCAACTTTAATGCCTCTTGCTTGGTCTGTAAAGCTGGGGAATTATTCAGCTGGGAAAAATGCAAAATATTGACTGCATGCAACTGGCAGGTTTCCCTGACTTCTGGAAAGGAGCGAGCCACAGACCTGCCAGATCCAGTGTTTCTTTGAATGGAGCATGTGGGTGCTGGAGGCAGCTCTCCCATCACTCAGAGCCCTTCAGGAAGGGCTGGGGAGAAAAGATTCTCTTCAGACGTAAAGTCACCTATGCAATTGGATAGCAGAGCTAAGACAAGACAAATCCTTCCCTATCTATGGCAGGGAAGGGAGGCATGCTCTGCCTTTTCTTACTGGCGACAAGCATCTGAGTTGAGATTTCCTCTGCAAGCCAACGTGGAAACTTTAATGGCTGGCATTAAATATTCCTTTTTAAAGCTGTACTCAACTGAAAAAAAAGTCAATTAGAGCCTCTTGAAAAGGAAAGAAAAAAGTGTATTAGTTAAAGCAGTGACGTTTCCTTTTGATAGAAAGCTGGTGTTTCCAAGAGTCTGAGATAAAGGCTAATAAGCAGTAATCAAAGAACACAGGAACCGGGCCTTATGCAATACCTCTCCCGTCTGCTCAGCGCAAATCCATGTGATCTTTACCATTAAGCAATGCAATTTGGCTTCATCCCAGAAACAAAGTCTTTTGCAGTACATGAGAAGAATTGTGTCCAGGCCACAAGCTTTTTGTCTGGGCTTGCAGACACATTTCCCCACAGTCAAGATACATTCAGATGTAGAGTTTGTTTTGGCTGACTGTAAAACTAGTCACCAGTCATAAATGTAGATCTCAAAGCTTGAGGAGGTACTAGAGCCAGAACCCCAAACTCAAATTTTTCTCTAAGATGCGGGGAAAGCACTGCTTTGCAGCACAGCTCTGGATCTTAGGTTGTCCTTCACCCTTATCATTCTCTTTTGTCTGTGTTCCTATTCTGTTCCTTTTTATCCTCCTCCTAGTTCTCTTCTTACATATCTGCTGATATTTTTTTCTGCAGCATCTTATTCTTTCACTATTTCATATTGCCAACACTAAAACATGTATTTCTAAAAGTCAAAGGTGACAATTTCTTAATCCAAAAAGCATAACAAAAGAGGAATGCTGTATTGGAACTGAATTTTCCTGGACAAGACTGACTAGATGCAAAAGTAGAATCTCTTTTTTTTTTTATGCCAGCAGTGACGTTTTGATTACATTTGTTACATGCAAATAGATAAAGTGCAGAGCACAGCATCCATAGGACAGGGTCAGGTTCACAAAATGAAACCACTTCTTGAGCTGAGTGGGCTCCATAGCCCACTTGGATGCAAAGGAGCATTTGCAGTGTGAGTCGGTGACCTGTTGGTGGGGTAAGAGCTCAGGCACCAGCTGCCCTCCTGTCTCACAGTCAGTGGGCAAAGTCCCGGGGATGGAGGGCTAATCACCAGCATCCTGAACCCTTCAGGCCTGGCAGCCACCTGTTTTTCAGTCACAGGCATGGTATTGGCGCTTGTCTTTTCAAGCCAGACTTCTGCTCCTGCCCAGCAAATCCGGCCTTGAAAATTTGTTTGGTTGATTTTAGTGCAGCGGTGTGTGCAAAACAGCAGCTTCTCCCAGGGCTGTGACTTGTTATGAAACTTGGGTGTATATCTTCTTCACTTTGCATATGTGAAGAGGAAGCAGACTTTACAGTCGTGGCATGCTGAAATGCGGAGAGGGTAAAGTCTTGTAACTGTGCACCAGCCACTGTGACTTGAGGTGGGGGTGTTGGTGAAGCCAGACTTCTGATGGGAAGGGATGAAAACAAAGATCCAAGCTCTAACATACCTAAACCTGGGGCAGAAACAACAGAGCGCCATTCATCCACATCCAGTAGAAAAGCGAGACTGGTCAGCTGTGAGGAGCCAGAGAGAAATGCCCTGCCAGAGTCTTTCCTTGACGATGCATCTGCTGCGCTGGTGCAGGGCCTGGGGTCTGGCTGGCTGCTGAGCTTTACAGTATGCCTCGTGCTTCAAGGTCTCTGCCCACACTCTGAATGCGGGGACAGAGGAGGCTGCTACACGTGTGCCGATATCTACTCTGAACAAGCAAACACGAAGAGGTGTATTCCTTTGGCTGCTTTGCTCATCCCAATGTACGTTACGCAGAGCCTCAGTGTCCTGTGCAGTAAGACTGTGTATTACAAAATGCTTTCAGTGCAGAGTCTACCTTGTGAACTTGCTCACGCCAGCAGGATGCCCTGGCTGCCTCTGAGGAGCACCGTGGTTTTTCTCCTTGTGGAGCAGGTGCAGAAATCTGAGCTCAGAAAAGGCAGGAGCCAGGCAATGGCTCAGGGCCACTTCTCTGCGCTGCCAACCGTGAGCAGAGTGGGGTGACCCCATGGTTTTTGAGGTTGACTGATAAGGGACAGCCCCCGACTCATGGGTTTATAGAGCGGGACTGTACCTGTCCCACGCAGGAAGCATGTGAGCAGCCAGAGTGCTGTCGTGCCTGGAGTTAAGGACTGGGGCAATACAGCCCTCAAGGAAGGGAAGGACTTCAGCTCCCGCTTTCTGCCTCTTGGAGCCATTGTCAGTCTGTGGTCCTGGAGCCTCCCCCACTCAGAAACATGGCGTTAAATTCCTGATTGCAGCCACAGCTGCAGGCAAAAGTAGGAATTCCTGAGCCTCATAAGGTTGGTTTTCCTACTGTGAAAGTCAGAGGAGCTCAAAAAGGCATAAACAAATTTTCTCCAAGTGTGGGGATTTTTGGTAGCTTCTTAAAAGCAGAGACTTCTGCTGCTGGAAACGGCTTTCCTCCTCACCTATCAGTAAGATGTCCAGCCAAGCATTTGGAAACCTCTGGAGTTGTCTCAGGCAGTCCAGTTCCTCCAGGCATCACTGCCCTCATTGTGAGTTCAGGCAATCTCTGTTTTGAATACCCAGTGGATTTTTTTTCTAATCTTCTTTAGAGGAAACACTAATTAGCCTCAATCAAGAGTAAAGAATCTGATGCTTCATCCTCTGGCACTGCATGTTCCTTGATTGAAAAGAGACAAGCTGGTGTTTGTCTTTCCTCTGTGAAGAAGAAAAGTTTGAGTGGGATTTGAAACCCAGTGTGAAACCAGGTTTTGCTGAGAAAGTCACTGGAAGTCAGAAAAATATTCAGGAGACCTGAGGCCACCAGGGAGGGAACTGAAGGGAAATGGTTGTAATTTCAGGCTCCCTTCAGAAAGCAGCCATGATGCCGCCTTTTTGGGTGTGCTTTCTGGTTTTAGCTGTAAAAAAGAATGAAGTACTTTGTGCAAATCTTTATCAGACTCCACTACAATGCATATTCTGAGTTTGGAAACTGAGGAATCCATGCCTGCACTCACTGAACTTGCTGGACATTTTGCCATGTACTTTAATGTGAAAAGGATCTCACACTGGTTCCCTTTCTTAAAATCTGATCTTACAGAACAATGAACAGCCTTAAATTCCATTAAGCTCAATGCACGTGCTCAGCTACTGGCAGGATTTGGTCCCTATGCTTTTATGTAGTTTATGACTCTTTCTCCTTGGTGACATGTTAAATGCCATATTACCCCATTGGTTCTTTACCGGGAACACAAGAATTACTACTCCTTTAAGAAAATGTGGAAATTATTACTTTTTTTCCCCTCTGTTGCTAACAGGCTTCATAACAGAGTCACAGATTGGGGTGAGTGGAAAGGGACCACTGCTGGCCCCAGTTTGAATCGCGTCCCACAAAAACAGGTTGCTCAGGGCCTCGTCCAGCTGAATTTTGAATATCTCAAGGATGAAGATCCCACAGCCTCCCTGGGCACCTGTTCCAGTGCTTCATCACACTCATGATAATCCTTTTTTCCTGCTAGCAAAGTCATAATTTCTTATATTTCAAATTGTCTCTATTGCCTTTCATCCTTCTGCTGTATACCTCTCTGAAGGGTCTGGCTTCATCTTCTCTAAACACTCCCAATTAGTAGAATTTGGGTCACATAAGAAAAAAAGATTGGCATAGTTGCAGAATGTGTATCCAGTCCAAGACTTCACATATTACAGAACTCCAGGGGAATTAGTCTGAGCTACTGGTTCAGATGCCCTTTAAATGAGGCACTTCAAGTGATGTACAAAAATCATGTTTGATCTGAGAGTCAAACATCACTCAGAGCGTTGCACAGATCAAGGAATTGAAACCAGATCTGTCACTAAGAAAAGCCAGAGGGAAATACCTCTCCAAATGAGTTTCCAAATAAATTGTCCAATTTTCTTTTGAAAAAGCCTGTGAGCACCCAGCACTTTGTGGTGGTCACATCCGAGATGGCCCTTTGTCCTTCCAGGTGGATTTGATATGTGATGTCAAGTGCTGATCCCCTCAGGAATGCAGATCCCCTTAAAATTGGTGTATGTTGGTATAATGAGTCGAAGCCAAAGAAAGAGTAAGAGGCTGCAATTCTGTCAATATTTTCAGACTTCAGGGTCAGCTCTGAATTTGGCTCACTGTATTGGTCACCTGATGGCAATGGCAGCAATGTGGGATCATAAGAGTAACATCCATGACAAAGGAAACCTTAAAGAACTGTAAGAGGTCTCTTGGAAGCTGTACTCTTAAGTGTCTGAAGAGCTATAGTAAGTTTCTTCTCCTGTTGAAGCTCATGCTTTTAGGTGCTAGTGTCACCTCAACAGATAATGGTGTAAGAAAAAGTTATGAAGAAAATATGTGTTGGGCATCAAGCTTAAGAATCCAACAAGTCACGTTAAGCGTATGTTTAACTCTAGACATGCATATAAGAGCCGTGCACATGAGTGAGTTCAGAAACATTGCTGAATCAGAACTAGGGAGGGCAGAAAGCTTTGCCATCTCCTATTTTTTTAAGTTAGTGGCATTTGAAAACTAGAGGATACGTTGTTCATAAGGCCTTAATTTTTCATGTAGCAGCTAAAAAAGTACATGCCACTAACCACACAGGCACTGGAGAAAAATAGAGTGCCTGTTTCAGCCGCAGGGCTACAGTTCATCATCTGGTTTCAGTAATGCTACCACAGCAGCATCAGTGTGGCCAGGAGAACTGCTGATACATAGAAATAGCATTGGCGGCTTCACCATGGCATCACCGTCACCAACCATCACATGACTTCCCCATGTGCCAGATGCTGCAGGCTGCCTGTGACCAGCACAACCGACACCAAACTCCCTCAGAGCTGCTCCGGGCTGGGTTCGCTTAGCCAGGTTGTGTAGGTAGGAGCGACAATGCGGGGCTGCTTCGCACCAGGGTCCTCCCTGGCCAGGACGCTCCGACCTCCGAGGTGTCAGGCGGCCAAAATAGAGATGCAGTGTGAAAGCTATGCCGTATGAAAGCTGCTGTAAACCAAAGGGCTGCTACACTTTTTTTTTTTTTTTTAACTTTGTCCTGAGAAGCATACACTGTCATGTAGTGGCCTATTTTGATTCCTGGGGATGTGAATAGAAATGATGCACGATAGCTAATTAAGACTAGTTGCAGAATGATTAAACTAAACAGTATTTTCATTTGGGAGAACCATGAGCGTTTCATGCCCTACATAATTGATTTCCATATGCTTTCTCTTGGCTAGGAAATGCAAGTTCCTTGCTACGTGTTCCCTGCTGGTTTTGGTCACTGAATTCTTGATGTTAGAGAAGGAGATAATGAAAGTTATCATATCCCATCCACTCCTACAGACTCTCAGTTCAGTGGGGGGTCTGAGCATTTCTTCCCATCATCAGTAATGGTAATGGGTCTCACTTAATGAGCAGCCACTGAGATAAGCATGCACATGACAACAAATTAGTAACTATACATGCAACCCTGGAAAGAGGAAGACCGTAGGACTCCAGGATCTCTCCCAAAGGTCATTGATTTGTTGGTCCTTTAATGAAACAGAAGATTATCGGCTTTGGCACTGGTCCCTGCAACTAGCTGATTCTGTTAAAGAGACACTGTAAAGGAGGACCACGCTTTCCAAGAGCAGTTTGTGAAATGTAACTGTACACCATGGACTCAGGCTGACACAGAGGAGGGGACATGACCTGAGGAGGCTGAGAATAGCAATGAGGCCTCTGCCAAAGCTGACACTGGGGCAGCTGGGAATAACTCCCTTAGTCAGACAGAGCAAGAGCAGGGATAAGGCAAAATACCAGTAAACAAGACCTGGTGAGCAAACTTGAAGCCTTCCACTTTGAGGAATGCCAAAGCCGGTTTCTCTGCTGCAGCAGCAGTAGTCGCCGCTGCCAGTGCATCGAGGCAGGCAAGAGCTGCTTCTCCTCTGCATCCCCCTCCACAGCACTGGACAGTAGCCAGCAGCGTTGCGGGAAGTCAAGGCCATGTAAGTTCCCTGTAGGTAATTGAAAGTTGATTGTATCCAAAATTAGCTGCCAGCAGCTGAACATGTGCTAAGCCTCATGAAGTGGGCACCTGGTCTCAGCTCGCTTGCAGAAGGGATGTGTCCACTTCGCAGCACCAATGGCACAAGCCAGCTCTGGGTGCCCACAGCCTCAGCAAAAAGGTGGATTGGTTCCCCTCCTACCCCTACCAAGAGGTCAGTCTGCCCAGGAATGAGAGGTATGGGTGGCAAAACTGGCCTTATGCTGTCCTTATGCAGTTTTCTTCTGGGTGAAGAGAGGACTTCAGTTTGCAGGGCTGCTAATCCTCTGTAAAGTTCCCTTAGTAGCTGGAGAGAGGGCTGCAGCTTTACTGAAAACTAACATCTTCCTCTGAAATGTGTTGCCTTCGGTTGGAGTGATGTATTTATCAAGCAGTCACTTTCATCATTGCTTTCTTTAATTTATGCCATATATTATCACTGTCCTGTATGCTTTAGCTCTGTCATGTGCTTTAGGTATAGTTTGCCTACAAACACAGTGCAAACAAAGTTAATTTGATCATACCTGGTTTGCTCTAATTAGAGCAACACTGAAGCATGGGTACTTAGTGTTGACATTGTTCTCTGAGATCAGGAGAGCAGACATCAGGACTCCTGGGTTCTGCTTCCAGCCTACCCTCTCTGTGTGATCACTGCAGAGTAAATCGTGTAAATGGGATCTCTAGAATTAGAACCCTGAATAAATGCAAGGCACCTAAATTAGTGGCTGAATATTTTACAGATTTTTGAATACATCAGATGACCTTAAAAAAGTTCATTTTTATTAAGACAAAGAAACCAATTATCCTTTAAGCAACCCCTGAACAGTTATTAGTCACAAAGGAAGACTAAGATTCCCTGTCAGGAAGAAGACTGTCAAGATAATATCCATAATCAGAGATATTTATTGACGTGAACTTGTGTGATTGTAATAGAGCTGAGAAATACTTCAGAAAGCAAACTTGATTAGATAAATGGTCAGTGCTCCTTGTGGCATTTTATACAAGCAGTTCACAGTTTTCTGGAACCAGCTGATTACAGAGAAGCTAGACTGGCTTTTTACTGACTTATGACCCAGGCAGAAATATTTAGCTCTTCTAAATGAGTGTAAGCAATGCTAAGCTCTTAGCTAAACCTGGGGTCCTATAGATGGGAAGCATCTCGCAAATTTTTGGCAACTGAAAAAAACCCTATACAAAGTTTCTGGGACTGGACATGTTTGTGTGTGAAGGCAATTGAGAATGAGAGCGAGCCTGTAAGGAGAGTGATGAGGACAGGTCTGTCCAGTGTAACAGGAAACCTCCTCATCGAGAGGCAAGGGAGATGAGTTATGGGGTAGTGTAGCCTCCACTGTCACCACTCATTTGTTGCACTTAATGAATTACTGGAATTAGTCACATAGTGGGTGCTCAAAGACCTGAAAAAAAACATCCTGCTGCTCCCCTGGGCAGAACTGCAGAGCATCTGAACAAATGCACGCGTGGCCTTTGCCTGACAAAAAGAGTCAGTGTGGGTCCAAGCAAAGCAAAGTCTGTCTTCAACTGGGCTGGGAAAGCAAGGTCTCAACTGTTTGTGTCCATCAAAATCAGATGGGATTTAGATTTTGGATAAATTATAGGGACTAGCTGGGTTTGTAACTTGTCATGTTTTGATTCCAGAGCAGTTTCGCTGCTTTTTAACAGAAAGCAGGATGCTGTAAGAAATTGCCATTTCAAAGGTGGATTTGTTCCTGAGGCAGGTGATATCTGTGGAAGGGGCCTATTGATCTGTGCAGCCTGAATCTACCACAAAGCATGCACAAGACAGTGGAAATGTCATTTTCTTCTGTAGCCCATTAGTGCAATGCTACTGAGAGTGTCATTGGCTACTCTGTCCCTTTTGCTTTTTTTTTTTTCTTTTTTGCTTTTCTTTATTCATTTTCAAGAACCCAAACTGGGAGCCATATCCAGACTCTCTGCTTGGTATCTCGTGCTGCCCAATATGTATTTTCGCAGCTGTGCTGGGCCAGAGGATACCCAGACTGCTGGCACAGGTAAGGCGGGTATCTGCCACCCCAGCAGTGCAGTCATCTGCCAGATCTGGCCACACGGGACCAGAGTAGTGTAGTGCTGTAGTCAGGAGTCACAGCTTGATTTCAAGCGTATGTGGAGACAAGATGTATTTGAGATTAGAGCTTCAGATGGGGAAGCTGCCAGCCTTAACTAAATTCCTTCTCCATAATGCTATAGCTTGGGACTGGCATATACAGATCTCAGAGCATGAACTTTCCAACTCTCTCTCCTCGTTCCTGCTTTTGAACGTTTGCAGTGTTGCAGGTGGTGCTTCATTCCTTTGGCAGCAAAGGTTTTTATGAGTGGCATTCACACAGGCAGGATGCTTAACAGCCACACTGCACCACATGGGGGAAATATGGTGCTTGGGAACTCAGGTGGGGGAACAAGATTCTGGGCAGCATCCACACAAAAAAGTAGCAAGGTAGCCCAAGAAGGAGTTTGCCATAATTTTTCATGAACTGTGCCTAGGGCTGACCAAATGGCTGTGGGATTAGCCCAGGATTTGGGAGATCCACGGTCTGCTTTTTGCTTGGATGTGATTTCCTCTTCTTGTTGGCAGGTAGCAGAAATCAAGAATGGAGCACAGCTGCCCATTCGGTGAGTGCTCCTTCATCTCCAGCTCACTGGACTGGGAGTTTCAAAGGTGGGCCGCGTGGTGAGACTGAGGACCATCTCTTCCCCATGTTATGTCTCCTCATGACCATCATTAATTAGGTATGGGCTTTATCTCCAAAGCCTAATGTTTTATGTCCCTTTTAACATTTGCAGTTAGGAGAATTGTAAATAATTTCTTTTAGCATTACTTTGCCAGAACATCTGCCTTTGGCTGTAGTCCCTGTAGTTTAATTAACCTGCCATGAGAACAAATTTCCTTTTACCCTTTTTTAATTTCCCACAGTCTAATTTCATCAAATAGTCATTTGTGTTTCAGTTGCCACATGGGGACTGTGAAACAGGGATAATGGCAGAGTCCTTCCTATACGGGGATAATGTCAGAGTGAATAACCTCAGAGCCTGGCAAGCTCCCAGTTAGTAACTGTGGCAAGCACTGTGGCTGCACTCAGCTCTCTGCCACTGACTTCAGACAATGATCTTCCCCAGACTCAGGATGTGTAAGCCACACCACTGTTATGTTACCACTGAATTTGCTGAGAGACGACCGCTCAGTTAAGCTCCCAGCCAGTCTGAAATGCTGCTTCTCCTCTGTCACCCCCTCTTTCCTTGCCTCTTCCCTCATCTATTTTCCCAGGCATCTGGAAAGCTGAAAAAACAGGTTTATTTAAGGAAGCTTTCTAAAGAATGGAGGAACCATCAGAGCTTCTTCCTGGAGAGCTCTGTGCTGGTCTGTCATGCAAAATCGCTCAGGAGGGCTGAGAAGGAAGTCAGCTCTGGGCATGAAAACTTCACCTCTGCCCTGCAGGAGCACTCTAAACTCAGTTTAAGAGATTGCATATGTTAATTATCTTCCAGGAGAGAGGAGCCATGGGAGGTTATATAAGCTATTCAAAACATTTTTAGAGCCCCCAGACAGGATGATAAGCCCTCTGATTTATTCAGTGGAAAGAAAAGACAATATGATGCTCGGTTAGATGTGGCGTGTGTGATCTTGCATCCCTTTCCCATTGGCGTAGTCCCACTGATGTCAGTGGGATGGATGATCCCTTACATAGGCAAGGCGGGCACAGCTGATCCATAGCACTTGTTGCCTGTAGCCTATTGCCTAAATGCAAACAGGGTGATAGAAGCCATACTGATTATGTGCAGCGACATGAAAGAAGTGGATCATCAATACAGACGGGATAACCTAGCACTGAACGGGTTTTTGTTACAGAACTCTCGAGCTGCCCAATATCAAAGGCCAGACAATATAAAGTCTCCCCCAGCAACAAATCCACACTTGAGCAAGAACAGTTCTGACTCCCGTACAGGCTATAAGCAATAATGTTCCCCATATATGTCCAACATTTTCTCACCCTTTATGAAATGCTTAGCAGGGTGGAAATCTTGTAGGAAGGCATCTCAAGCATGTGTCAGAAATGGAGCCCAAAGCAACAGTCTGGAAGATTTAGTGCTCAGGGTACTGTCAGCACAATGTGAGGGGAAGTGTTTGGTCCTGTGACACTGGAGAGAGATCTTATGGCTTCCTGGTACTGGGAGTTTAACCCACTTCCCTCTGGCTTTCAGAGGAATCTAATGCAAAATGGCCCAGAAAGGAAAAGACAATTCTCTGTGGTGCCCTGAAGTCACAAGCCAGGCACTTGAATGTTTGGCATTGAGTTTCACATCATCAGATACTCAAAACTGTCAGAGCTGGGGTTTCTTGGGTTGCTCTTTTCTTCTTTGCTGATTTTTGGGGTTCTGCCTCTGGAGGCCAGAAATTGCTGGGGGCATCCTAAAGGTAAGTGAGATTCCTATATAATCACATGACTCCGGGAACAGAGGCTTTAAGAAAAATACCGAACACCCTGACATTTATGATAAAGCCTGCAAATCAGACCCTTTGACTCGATCCCCTTCCTCACCTATGCTCCTGTCCACAGCGCAGCAAGCTATGGGAGCCCACGGTCGCATGCGTGATATGAGTTTTTCCTGGCAAGCACCGCACTGTAAGCACCAGCAGCCCGTTTGGCATCTCAGCATCAGTAGTTGGAGATAAACAAAACTTATCTCTAGGGATTTTGGTGCTGTAACCCATGATTTCCGCTCTGGTAACAGAGAGGAAAACCAAACCATTGGTCTCACATGCAGCACTTGTCGTCCAGCTGGGTCCCACAAGTCAGCGGTCCTCTGAGATGGGAATATTGTTAGAAAGGGATGCAGACAGCCTGCATGGGATCGTAAAAATCCTTCCCTCTTTAACTGGCCCTGCTCCTGCTGCAGCCTCTGGTAAAACCCAGCAGCCAAATACCAGGACTCTTGAAAATGTCAGATTTACTTAAAGGGGTGGTCCCCCAGGAAACCGGCCTTGCAGACACCACTTCTCACGGCTGCCGCCAGAGCATTCTCTGTTTTGTAACAAAACTCAGCATCCTCGGTGCTGTTTGTGTTACCGAGGGCCCTGCGTGAGCGCTAACTCACCGGTCCCCCGCTGCTCTGGGAGAGGGGAAGGGATGTGCTGTGACCCACGTGTCACACGTGGGAGACAGACGCAGAGCGAGGCAGGTCTGTTGAGATCAGTAGATTTATGGAAGGGATTAACGTGATTTGGCAACTCTTGACACCACAAATCAAGATGACAGTTTGCCTACAGAGGAAATTACATTGCAATACAAAGAATCATAACAATGTAATTCTTTTTGTGTAGGCATTCCCGTTTCAAAGCAAGGCTTAGACTGGTTATAAGCATATGAACCCCTGTACACATTCTCAAAGGTTGAAAAGGTAAAGCGCCCAGAGCTTTGAGCTTGATCCTTTCAAGCAGTGTGTTTGAGCTCATTCATACAGAAGAACCACCCACCCCTTTTAAAAAAGAAAATCCACTAAACCCCGTTTTGTACAGTATTAATTTAGCAGTTTGCATTCGCAACCAAAAAAAATCAAGCTAAACTTTGAACAGCCCTTTGTTACTCTCACTTTCTTTGCTTGTTTTCGTGCTTGCATGCCTGTGAATGTCTCTGCATGGTTCTCTCGACAACTTCGTGATATCTTACAGATCCCCAGCTAGTCTCTAGGCTGCAGGTTGGGGAGCAGCGCTTCAGTATTTAGACAGGGCTGCCTTTCCTTAGAAGTGATAATGGCCCCAGTGAGAGGAAACATGAACAAGAAGCCGTTTCTCTTTTGCTCAAACCCTCTAAATAAATACCATGTAAACAAAAGAGTATTTTCAGAGAAACTGGACAAGTTCTTGGAAGAAAAATTCCCCCCAGGATGATGGCATGCAGGAAATCCCTGAGCTGCAAATCCCAGGAGGCTGGGAAATATTTGGGAGAGCAAGTACTGCTTGCTTGGCCTTTCTTATGTCAGCTCCTGGCAGGCGGTCACTGGGGGAGGCAGGATCCGAGTTAAACAGGCCATCGACTTCGCTCAGGACAACTCTTGTGAGTCAGCCCTTATTTGTGTGTAATTTGCTTTTCTCTCGGAAAACCTTGGATGGAGCAGGGTGGCCGTACGTTTGTTGAAACAGGTGAATGCAACTCCACGCTTCGCTGCCAGTCGCCTTCAAACTGGGCAAAGCCCCTGACAGAGGTACCAGAGCACCCACCTCCGGCTCCTGGTCAGATCACGTAGCCCGGCTCTCCTGGGTCTTTCACCGTTCTCCAGTGAGACTGAACACACAGATTAGTGAACATATCGCTGAACCACTGGTGTCCGGTTCAGGAACTTGTGTAAGAAGTAATTAGAAATAGCAAAGACTGCTGTACTGAGCATCTGTACCTGACCGTGTGTACGCAGCACCATCTAGTGCTTTGCAGAGATTGACTTATTTTTTTTTCCATCCTTCCCCGAATGTGCAGTGATGTGTTCAGGGTACATCCTTTCATGCCCGGCACGCTACTAGCCTGCAGGCTGTCGGAGGGCTCGCTGTGAAGGCAAACGCTGCCTTCGCTCGTGCTTGTTCGGGGCAAGCGTGTGACAACCTGGGAGATGGAAAGCAGATGATGAGAGGCGCGGCACCATCTCGGGCCAGCGAGCGTGCCGGGATGCCGCTCTGCCACTCTCACCGGCACCTGCCAGCTCTGCTGAAGCCCACCCGGGACTGAACGTCCTGCTTTGCTTGAACCCTAATTCCAGAACCGCAACCAACCTAATGACTGAGCAAAGGTTTGAAGTAACTTCAGTGCGCGCCTCTCCTCCGGTGAGGCTACAGAACCGACGCCCTCTGCTGATGCGGGAGGACATTACCGCCTGTGAGACAGAGACGCGACTTAACGCATCGAGGAGCGCCTTTCTGCTCCCTTCAGCACCCGTACCGTTAGCCCCAGGGACCGGAGGGAACGCCTGCCCGGGAGTGAAGCCATCCGGGCAGTATTTGGCTGAGGGACGATGGCTGCCGAGCGCAGCTTCTCCCGAGACCTCGGCAGCCCGCAGCGCCGGCGGGTCCGGACACAAACCGCTCCGTTTCTCCCCACCTCCCGGGGCTCCCCAGCGGGCCCCGGGCGGGCGGTCCTCCCCGCAGCTCCCCGGGCGGGGACTTCGCTCAGGGACCACGACAGACCCCGTCGCGGAGCCGGTAGCCCGCAGCCGGGCCCCGGGGGCAGCGCGGCCCCCCGCCGCCACGTGACCCGCCGCCGCTCCCCATTGATACACTGTAGCAAACCGGAACGTTCCAGGCGCCGCCAGGCTCGCCGAATCGATGCCCGAGCGGCAGATCCGGCCGGTCGCTGAGGCGGGGGTGGGCGCTCGGCGCTCGGCTACCTCTCCGGCGGACGGGGGAGAGGGGGAGCGCGGCGCGGCGGGTGCGCGGCGCGGGGCGGCTTCGCGGCGGCGGCGGTGAGCAGCGATGGCGGAGCCGGCGGAGAAGCTGTACCGGGCGGAGTACGCCAAGAGCGGCCGCGCTTCCTGCAAGAAGTGCGGCGAGAGCATCGCCAAGGACTCGCTGCGCCTGGCCCTCATGGTGCAGGTACCGCGTGGCGGGGCCCGGGCCGCCGGGGGCGGGGCGGGATGACCGCTCGGCCCCGCACCGGCGGGGGGCGGCCGGGCCGGGTCGGGTTGCCTCTCCCGGCGCAGGGCCGCTCGGCCGGGCCTGTCTCCTCCGCGGGGGCGAGCGCAGTCTATTTTTAGCAACGGCGGCTTCGCCCGCCGGTCGCCGCGGCAGCCCTGCCCGCCGCCCTCCCCGCCGGTCCCCGCAATACCGCTGCCCCCAGCCCTCCCCGCCGCCCGCGGAGCAGCTGTCGGGTGGGAGCCGCTCGCCGTGCGGGCGGTCGCTGTCGGTATCCCGGGCTGTAAAGGCGTCCGGAGGCGAAGCGGTGCAAAGTTCGCCGTTAAGTGCCTTAGCGGAGGGTTGCAGAGGCGGAGGGGTCGGCTCGGGGGCGCGCACAGAGGCTCTTTGTTGTCACCCGGCGAGCGGGGGGGGGGGGACGGCGAGCGCAGTGGCTTGGGCTTTTCTGCGCCCTGGGAAGCGTCTGGCGCTCGGGGTGTTTTGCGTGGCGTCAGGGGACTCTCCGCTCGGGGCGTGCTTTGCATATGAAACAGAAAAACGGCCCCGAAACACGTTGGAGGTCGTGAACGGTCGAGCGCTTTCCCCCTGGCTCTCCCCTTGCAGCAGGCAGGGCTGCAGGGCCGGCGGCGGGGCTTGTGCTGCCGGCGGCACAGGGGAGGCGTTTGCAGAGGGCTGCCTGGCACATCGCAGACGTGGAACAGAGAGCTGGCCTGCAGTTAGCAAACCGAATAGGCCGGCGTGTTTTGCTGCTCGGATTATTTGCCTTTTGGGGGAGAGGGTTGCTCGGCTTCCTTTCAAAACGAAGGGAAGGGCCCGGTCTGGTGTCGCAGGGCTGGGAGTTGTGCGCAGACCTGTACTGCCGTTCTGGCCGGCCCCAAATCGCACCCCGTCGTGGGAGAGGGGGGAGGGAATCGGGCTCTGCGGGAGGGGGGGTGGGGGAGGCGAACGCCGCTCTCCCGGGAGGTGGTAGTTTGCTCGGGAAGGACGAAGAGCTTCCCAGGCTGTGGGTGAGCCTCGGCCTGTCTCTGGCCGGGGAGATGGAAAGGCACCTCCAGCGTTCAGGTGGTGCGGGTGGACAGCGGGCTGAACCTGCGGTGTGTCCTGCGAAGGATAAGCCAACGCACGGATGTGTATTTGCGGAAGGCTCGCAAGGACGTGGGGTGCGAGCGCTCGAGCACAGCCCCGCAGATGGGTGCTGTGGCTCCCAGCCCATCGAGGAGCAATTTCTGTGCGGCCCAGAGTCGCTTGTGCCCTTGGAGAGGGGGCGAGGAAGGGCCGGGGGGTCGGCACCCCGCGGGGCAGGGGCTGCCGGGGCTGCCCGGCTTGCAGGCAGGAGCTGGTTGCCCGGAGGGGAAATACCTGCCTCCCCTTTTGTTCCCCAGAGCCTCCATCCCCTGGGAGAGATGTTAAAGCTGCGGTGTTTGCTCGCACGTGTTCCTGCTGCCTTTTTCTTTTGTTTCTGCTGCTGCCCGCAGTCGCTCGCTGGAGGTGTCCGCGCTCCTCCTCCCCTGCTCCGGCTGCTTCTGCTCCATTTCCTTCACATTTGTTATCCCTTCCTGTCTTCCCCTGCAGTTTAAGCTGGTGCGAGGTCGGTTGGCCTTCCTCAGCACAGGGGCCTGTGGGACCGCAGGGTGCCTTAGTTCAGGGAGCGTGTTTGGTTTTGTAGGGTTTGGTTTATTGGGTGATCTCCTGGGGGCAGCTGGAGGGGAACAGCTGGGACCATGGCATCCCTGACAGAGCCACTGCCTTTTAGCCAACCGTCTCCCCAAAACTGCTGGCGTTACACCAACCACTTGTAATTATCCCCCCTCCCTCCCCCCCCCCCAGCCCCTTGAATTTGCTTGATCTCTTCTGCAAAGGGCTCCCTCTCCCCACTGTCAGTTTTTGTGCCAGCAGAGCGCTTTTTGCACCCTGCTGCTGAGCATCCCGACCCCTGGCAAGGCCCGAATTTCACCAGAGCAGCCGGGCCCCTTGTTTCCTCTTGGGGATTTCCCCTGCAGAGCAGCCTCTGCGCTGCCTTCAGTGCGCCGAGGTGTTTTGCAAATTGTGCAGAAGACATTACAGGGAGGCCCAGGCAAAGTTGTTAGCTGGGTGCCCTTTCTACTGTAGCCATCCTTTTGTTTTGGTTTGGGTTTTTTTGCGTGAAGAGCTCTGAATGACAGTGTGATGCTCCGTGTTTGGCACAGGGCGGGCACCTAGGTCCTGCAGGACCAGTATGACTTTGACTTTTGCTTCCAGGTGGAACTGAGCAGTTTCTGTTACCTGCATGCGCAACATGAATGTGAATCGATTTCTCCTTTTTCCATAGTTTGTTTAGAAAACTATGGTCTAGAGATAGGTGAGCTGAGAGAAGTTGTGTAAACAAGGTCTAGCTTGCCTGGAGGTTTAATTTCCCACACGGAGCAAAGTCGTGCTTCAGGTACACAACTCCATGTGGTGAAGGAGATCTATGTGTTGCTTGCATGATTGTCCTAAAGACTGAGCCAGCTGTGCCCCCTTCCATGCACCCCAGTGCCTTGTGCCCCCAAAGCCTTTGTCTTAGGGACAGAGCTGTGAGGAGTCCTCCAGGAAAACCCCAAACGTGAGCTCAGGGGTGACCAGCTTTCAGTGCCAGAGCTGCGTGTGATTTCCAGACACATTGAGAGCAATCCCAGGGTGACTGCTGTGTGTCTGTGATGCTGTGAGGGTAACTGGGTAATCCGAACCCTGGCTTGTGAGAAGATTCCAGCTGGAAATATAAATGTTGTCTTATAGTTTGGGTTGATGGTTAGTCATAATTGGGACTCCCAGTTCTCCTAGTCCCATGCTGTGATCTTTGAAGCTCTTTCCTCCTCCTTCCTGCTCATGCACGAAACTCTTTGCTGTTCTTTCAGCTTGGAGATCTCCCTCCTTTTGGTGAGTGGTACATAGAAGCTTTCCTAGGTCATTAATTCTGTATCATCAGTAGTAATAATTACACAATGCTAAGTATTATTAGTACAGCAGTTGTTTGTGTGCATTACTTGGAGCCAAACCACTATACGGTTATTTTGTCTGATGGGTAACCGGAACAATGCCAGGTTGGTACTTAATGTGTCTGAGTCATCAGCAAGTGGAGCACTTCCACATCAAAGCTGGTGGGAGGCAGGGCACTCTGGAACAGCCGTTTGGGGAGGGCATGAGTGATGCTTCTGTCCTGATGCAGGACTTTGTTGGGCTCTGGTGTTTCCCTTAAATTTTGCCTTTGCCTCTGCCTCCTGCAGCCCCCTCAGGAATTTCTTCAGGCCACAGTCCTTGGAGCTGTTCCTCCAGTCTTCTGATTGGCGTTGGGCTTCCCTGGGCATGGACAGTTTGCTTGAGAAGTGTCTCTCAAAGGGACTGACTGTGTGTTGCTCTGAGAGGTCCTGCAGAGCGAGGCCAGCAGCCTCTTGTACTGCAGGAGTCTCGAAGGAGGTTGTAGCAGATGAGCCAATTGCTGTTACTTTTTCCACAACTGCTGTTCTGCTTCGCTCATCACTGCAGATGGTCTGATTCTCACAGAGAAGAAACCTTTCCTTGTCTGCTCAGGGTTGGTATAGCCACGCTGAGGCTATGACATTTTTGTTTTGAGTAATACAGATGGGCTAAACAGCAGGGTGATGAACTGGTTAAGCTAGGTAAATGCTCCTTCCATGGCTATCCCCTCTGGGACCTCTCTCTGGCAGCTTGTCTGTCATATTAGTTTTTCTTTTTAGACTTTGTCCTAAATAGTGTCTGTCTCTCTATTAAGAAAAAAAAAAAAAGGCACTTGGTTTACTCAGGTGCTCTTTCTTATCTTGTTTTTTCCCCCCCCCTTGATTCTGTCCAAGTTCCTTCATCTTGGCATAATGTGCTTTCTTCCTAGTCACCCATGTTTGATGGCAAAGTCCCTCACTGGCACCACTACAGCTGCTTTTGGAAGCGGGCTCGAATCGTGTCCCACACGGACATTGACGGCTTCTCTGAGCTTCGGTGGGAAGATCAGGAGAAAATCAAGAAAGCCATTGAAACTGGAGGCCCTGGAGGAGGTAAGCAGAGGTCTCCTGATGTTTGGAGGTTCAGCTGGAACCGTGCTCTCTTCTCAAGCTATTACTGTGGTTATTTGATTGCCACGTCCCTTCAGCAAGTGATGTCAGAAGATTTGTTGTGGTGTCCCCATGCTTTAGGGTGCTGGCGGTATGATACAGCATGTTAAATCAACGAGGGAAAAAGCCAAGTCAGTTAGCAGCTGTATTGCCAAGTATTTCATGTTATCAAGAAATGTATTTTGTTTTCAGTTCTTTAATATTAACAAATGCTTTTGTATTATGTTGTTTTAATGGTAGCTTTATTGCAGCGTACGGTTATGGTAGCTCTTTGAAAATGTCACACCCTGAACAAGCAAGTCAGGGGAGCAAGTGATAAGGGTCTAAGTACAGACCAGAATAAACGCACCACGGCTCTGTGTAAGCGAAGGATGCTGGGCAGTTTTAGATTGATGGCTGCCTGTTGAAACATAGCGATGCAAAAAATAAAAGAAGACTAGCACTTGGGAAGAGGGCTTCTGCTTTGAAGCAGAGCTATTTGTGACTGCTGTTACAGTCAGTTCTGCAGTAAGATCTCACTTTACTTTTAGGAAAGAGGTAGAAAAGGTCAACTCTATGCACTTTTGAAAGTCTTTTAAAATCATTAAACAAGCAATCCTGTACAATTGCTACTTGGTTGCTTAAAGATTTCTTCATATTTTAAAAGTGCTTTTAAGTATGGACTGCTTATCTTGCTCTGTATTCAGGTTCTTGACAGATGGATTGCTGGAGCACAGAGGTTTATTAATTCAGACTGCTAACAATCTGGGACAGAGAATAAGAAAATAAGGGAATGCCTTTTAGAGCCGAACTCTGTATTTGCCTTTGTTCTCCAGGAAAAGGAGGGGAACAGGAAGGAGGTGGCAAGGCTGAGAAGAGCCTAAATGACTTTGCTGCAGAATACGCCAAGTCTAACAGAAGTACTTGCAAAGGCTGTGAACAGAAAATAGAAAAGGTAAAAAGCTTTTCTTAGTTCTCCATCTCTTGTCTTTTCTCCCACCAGTTCCAATTCAAACAGTGACTTTTATAATTGCTTCCTGCCTGTCCCGCACATGGAAAGAACTTGCAGAGCTGCATTTCTGTGTCTGAGGAGCAGCTGCATTCTGGACAGCTGACAGTAAAGGCATCCCTCAGGCATTGTAGCCTGGGCTTCAAACCTGCTGATGCTTCCTTTCACTTGGGTCTTAAACAGGCTGGAACGCCACTCACCAGCATTTCTGTGGCAAGAGAGCCACCACTAACTGCAGCTTGCCCTGCTTGTTGCAGCACTGCAGAGGTGTTGGCCTCTTCCTTCTCCTCAGCCAGACCAGCTCTGTTTGCGTGCAGCGTATCCATATTAACTGCCATGAAAGCAGACAAAAACGGCGATGCAGCCCTGTAGTTGAGCATGACTTGGTGCTCTGCTTTTAAAGACAGTTGGCAAAATGAAGCTGTGAGCCTCTGGTAGATGTGAATAGACCTGCCAGTTGGGTACAGTTAGCAAGGGCCAAACACCAGTCCTGGCATGCTTGTATCTGCAGAAACATTGGTGACTGTTGTGTAGACGTTTCCTTGTTGGAGTAGGAAGTATTGCATTCTAAAAGCACCTAAGCCAACTACTTGTGGGGCATCTCAAAAGTAACTTGCAGTAAGGTGGGGTGAGATCATGTTAGCACTGCTGCTTGAGTGGTAGCGACAGAAAGTTAGTTTATAGAGCTGGCTGCATGGGGTTTGGTCATGTGAGTTTTGCTTGTTCAAGTTTACCCTGGGAGTTAAGGGAGTAAAGACTACAGGATTGTCCATTTTAAGTGTTTTTTGAACAGAAAACTGCTGAAAAGACTTGTTTTTTTCAACCTAGAAAGAGCGAAAAAAGCAGAGGAACTGTAGTGAAAGGGCTTGAACGAAAAAAAAGGTGCAGACTTTGGTAGAGGAGGAACTGTTGCTATTTTACAGGTGTTTAGGAAGCATCATTTGGTAATGTTAACATCCCGCTCTTTCCAGAACAGCCTAACGATTGCTCTTGTGTTGCTTCAATCTGCCTCAGGGCCAGATCCGGATTTCCAAGAAGATGGTGCATCCTGAAAAGCCGCAGCTGGGAATGATAGATAACTGGTACCACCCGGACTGCTTTGTGAGCCGCCGAGCGGAGCTGGGCTTCCTCCCGGTGTATGGGGCCGCCCAGCTCCTGGGCTTCAGCATCTTGAAAGCTGAAGATAAAGAAACTCTGAAGAAGCAGCTTCCGGCTACCAAGAGTGAAGGGTATGTGGGCAATGTAACAAATTGCATTTTCTAGAGGAGCCGTTGCTTGCTTTCTAATACATCCATGATAAATGTTTTGTGACGTTGTTGTCTCTCTTAAAGAATATCGGTCGTGGGAGGATTTGGCCCTTCCTGTGACCTTAGGCAGATAACAACAGACAAATGCCCCATCCCTGGGAGCGTGCAGTCCACTTGCCTCCTGTGACTGCCTTGAGGAAATGCAGAGACCAGCAGCTGTGACCTGGAGGCCCTGATGTAGGGCTTTCAGCCATAATATAATGCATGCTTAATACAAAAGGATGCTGGGCTCTGTGCCTCTTTGTGTGATGCTGTTATCAGGGGTAGTTTCTGTGCTCTAACCACTTGTTAAAGAATTGATTTGGCATGTCTTATCTATGAGCCACCCACTGATCTGTGACAGGCACCGAATCGATAATGGTGTTTGTTGGCCGCATCGTGCTTACACTTGGATGCTTTTGTTTGCTAAATCTTTTATGGTATGACTGAAATATCATTGCCTTGCATTGAAATTTTTAGTGGAGGCTCTTGACAGAACTTTTACTGACAGGGAAGTGCTTCCAGGTGGCTTGCTAGCTTTGGTCAATCTTTCTCTATTAGTGAAGGCTTTTGATACTTGTTTTTTGAAGTGGCTTTGACTAAGCTTATGCTTCATAACACAAGCCAGTGTTGCATTGTGGAGGAAGGAACATAAGATGTTCCTGGGTCCTACAAACAGGAAAGGTCTTGTCACAGGACTTCTCCATGTACCCTGTAGACTGAATTTAGCTTTACTTTTGCAAGGATTCACTGTGAAACTGTTCACTGAGACTGACTTTGGGTTCTGAGAAGCTGTAACCATGCTTAATTGGTGCAGTCTGTCAGTATTGGTCCTCCAGATATGTGGCTGATGGGCATGGTGTAGTGTTTAGAACCATGCGTGTGTGTCAATGTCATCTTTGGCTGGAGGTGACAGAACAGAGCATGCATAAACTGATCTATGTGTTGTTAGGAAGCCATTCAGCTTCCACATTTTATTGTTGGTTGGCAAACAGTTGCTCCAGAAGTGTTCAGCAGTGGTGCGGGTGCCATGGGGAAGGTTCTGCAGTGCCATAGGAGCAGGTGCTCCTGCCAGAGCCCTGTCAGGTTCTGCACTCTTCGTCTCACTGGTCTGAACCACTGGAGGCTGCATCTGCCCAGCAGCCTGTCATTTTTTCGCACAGGCATTTTACCACTGTGTTGTGTGCGTTGCAGGATGTAAGTAGAAGTACGGTTTTAATGCACTTGCAGCTTTTCAAGTAGTCCTTTGCTTTTTGTGCCGAGGTGCGTGTTCTGCTTTGTCCTAGAACACTGTGTGAGTTTAATAGGGTTATTTGTAGTTTTCCTCCATGTCTTCAGCAAAGCTCTAGAGATTTGCCTGTGTAAGTGTTTCTCTTGTCTGCCCTGACTCTGCTTTTCTGGGCCACTTCTGGGATGCTATGCAAAATATGAAGGCTTTGTAAAGATAGGCCACAGAGTAGTTTGCCAAGTCACTGTGTAAATAAAAGCCTAGAACTGCAGTGGAAAAAAGCTTAGGCTGGTGATGTAGGGTAATGTGAACCAGGACCTCACGCCAGAAAAGCAGCAGGACATCTCATCTTTCCTGCTTTCTAAGCACTGCATGAACAAGTCCCTCAACCGTGAAGGTGCTGGCTGGCTCTTATGCTCCACTACCTTTCTTCTGCTGTTTGAACTGTGTGCTTGAGCCAAGGGTATTAAGGGTCAATTGGAAAAAGAGTTGTCTGTCAAACAAACTGAATGAGTGAAAATGTAAATAAACAAAATGAGTGGAGAGGTGTGGTGTGCTTCCTTCCTGGTGATTTTCTGCCAAGAAAGCACAGAATTTCTGGAGAAGCCAAAAGAAAAACACCTCAGCAGCTTGAGTGAGATGCAGTTACCTCTGATAATTCATCTTGTACGTTCAGTCAGATAACAGAAATTAACGACAGAAATTACAGAAATGATGTTACAGCATCTGCTGTAGGTGAGATTCTCAAAATGATATTTAAAGATATTTCTAATTATGCTGTATCCAAATTGTATCTTGACTCAGATGTCTCTGCAATTCAAATGTGACGCATCCAAATTCATGTGCTGTTTCTGCATGTCTAGCCCACACTCCGAGGAGAAGCTCAGGCTTTGGGACTGCACTGTCAGCCCTTTCTGTAGGGACAGCAGCGTGGCATGCCTGTGGCAGATGAGAGAAGTAAAGTGCCAAGCAGGGCTATCAAGAATAGGTTGGAAAATCCCTTCCCTCTGAAGGGCAAAAATGGGAGGGTTTCCTGCAAGGAGGCTGGCTCGTTTCCTTGGTCAGCTCTGTATGAGACATACCGAGCCTCCCCTGGGCTACGGGCTGTCATGCCCGAGCGCCAGCACTTTGTAGGCCTGGGGAAAGAAGATTTTGTGTCCTTGCCAGCAGCTTCTCTGTGGAAAGGGTGCTCGTGTACTGATGTAGGAAATGTGGTGGCAGCTTGCGAGCTCTGTTTGACTGTGCTTCTTCGGTAGCATGTGTTTCGCCGTCCTGCTCCAAGCTGTGATACTTTCCTGTATTTTCTGCCTCACTTGTTTGGGTAGAACTGCTGCCCAGGACAGGAGCAAAGTGTCATTCTGGAGATGTCATGCGGCACCAGATTAACTGCAGAGGTTGCCTGAGGCAGAGGGCAAGTACTCAGGTCAGCAGCAATCTGGCGGTGCTTTACAGGGAGGAGGAGAAAAGAAGAGTTCTTGTTTCTCCCTGTCTTGGCTGCTTGCTTCATCCAGGGTTGTCATGACTGCCCTTTCCACCTTTCATTTTCATTGTAGGGAGGGGAACATGTGCAAAATAGAGTAGATGGTAAGGAAGGGCCAGGCTGGAGTGGGACAGTTCACCTCCCTCTTCATCTTCTCGAAAGTTGTAATAAATCTTGTAGTTGTGTATCCTCCATGAAGGTGAAAAGAAGTGTTGTGTGTTGGCTGGTAAGTACCAGTCCTCTGAAGCAAGCTGTTGGGCTGTACCTGTTCAATGTGGGAAGACCATCCCTTCCCCAGCAGGAGAAAGGGTGTACGCAGTAGCACCCAACTGCTGTTAGTAACACAGTGTTTGGTCCCAAGGATGGAAGATAAAATTAATGTGCGTGTCAGCGAGCCTGTATTTTGTTGATTGTTCTAAAATTTGCTGGTTTGGGAAGATGTGAGATGAATTTGGCTTTGCCATTCCCTTCTCCAGGCTATATACAATGATGGTTAGTGTTTGCTTTAAGCCTTGGACATAGCCAGGGACAAGAGAGAAGGTGGTGACTGACTGATTTATGCCTCTCAGTGGTTGGGATGATCCTTCCTGCTATGTGGTTTGTCCAAATGGCTGGAACAGGTACAGTAATGACTGTGTCTGAGAGAGAAACCCGCTCTCCCCTTGACTCTGAGGAGGAGTTGCCAGAAGTGCAAGTCCCTGTGGAATTTGGATGCTTTCCCGGGGTCACGGGGCCTCTTGGCAGGGTGATCGCCTTCCAGCGGCTGGTTTGCTGGCTTTCCTCCTTTTGGAGACTGGGAGACAAGTTACAGCATAGCAGTGAGCGATGGCTTGCTGGAGGCAGCCTGTCAGGCTGCTGAGGGAGAGGCACTGCAGATACACAGCGTTTGGGCACCCATCCTAAATATTTACATTATTAAGCCCCGTGGCTTGGGAAGGTGCAGCAGAGCACTATGCGCTCAAGCTGTTATGTTTTTCCCAGATTATGTTGTGTACTCGTGACTCTCTTAAAACTTACAGAAGTCGTGATCCTCGTGACAGGGCTCAGTGGATGCTCTGGTTTTGCCCCTTGCAGGGGCTGCAGCAGGGGAGGAGAGGGGACTTGCTTGGCCTGGGGACTTCTGAAGGCACGCTCTGTGTGTGCACTCTATCCAGTCCCACTACCCTGGTTCCTGCTTGCCTGATTTAGGAAACAAGATGGAGCTTTTCTCAAGAAATGCAAGCAGTTGCTGGTGGCACAGTGCTGCTGTTGTCCCCCCTGAGGCGGTGTGCTTCACAGCATAGCCCCAGCTCGGACTGATGGGACCATGAAGGGGGACAGCTGAAAGATGAGCTCTTCTGCAAAACCAGCCCCTTAAAGACTTGCAAAGTGCTCTGAATCATGCCTTGGTCAGAGGCGCTAATGATGGGCTAGTGGTGGCCGCTGCAAATAAAATGAGAACTTGGCCCAATTTTAGGGCCAGGACAGTTACTAGAACTTACGGGTCTCTCATGCGTGAGTGTTTAGGAGAAGAGTACCTTTTGACATCCTCCTGCAGCTTTATAGCTAATAAGCTGTCATACAGGGTTAGTCTTAACGGTAGCAAAGTACTAGATGTGAAGTGTTTAAAATTGTAAGTAGGAGGGCAATCGAGAATGTCAACTTTATGGCTTAGCCATCAGCCGCAGCTTATAAAATTAAGACAGATGCTTTCTTAAAAGGAAACCTGGCTGGTGTTTCGAAACGATAACAGCTCTGTCAAAATGAAGTGCAAGATCCAAGTTATGTTCATGCTCTGCCTCAAGTTGCAGGCCCGTCCTGCCTCAAGTGGGGCAACATTTCCCTTTATTTCCTCAGGAGGAGAGCACACAGTGATTTGATTTATTGGTATTGATCTGTTTTGAAGTCGGGCGGACCAGGGGGATGACATGACTCTGGAAACGTAAATTATCTTCCTCCGAGGTCTCTTGTCATTCTGAAGTCTGCCAAAATCCTCTGATTTTCATTTGGCTTCCTCTTCTTTCCAGTCTTTCTCAAGCAGTGGTTTCTGTAACTTCTCCCTGCACAGCTCTAAGGCCCCAGCTAATAACAATAAATTCCCTCACACACAACTGCACGGTAGTACAGCACGAAACCACTATCAGCCTGGGAGCAATTTGCAAGTAGAAACTTCCTTCTGTCTGATTTCAGAGACCTGACTTAATTCCAGTCTGAAGACAAACTAGCTGGGAAATACCTAGTTTCCCAGTGTGTTAGACTATTAAAGTTATCGTGTTTGTTGTCCCCTATTTCAACCTGGACTGTCTAAGCTGAAAAATCAAGCTGTTGATTCAGCTGAAAGACACCAGTCTTTTAATCTGCATTGCTACACCTCCTCAGATTTGGAGAGATAGGCTTATATTCAGTGATTCTTAGGTGTGCCTTTGGTGTAACTAATACAGGTGTAGATGAATATGCCTGAAAATGTTGCAGTATTTCATGTGCTCTTCTGCCAGACCATACACTTACCCCGTGGAGAAGCTCTAAGTGTACCTGACCTGATTGAGGCAGCTCGCATCGCGGAGCCAAGTACGTGTCTACAGTCTAACATTGAGGAATTTGAAAAATGGGTTTGCCTGCCAAAACTGAGGATATTCAAGCCTCTGCAGATATCAGCAGTCAGTAAACTGAGCTCTGGTAACTGCTGGAGAGGCATTTAAATAACTTCCTTTCATGTGTGTGTTCTGTTTTGGTTTTCTCTATTAGAAAGAGAAAAGGAGAAGAGGTAGATGGAAATGTGACTGCGAAAAAGAAACAGAAAAAAGAAAAAGAGAAAGAATCAAAGCAGGAAAAACAGCTGAAGGTGAGTTTTAGCTGATCACATCCTAAAACAGCTTCATTAGAAGAGCGCAGTCTCAGGCATGAACTGAAGAGCTGTGGCACCTAGAGAGGGGCTGTACCTGGCGCCCAGACAAAGCAGACTTGTGGCACAGCCGGTCCTCGTGCCCTGGCACAGGAGGTGCCCTGTCACTAAGGCTTTGCTGAAGGCAATTCACCCTGCGGCTGTCTCCTGAAAGACAGGAAGGAAATTTTCTAGGACCTGTGCTTATTGGATTTAAATAGATTAGGTTAAATGCCTTCTTTCTCAGGGAGGATGGTTCTGTGGTCCTTCCTGTATCATCTGGTTGTGAGCTTAAGCGCTGTTGCAGAAGAGCTTGGAAACCAATAAATAGCTCATTGTCAAAATTAAACAGAGGTAAAGTGCAGAACTAGATTAATGAGAAATCATATCTTTTTCACCCTCTGGAGAGCTGTGTTCAGTTCTTGGGTACAAAGTGTGATAGATCACAGCTTTCTACCTTTCAGTTTCTAGAACATCATGGGAATAATTCCCAGTAAAGCATCAGGAATTTTGTATTTATTGAAAGTTTGGCATAGGTACTTTCCAAGAAAAAAAATAAACAAGCTGCTTTTGCTGCAATTGAAGTCTTAATGAAGCTGTAGAAAAATGGTGTGTCCGTCTTTGGACAAAAGTTTTCTTTTTTATTGTGTGGGAATAGCTTAATTTTCAACAAAACTTAGCTGAGACGTTATCAAGGTTTTGCTGCTGCAATGCATATGTTTAGGACAGATCACGGCAATTTGTGGAACAGGGTTAACCTTGGGTTCATTAATTTTTTTAAAGAGCATTTCATCAAGTATGATGAAGTTCACCTTCTGTAGAAAGGCCCAAAAGAATGTGCAGGCTCCTCCACACTACTGCAGCTGACTGATCTGGAAGAAATTCCTCTTATGCTTAGGTGGTTTAAAAGAACAGTGCCGATCAGCATTTCTGAGTTTCATTTTAATGCAAGGCTCAAATGCAGCCACATCCCCGCTGTTGGCAGTGTCAACTAGTTAGGTCATATTTGCAAAGGCTGTTGAGAGCTTGCTAAGGGTAGAAGTGTGACAGAAACACGGGTTCCACTCCACCCAAAAGCTAGCTGTCTTGTTAGTATCATTTGTACCTTCTTGTGTGGGATAGTGCTGTAAAGGTTACTCTGTGGCCTTTCTTCACATGTACATGACTGAGAAGCCTTGGTTTCTATAGAATCCCATAGGGATGTATGTCCTTCTGCATGTAACCTCGAGAAGAGAGAGTGTTTGCTGAAGCTGCGATGTGTTCATGTATTCATACTGAAATCTGAAGCATGTGGCTTTAAAGACCTGTTGTAGGTTTTTGGGTAAAATGTGTGACTCTCCCTTTTGGTAAAGCTACTGGTTCTTGGTGCTTTTCATCTCACAGTCTGCATTTAAGATACCATGGGCTTGCTAAAACCTTGTCCGCAGACTGCAGTTTCAGGAGTGTCCTTAGAAAGGAATCAATTGCAAGTAGCTAAGCTGCTGGGTTTTGTCAACAGGAGCAGACAGAGCTGATCTGGGGCATCAAGGATGAGCTGAGGAAGGTCTGCTCCACTAACGACCTGAAAGAGCTGCTGATCGCCAACAAGCAGGAAGTTCCTTCAGGGGAGAATGCTGTGAGTTGGTCTGTAGTTGCTTTGCATGTGTGCTGGGCCATTGAATCGGTGAGGCCAACCCAAACCAATATTGCTGCAAGGTCCACAAGTCTGAAGCATGTTCCTAACATAACACTTCAGAAAGAAATTCAGTGCAACGCCCAGTCCTTTTGTCCGAGGACTCTGATGATATTGCTGTTACGCTTGCTTGTGAAGAGCTGTGTGGTGGTGTGTGATGCTGAATCCAGCGCTTTAGTCTCAGTGATGTGCCTTTATTCTGCTACGCCCAAACTGGTCCATGGGGTTTTTTCTTCGTAGCTCTTCAAGAGCAAGTTAGTTAGAGCACTTTACATCACCTCTCTCAACTATTAAATTGTGCAAAAAGAAGCAATAATTGCACAAATTCTCTTCTGGCATCTTTTCTAAAACAGTCACTTTTCAGTCTGTGTAACTTGTGAAAGTCTTCTCTCTTTCGGAGCCACATATCACTTTAAGTATTTGTATTTATTAAGACTCTTTGTAAGGAGTGTGGGCTGGGATGTGGGAAGTGTCTAGACTCAAAATGGTCAAGAAATACTTTCTAGGCAAGAAAACTGTGACTTGTCTGAGCCTATACTCCCACCTACCTGCTCGTGCTCAGATGCAGTATCTCATCTCCTCCTTGGCTGTTCTGGCACGACTGCCGGGTCAGGTGCTGTGTGGTAGGTATGCTCTCCTGAATGCTGGATCTGGACAGGAGAGACTGTAAGCCGTGGGTGTCAGCAGGTATGGTGTGGCTGGGAAATTTCATCTCAGGTCTTTAAGGTGTTGTAAATCAATCAGTTCTGGTAAGAGTCTTGGTTTATGTGCAGTCTGTGCATGACAAGCACTGGAAATGTCTACGTCTGCATGCCAGCATCCTGGCAGTTATTTTCTCTTGTAGCCCAGTGTAATGTACTGCTTGGGCTTCCAGCCTCCTTCTGCCATGACCTGCTTTGTATTCCTTGTTGCTTTAGATTTTGGACCGAGTAGCAGATGGGATGGCGTTTGGAGCTCTGCTTCCCTGCGAGGAGTGTAAGGGACAGTTTGTGTTCAAGAGCGATGCATATTACTGTTCAGGGGATATTACTGCCTGGACAAAGTGTGTTGCTAAAACGCAGACTCCCAACAGGAAAGACTGGGTAATCCCAAAGGTGGGTGTTTACAGCAATTTGACGATCTGAAGCATGTTTCTTAGCTGATGTTAAGAAATCTCCTCTTGTAAGGAAATTGAATAAGCACAGCTAATGCATAACTAAATCATATTTTTTCCAGTAACGCTAAATTGAAAGAGATGTTGCTGATTTGATTTGAAACTCATCATTTACTCTCTTCTAACTTTGTTTTCCTAGTCAGTAAAGTGGATATTTGCCTACCTTAGTATGAATGTCTCGGAAATCCTTTCCAAGACCTGCAGTAAATGCCAACATCTGGCCAGTGCTCAATTTAGCCTTTAAATCTTATAATATTATTTGTTGGTTTTGAACTCTGTTTATGCTTCCATCCCACAGGAGTTTCGGGAAATTCCTTACCTGAAGAAATTTAAGTGTAAGAAGCAGGACAGGGTATTCCCTCCAGATGCTGCGACTGTAAACTCTGTGCCTCCTCCCTCCGCATCTGCTCCTTTGACAGAGACCGTGTCTGCACCCAGAGGTAAGCAGCTGGCTGGGCATGGGTTACTGGAATTCAGGATGGTGTGTAATGCCATTCCCAGCCAGACAAGCATGCCACCCTGAAAGGCATGCTGTTCTCCAGCCCCCAAGCAGGCAGAGCTCTCCTGGTAAAAAACAGCGTAGCAGAGTCTCATGTGCTTCACCTTCCTAGTGCAGGTAGACTTTGATATGGTGGGTTACCTGGGGACATGGGCTTGAGGTCCTGGTTGTTTTCTAACAAATCATTTTGGGTATTTGTCGATGGTGTGGAAATGATGTGTTTGCAATGAATCAGAAACTAAAAGGCTGATGTTGCAAAATGTGTCCCAAGGGAGACTTGCTGTGAAATGCCTCCTTGCTTGGTTTCTTGGGGGACATCCAGGGACCTCCATAATGCCAGATATTCCACATCGTGTTAGGTTTTAAGAGCAAGAGTTTTTTCGGTTTTGTTTTTTAAATCCTCCATTGGGATTTGGCTTTAGCAATCACTGACTCCCCTTATGCAAAATAGATACCCTGTCTCCAGCCTACAAATTGGCAACAGGCTGGATTCCAGAAATCCCCTGTACACTGTTGGAATGAGTCGCATGCTTTGGTGATATAGCCTGTCCACTAAGAGCTATGTTGGCCTCTTTCTTATTCGGCCTTCTTAGCCCTGGCCGTAGTTTTGGGAGCAGGGAATTATTGTTACTTGATGAAAAGGGTGGGAGTAATTCTGCACAGCTAATTTTAGCCATATCATGTTAGTTTAGCAATGAAGACAAAGTAACCCAGGTCTTAGATCTGATTGGCGAGTTGATTCCAGCCCCGGTGTGCCCTGAAAGTAAACTCAAAACATTGACCAGAATTAAAGCCAGGTTACTTTGTTTGCCAGCAACTTAACTAATCTGAGTTGGGGGAAGAAGAGGAAATAAACCTCTCAGTTGGTGAACCAGACTTAATAGCATTTGTCTGTAGCAGTGCAGGTATGCTCTTAGACGCTTGCCATGTCCAGGACTCACGTGCACTGCAAAATGTTAACATGATGTGATGAAGCCTCGGATGGTTACCAGTTTGCTTCTGACTTGTCATGGAGTTTGCATGATACAACCTCGTACTGTATATAAGATTAAGACTCGAGTTTACTGTAATGTAGGAACACTGTTGCTTGAGAGAGAGACAATCCTCTTTCTCCAGCCCCTTGAAAACAGATTTCCTTTTGAAGAGGCAGGAGCTTTCATGTTACAGTGAATTTCTCCCGTGCTGTCCAGGCATCAAAAGAAGAGGGAAGCAGAGCAGAGTCTTTAGTAGCACAGTGTTGAAGCAGACTGATTTTTTTTTTTTTTTCGTTTTGTTTTTAATAAAAAAAAAAAAGGCAGGCAAATAATGTGCCTACATATCATCCATCTTCCCTGTCTTCCATCCCTTCTGTTTGTTGGCGGGTGCTGAGCTTTGTTGCATTTCCTAGGTGAAGGGGAGCTCCCTCTTGCTTGCTTAATGCAGGTCAGACCTGCTTGGACCCGTGTCTCCCTGACTCTGGGCTGGTTGTACTGCCTGTGGGGGATGCTGTCCCTTTGTCTTTGTTACTTGTCGGGGGGGAGCTCGGTGCCTGTTGCTAACACGCTGTGTTATTTCCAAACCCCTAGACAAACCGCTGACCAACATGAAGATCCTGGTACTTGGAAAGCTGTCAAAGAACAAGGAGGAGGTGAAGAGCATTGTGGAGGACCTGGGAGGAAAGATGACAACAACAGCTAACAAGGCCACCCTGTGCATCAGCACGCAGAGTGAGCAGCTGGGCCTGGGTTGCTGGTAGCACTGGTAACAGAGCTGAGCGGATTAGAGGACACATGTCCTCAGAGCTGTCTGGGGATCAGTGTTTGGATTAAGGAGAGTGTTTTGTGTGCGCATGTGGCCTTAGTGTTCTTGGAAAAATAAAGACAGATGCATGCTGTTTGAGTTTTACTTACCTAGCGCATTAACTCTGTGGGTTGTGCCATAAGGCTCTGTTGGGTCTGCAGCAGCTAGAGCTTGGGTTTGTATGCAGACCATGGCGGTGTGGAAGCCACCCTTCTTGGGATGACAGCTGCTGGGGGCTGTGCACATGCTTGCCTTGGAGAAGCCACAGAGCTGACTGTGGGTGCCTGAAGGCAGTTGTTTTCTCTGCTGGCAACTTAGGGTCTGCTCTTGCTCCCTGTTGAAGTTGAGGTGCAAACTGGCTGCTGAGGTAGGAGATCTGTTCCCACCTGCCAGGAGGTCTAAGAGGGACTGGTACAGCCCCAGCCCAGCTCCGGGAAGGGGAGAGCTGGATCAGCCAGGTAAAACAGGAGTGTTCCTACTCTAGCCCAGGCTGCAGCTTTAAGCTGATGGGGATTTTGCTGTCCAATGAACATGGTGAATCAAAAATGTGGTGGAATTATGTTTCCACAAAGTGTTAGAGAGCTGTGAATCATGGCCAGAAGGAGGGGCTAAAGTCTGAAACGTCATTGATACTTTTTTCTCCATTTCCCACCCTGCCTCTGCAGAAGATGTGGAGAAAATGAGCAAGAAGATGGAAGAAGTGAAAGAGGCCAAAGTCCGTGTGGTCTCAGAGGAGTTTCTTCAGGATGTGAAATCCTCCAGCAAGGACTTTCAGGAGCTCGTGTCTCTCCATGCGCTTTCACCTTGGGGTGCGGAGGTGAAAATGGAGCACGAGGAAATGGCTGTGGATGGGAAGTGCAGCAAGCCCCCAAGTATGAAGAGCGCTGGGAAGGTCAAAGAAGAACAAGGTGAAGAACAAAGCAATAGTTTCTCTGCAGGCCTGTTCAGTGCTGTGCATGCACAAAGCAAACCTGGGTATAGTCTATCCTTGCCCTTTCCTTGAGTTTTCTGCCCTTTTTCTCATAAGTTTAAATAATAAGACCTCAGGGCAAGACCTGTTTAAGTAAACATGAAGCTGTCTCCTGAGCTGGCTGTTGTCTCCCCTAGTTTGGTCTTGCTTCAGAGATCTCTGTGTGGTATGTGCCCAGGCTCCCTGACATCAGTCCAGACTTGTCCTTGTAACACCTTAGCTTCTTTGCCAGTTTGGGTCAATGTTGCAGCTCCAAGGTGTTGCTGGGGCACCAAGATGTGACAGACGCTACTGTGATCCCCAGGGGGTGTTAGCAAGTGAGAAAATACTGGGGTCCAGAGCAATGGGTCTTTGTTCTACTTGGTTTAGAACATAATGGATTTTAACGGAGGAGGGAAAATATCCAACACCAGTGGCGTTCCTCACCAATGCTATACAGAGCTTGCATTGTTAATGCTGGACAGTGAACTAAACTATTGGATCTGCTTGCCTGTCTTCAGAACCCGTTCTTCTCTGTGTCCTCAAAGCATAGGTTTCTGTCAGACAACTGGGTACGTTATTGCCAGACTATCTCACAGCAGTAGCATGTCCAGGGGACCTGAGCATCCCTCAAGCCCTGTGAGGTTTTTAAATCCCACATAAACACAACCACAAATGTGACTTTAATCTGCTGTGCAGGTGAAAAAATTATATGGCCCACCTCTTGGGGCCAGAACGAAGGAGATAGATAGAATCTGGGGAGATCTTACTTTTCATTTAATTGGCAGGGTGGGGACTGTGAATTTGCTGCAGAAGCCAGGTAAAAAAAGCCATTGAAGTCATTGTGCTCATATACCGGGAATCTGATTTGAAGTCTCCTTAGGGTGATAATTATGCAAATTGAGAATTTAAATGTTGATTCAAGTCAGACTGTGTTGCCTGCCTAGGAAAAAAATTAACTCTCTTTTCACTGCAGGACCTAGCAAGTCTGAAAAGAAAATGAAGCTAACGGTTAAGGGTGGAGCAGCAGTAGATCCTGATTCCGGTGAGTGATAACAATGGCTGTGCCTGCACCACACACAGTCTTCAGGATGCGTGATCATTTGCAAGATGTTTTTCTGTGAAAGGATAAAGGTTCCATAAAAGGAACGTGAATTTTTAAACCATTTTTTCTTGCTGTCAAAAGAAGGATCTTGATTGACATCCAGAGCTGGTTATTGCAGGATTTTTCTAGTGCAACTTTTAAAAGGACCGCTTCAAGTAAGGAGTGCACCTTGTTCAGCTTCAGGAGCATCTGTCAGTAGGGTAAATAAAGGCCCAGCCAGCAGATGCCACCGCTCTGGCATGAGCATCTGCCCCCAGACTCTTCAGGGGGCAGCTGATGCCGCTCTCTAGACCTGTGGTGCACAGACATTGTTCTGAGAACTCATATTGCATCTGAGGCCAGCCTTTGGTTTTTCAGTCCATTTGCTAATGTGAACAGCTGCAGAGCTGTATCTCTCTTGAGAATTCCTCCAGCCAGTCATGCAGTGTTAAATACTAGATTTTAGGTGGTCCTTTGTCAAAAGTTACAATTTTCTTTTCCTCTAGTTAGGATTGAGGTTCACTCTAGTGTATCTAAAGGTGTGTGGTCACAATTTATTAGAAAGAAAACATGTTTCAAGTAGTTTTGAATGAGCACGTGGTCACTGTTTTTGCAGTATTGTTGTTAAGATTCACAGTACTTATGAACCGTTTGGGTAAGTGCAAATGTAGGAAGGAGACCTAAAATGGTAACCTCCTCTGTGTTCTAATTTGTTTCTTCTCATTAGGTTTGGAGGATTCTGCTCATGTTTTTGAAAAAGGTGGGAAGATTTTCAGTGCAACCCTGGGCCTAGTAGATATTGTGAAAGGAACAAATTCCTATTATAAACTGCAGCTGCTAGAGGATGACAGAGAGAACAGGTGAGTTTTGTTTTCCCTGGAAATACTTCTGTTCGCTTTTTTCCAATAAATACTGGAGTTTTAGCATCTACAAAAGCAAAGTATGAGTAAAATGTCTTTGTGAGGAGATATGGATAGATACGTTTATCTACAAAAAACCCAAAATAAACAAAACCCACAAAACAACCAAACAACAAATGACTCCTGGAAAGGTCTCTGCTCTGTGTGGAGACATTTCTTTGTGGTGTTGACAAAATCTAGGTTGGGAGGTGAGTAAGTTTGTGGAATTGCTTCTGGTAGTGTTCATTCCCACATCCTGAGGTGAGTGAGACACGTATTGTGGTCTGGGTTAATTGGCTAACAGGAGGGCCACAGTGCTCTGTGACTGATGGCTGCCCTTCAAAGGACAGAAGCAAAATTTGGTGAAGATTCCTCTGTTCAAACATCAAGATCCCACGTGTAAAGTCTGTGATGTTGGGAATCTTTCCCATATTCTCCAGCTTACTCTTGTCTTCTAGTTGCAGAGCTGTAAGCTTGGGAAATAGAACCAGATGCTGGTTATTCTGCCACAATGTAGTCCTGAATTGAGTGCCCTGAGCCTTAACAAGATGCAGTGAAATGGTCAGGGAATGATCATGTGTTTAGCTTTCCAGTCTCATCAGACACATGGCAGAGCTGTCCAGGGGTTGTGTAACTGAATAGATAAAGAAATGGAGAGGGTTCTTTAAAGTGTAACTGCTTCCCTGAGCGCATAAGGGATGCACAGAAATCAAGGGGAGCTAATGGCTGTCAGCAATGACCCTAGTTCAGCTCTGGATTTATCATACTTTACCACGTTCATAATAAGCTTTTGTTGCTGGCTCTTGTATGTGGGGTTTGTAACTGGATCTGTGATTCAGGACATGGAGGAATCTCAGTGCCTGTGTTTTGTGCCTGACAAATTGGAAAGCTTGATTGATTGTATCGCTATAAATATTATGAAAGCTCACCCAAAGTGGTGTCAGTAATACAAACAAATACTTGAATTACTTGATTCCTCTAAAAGTCTGAACTCTAGGACTTTGAGTCACAGGCTTAAAGATGCATCATGTTTGTTTTTCAAATATATGACCCCAACAGTCTGGAGAGTTGTATTTGCAAAACATTAAGACTGAAGAGATATTATCCTCTCTATTCCTGCTGTGCACACATTTATCCTCAGGGCTGGAGGTCTGGTGTGTTAACACTGGGCATTTTTTTTTTACACAGTCATTGGACATATGCTCTGTGGTGGCTCTTCTATTGCTCTCCTGGAGCCACTGATAGGGAATGTCTTCCATAAAATTAATGGTTTGCAAACGGATGATTCACATGCAGTTGCATGATTGTTGCAGGATCAGTTGCATTTGGATTGAGATATAGAGCCAGAGTATCTCATGTCTGTTCTTTTCTCACGTTTCACTTCTCTAGATACTGGGTGTTCAGATCGTGGGGTCGCGTGGGCACTGTAATTGGGAGTAACAAGCTGGAGCAGATGCCATCAAAAGAAGATGCCGTTGAACACTTCCTGAATTTGTACGAAGAGAAAACTGGCAATTCTTGGCATTCAAAGAACTTCACTAAATATCCAAAAAAATTCTACCCACTGGAAATAGATTATGGACAGGTAACTCTGAAGTGTCCCCATACCAGGTGGAGCATTGCTTAGCTGCTTTGCTATAGCTGTTCTGTGGATCACTTACAGTTAACAAACCTGAGGAATGAAGTGCAGGTGCAACTATTGCATCTTCTCTGTGCTACAGGAGGAGAGCGGTACATCAGTGCGTGTCATGCATTAAAATAGATGCGTTGGGAAACTAAGTAGTTTTCCATTGTCAGGTCTGAAGTCCCTATAGTGCTCGTTCCTGTTTACTCTGTAATTTTAAGGATGTTAATTTGAACTTAATTCAGCAGTCATTTCACATACATCCTGTCTGAAAACACAATTTTCTTTTATTTAAAATAGATACCTCATCTGTCTTCTGCATCTGAAATCCTCTCAAATGCTGAAGCAACTGCTATGCAGCTTTCTGCTTAGTGCACATATTGAGCAGGCTGAGAAAAAGAAATTATTCATTGCCAGTAAGATTTGGCTATTTAGACAGCTAAGCTAAATACGAATTCTCTTCCTTCTGCCCAGTGAGGGTTTGCGTGTTTATTTAAAGGCATAGCCATAACTTAAACTGTCTTCAGGTGAAATAGTTGAATGATACCAGAAGATACCAGAGAACATATTTTCAAGCCGTTGCGCGCTTCTGTGGCCAAATTACAGGATGTCATCTTTTAGTGTGAAGTACTGGATGCTTAGCTTTATTTCTGGAAATTTGAATATTGCAGCAGCAAAGTGTCTGTTACACTGCAATGTACAGTGATATTCTGAAGCATCTGGCAGATGCTTTATTGGTGCAACACTCTATCCATGAAAGCGTTTAGATGGTATTAGGCCTAATTGATGATTCCTGTACTCATCTATGACAGTTTTTTGTTACAAAAACTTAGTGAAGCTAATTATTACGTCTCTTATTTTGTCATAAAAGCAACAAAGTAAACAGTCATTTTTTCATATCAAGGTCTCTATGTAGCAGAAAGGCTGCTGAAAAAGTAATTAATGCTGTTGCTTGAGGTGAAGCAGAGATGCACAGAGTTCCTATTCCCTTAATTCTACTTACGTTTTACAGTGCCACCTCTTGAAATAACATCTGCTAAATTACTAAATAGGTGACTGTTTAAACCCACTTTGTTCCAAAATGTCAGAGCAATGTCCCACGCTCCCCATGAACTTCAGGCTAGTCATAGTATGCATACACTAAATTGGTTTTGAATTGTTACCATGGCAGCCAACCCGTTACTTTTATCCTTTGTCATTTCGCTAATTCTGATACTATTTTTACCTCCCAGGATGAAGAAGCTGTCAGGAAACTGACAGTAGGTGCCGGAACAAAATCAAAACTTGCTAAGCCAATCCAAGACCTTATCAAGATGATCTTTGATGTGGAGAGCATGAAGAAAGCAATGGTGGAATTTGAGGTGACTATACACATTCATGTTTCTTGCTTCTTACCCTCCATCGTACTTACACTGCCAGACACAAGTTCTTTGCAATCCAGGGTGCATCATACTTCCCAGAAGTCAGTGCAAGTTTTAGATCAGCCTTAAAATAAGGACAAGAATCTGACCAGAATTTGCTAAGCACCGGAAGTAGTAACTTAGTTATGATAATGTGCAGTTTTTAAAACATGGTTGCATTCTTTGTTCTTCAGTGGGGAATATCTGTATCAGCATCTTCGGTTTAACAAGCCTATGAGGAACTTGTCTGCCAGTCCTGGGATCAGTAATCATTCTATGTTTTGGGGTTTTGTTTTTTTGGTCTGTTTGGTTTTTTTTCTAGTGACACATGCATTGTGACCACTGTTCTCTGAATGCTCTTAAAATATTAACACATATAAGCAATTTGCTGGTGATGTGAGGCTGGAGGTACTTCTGGTTTTGTGAGTGGTGAACCACATTTCAAAGGGAGCAGCACTGCCACTAATTAAGATAGCAAATGAGCACACAGCTCAGACTTGAGAAATGCTGCTGTTTGATACATGCACTAATGAAGTGCCTTGACAAAATCAAGATTTAGTTCAGCCACCTTAGCTATCCTGCCCCAAAACGTCATATTTAAGCAGCTGTTGTTTGCTCTCCGTATCAGTATTTTGCGTATCTACTTTTCAGAACAGGCTTTGCACCATTTTGTACAGCTTATCTGAAAGCTTTCAGATGGCTTGTCCAACATTTTGTAGTACCTTGGGTTAATTGTGTTCTTCTGTATCTTCAGTGGTTCTTTGCATCAAAGCCTTCTGAAATATTAATAATTCTTTGTAACTGGCTAAAGACTCTGAACTGATCATCATCTGATGTCATTTGATTTTGTAGAACTGTGTTGAAACTCTGTTAATTCACACCATCTCCGGATCTATAGGAGACCTGGGACTCCAGATGGGCCTGTCTTCCTATTAAATTTATCTTCCTGTACTGTTGCTGCCGAACAGCTGTTTTCCGTTAGAGGAAATAATGTTTTTCCTAGTTAGAGGTTTCTGTGCATCCTCCAAAAACGGTTTCTTGGTTCCTTTAATCAGCCTGATCTCAAGTATTTCGTTTCATCTAGGCACTTTCGCTCTGCCGAAATTGTAGCAAATTCTTAGTCTTTCTGTTACACAATAATAGATTTATCTGATGCATTTCTCTTCCTGCTTCTAATTTAGCTTTCAAGAGTTTTACCTCACCAGGCATACAGGGGTTTATTACAACTATCTTATACAATTACAATTACATGAAACGGCTAGTTAGAGGGCTGAGTCTACTCTGGTGCTGTGTCTTCTCTTACCTGTGTGGAATGCAAACATCTCCCTTGCCTCTCATGGCAATCTTGGTGCACACATCTGTGATGTGGAGCTAATTCTTCACGTTACCCTCAGTGCATCTGGCAGTAATTGCAGTGCTGTTGTTTTAGACCCAACCCCATGGCTGCTGTGCTCTTTTGATGCATCAAATGGTAAAGCTTTGGATGCAGTTAAGCTTTATATTAGCTCTGCAGGGCTCTAGTCACCTACCGTGACTCATAGGAGACACAAACTCCAGCCCTTTGGCTGTATGTGGGCTCTGTAAGAGATGTATTACTCAATCGCATTGTTGGGGGATGTGTTAGTGTTTATGTGTTAGTTTGTAGGTTTATATGACTTATAGTTAGTATAGGTGTCCGCAGCTATTCTGCACATCCAAGTTAAATGGCCTATTTTGATTTTACATGTCCTTCATGATTTTTCAGCTCATAATTAGATAATATGAATGGATGGTACTCAACAGTAAAGTAATGGCCCCAAAAGTTTGGGAGCTACAAATCTGTTGCAAGTTGTTTTGCGCTAGGGTATTAATCTTGGCTTTGTGACTCTCATGTCCCTAAACACAATCAGTTTTGAAGCCTGTCGTCTTTCTTGCAGTCCATCTTGGCTTTTCTCAGTATCTGGCTTTATGTATGCTTAGCTGCGGCTAAAAGTGAAAGTTCTTCTAAGCCAAATACAGGGTGGAAATCTCTATACAAAATCATTTTGGGGCTTTCACACCAGTCTCTGTAGCTTGGAAGAGCCTTCTGAGGTCAGCTTGCAGAGAAGATCTGCATAGAGCTGGGTTTCCTAGCTCCATAGAGAACAAATAATGTGGAACTTAACCAGACAGCACGTGATATACATGGTTTCATAGGTTTTTCTGTCCTTGAGCTGAATCTTAAACCCATCAAGTTAAGTAAAGGCTAGTTTGACCTGCAGTGTGTACAGTGAGTACTGTCAAGAGTCCAGAGGATGTACGTATGATCTTTGTAAAAGACTCCATTGGACTTGACTTTTGTCAACTGTTTTTGCATTCAGACGGTCCTTAACTATGCAAATCCGAAACTCTCCCAAGATCCATCAATGCACAAACAAAAGCAACATGTAAATTAAATCAGTGGATAAATGCAGGCAACCAAGACATCACTTTTTATTGATTTTTTTTTTTTTTGGTTCATTTTTCATTAATAAATATGAAGCATCATATAACCTCTTTGCGTTTGACCCTTGATAATTGTAGGGTAAAGTTGGCGGAAGGTGTCTAGGTTGTACCTAGAGACACAGAGGATCTTATGAACAAGACTTACTTCATTCAGTTTGCTTCTTTGCCAGCCTGAAATGTACAGTTACTTATATGATTGAGGAATCCATCTGACACCGGGTCAATATTAAACTTCTAGCCAAGTGCTTAGTACCCTATTTTTGTGTCGTCCTAGCATGCGTGCTTAGTTTCCTATTGCAGAATTCCTTTGTTTATAGGATGTCTTCTCAGTAGCATGCACTGTCCTTCTGACATCATTCCTCAACCCACAGAGATTCATACCAAGTCTGAAATGTTTCCATTCTTTGTGTGGTCAGTCTTACCAGGATGGAGAGATTAGTTCCCTAGAAACTAGAGAGGGAGCGCTGTAATGGTTTCAATGTAGTGAAATCCTGGTTTAATCATTTAAATTCTTCATCAGATTGACTTGCAGAAGATGCCATTGGGAAAACTGAGCAAGCGACAGATCCAGAGCGCATATTCCATCCTTAATGAGGTTCAGCAGGTGAGCATGAACGAGATGTTGGAGCAAGAGGGGAATTTAGAAGTTGTTCTGGGCTCAGAGTGGGGTGAATGCTGAGCTGTGTGTATAAAGATCTGTGCTCTCTCACTGGAGAAGAGGATGTGGCTTCCTAGGTAACTAGTTAATTCACTGTTGTACCAGTTTGGGCAGTACTTATATCTTTCACGCTTTTGTAGCACAAACTTCAGGCTGAGCCAGACATAAACGGCAGTTGAGCAAATGAAGCCAATATCTTGATCTAGCAGTGAGCTGGTGTTTCCACTCCAGAGAAATCTGATAGAGGATGAGAATAAAGGTTAAGCTGACACTGGAAAGGGTCTGGCTTGATGACATTACTGTATTTACACATCATGATCTGGACCATTCCAAGAATCACTGCATAATATTGCCCAAACAGCTTGCAAAAGTCTACCGCCATACCCCATTTGTTGTCACGGGCTCCCTGGCAAAGCACAGATACGGGAAATTTTACTTCAGTTGTTAGAGTAGACCCAGAGCCTTGCCAAGGACATGCACCCATTCCATATCCAGAAGCCTTTATTTTGCTTTCCAGAAGCATAATCCCCATTAGATTTTTCTCGTACCAGAAATTCTGTGTATTTCTGTGAAAGTACAGTGACTTATCACGTGCAAAACAAATAGAATTGCTCTTTATAGTTCTGAGAGTTTCAACGTTAACATGATTTGTATCGCTGCCTCTGTGTATTAGTCCTCAAGTATCTTGTGTGTGTCTATTGCTATGGAGACTTAATCTTACTCAGTAATTTTCTTTGGTGCTTATTGTCTTTAGGCAGTTTCTGACAGTGGTTCAGAATCCCAGATCTTGGACCTCTCCAACCGCTTCTATACTCTGATTCCTCATGACTTTGGGATGAAGAAACCACCTCTCCTGAATAACTTGGAATACATTCAGGTATTGACTGGAAGCAATATGTTGTTTGCAGGCAACAAGTCTGATATCAGACATTGGGGATCTTATCAATACTTATAAATACTTAAAGGGAGGGTGCCAGGGAGATAAGAAGAGTCTTTTTTCAGTGGTGCCCAGTGATAGGACAAGAAGTAACAGGCACAAACTTGAGTATAGGAAGTTCCATCTTAACATGAGGAGGAACTTCTTTCCTTTGAGGGTGGCAGAGCACTGGCACAGGCTGCCCAGAGAGGTTGTGGAGTCTCCCACACTGGAGACATTCAAAACCCGCCTGGACGCCGTCCTGTGCAACTGCTGTAGGTGTCCCTGCTGTGGCAGGGGGGTTGGACTTAGATGATCTCCAGAGGTCCCTTCCAACCCTGATCATTCTGTGATTCTGTGATTTAAGACAGAGAATTTGTGAGGTTTTAAGACTTACTTTAACCTCACGCTTTCATGAGGTTAAGCTTGTTTTTCTTCAGAATTGTTTGTTTGTTTATGCGTGTATGTGATGCATATACAAATAATTATATGCAAAGGTATTAGAAGATAGATGTTATATATAATGGTCTATTTATATATTTGTGTGCATATTTTAATATATTTATACCCATATTGAATTTAAAAAGCCGTGTTGGGTGGCAGTGTGTGGCCAGTGATTCATGTACACTTTTATAATTTGGGTTATTCCAGAGTTATTCTGAACATATCAAAGGCACAAGTAAAATAACCTCTTTAAATTCTTCAGGCTAAAGTGCAGATGTTGGACAACCTGCTTGATATTGAGGTTGCGTACAGCCTTCTCAGAGGTGGAAATGAAGATGGAGATAAAGACCCAATTGACATCAACTATGAAAAACTTCGAACTGATATTAAGGTAAAGGAAATAGAAGGAAATGAGTGACTGTGAATACAAGCTGATGTCCTGTTAGTTTGGAGTATAGCAAATCACCTAAACTGTAAGTGGACAGATGTATTGGCGTGAGTTCAGTGAAGGGCCACTGAGATGATTAAGGGACTGGGGCATGTGTTGTACAAGGAGATGCTGAAAGAGCTGGGGCTTTTTAACCTGGAGAAAAGAAGGCTCAGGGGATATCTTATCAATGTCTATGAATACCTGATCAGGAAAGGGAGTAAAGAAGACAGAGGCTTTTGTCACTCGATGGCACTGAAAAGAGGCAACGGGCACAAATTGAAATACAGGAAATCGTATTTAAACAAAAGAAAAAGCTTTTGTTGTTGATGTTGTTTGGTTTGGGGTTTTTTTGTTTGTTTGTTTACTCTGAGGGTGGTGAAACACTGGAAGAGTTTACTCAGAAAGGCTGTGGAGGCTCCATTCTCGGAGGTGTTGAAAGCCTGACTGGGCTCAGCCCTTGGCAACCTCCTCCAGCTGACCCTGCTTTGAGCAGGGGAGTTGGAAATTTCACAGGTGCCTTCCTGTCTCAGACGTTCTGTGACTGAGTGCTGTTTGTATACCTGTACATCTTCTCTAGCTGGGAATAAATTTCGACCTAAGTGATCAAGGAGGCTTAAACTGGGGAGTTGCAGCATAGGGTGGACGTCATCATGTTATAAGGAGCCTGCTAGTTTGTATGCTGAAGAAACTTCTCTTGTTTGCCTCTTTGCAGGTTGTTGACAAAGATTCAGAAGAAGCCAAGATTATTAAACAATATGTGAAAAATACTCATGCTGCTACTCACAACGCATATGATCTCAAAGTTGTGGATGTAAGCTGGGCAATGCTGGGGTTTAAGTTGGTGATGATGGACTCTTCTCAGCTGACTGACTTGTTCGCAGTTTCCTTTTATTTTTGAGTAGCTTATCTAGTTTATTTTGTTGAAGGGATGGTTTGACAGGCCAATTGCTATTTAATAGAATAGTGAAAGTCTAGGCAGAGATGAGTCTATGCTTACTGAGATGTCTTTGGGGGGGTGTTTTTATTTTAATTTAATTGGCCTCAAAAAGGAGGTGGAGGAGTAATCATCTTCTAAAACTGAGCCTTAGTTTATTGAATTATTTTTTTCCGAAAACTATGGTCTCATGAAAATGCAGAAGGGAAGGTGGGGAATTAATCAATAACAAGCACTGTGTGATCAATGCTACCTCTTTTTTGCTAGCATGACATAGCAAACTGCAAATACTAAAAACCATCCAGATTAATTTTCCTAGCAGATTAGTGCATGTTTCAGATTGGATTATTTTTCTCATCTGATTAGTTGCATGAAGGTAACGATTTATTTGCTTGGTGGTTCTTTTTCTTCTATCCCTTTTTGAATTGAAGATCTTCAGGATTGAGCGTGAAGGAGAGAGTCAGCGTTACAAGCCATTTAAGCAGCTTCATAATCGCCAGCTGCTGTGGCACGGTTCCCGCACCACCAACTTCGCTGGTATCCTCTCGCAGGGTCTCCGGATAGCTCCCCCTGAAGCTCCTGTGGTACGTTAAACAGATAGCTTCTCCGGCTGCTTCTGTCCCTGTGCCCAGAGATGGCCGTAGTCGGCAGCAACCTAAATAGGAGAATTTGAGTGGGGAGGGCTCAATGTTACCTCTCCGCCTGTAGGCAACACTGTGTGTCCAGAGCGAGTTGCTGACTCGTGTCCACAGGAGTTTGAGTTGCAGCTTTGCTCTCCTGGGAGCCCAGCCAGGTGGATTCAATGCTGCCTTTGTGTTAATGACCCAATCTTTTTTATTCTTTTTTTTTAATTATTATTTTGCTGCTTGCAGACCGGCTACATGTTTGGGAAGGGCATCTATTTTGCAGACATGGTATCCAAGAGTGCCAACTACTGTCACACATCTCAGGCTGATCCCATAGGCTTAATACTACTGGGAGAAGTTGCCCTTGGAAATATGTAAGTAACTTATGAAGAGTATTTGCTGAATGTGCGTAATATTTCATGGTAGAAGGTGATGCTAAAATTGCAGACCTCTTATTCAGTGGGAAGAAAGAGCACTGTGTATTTCTTTAGAAACAAGATTTCTTCTTAAAATGAGAGCTATTTGGTGGGGCAAAAAAAAATCAGCGTTGCATTAAAATTAGTAACTGGGACAAAGAAGAAAGGCTGTTGAGTTACAGAAGAGTAGAATCTAAATTAACATTATATTAACTCACCGTAAAGTGAAGCCTGGGAAAAAAAAAAAAAGATATTTTTCACTAAGATAGTTTATGATGAACGTAAAACGCTATTGTGTGTTCTTTGTGCTGTCCAGGTATGAGCTAAAGAATGCTTCTCACATAACAAAATTGCCCAAGGGAAAACACAGTGTGAAAGGTAAGCATTAGTATTTGTCATTGGTAATCTGTTACTGATGGCAAGCTCACCTTGTGGCGCTCTGCTTAGCGAAGAGAACTATAGTCATTTCATAGTTGTACTTCCTTTAAGAGTTTGCATAATGTTGCCCTGTAGTTGCATCTGTGTATGTGTATACGGTGTTTTGAGATGGGAGTTATAGTACACTTGGAATGTTAAGACTGAAGTAAATGCATTGCCTAAGTTCAGGAGGAAACTTTCATATTACACAAGAGAAAATGTAAGGTGCATTCTCCAATTTCTCAGTTGCTTTCATCATAGCAATACTATGTATTTTAGAAGAAAGATGGAAAGATGAGAGGTTTGATAGATCAGAAGAATAATTGTTTAGCTTTCAAAGTACCTTAGAAGTTTGGAGAGAAGGGAGAATCTAAGAATAAAAGTTCAGATGGAACAGCTGTTCTCATTACATTTCTATCTGCAAGAAGTATCAGTATATTGCACCAAAAAAGAAGATGAGAGGGAAGACTTAGGTCTCTAATTCAAGTGAAAGAAATGGTAATCATGACTGTCTTCTGTACTGAGATGGGAGAGCAGAGAACAGTAACATTCAGTAATGAGTGGCTTTTCTTAAACTATTCATTTTGAGAGGCTTAAAAAATCAGTTCCCTAAAATAGAACAAAATGTGACTTAGTATCTTTTTCAATACATACTACTCACGCTATTATGGATGTCAAATCAGGTTTGTATTGAAGAGTTTAAAGATAATAAGAATTGGTTTGTTCTCTGAAAATGCTGCAACGTGCATATTTTCGCTAATGGACCTAGGGTGTGAGAGCTATAAGTCTGGTCTGTTTTAGCTTTGATCATGCAGATTAGACATCTAACAGCCCAAAGTCTAAAATTCTCACTGTTAATGTAGCAGAGTACAAGTACCATAAGTACGGTGATGCTGAATTGAATAAACAGACTATATAATTTGTGTTCTTTTTAAGATACTTTTTCACTTGGTCAGCATTTGAAAATATATGTTAAGTAATATTTCGCTGGCTGAGTCATTTTCTTTATGTGCAAAGTCTGTGTTTGCCTTCTAGATTTGTAACTAATGTTTTTTCCCTTTCTAGGCTTGGGCAAAACTGCACCTGATCCCACAGCCACTACCACCCTTGGTGGTGTAGAGGTTCCCTTAGGGAATGGGATCTCAACAGGAATTAATGATACCTGTCTTCTGTATAATGAGTATCCTTTGCTATTATGTTGGCTGCACACTGTGTTTGTGTTGCTGAGTTTAGCAGGACTTCGCTAATGTCAGTCAGGAGTTTTGGCACAGGGTGTTTTGTTTCTTTTAGATCTGCTTTGGAGTACTCGCAGACAATTTAGAGTCTCTTCTATAAGGGAGATGATTTCACAGGTGTCACACTTAAATTGTCATTCTGCACAAAAGGAAACAGTATGCGTAGCAAATAGCTGTGGTCCCAACAGGACTCAATACCCGAGGGCATTGGAGTGGCCATGCGACAGTGCCCAGTAGTGCCTTGCCCAGAGATGTGCCAGGACAAGGGGAGGGGAATGCAACCTTGTGGTTGTTTCACATCACTCCAGTCTGGTTTCTTCCTTGTGGTACTGTGGCTGGCCAGCTTGGCCAGGAGGGGGTGGGGGAGCCAGCACTGTGGCTTGATGGAGTCTCTCATCACACAGCTTCTCTTGTGTTGCCCAGACCCTTTGCAAATATTGAGGTAAACCTCAGGTGCCCATCAGAGATGTAGCCCTTAAGCCTCTTTCTAGGCAGAAGTGCCCCCAAATAAATGTGCGCTCAACATTCACAAGAGGTCATAAGAATAAGTGGTGTCTGAGGTCCCAGATCAATCTCTTCACTGCCAGTGAAGCAGGTAACCCATTAATACAACCTCTGGGTTGTGTAGAAACTGTCTTCTCTTTCAGTATGCTGTTTTCCTCTTACAGGCAGTCCTTGCAACAGAACTCATGGCAATACTGGTTTTATCTTGAGTTTTCTTAAATATAGCATCTGTCTTGGTCAGATGATAAAATACAAAACAGTTAATAATAGCTAATTGAGGTAACATGATGTGCATTCGTTTTGTTTTACGCTGTGTTTAATGGGGATGCTTTTAATCTAAAATCAGGATTAGAGGTAAGTTTGAGGCCTAAAGCATTGAGAAACAAATAGGCAAGCTGTGACTGTTTTCTGAAAAAATAAAATGGTGCGGTCATAGACTGTGCAATCCCTGCCAACCATTGTAGAGCTCTTCTCTGTGGTTCCAGTTTGGGTTTTTTAGTGGGAAATTAAGAGGATATTAATGACTTTGTGCTGAAAGGTAGCAATAGAACTACAATTACAATTGTAGATGCGAGGTCTGTAACTGCAGAGCTCATCTAGGCTACGTCGCTCCACTGCTTAGACAGCAAGAGAGATGTGTGTTATAGCTCTGGCTGACAAAAAATAATCTTCAAGAGCTACAGCCCCTATCTAAGTCAGTTCACCTGCCTGTCACGCAGGATTCCTGCTGCACCATCATTAATTCTCCATGTGACTGTGAGTTTCTTGTTTCTAACTATTGTATAAAACATTTTCAGATTCAAAGAAAACTCAAATTTAAAGATCTGTGGTTTGAGCTGTTACAACTGCTTACTCACACAGGCATCTGTGTGCTAACTTAAATTTGAAGGTGAAGTTTGACTGCGTTTTGAGGGTTTTTCTGGGTTACTAATATCAATAACTGCAACTATTCCTTAACATTCTTCCCAGATATATTGTGTATGATGTTGCTCAGGTAAATCTGAAGTACCTGCTGAAACTGAAATTCAACTATAAGACATCACTCTGGTGAACAGTATTTAGAAGCCCTGTTAGAGTTATACTGTAGTTACACTATAGCGTTGACTTCTGACATGCTTACGCATTGACTTCTCTTACCAAGATATCAAGAGCTAAACTGCAGAAGAGGTTACTAAATCCTATTTAGTACAACACTTAGTGAAAGTTTTATATAACTGTGTGGCAACACATGGACCTGAATTCTGATGAGAACGAGTACCTGGTTTTGTTTTATACCACTTCTAATTTGGGGGCTTTCAAGTGTTTCTTTTAGTCGACCAAACTGACGAAAAAAAATAAAAATCAAGCTTGTGTTTTTAGCCAAACAGAGCTGGGCAATAGCAGGAGAAGGAACTTGAGAATGTTTGCGTTATTTGCTCTGTTAAGGTTTCCTCTTGTTTAAGATACCCTTTTTTCAGTTTTCAATTGAATAAATGATAAATGTGCATTTATTTTGAGGTAAAAAAATAAAAGCTAATTTCATACTAACAGCTTTATGTTTCAAAACTTCCAAATTGTTTTGGTTTTGAGTCATGATTTAAATGTATTTGGTAGACTGTTCTTAAACATGATGTCTCTCTCTGAAGATCAAATGCCAAATATTGAAATCTGTAGTCACGTTTCAGGAAGTCATGGTGAAATGAAAGTTTGGACTTTCCGCTGAGACTTGATCTGTCAACAGTTGGTGTGGTAAACATGGAAAATGAACTTGTGGCTGTTTGAATTTAGTATTAGCCCCAATAAACCTCCTTTAAATATCTACCTTCAACGTGATGTAAGTTGGTTGTTGTAGACTCAAGTCCTAACAAAGCCATAAGTTGAGTTTGGGCTCAAGCTTCGCTCATCGTGACCTGGAGCGAGGTCTGTTGCCACTCTGTGGGTAGTCTTGAATTCTCTGTCTTGAAATGTCATTATAAACTAGTAATTTCAATGTTTAGTGATGTTTGTTACTTCTCACTTTCAGTAGGTCATCGAGCAATACGGGAGTACTTGATTACAGAGCAACATCAGTTCTTTCTCTTCAAAAATTACTGATTTCCCTGAGCTGTTAGGGCAAGCTAGCTAATCCCCAGGGACAGCTCTGCATTGGCAGCGCATTCAGTATCTGCTCCACTATGACAGTTCCCTTCCCAAGAAGGGACAGTACAAGCTCATTCTGATGGCTGCAGCTTCAGTCTGGTAACCTGCGTGGAAACAGCAGATCCGTTCCTAAAATGCTGTCATGTCCCAGTGCCTTTTGAAAAAGGAGTTCGAAGCTGAAGTGGTTGCTTGTGGTGCAGCTGTTTCCAGGACCCCTGAAAGAGAGGAGAATGTGGAGTGGTAGATGGAAAATGTCGGGGAGAGAAGGAAATGTGGAAGGACTGGTTAAGTCGTATGGCTTGAGGACAGTTCAACGCAAGAGAATGGATTGAGGTTGGTGCTAATGGATTTTTAGAGGCAGTGAAAAGAGTGGTCTTTTGTCTTCTGGTTCTTCAGTAGCTTAACCCGTGGCTAATCATTGCTTTGCTTCCAACAGAAACTTTTGGTCAGTCACTTCAGTATAATCTTGTCAGTCTCTGAAAGAGAACACAAGAACTGGTTCAGTTTATTTGTGAGGTCGTCGCCCCTCCTCCCCCCCACCCCCACCCCCCACCCCCAAAAAAAAAAAACAAACAGCTTACCATTCAGTTTGGGACCAGGAATTAAAGGTAGATGCTTTTGATGTTCCCTCTGTCACCTGTACCAGAGGTGGCTTAAAGTTCAAATTTGAGAAGTCGTGGCGGTCTGGCAAGGTTTCTGCTGACTGGAAAAGGGGAAACATAACCCCTATTTTCAAAAAGGCAAATAAGGAAGACCCGGGGAACTACAGGCCAGTCAGTCTCACCTCTGTGCCTGGCAAGATCATGGAGCAGATCCTCCTGGAAACTCTGCTGGGGCACATAGAAAACAAGGAGGTGATTGGCGACAGCCAACATGGCTTCACCAAGGGCAAGTCATGCCTGACAAATTTGGTGGCCTTCTACGAAGGGGTTACAGTGGCAGTGGACAAGGGAAGATCTACTGATGTCATCTACCTGGACTTGTGCAAAGCGTTTGACACTGCCCCACATGATATCCTGGTTTCCAAATTGAAGAGACATGGATTCGATAAATGGACCACTCGGTGGATAAAGAACTGGCTGGACAGTCGCACTCAAAGAGTTGCGGTCAACAGCTCGGTGTCCAAGTGGAGAGCAGTGACGAGTGGCGTTCTTCAGGGGTCGGTACTGGGGCCTGTACTATTCAACATCTTTGTCAGCGACATGGACAGTGAGATAGAGTGCACCCTCAGCAAGTTTGCTGATGATACCAAGCTGTTTGGCGAGGCAGACACGCTGGAGGGGAGGGATGCCATCCAGAGGGACCTGGACAGGCTGGAGAGGTGGGCCCAAGCCAACCTCAGGCAGTTCAACAAGGCCAAGTGCAAGGTCCTACATCTGGGTCGGGGCAATCCCAAGCACAAATACAGGCTCGGCGGGGAATGGCTGGAGAGCAGCCCTGTGGAGAAGGACCTGGGGGTGATGATTGATGAGAAGCTCGACATGAGCCAGCAATGTGCGATTGCAGCCCACAAGGCCAACCGTATCCTGGGCTGCATCAAAAGCAGTGTGGCCAGCAGGGCAAGGGAGGTGATTCTGACCCTCTACTCCGCTCTCATGAGACCCTACCTGGAGTACTGCATCCAGCTCTGGAGTCCCCAGCATAAGAAAGACATGGACCTGCTGGAGCATGTCCAGAGGAGAGCCACGAGGATGATCCGAGGGCTGGAGCACCTCTCCTATGAGGAGAGGCTGAAAGAGTTGGGGCTGTTCAGCCTGGAGAAGAGAAGGCTTCAGGGAGATCTTATTGCGGCTTTCCAGTACCTATAGGGGGCCTACAGGAGAGCTGGGGAAGGACTTTTTACTAGGGTATGTAGTGATAGGACGAGGGGGAATGGCTTTAAGCTGGAAGAGGGCAGGTTTAGATTAAACATTAGGAAGAAGTTTTTCACTTTAAGGGTGGTAAGGTACTGGAACAGTTTGCCCAGAGAGGTTGTTGAAGCTCCGTCCCTGGAGGTGTTCAAGGCCAGGCTGGACGTGGCCTTGGGCAACCTGGTCTCGTGGGAGGTGTCCCTGCCTGTGGCAGGGGGGTTGGAACTCGATGATCTTCAAGGTCCCTTGCAACCTAAACCATTCTATGATTCCCTTTTCCTCCAACCCAAGCAGTGCTTTATGATGTGTATGTAATGCTCAGTTAAAATTGCAGCACAATCAAGTAGTCTGTCTCTAACCTCGCAAATACAGCAGTAACAGATACAGTACAACAGGACTTTATGGAGAGGCAGCAGGTGCCCTTTGGGGACCGTAGGAGAGCCCTGGTGTGACTGTCCCACAATGAAATCTAATGTGAATACAGGTGCTGCTTCTGCTGCCAGCTTGTCGGACCGCAAAGCGGACCTGCTGCTCCTGCAAGCAGGCACTGGTGCCACTGTGACCCAGCATAGACAGCCTGTCCCTGGGGCCAGGCTGAGAAGAGCAGCACAGTGACAACCACTGAAGGCATTACTTTTGGACTATGTGCACAAAGCAGAGCTGGATGAATAGGTAGTCCCATTTCTGTCAAAGCTACTTGAAAGGAACGAGTTGTCAAGACATTGGGTCCCATGACATGCTCTGTTTTTTTCAGAGGAGGGATGTTGAGGAGTGACTTCTGCTCTAAATGTTAAACTACAAAAAGCAGCAATGTATAAATATTTAAGCATTTTATCTTTATTTAGCGTGGCTGGAGGCTCTGTTGTACAATGGCTCGCAAATGTTAAGATAGTCCGTGCAGTTTATATGAACGGGGTAAACTGAAGGAAGCCAGCCTAGGCTGACTGATTGGCAGTCAGCGTAAATTGTCTGTGACTTGCCCAAGTTTATGCAGGAAAGAAGTGGCTGAGAAAAAAAAGTACAGCACGGGTCACCCAACCCTGCACTTTAGCCATAAAACAATCTTTAAATCTATTGGTATAGCCCTTAATGAAATCCCACCCCCGCCTTTCTGTTTCTTATCAGATGGAGGAGGGGAGGGGGGGAGCTCCAAATAATTTATATGTGAAAAAGACCTCTGGGCACATCAAACTTTCTCAATGCCATAGAGTTGTACACCTGTTCTTAAATGAGTTGTACAGTGTTTGTAACTACTGAGGTCTTTGCTTCTGCTTTCTTTCTGGAAGACTGTTTCAGGCCTACCTGTATGAGTTCTGGGGACATCATGTTCTGCTGAAGTGGTTTCGTGGCCAATTTATGTCCCATTTAGTATTTTGCTTAAATTGCTTTTATATATGCGGGGAGGCCCCTAACTTAGTCCATTATACTCTCACTCCTGTTACATCCATAAAAAGATAGCTTCCACTGTTGTGGAGTACATGCATCCAACCAAGAGCTTGTGTGTCCTTTTACTTTCAAATATGTGTCAGGCTACTTCTCTAGAAATGATCATTTTGGAGATGTAGTGGCACCTATGAGAAGAAATTCAGAGTTAGATCCCAACCAAGATGACTTGCTGGTTTTCATTCGTTCCAGTGTGAAGGCAGCATGTGGGCCAGCGGGCGCTGCGCGTCGCTTTCACAGAAAGTGAGATCTGTGAGTGTGGTCTGAAGGTGAGAAGAAGGAATGGCTTTCCAGCAACTGAAAGGGGAAACTGCTGCTTCTCCAGCCCTCTTGTTACAAATTCTAGTTTCATAACGTGATTAATGCAGCAGCAGGACTCGGACTTCACAAGAACGTGCTTCAGTGACTAAAGAGCATGCTCTTCTGCCAGCTGTCTGTGCTTTTCTTCCTGCTACCAGTGCCTGCCTAGGGGAGGTGAGAAAATAACACCCTAGCCATCTCCTGTCTCCGGGAAGTAGCATTACCTGCACTGTGCTGACAAGACTCTGAATGTCTTGATTAGTAGGTGGTGTAACCCATGTCTTAATATCATCTGCAGTAATTAAGGAGAAATGGGAGTGCAGAAGTGCTTTGTGCAGCATTTTGGCGCACACCATTAGGGGCAGTTGCCTAACATGACCCTCTGGGAAAGCGAATGGCATGAGTGAAACCAGTTGAAAGATCTTCCCTCCATCTGTGCAGGGCAGGTGAGTCAGCAGGACCTAATGGCAGGTTGTTAGCAACGAGCGCAGACATTCTTGGTCACCGTGCCTGTCTGTCAGAATAGTTGTGTCGCTTCCACCGTCACCCAAGTGCAAGCTGCAAATTTGCCAGAATGATAAAAGGATGGGCTGCACACGTTGTGTATTTGTCAAATGGCACTGGCTACGGCTTTGTCAAACGGGGTTGCGTTTGTGTGACTTGAAAACAGCACACGCAGGGGAAATGAAAAACCAGAATATAGAGATACGGCAGCATTCATGAAAGGCCAGGGTGTAAAAGGTCTGTTATAGCAGGAGTCTTCATAATACGTTGTTGATTATTACCCTTTCAGCGCAGTGAATGGTAATAGCTTCTGCTAAATATTTTCCAAATGCAGCTGTTGGAATGAAATGCAGGAATATCCAGCATCATGCTGTTGGGAGCTGAATTCTACCTTCTGACCTGGTAACTTTTAAGATGATGAGCAGGAGGTGTTGGAGGCGGGGGGGAAATCTCTCTTAGTTTTTTCATCTGTTTTCTAGTTTTATCACAATGCACAAAGAAGCCCTGAAAGGCACTGGGGTTTTTGGTTTCTTTTTTCCTCTTTCCTTTCCCTTCTAGAAATTCAGGCCCCGAGGAGTGTTGCAAAATGTGATTGTGTTGTGGAAAACTTTTCTTCCCTGCCCTGAAAATCCCTTGCCTCGGTGAAAGCTCTAGCATCAGGGTGGTGCTGGGCAGCTGCCGCTTTCGGCACAGCGAGACCTGATGACAAGGTTTGCAAAGCACAGCAGTAAAACTCTTGCTGGTGATCAGTGTCTCCTGTCAGCTGTGGAAGTCTCAGTGTCACCACTCTTAGCTGAGCATTAACATACAACCCGTGGAAGACGGAGAGCCTAGCTCAAATACAAGAAAAAGTATTAGTGTTGTTAACACGTTATTGTTTACCGGAGCCTGGAAGGTCTGGTCCATGTCAGGCCTTTCGGGTGGTGGAGGAGTTTTATTAAAGGGGAAAATTGTAAAGGGTTTAGTGCTGCGTAGTTTTTGCCTTTGAAATAGCACAGATTTCTGTTCTGTTGCTTTTTGTTACTAGTTTATTTAGTGTTATGCCTACGCTGCTTTGCATCTGCCTACTGTGGTTGCTTTGTTGTGCGCTGTGCAGTATGGAAGGCTCTCGCTGGAGTGTCTTAGTCCCGTTGGGGGCTAAGGGGAAGGAAGGCTGTTTGAACAGCCTTTCACAATGACCTGAAAAAGGGGTGGAAATGTGTGCTAGGCTTTGTCTTTTCATCTTTTTTTTTTTTTTTTAACTCTGCTACAATGTACATAAAAAGCCCTGGGCGAATTTCAAAGGATTTTACTTTGTTTCTTATGTTAGAAACTCACTTTTTTCCTCTTAAGCACAAGGGCAGTGTTGATTTTTTAATTTTTTTTTTAATTGTTTAATAACATGACCTGTATCTGTCCCCTCTCAACCTGCTAGAGTGGCTAGTCATCTGAGTTCATTAGCAAATTAAGAACACAAATTAAAAACTCTATTCCATGTCCCAAGATAGACGTTTACTGTGTTTTGCAGAATCCCTGGTTTCACCTAGATGCTTTTAAAGAGATGCAAACAAACAGGCGTAGCATCCATTTTGCATGACACCATGGTGCTGTTGGCAATATGTTTTAAGATGTGACACTGACTTAGCCTTGACTAAGAGACACTGTTAATTTATTTTGAACTTCAATTTGCATTTTCATGTATTTTTTTTTAAAAAAAAAGGAATTTTGGATGGTGTAAGTAGCAGTAGGTACTGTTGTCAGAGCCCAGCACATGTACAGAGTCTTGGTCTGTAAGCATTTAAGGTGCTTACGGTTTACGATAATATCTCCATGCTTTGATTTCTTGATGCAGAAGCTTTAAAATTCGCTGTGGTGCAGAGAACTAAAGGGACTACGCAAGGAAACCATCTCTGCTGCGTGCAGAAAGCTTTCTGCTGCCATGGTAGGGGACTGCATTAGAGGGCAGACCGAGACAAGGAGTGCGTTAGGCAGCAGCCATCCACTGTCCCTGGTTTGTTGGCTCTTCCCCCTGGCCCTGGGTGAGAACAAGTGAGACCTTGACCTTCAGGCCTTGGACTCGGTGAGCATTTCAGCCGCCTCGTCAGGAAGAGCGCCATAGACCGTGACTAGGGGGCCAGGTCTGATTACGCTGGGTTTTTCATTCTTACCGCTTCACCTGGAGCCCCACCTTTGCAATCATTTCGGTTAGGCATGGGACAGCTAGCAGTGAAAAGCAGAGACAAGGAAAATAAATACAGTTTAGCAAAAAAAAAAAAAAATGTTGTTTAATGAAGGAAGATGGATATAATATAGGGATTGTTTAGACACTAAGCTAGCGCGGCTGCTGTGGGGTGACCCTTTGGGCCAGGTGACAGCCTGCCCCCCCCGCGCTGCCAGTCGCCCGTTCCCCCTCATGCTGCCGGGACCCAGGAGGCCCGGGCGGGGGGGGAGCGTACGCTTTCTATCACAGGCGCTGTCCCCTTCTCCCTCTCACCGAAGCGGATGGGGGCAAAACCGGCCTCATTTTCCCCTCCCCAAACGCCCCGGCAGCGCGGACCGAGCCGCCCTTCCGCTCCGGCGGCGGCTCCTCAGGGCGGCGAGCGCCCGTTACCGCCCCGCGCACGCGCCCGGCCCGCGAGCGCCCTCCCCGCGCGGCAGCGCCGCCTCGCGCAAGGCCCCGTCTCCTCCCCCAGAATGCACCGCGCCAGGCAGCCTTTGAAAAAGCGGCGCGGCTCGTTCAAGATGGCGGAGCTCGATCAGCTGCCTGACGAGAGTGAGTAGCGACCCGTGCCCCCCCGCCGCCGCCGCCCGCCCGGCACCGCCGCCCCCCTCCCATCCCTCGCCCCCGCCTCCCTCCCCCGGCGGGACACCCGCGCCGCGTCCCGCCGCCGGCCCGCCTCCCTCCCTCAAATCGTGGGTGCTGTGCGGGGCCGGAGCCCGAGCCTCCTCCCTGGCAACCGGGCCGGCCCGGCTCCCCCCCCCACCCCGCCCCGCCGCCGCAGTCGCCCCGTCACCGCCGCCCCTCCCGGGCGAGGCCCTGGCCCAGCCGGTGGCGTGGGGAGGGCGGCGGGCGAGGAGCTGCCTCCCGAGGCTGCGACCCTCGTTGCCCTGGGGGGTGGCTGGGGCTGGGCCCCCCGCCCCGCCCCGCCCGGGTGAGGCGGCGGGGCTGGCCGGGCGTCACCTGCCGGCCGGGCGGGGTGCGGGGCGGGGGCGCGGGAACCGGGAGCCGGGCGGGGAGGGGAAAGCGTGAGTGAGTGTGCGGGGCGCACCTGACAGCCTGCCCTGCCTGTGGGGGTGAGGGCAGTGCGGGGGAAGGAGCGTCCTGCCCCGGGGACGGGGTGAGTAGCCCGGTGCTCCTGTCCCTTCTGTCGTGCCAGGGGGGAAGGAGGACTTACGTGCTCGTAGCGTGTGCTGTGTACAGCGTGAACACCTCTGAAGGACTAGGGGGGCTAGGGCATGCACATTGCATCTAGGGGGCACTGATAAATGCAGAGGGAAGAGCTCAAAGACCCTGCATTGTGTGTCAGTACATGAAAGCTAGCTGTATAGGATGACAGTATGGAAATATAGGTCTGTGTGTATGCAAGCATCTATGTCTACATAGGGTCTGTGTGAATGTTGTTATCAATGCACACAAGGATTAGGTAAAAACTTAGGGGTAAATGAGAAAGATGCATGTGTTGCTGTATGTATTGATTCCTGCACAAGATACCTTAGTGTTATAGAAGAGGACATTATTTAATGTAAAATGTGTCTACGCGCTACCTTGGTACGTCTTCTTACAAAGAATGCAATAGAATTTAGGAAGACCAAGTTTTACAAGTGAATAATTGAAGGTGCTGGTATACCAGAAAGAGAAGATGTGAAGGGCGATAGGGGCACATAAAGGAGAAATTGATCACATTCTTATATGCTTTCTTTGTGCTCTTCAGCAGCGTTGGAAGTAATTGGTGGGACGGTTTCTGTGTGCTGTGGATTCTAGATTAATTGTGACCATGTGGCACAAGACACCTAAGCTGCTTGCTGAAAGAAAAAAGCAAGGATTCCTTCATAACCAGCAGCAGCTGAACAGAGCTCTAAGCTGAACTGGAGGATATTTTTGTTTAAAAAAAAAAAAAAGTAATGGTTTTAGCTCTTTCTGTACTGCTGTCTTTTCTTTACCCTATTACCCTTTTGTTTCTAGCGATACACTAAGCAGCAGTAGTAATCATCAGTCTGAGAAACCACAGAACAGAGAACAGCATGAAATCAACAACTGATATCCAGCGTATGCTCTCATAACCGTTGCTGTATCTTAAGTTCTGGCACTTACTGCTGAAGACAGTGTCTAAGTAAAGGAGATCCAGAAGATGACAGCAGAAAGGGTAGATTTTGTGTGACGCAATTTGGAAGGCAGAGGCGGCTTTTGTCACAGAGGTGGTGCACAAGGTGGACATAATGAACAAGGTGGAAAGAACTGAGCCAGTGTGACGGCATTGCTTAGATAGAACATACATGCACAACTACATACAGGCCTAAGTCATGCATATGGATACTTGCAGGTGCTGCTTGTATATAACTACTGGTTCTATTAATTCACTGTGGTTATTCAGTCAGTTATTTCGGTAAGGAAAAGGTAACGTGTGAATATGCATCTGTAAATTCACAAGAGCTCTCTGGAGAGAGATGTCTCTTGTTGGAAGTGACTTATAGAGTAGGGTAAGACCTGGTAGAGAAATGCCCCTCTACTATCTGTAGATACTATCAGCTCTACTCTTCTGAGGGGAGAAATAGCTTGATTATTTTTCCACTGAGATTTTGTTGTTTTGATCTGTGTGTGGAATCCATTGTCATTCACTTGATCAGAATGCAGAGGGGATTTACTGGGGAAGGGGGCTTCTCCTCGATGGCTTGACCCTGTAGCCTTGTAGATGACATTGACAGTAGTCACAACATAGTTGAATTTTGATAATCATTTTAGTTCAGTGGTTTTAAGTCCTTACAGAAAATTACTCTGAGTAATCATTGAATTATTCAGAGATTTAGGAAAATATGTGGGCTAATAACCATTTCTTTCTCAAAGTTATTCTGACTCTTGCTTTAAAAAAAACCCACAATTATTTTTGGGACATCCAGGAAGCTTTAAATTTCTTTCAGAGTCTGTCACTTAGTATCTGTTGTTCTGTATGCAGCTCTAGCAGAACTGGACTTACATGAAGCATTGTAAAACTTTAGATGAAACTGTAAATACATGCCAAGCTAAAACTAGGCATTTAGTAGTTTCAATAAATGTATATACAACAGGGTAGACTTATATTTTTGGTGACACTGTTTTGTGCATTGCTATGCAAGTTCACAAACATACCGACTATTCTGTATCAGAAGATTCTCAGAGACAAGTGACTCAAAGTTAAAATATTGCTTCACATGATGATGTGTGGATCTCTGCTACAACTCCAACAACTGTTGAGAAAAAATGGTTAATATCCCTACGTGGCCAGTGTCAGTGTTTTAACCAAACAGATTTATGAAGGATCCTTGTGTAAATTAACGATAGAACTTACACTCTCAATTTGGTACAGCTCCGTCACGTACACGGTACCATACTAGAATCTGATTAATTTAAGTCATGGACCAACTGAGACAACCATAATTAATAATTAGCAGCATTTTATTGCTTATTGGATGTACTTTCCCTTTTCACTAGAATGGATAGCATTTAAGTTACTGTTCCTGTTTTTGCCTTACCCATCTTCCAGAGAAGGCACCATGTGTTTCAAGAAGTTGATGTAAAGTATGAAAAACAAATTTTTTGTCTCTTTGACACCTTTACATTGCCTACAGTGGTATCAGGAAGATTTGACAGGTCTGTTGCTTCACCTGTAACAGATAGGAGAGTAGAGAGCGTCACTCAGTTTCACTCAGGATTGTGCTATAAGGCAGACCCTTGCCAGCAGTGGCATTGTTATGGTATCTTCTTGGCAGGTGAAGCAGACACTGTGCATGTATTTGTGGAGGTAGTAGGCTTCTCCTGTGATGACCTTGCCCCTAAGGTTTGTATTTAATTAAGTTTGGTGCAGGTAGGGGATGCTTTGGTTTTTTTCATCAAATAGAGAGGGAGCTTCATTTTTTCTCTAGTGTTGGTGAACTGCTAGAAATGTGAAAGTTTTGAGGAGGGTTTGTCTTGTGCTTCCATTCCTCTTCTTTCCAGTTCTGGTGAACTGGATGTTTTTAAATTATACTGTAATTATTGCCACACATAGTTCTTTCATTTCCAGTCCTGTACTTAAAAAGAGGATATAAACTTGGTCCTGACTGATTTAACACTGACTTCATGTGGCTTTCAGTCTGCAACTTGATTTTTAAGGGATAATAACAGCAAGCATTGCAAAATTGTTTTTGGCTTCTTCCATAGTGGCATAAAAACAAGTTCCTAAAAAAGTTAGAATAGTTCATGACTACCAGACTTTCAGATTTATGTGTAATCCCTGTGAATTTTCTCTAGTGTATTTTATAGTAAAGTAGTAGACCATAACTGAATTTTCACATAAAAAGAATTACAAGTAAACACAGCATACTCAGTGACAAGAAAACTGAAATTTTGCAGTGTGGTAAGAACTATGCAGTTTCACTTTCAAATTGGAAATCTGATTAAGTGGAATTTGTCCCAGAGTATTCTGATAGCACCTATTTGCCGTCTGGCAAGTTCCGTAGTGCAATTGGGCAGTGGATATCCTTAACTCAGGAGGGAGATACACGTAATGCACGTAGTTGTCTCTCATAACATTATTATTTTATCTGCTAAAGTTACTATTTTTCAATTTTTCTCTAAAGCTGACATTCTGTCCTTTTGAAATGGATAAGAGAGTTCACACTGACAACCTAAAAAATGAAGAAGGTGGCAGTGTGTAAGTTTACATGCATTTCTTGTAGTTGAGGCGTTTGATGGAGCAAAGTTCTGTGAAGAAAGAACAATTCTGTGGCTGAAAAAATCCAGAATTGCAGAAGTCCCAATTGCAGAAGCACTTCCAATACTAATAATTTGATTTATATTTTGGAGACAAAATTTGTTTCTCCAGACTGTTGGGTTGCTGCCCAATAAGTGAGTTTTTCCCTCCCCTTATCTGCTGGTAATTTTGCAGTGGAGGTAAGTGGTGGGCAGTTTTCCTGCTGCAAACCAGATGGCTATCTGTCTCAGCAGAGGAAAACAGTTGATTGTATTGGCGTGTGCATAATGCTGTCCTGACTCTTGCTACTAGTCATAATAATCTTATTTGTGGATTACTTGATTATAAAGTACACGCAGTAAAGCTGAGGTGAGACTTTGATAAAAGAGACAACATGTGCAAATGTGAGTAGAAGACTGTCCTGGTCCTGGTAGAGGCAACAGCATGGGCAAAGCTGCATCTTGGTGCGTTCTTTTGCACAAGTGAGTTTGAATGAGGAGGATGCCTGGAATCGGCTCTGTAAAAGTGAGAGTGAGATGCCATTTTTGACAGAAGTGAAAGCATGCTTAGCTAACTAAATGATCAGCAGCACGGGGCTGCTGCCAGGAGTAAACCACTGAGCTACTGTGGAGTGCAGTGTTTCTGTGTTGTGTGTAGAGAAACACCAACAAGTGGCAGGTGAATCAGAGAAAGAAGCCAGACTGTAGTGGTGATGGGTGTCAAAATGTTAACCTTTCACAGCCCAAGTACTGAAAACAGTAGTATATAAAACATGAGCTGGCAATACATGATTGCAGCCCACAAGGCCAACCGTATCCTGGGCTGCATCAGAAGAAGCGTGTCCAGCAGGTCAAGGGAGGTGATTCTGCCCCTCTGCTCTACTCTGGTGAGACCCCACCTGGAGTACTGCATCCAGCTCTGGAGCCCCCAACATAGGAAAGACATGGACCTGTTGGAGCGGGTCCAGAGGAGGGCCACAAAGACGATCTGAGGGCTGGGGCACCTCTCCTATGAGGAGAGGCTGAGAGAGTTGGGGCTGTTCAGCCTGGAGAAGAGAAGGCTCTGGGGAGACCTTATAGTGGCCTTTCAGTACCTAAAGGGGGTCTACAGGAGAGCTGGGGAAGGTCTTTCCACAAGGGCATGTAGTGATAGGACAAGGGGGAATGGCTTTAAACTGGAAGAGAGTAGATTTAGATTAGGTATTAGGAAGAAATTTTTCACTTTGAGGGTGGTGAGGCAGTGGAACGGGTTGCCCAGGGAAGTTGTGGAGGCCCCGTCCCTGGAGGTGTTCAAGGCCAGGCTGGACGTGGCCTTGGGCAACCTGGTCTAGTGGGAGGTGTCCCTGCCCATGGCAGGGGGGTTGGAACTCGATGATCTTCAAGGTTCCTTCTAACCTAAACCCTTCTATAATTCTAATTGCCAAATATCATATATTGGTAGACATCGCTGGTGCTGTATCTATGGGCTTGTGTTTTAGGAAGGGCAGAAGAAGGGAAGGGGGACAAGGATCTTTCTGCATGGCCTTTTATCTCACAGATGGAGGCTGCAGCGTGAGGGTGGCAATTCATGCAGAAATCATTGTCTTTACACCCAGCACAACCTTACGCTGTGATTCACAGGCACCCTGCCCCTGCACAGCCAGTTGCTCTGCTCTGATGCTTTCCTGGATGGCTGGAGGAGGGATGTGGCACACCTCTTGCCACTTTCATTTTCTGGTCCCAAGGGGCCATGAGCCTAGCACCACTGTGCTGTGCACATTTGAGGCAAAAAATCAGCAGAACTTTGTGAGAATACAGCATTTGAGAGAAGGCTCAAGGTTAGTTCTGTGGCTGCTAAATAGTACCCGCACTAATAATTTTGGGATTGTTTGTGTTGCATACCTGTAAAATTGTATGTTACCATGGTATCAGCATATTGTCCATCATGAGAATGCAGTGTTTCAAAAAGACGGCTTTGCTATTGTGGTTATAGTCTGCAAAAGTCCTGTAAAAGGGTTCACGTGGCTGAAAAACTGACTTCCATCCAGTAGTTAAATTAGGATTTCGAAATACACAAATGTCAGTTTATTAGTGGGCTCATAACATGAGGGAAATACTGATTCATGCTTGAAGCTAAAAATTTACCTCTTCAAGAAGCCTAAAGTTTTGGAGGAGCTTAGAAGCTACGCAAAGCCACCTTTTCCTCTGATGCATGCTTTTTACGTTCTAAGCTTTCCTGAATAAGCTATCCTTTTAGCGGCCAATCATTTGCGATGCTTCCTCTGCTGAAACAACTTGTGCCATGCTTGTGTAGATGAATGATCTCTCAGAGGGTTAATGACTCTATCTATAATAAAGGCTTGTGATTTTCCCTTCTCCATGAGTCTCCTCTGTCGCACCATTTTCAGTGCAGGCGATGTAGTTTAGTTACGTAGGTTTTTGAGGTAGTCATGCAACCAATGTTAAAATAACTGCTCACCTGTGCAGAATTTAGACAAAACAGTGTAATGATCTGGAGAGGAAAGGTTTTACATTATGTAATTGCTTGTCTGGATCCTAGAATTTGCTGCATTGACTTAGATATGCCCCTCTGTGCCCACACATTAGTAAAAACAGTAGCTATGGAATGTTACTTGTAACCTTTATTTTCAAAATTGTAATCAGCTGTTACAAATTCATTATGAAAAAAAATTGAAAACACTTTCACAAATGTAATGTGCTTGTCTGTGTTTCTGTTTTAAGTTTTAAGGTCAGCTGTTGAGAAGCTGTATTTAAACTGCTTTGCTTCATGTTAGTACTGAAAATATACATCAGGGCATCCACAACTGCCCGTATTATATTGCAGTCAGACTCCACAGCTTTTGTTCAGTTATGGTATTTTCAAATACGGGGAGGGAAACAATGCTTGTTTTTAAACTTAAACCCAACTTTAGTTTTTGAAAAGGAGAAGAGTTGCGCTTTTTTCCCATACCTCAAAGCGTATCAGAAATACTTTTTGGAAGGCAAACTATCAGAGTTCCTTTTTAGGTCTGTTCATAGTGCTTGCAGAGCAGTTAGAGGAGGTTTTTTAGGTTCTCTTCATGGTAATCCTCTGTACGTGCTCCCTTGTGCTGAGAGAAGGAGGTTGGCACTAGAGGAACGATTCCTGGTGGCCACTGGCGTAGGAAGAATGGCGGTTCAGGGCTTGGGGGGCTGTCCATCCGCCAGACCCACACTGGCAGCCACTGAAGCCAGTGGGGTTCCTAGCTAGCCTAGCATGAAAACATCAGGGCCCTTATCATGATAGACTTGGCAGACTTGAGGTTATTTTAATGTTGATTTTTTTTTTTTAAATTTGGTTTTACGTGGACTTCCTGAAAATCACTTCTTGCAAGTGTTATAAAACACATAAATACACCTATTCCTGACTCTTAGTTACTAATGAGCTTCCTGTTATCTTACTATTAAATGCCTCCTCATCTAGCACGCAGCTATTTTTACTGCACATCTGTGATGCACATATTTTACAGATTTATTTTTTTTTAGGGCCAGAAAAGGCCATTATAATCGTCTTGCATTCTTCTAAGCATGCTAGGATACTTGTGTTTGGAATTTCTGTGCATCAATTTCATGCTTCCTTTTTAGCTACAGTTTTCTCGTTAAAAATAGATGTAAACTTTGTTTAAAGATTTTGAATGCTAGGGAGCTCGACATGCCCTTTCTTAGTATAGTTACATAAAATCTGTTAAACTTTGCGTTCATTGCTAACCTGAACTTATCCAATGTCATTTTCCGACAAATGGATCTAGTTATGCCTTGCCTTGTAAAAAAAGGCTGCAGAGCTATTTACTGTCTAAATTATCTTCCCTTGTAGATACTTGTGATCAGTGCAGATCTTGACCTTCTTTGGGAAGAACAAGATTGGAGTGTCTTGACTTTCTCACAATAAGGCATGTTTTTAGATCTTCAAATCTTTCTCCTAGCTCTGTTCTGAATCTTTCCCTAATTTTTCAAACTTAGGCAAGTGTGAACACCGTGTTCAAGTAATTAATTTACAAACAACATATGCAAAGCAATACTCAATAGGATGCTAAGGCAGGACTAAGCCGATTGTACAGTTTGCACTGGAATAGCATGCCAGTGTAGGCTACTGAAAGCCAGCCTTCTAATTCCTGAGCCACTGCTGTGGTGAGCTGGCTGTACCGCCTCCCTAGGTTGAGGTTTTCTTTACTCTGTAGTATTAAGAAAGTCACCTCCCTGCTTTTGGTTGTAATACCCTAAATGATGCATAGGCCTTATTTCTTCTTTTCCACCCATTTGTTTTTTAAGCATTTGATGTTTGTAGAAATGAAATCTGTGTCATTGTCATAATAGGTATTTACATTCAACCATGTGTGTATATTCGACTTTAATCTCTGTTTGTAATTAAAATGCTGGTTAAAAAGACTGCCTATAATTATGTATTTGTTATTCAGAACAGGAATATACAAAATTACTGGCATTTAATGTGAGACCAGGGTATTATAAATCTAATAATTATTTTAGCTAAAATTTTGGATAGTTTTAATAAACTTAATCTATCCTGAATCACTTTGCAGTTTTTATAGTTTCTGAAATGCTTTTCTCTTATTAAATGTTGGTTGTTTTTTATTGTAACGTGCTATTGCTTAGAAGACCATCCTAGTTTCTGGTTTTGTGGCCCTGGTATTATGCACAGTACTGCCAAACTAAATGGAAAAAGTAGGGAGATGTACCGTATTCCTTGAAGTTTGGTGTTGTTGCAGGTAGCCACTAAAATCAATGTAGAAGAACTTGAGAAGAAAACCCATGTATCATTGTTGCCTTTAAGGTAAAATTAAGCTTATGGACATTTCCATTGTCATTTTTATAGCCTATGTGTACTGCTTTAAGCTGCAGAAGTGTTGGTGTTAATTTTCTGCAAGTTGTTACATTAAAATAGTTTAGTTTAACTGTGAACTTGCCTAAATCAGGAATTTCTTATTTGGACACTTGTATTCCTAAATAAAGATGCCCTTTTCCGGTTACATTACTTTAGTTGCAGGTTAAGTGAGAACAAATGAGCAGCCTTATTCTAGCATGCATCTGTTGAAGATTAACTATCCCATGTGGAAAAGTCCTTGGCAACTAATGCTGTTTTGGAGTGGTAATCTTATAAAGCTAGAAGGTAGCATAGTAACATTCTGCTGTCCATCGCTTCTCTCCCTGTTGTTTCTGCTGCCAGTCATCAATGCCCTGCTCTGCTGACCCATCATCAGTCTCACAGGTGAAGCATCTGAATTTGATGGTTCGCAAAGGATCTCGGGCACTTCAGCTGTGAGATTCACACCAATCCCCGTATAAAGCTTTGCAACCTCTTGCTGAGTTGTTTCATTCCCGTTGTTGACATACTCACCCTTGACTGAATTGATTGAACTTGATTCATATAAGCAAGATGGTCAGAAAAAGAAGAAAATGATGTTCAGTCTTTCAGATTAAGTGCCTGAGATCTTTCACAATAGCGATCCATTCTGAAAAGCCAGCATATGCTCCATTTGACAATCCTGATGATCCTGCTTTTGCTTCTCCATCCACAATGATGTCTGCTTTCCCCATGTTCTTAAACTGCGTATTCTTATTAATCCCTGCACACATTTCCCACCATCCCTTATGTTAATATAGGGGGGCAGTAGTTCTTCACTGTTTTTACTGTTACTGTTCAGGACTGCATTCTTGGTTGATAGCAGGGTTCCCATGTATTTATGCAAGCACGGTGTACAGTATCTGATTATTAGTATGAAATAAGAAAAAAAGCTTTAATCCTGTGATACCTTTAGCGTACATCTTAGTTACAAGACCTCATATCACTGAATCAGATCATCACAGAAGCACGTTCCTGTACCATTCGGTGTTAGGTCTCCAATCTGACAAAGGTGGTATCTCAGAAAGGAAATGTGTGAGAAGGGCAACAGTATAGCCCAGGTTTGTCACTATGTTTTTGACATGTAATTCCATATATGTTATCTGTTGTAGATTTTAACAACTTGGGAGATACTGGGGTGAAGGCCCTCTAAACCACGAATGAGTTAAAACTAGTTCCATTTCATATCTTAAACTTTTATTTTTAAAAATTTTTTAAAAGAATAGAAACTTTCTTTCCCTTTTCTTTTCTTATTGAATTTTTTTTTTTTTTTTTTTTTTTTAACACGTGGCATAGTAATAATAGAGGCAAGGATTTCTGGCACTGTGAAATTAGTACCTAGATACAGGGCAGCCACAAGAAAAGGAATTTGCAGACCTTTGGAGTCAGAAATATTCTTGGAACAGAAGTTCCAAAGAGAAGCTGAAGGAGGGAGTGGGGAAAGTGAGGGGGAGAAGAGGATGCAATGCAAGATGGAGTGGTTGCAACACTGGAGCGTAACTAAAAAGATAAAGTTGATTTGAGAGAAAAGCATGAATCTGTGGAAGCATTGTCATGCAGAAATATCTTTCCCTTCTGCTAACATAGTTGCTTCAAACAGCTCATTCTTAGAGAGACATTTGAAAATTCCAGAGTATGAAGGCTGTAGTCAGGCCCAGAAGCACTGCAGAGGTCCTACAGATACAGTGGAAGGGGAGCAGTGACATTTTGTTGGATGCGTTACACAGTTTGAGCAGTTCAAGCAAACTAAAGATTCCGTCTACATTTATAATATCTGCATCTGCTGCCATTCTGAATAAGGAGGTTCCACCAGGAGGCAACTAACTATCCATCTCCATACTTGTGAACCAAGGTTAGACAGCATAAATGACAGCTTTCATGGAAATTTTTGGCATTGAAGAATTTTTAATTGGTAGAAACAATTGGAAAAAAAAAAAGCAGCGTTCGTTACAGCTTCCTTGTCAGTTGTATATTTGCAACTGCATCAAACAAGTAGCCGCGTGGAAGTATGTAGTTTGGACATAAAGCTTGTTCAGAATTTGCTGTGCTAAACAAAAGTGCTAGGCATCTGAAGCCGTTTTGTAGATGTGGAACTAAAAGAAAAAAAACCAAAACGTGAATATGCTTTCAGGATTTATTGGGTAATAAACATATAATACTATACTTAGTGCCATGGAGGGCACACTGCGTTCACTCACTCAGCTGTGAAAGATTTAATATTGAGTTCCACTTTCTGCCTAAGAATTAATTAAGAATGAGTAGACTGTGCATAGGCTGCATGGTTTGAAATAACTTATGATTTATGTGGACCTTTTGATATATTGCAGGTTCTTCAGCAAAAGCACTTGTGAGCTTGAAAGGTAAGAAATTAATGTGTTATTTACTTGTATCCAATCTAACTCTCAGGTGTAGTTAGTTTCTGGCTTCAAAAAGTTCAAGAAAATAACACTGAATAAGGTTTTTTGTTGAAATATGATCAGTTTTATTGTAGATATTTGTTAGTTCTATAGACTAATAATCCTTGGTGGTTGAAACTACATATGTTGTGGTATATTTAGACACTGCTCTTCTGGGTGAAATTCCTGAAATGTGTTTTTTCTTCCTAAGTACTGCCTAGGCGTCAGGTTTGATGAGAAGATTGAGGTAATCGTTCCTCTCTTGAGGATGAGCTAGGAGAAAGATTCTTAGTGAGACCTGTACATGTGACAAAATTTACAATAGGAAGGAATTTCACAATCTCGTTGTGTTTTCCGTCAGCAAGTTGTGGATTAAATCAAAAATCTGTTTCTTATATCTTTTTCTTTAAAATTGTCTTCATGAACTTTCATACAAATTTTGGATACTTATAATCTGCCTGACAGTAGAAGTTTCTTTATATGTTACAAGGCTTCTATTACACAAGAAAGAAGACATGGTCTGTTGAATACGTTGTAACTAATATAGGTTTGTTTCAATAAAATTTGATTTACTTGTTGATCTGCACCCACTTAATAACTTTTTATAACCAGAAGGGGGCCAGGTCTTGTAGAGCTTTACCTTCTCCAGGTTTCAGTTACAGCCACAGTACAGCTGTGTAGATGTGTGTCAGCCTGGCAGTGGAAGTAACTGATTCCAACAAAGGAGGTTTCAAAAAATCTAAATGTTTTCAGGGGTAAAAAATATTTTGTTCATGTTTCTCCATGTACTGAAAATCTCTTTCAATTTTTTTTTTTAATTAGTGTTCAGAACAATTTAGTAAAAATGTTGAAATCTAAAATCCATTTGTAGTTTAATCCAAAGAAGGTGTTGCAAGTAACAAAAATATATTATTAGTTGATGATGTTACACTTTTGGATAGTAGTTATGTTAAAACATACATATATGTATATTAATGACATAATTTCCTCACAACAGAGGGAAGTTTATCCAGTTCGTGGAATGAAAAGTATAATTCTCTGCAGAAAACACCCATTTGGAAAAGCAAGAATGCTGGTTCTGCGGTGGAAATGGTAAGAACCAATAAAAAGACAACTTCAGGATTGGTAAAATACCATAAAGTGAATGAAATTTAAGGGTCAAAAAATTTGGCTGAGATGTATAGTTTCATAATTTCCAAATGTTAAACTCTGTCCTTCACGAGCAGTCTACACAGTTTGAATATGAGATGAAAACATATTTTATAAATGAATAATCAAACAAATTAAATTGCTGACCTTGTTCAAAATAGCTCGTAATCATTTTCTCTCTTTTTTGTAAAGCGAGAGCTGTGTGAAATGTTTGTACTGTATCTACCACCTAGAACTTAGGAATTGCTATTTCTGATCAACCATTTGTTTTATCTCATGAAATATCTCACTTCTAATTATGGCTGAGAACTGATGCATAAAGAAAAGGAAGGGAAAAATGTCATAATGCACTTCCATCACTGTGCCTTTTGGGGGCAGATTTTAATAAAACCAAAGGAACGTCAGTGAGATGTGGTGTAGCATTCTGAGAGGTCTCACAGGAGACCTTTTGTTAAAGAACAACCTTGGGGTGCGGAAATGAAAGGTAAAGAGCCCGCATCCTTCAAGGGCATGTGTTTGGGTTGACTGTTTCCCTCTCTCTTTTTGAAATTTTCCATTTTTGTTTCTTTCCCCATTGTATCACATTCAAGCTTTTCTTGACTATTCTTAACTTCCTCTACCTTACTGAATTATATGATTTTGGTTTGGTTTTGCCACCAGCTATATTGCACCCAGTGCCTTATTTGTCTGCATCTGTAATACCGTGTGCTCTTTTTACTGCCCCCTGGACAGTGTATGAAATACTGTCTCAATTGCTAGGCAGATCTTTCTCCCATACCCTTCTGCTGTCACCGCCTTCTACACTAGTTGTGACCAACTTGCCAACTATCACCTGGTTTTAGTTCAAATCATTATTTTTTGTGAACTGTTTGTTTATTGAAAGGGAAACATGTTTGAAAACTATCACACTTCCTTGCCCTGCACATAATCAAAATAGCTGAGCAGCATCCAGTAGTGCGTTGTGATGTGACTAACATCTGTCATATGGAACTTGTTCTGGGATCTTCTCCCTGTAGAGAGAAACCTACACAGGGAAGATATTTATTTTGGTAGGATTCAGACAGATAGATATGTATACATATGTATTGCTATATGTTTATGCTAGAGAACCGTAAGGTTTACAAAATGCAGTTCCAGACAGTGACCAGAACTTTGTGATGGCCCTTAATTCCTGAAGGAGTTCATGTCATGGTTTTCAGCTGTTCCCCAGGAATGCTTATCTACTCACAGAAACAAGCCGTACTGGTAATTTAGAAGATCTCATGTGCTAAAGAACTGAAGTAGCTATCCAAAACATTTGTACGAAAACTTTGTCAATTTTTAGGTATGCTGGCTGTAGGTATTAAAAATAAGGAGTCGAACTTTGAATGTAGCTCAGTATTCTGTAGAAAGCTGAAAGAAAGGTCAATGGATGGTCTGATGTGTTAGCAGTGGCCTGTGTTGCTGCGATGTGATGTAGTCTTCTGTACTAGTTTGAGTTCCCTGAACACTGGAAGTTTTGCAGATATGTTGTACTGTTAGTTGAAAAATCTTTCAAAAAATCCCTGACCTATTTAGCTAACGTGGATGCTACCTCTTTGCAATGCTTGTTATTTTATTCTCATGTGAGGCACTGGCAATCCAGACTGATGAAACACTCTTACCATTTTGGATAGTTCCTTGGAATAGAATTTGGCTACTTCTGTCAAGGGTTGTAAAACAGTTCTCTTGATCTGGATCATAGCTTTAGCAAAAGGTTGAAGGAACTCTTAAGTATTGTCTAGATTGTTTTAGCATTTGTGTTCCTGTGTTGGCACATGCTTTTCATCTGGTATAGTGTCATAAAATCACAAAGAGCAATACAGACGTTTGGGAGAAAAATGTTGATCTGGAATTAGGATCTCAAATGTCAAGACTGAAATATAATTGCAGATATTCAATAGGAACCTGACTCTCCATCCTTTGGGCAGAATGCTATAATTAAAAAGTCCTGGAGTTCTGTGATGTAGGAGTTTTTATTGTTGGAACAGGATTGTGGATTTGTTTTCTTGCTCAAAAGTTAGAATAGTTGTGACCTTTCTTTTTTAGGGTGATGGTTTGTCAAGGATGGCAGAGATGTTAAAAAGGAACATAAAGATGTTGTAATTGAAATTTAACATTGTTCTTAAGGTTTAGTGAATTGGAAGATGTGAAGAGAGAAAAACAACATCCATAACAATTAATATGATAAATTAATTACTGTGTTAATATGATGTGGGCACCATTTGGTTACCTTGCCAATATGTAGTTCCTCTGTTCAGTGTGTGTCACTTTTCTGGTTTGTAACATCTACAAGGAATGGACGTTTTCTTCTGTGTGCTGAATGTGCTTGGGTATCTAGCACATACAGGGCACTACTGTTACTTAAATACACTTGTGTAGTTATATTTATAAAATATACATAATTTAGAGTAAGAACAGCACATTTCCTTGGGAAAGCTCCAGCTGTTCTCATGGCATGGGACAGACAGATTTTTTGGTACCACTAATTAATTTAATACAGAATATCTTTTTTTCAAGCAGATACTTTAATCAGTCACAAACTTGTTAAATGTCTGTCTTAAGTGTAAATGCCTATTAGTAAAATTCTATGTCACTTTGATTTATTTTGTTTCTGACTCCTACTAAGGGCCTATCTTTGTCATCAGCATTCTTCACATTGTGGGTGTTATAGATTCCATACCCATATCAATTTGTAGCACTCTGACCATCTGTACTGAAAGAAGTGAAATCTACGGTTTTTTCTGCCTTTACTCATCACCTTTGTAAATAGTTTGAAGTACGAAGAACGCTACAGGGTGCAGTCTTGGGGTTCTGCAAAGGAGACTCATTTCAGTTGCAGCTGGCTCCTGTGCTGGGCCACAAAGTCTTCATGGAAGGAAAAGCTGCTTGCTCTCAGCACTAGCAGCCAGTCATAGGTTACTCTTGTTCTCATTTGAAAGCACAAGTTTTTTGTCATCGGGTAAAATATTGAGGAATAACTCAATGAAGTAGTTTTTTCATGACATGAATTTGCAATATGTTTTCTTGTTTTCAATCAGCTTTCTAATTCTCTTTGAGCTGTAACATCTTATCACGCGAGTTAATTTTCGTTAGAATAAATTCTAAATTCTTCTCTTTTCTGATATTTTCACATCACTTATTCAAGCTTTAGTTTCTTCAGACTTCAGCTTCTTAGCATTTTGCAGTATAGGCACTTTACAAAAACAACAAACCCACAACACTTTATTTGACACATAAGAAATCCTTGCAAAAAATTAAATTCTGTTTTACCTCAAACCAGGACACCAGCTAATGTTTTTACTGGGAACATACCAAAAAAAATACACTGTTTGAATAAACTTTTTTGACCCAAAATTCAGAACAAACTATTTAACAGATGCTTATAACCAAAGCAAGGACTATTTTAAGCTTAGATACACAAGTGTTTAGACACCTAACTCCTCTGGAAACAAGTGGGAGTTAGGTTCTAAATACTTCCGTGGAACCGGGCCAGCGGTATAGTAATGGGTTATAGTTAGCATTGGAAAGCCTGGAGTCTTAAATTCCTTCTTCTCTGCTCTCAGCCCTTAGATCTCTAACTGCTAGGAGGCACTACTTATTGTGTCCCATGTGCCTTAAAACCGGTAGGTGACAAGAGAAAAGGCATTCCATTTCTCTCACTGTGAATTCTGTGCATGAACAGAGAAATCAGGTTTATTTTTTTTCTTGTAATTCATTCTTAATTTTGATACATGCAGCCCTTCAGAAGTTCAAAACGGAGTCGACTCTTCTGTGAAGAAGATGACAGACAAATAAACACAAGGTCACCCAAAAGAAATCAGAAGGTTGCGATGGTTCCACAGGTACCTACATGTATGCAGATATTTTTACCAAAAAGGGGAACAAGTCCTATCTGTATTAGCTGCAAATTAGAATGCATTTGCTTTTCAAGTTGCATTATCAGTTTATGAATATTCTTGTGAGGAAAGCTAGAAGTAAGCCACAATTCAAAACAGTTTTATATTTTTCTTCATCACAACTGGGTTCCTCAGTTTGTTTATGGGAATATCTTTTCTTTTTGATCCTGGACATAAGCATACAGAGCTAGAAAGGATTCCAGGCTAATTGCCCATCTTGCTCCCACAAACGATCATGTCCTGTAGTCTGCATAAATTTATTCAGCTTCAGTTAAAAACTGACTAGGTTTCTTGTATTGACTACATCGTTCAGAAGGCAGCTATAGAACTTAACATATTCCAACAGTTAGGAACTTGCTCTAGATTTGTAGCCTAAATGTATTCATGGCCATCTATACCTTCTTGAACCTGTAATAATAGTGTCATCCAATTCAAACAGCTTGTTTTTCTATTCCTCCACTTGACCATCTACTCCTTGATATAGCATGAAAGAACAGCTGTAATTTCTCTTAGCCATTATTTGTTATGTTAGACAGGGCGACATCTCTTAGTCTTAAAGAATTGGCTCTCTAGTACCTTTGTCATCCAAATCACTTCTCTGTGCCATCACCTTATGAGCCTGAATTTGCCACACTGAAAAAAGTACTATTTGAATACTGGTCTTATTTGCCTTCTGAACTGCTGTGTCGAATGGAGAAGACTTAGCAGTTGTCATTTTGCTGGGTCCGTTTTTTCAGACGTGAGGACCGTGACATTTCTCTCTATTCATTACCATGATTTCTTAACAGTAAAAACGCCTGCATAATGTTCTAAGCCCGGCTGGTTTGTACTTAAATATCTGGTTCAGGAGGTCCAGTGATTGCCAGATAAACATTTGTGAGGGACTGCAGATGCTGTAGCTCACAGATCTTGCTGTCCTGCTGGGCTCTGTTTCATGGAGTTCCAGTGGGAGAAAGGGGACATATATCTTGAAGGTAGTAGTTAAGTAAGTGCAGCAGGAGCCAGCAAGGTGCCGACCTTATGCTTTGTCCTATTATTGCTGCTACTAAAGGTCAAAATACTTTTGAGCGTTTGGGGAAGGATAACAATTGATCATGGCACAGGGACCCAGTTAAACTAATATTCTCAAAAAGCTGTTATTTTTTTTTGCAAATGAGTTTTTATTTCTGTCAGTGAAGACACCCATCCCTGGAAGAAAATGATGGAATTATTTTTCTATGGTCTTGTTTAACCACAGGTCTATGTATCATGCATGTGATCTAAGACGGTGTCTTTTCTGTGATTTATAAAATAGCTTTCAAATGTAGTTAAAACTTGATTGCTTATGTCCATGCTAGTTTCTCTTGCAGTTTTTTAAAAAGCAAACAGTCTGCTCGATGCTTTGCCTGTATTACGATCCTGTGCTAGCTTCATCCTCGGTTTAAGAAGAGTTAGCAAGAGTAGAAGCACTAGTGCAAATGAGGCAGTTGGTGTTGCCGGCACCTGAGCCACAACATCACTTATGCTCACTTGAGACAATGTTCAGTGGTGCCTCAAACTTTTGAAGTCTGTGTGTACTTTAGTGCCATGCTATTGTTACCAATAATGTAGTTTCAGTGTTGGAAAATGTTTCTGTTAGAAGAGCTTTGTATAAAGATAACTTGTTGTATTGATCTTGCTAAAGTTTGCCATCTCTTATGTTTGATTGCATTGCTGATACAACACAGTAAGGATTATTATAGATCTGCAACAAAAACATTGTCATGAAATAGTATGTGCGATTAAAATGTCACAATTATTAATGTGCAAACTTTTATCGAGAAAAATAATTTAAATTATTTTAATAATGTATTCTTTATTATTTATTAATTATTTGAATCTTAGACTGTGTTTAACTGTTTCCTTTCTTTTACTATGTAGAAGTTTAATACAACAATGCCGACACCAGACAAGAAAGTATCACAGAAGATTGGTTTACGGCTTCGTAACCTGCTCAAACTTCCCAAAGCTCACAAGTGGTGCATATACGAATGGTTCTATTCAAATATAGATAAGTATGTTTGGTTTATATAATTCTCTCTTATTAGTATAGAAACAAGTCATTTTCTGAAATTGAGCTGCAAATTTCCACATATTGGATAGATACTCTAAAGTTTACTCTTAAATTATTAGTTATGGAAAATTATTTCATTGTTTTGTTTTTGTTGTGTTTTTTTCTCTTTTTTTATAATTAGCAACCTACTTGGGTAGTTCCTTGGGTAGTCTTCTATGGAAAGCCTTCCTTCGTGGAAAATTTTTTTTTTAATCACCTCTGCCTCTATCAGATACAAGATTTTATACATCATGCTTAAGATGCTAAAAACATTAAGTTATCAGAACGCTTAAACTTTTTTGAACCCTTGGATCCGCGTTACTCATGGGGGATTGGAAGGAGACTGCTTCTTCATAAGGTGCTGCTTTCCTAAAAGGTGTAAATGTTGATTTCAAGTATTTCTTCCCCATCATCCTGTTTTTACTGTGATCACTAACAGAGCTCTGGATTATGACTATTCAGCTGTTGTCTAGATATCGGCATCCTTCCGGGATCTCCTAATCTATCTCCTAGACTGTTTCTGCAATTTTTGCCTCAGTCTTTGGCACTTGTTCTCTTAGCGCCACTAGCAAGGTGATGTGAATTGTTTAAAAGAACCATTTTAATTTAGTCCCTAATCATGAAAAACTGAAAATTCTAAAATGTAAAAATCATTATTGATGAATGGAATCTTAAAATCTACACTGATTGACTAATAGATGAAACACTAGTATTTAATATTCTAAAGAATGGCTTCAGAATTAACAAGCATTCTTTACCAGAATCTATTCATAACAAAATAATTACTGTTTTTCCTTCCTGTTTTAATCACGATTGCTGTGGCTGTTTTCCCTAACTGAGAAGGCAGTCATAGCAACAGAAAAACGTTTTAGGATCTGTTCATCACAAGTAGAAAAATTACATGTCCATATTAGTTAGATTTAATTACTTTGAAAGAAGTAGTCTTTGCATGATTTTTTTTCCCCCTTGTTTGAAAAAAACAAAACAAAGAACCTAAACCCTACTTATTCCTAGTAGTCATTTTAATATGTGACACTTATAATTATGATTTTTACAACAGTCTAAGAACTTTTTTAGTTTATTCTTAAATAATTGTCTGTGGAACTTCAGGTCTATAAGTAGACTAGAATTTGAATTTAACAGATAGTTTTGAAATCCTCTTTGCTAGTTATCAATGTATGCTTGTAATGCTAGTAAGATATGATCATGTTAAAATATTCTAACAGTTTACTAGGAAACTGCATATCTTTGGAAGAAAAACTTTGTATGTTGTTTTGAGTGATATGATCGAGGCTTAATGAGAAGCTTTAAAAGTTTAAAGCACAGAGCTACCTGTCAGCTCACAAAATATGGGTTACTGTACAAGTCTCAAAATATTTTAATCAAATTGTCTCATCTGAAATTGAAATCATCAATTTAAATGCCATGTCTACTATAAGTTTTTTGAAATATTTTAATCTTTACAACTATCACCTGTGGTTATTAGATTATTGAAGCTGTTTCAGTTGGATTCTCTCTATGCTGCTGCAGAGGACAGTTTTCTGTAAAATCCCATTGACTTCTGGCACACAGAGACTTCTAAAGAGCTATTGATGACAGTGATCATAGGCCCTCAGAACGAGATGTAGCTGTAGTTTGCTTACACCATTTCCCAGACTTTCCAATCTTGTGGAGGCTGTGGGTTTACAGTTTGCCTGCTTAGGGACAAGCGATAGTAAAAACAATCAAATACAGATTCTCTTTCTCCAAAAAAAAAAACAAAACAGTTGTTCTTTACACAGATATCTTACATTAGTGGCAGTAAATCTGGATTAAATAAAACTTTTATACTCTTCCTTGTCTGTTTCCTGAGCCTCACTGAGGATTCTTTGTGGCTTCCTTTTCACTTCATGCCACAGCTGCAGATCCTTCTACTGCAAAAATATTCTCTTCCATTCTTGCCCGAGTCTTCTTATCTCCATGTACCTTTCCTCTCTCCTGCCACCCTGCACACTCACTTGAAAGCAGTGTTGCTTCCAAGATCCTCTTTGTTCTGTGCTTGGGGATATTCCCCTCTAAACCCCAGCGCCCTGCAGAGAGTGGAGGAAAGTGGCTTTATCTAGGATGCAGTTATTCTTTTGTTCTCACCAGGTGAGATCTATTTCAGTTGCACATAGTCTTTAATGATTAACCTGCTATTAGACGGGTATATCCATTGCTGCTCCCTTGTCTCTTCAGCCCAAGAAGGATGTGGTACTACAAAGTAAAAGGCAGTCATAAAACAGAGAGATACAGACAGGTCATAGCATCAAAGAGAAATTCATAAGTTGTGTAGGTAGGTTCTCCGAAATGTCACATCTATAATACTGATCCTCTGCTTCATCATGGAGTCATGGTATGATACAATAAAAGCCTCACCTGTATAGCTGTAGAGAATGACAAGTTGCCTCAATTTCCCGTATTTTGGAACCCTCTATTGAGTATCTGGGTTATAATTGAATGAATTTATGAAAATGGTATGTCTTTCTGTTTCTCAGTATCACATTGTCCCTTCCTTTATTCTCAATACTTCACCATATCTTTATGGTTTCCTTCAGTGTGTTGCAGTATCCTCATGACACTGCGTTGGCTTTGCTGAAGTTTCATTTGGTGCCTTTATATACATTACAAAGGATGAATACATTACAAAGGATGAATACATGTGTTTCCCTGTAGTAACAAGATAGAGGAACATTTTTGCACATCAGTGTTAGTAAGGCTCAAATAGAACAATAGTCCTGGAAGCTTTCTGTCTTTGTGTTCAGCTGAATGTATTTCAGGTTAAATTTGTCCTTTCAACAGGAGCGTCTCGTTTATATGACTAATTTGTACTTTCTTTTTGTTTTCAATATATTTCTTGTGATGGATGCTTTTTGGAATCTTGTGACAGAAGTTTACTAAGTGTAGTTAACAGAGGACCAATTGTGTTTCAACAGACCACTATTTGAAGGAGATAATGACTTCTGTGTATGCCTGAAAGAATCTTTTCCAAATTTGAAGACCAGAAAATTGACAAGAGTGGAGTGGGGGAAAATCAGACGATTAATGGGAAAACCACGGAGGTAAATTTTTTTTTTTTTTTTAGTTTCTTTCTTTTCAACTAATAACTACATGTAGTTTTGACGTTACTGGAATTGTTCCTTCTAAAATAATTTTGTGTGTAGGTAGTAAAGCAAAATAACAGCTGAGAGTAGACAAACATTTTATTGAAAAGGTGTTCTCTGAGAGCACACCGTGCTCCCACACACACCCTATTTCTTATATGCGTGTGTCCAGTCCATGTAGTCCTCATGAACCTATACTTGAAATGTTCTCTTCCCACGTTAGATAACTGAGTGTGCAAGCTAGGATGTGTTGAAATTATTATTGTATCTTCTGTGCTGCAGTGCTGCCTGGCATGCAAGACAGGCCAATTTTTCATTAGGGTTTTTTTTTTGGTTATAACTAGCTCTTCATGGGGAGAACAAGTGCACATTTTAATCTCATTTATTTTATTATTTTTTAAACCATTTTATAGATCCTCAATTTTTCCTGGCTTCGTTGCCAAAACAGAGAGAGGAGAAAGTCACCCATAAAATACTGTACGCTGTAAAGGAGAAGCCAGAATTTAACAAAGGCCATAGTTTTTTCTCTAATTTAGAATTCTGTGTGCTTAATCCCACTGATTCAGTTCAGCCTTTTCACAGGAGCTATACAATTTAGCCTAGAGAAGAGAAGGCTCAGGGAGAATCTCATCTCTGTGTATAAATATCTGAAGGGAAGAAGATGAGGCGAGGCTTTTTTCAGTGTTGTCTGGAGAGAGGACAAGAGGCAACGGGCACAAGCTGAAACACAGAAGGTTCAGTTTTAACATAAGGAAACGCTTCTTTTTACTGTGGGGGTGACTGAGCACTGACACAGGTTGCTCAGAGAGGTGGTAGAATCTCCATCCTTAGAGACACTCAAAGGCTGTCTGGACGCGGTCCTGGGCAGCCTCCTGTAGGTGACTCTGCTGGAGGGGTTGGAGCAGAGGACCTCCAGAGGTCCCTTCCAAACTTAACCATCCTGTCATTGTGTAAGATCAGGAGTAAAATATGTAAGTAGTGTTGCAGAAATAAATAAACCAGTCTTATATGAAAATACAAACACTAAAGCACTGAATCCATTTCATAGATCACTGTACTAAGTTAGATTATATTTTGTCGGATGGAGGCTATTTAATCTCCTCTACCTATAAACAACTTTACATGGTTAAAAATTGCCAGTCAAGGGAAGGCAGCAGAACCATCTTTTGGAAAGGTGTTCATATCGTTTGAGCTTACCCGAGATAGCTTTTCCCTCCTCTATCATCATGCTTCCCATGGAGAGGGAAATAATGTATTTGGAGGTTAAATCATCACTTATTCATTTGACTTTTGCCAAAAGTGGATACCACTATAAAAGATCAGCTTGCCTCATTCAGCAGTCTGTTGGACCATTGATAAAATTTCCTTCCTTTTTTTTTTTTTTTTTGGGTAGGGGAGAGGTGTTGGTTTTGTTTTGGGTTTTGTTTTGTTTTGGTTTTTTTTGTTAAACTATCATACAGTTAGGTTTTTTTAAAAAAGAGACTTATGCTGAAGGGACCACAGGTCTAAATGGACAGGAAGTTTTTTTTTATCTGAATTCTGAAGTACAAGTATTTGACTGCATATAGAGTCTTATTTTGTTTGTCAGCCAAAACTTTGACTACTTGCTTTTTATCAACATAAAATAAGCATTCCTGTTTGCTTTTCATTTCTTTAATAATTTTTTTTTTTTAATATTTATAAGGTAGTCTTTTTCAAGATGTCCAGAACGGTCTTTGGCCTTAGTTCTAAAAGATTTTGAATTATTCTAAATCATTTGAATGCTTTTTCAAGATAATTTTCATCTACCTCTAGAGCAAAGGGTTTATTTACATTACTAGTCTGTTAGAAATTTCTTGTCTGTACTCATGATATGCAAGGAAGCTAAATACCATGTTAATACTGGTATCTCCCCATGAGGGAAGAAAAAAAATAAGATATTTTGCATCCACAGTGTTGATGGCAGAGGATAGTAGTGTCTCTGTGTGATAGCTGTGCACGTGGTTGTCATATTTTTTTTTTTTTAATTTTGTTTTAAATATATTGTAATATTGTCTTATGTTTGCTGCTACTTTAAATGTCCTATCACACCATCAACAGTGTGGTTGATTGGCACAACAGTATTCTTCATGGGTTCAAGATTCCGGTATACTGTGGGGAAAGATATGCTCCAAGAAAAGGAAGAGGTAATAGTTAGTCTTGTGTACTCTGTATAAACTTAATTGGGGTTGTGAAATAGCAATGGATATGAATTAAGCTCGGATATGCTTGTCCTGCCACTATATTATGATGGTGGTGATTCCTGTGTTGGTTCAAATTCTTATTACCAAGGTAGAAACTGAGAAGAATGTTTAACCTCTTAAAACATCTCTACAGAAAACTGAGGTTACAATGTGATCTGTACCATAGTTTTAATCTTCATTGTTGCATAGAAATGGCAAAAAGATAGGATACCCTTTATTAAATACATTTGGGGGACATGGGGTTGGATATTTCCTTTAACAGAAGCCAGAAATATGTTGCAAATACTTTCTACATCCGTGACCTACAGCATTCGGAACAGAGACTTTGTAAGAACAATTGAGCTAGCAGTAAAACAGTAGTTGCTGTTGTAGGGTCTTCCAAGGTTGGTGATCAGTACATCAGCATTCGAATTTGTATTTCTAGGAGCACAGGTCAAAGAACATCAGACGATATCTGATGTTCCTGATGCAAGACCCTGGACATGATTAGGACCAATATTAGAGTCTGTGTTGCCTTTTTGTTTGTTTGTTTGTCTTGTCACTCTGTTCTCCTCAATGGAATAGAAAAACTCTGACCTGCAGTTTGCTGCTTCCTATTCGCAGTCCATGGCAAGCATTATTTCACACTTGTTCCTCCCCAGTAGTAAATATGAAGCAAAAAGCATCTTTAAATGAGACTATCCAAGTAAGCTTTGCATAAGTCTCCCAGCCACCATCGCTCTCTCTCTCTGCCCTATGCCTTTCCAGATATTTTGGATTCCTAATAAGGATCATTAGGCAATACACAACTCCAGGTAAACACTGGTGAGTGGGACCTGCACCTACAGTTGCTCAGTCTACAACAGTTTCTAGACCGTACAAAGACTAGTGATGACTTTTGCAGTGGTAGTGATTGGAAAGCCTGGTAAAGGAACCTTCAGTGCAGCGCATTACTGCACGTATCTGACAGAAGTACATCACAACTTCAGTTCGTTCCTGTTCATTCATTTTTTAAATTTTTTTTAATGATGTTTTTCTTAGGACTAAGATCTCATTGTGTTAACACTGTACACGCTGGACAGAACAGGTGGTCTATGCCCCATATAACTTAGAAATCATGTAGAAGATAAAAGTCAAATGATACATGCATACAGACAAATGAGTGTGAAACTGCTCGTCAGTATGAGAGAAAGTGGTGTCAGCATCCTGACAGCTTAGTTCTTACGATCTTCTCATACACATTGCAAGGAAGAGAAATTTTGGAGAATAGTGAAATGGCTTTGTGAAACTCTCCAAGTGAGGGGTATACAGAAGAAAACATAAGACTGTTTATTTTGGCATATAATAAGAAAGTAGTAGAAGCAGACTTGGAAATAGGAGCTGACTGCTCAGTACTGAGGAAGATCTTGAAGGTATTTAAAACAGAAAATAATTTGCACTGTAAAAGGGGGAACCAGCAGAGGAGTTGTCAGTGTCTTCTGAAATAACCTCGTAAAATAGGACTTTTTATTGATCAGTGATCAATATATAACTGTATGAGTTCCAGAGAAAATGTTTAAATTGCATTTGACTGCAGTAAAGCAATTAACAAAGGTAGTAAATTATTTGATAAATAACTGCTTCTGCAATTAAGCAGACCTACAATAGCATCTGTACTCCTTTTTTTAAATGACTTCTTTCATTGACACAAGAATGACAAAACTTTTTTTAAATAAGAAATGAGAGATAGGATCGAGTCCTTGGATGTCTTTACGCTTTCAGTATCTCCCTCATGCATCATGCCTATTCAGTAGGTTAAAAGTGAAAATTAATAAAACCAAGTAAGGGCCTTGGGTGTAAGTCTTCCATCTTTTAGATTATATTTTAAGACACACACACACAACATAGGGGAGGAGACTGCTAGAGATTATCTGATTTTACCCAATAGTCCAAACAAATTTGTACTTTTGCTATGATCAATCTCAGAACAATTCATATGCATAGTAGAGATTTTGTGGCTGAGTTGTTCTCTGCACAGATGCAAGGAGATGAGACAGAGAAGTGCCCTTTTATGTTCTGAGTCTAGTGCCCTTTCATACTAAGTTTAATTGAGCTAATGAGCACACATGAAAGGGATCTACTATGTATCAGTAAGTGATGGCAGCCAGGGAACTCACAGTAAGTCCTCCTTATATGCATTGAACTGGTATTGAGAGTAGACTGGATGTGGGACCTGCTTTAGCTTTGTTGTGACACCAGGTGGATCCCTATAAGCAGAAAAAGTCCTAAGAAGTCCTATATCTTCCGATATACTAATGCAACAGCTAGCATTCCTGAGTATGATTTTTAAATAAAGTGTTATTTTCGGAGTGATAATTCTGGGGAGTAAGACTGTCTAAATCAGTTCAATGAAATCCTTTTGAACACTTCACCCCAAGCTTTTTCATTTTTCCTCACTGATTTGTAAACTATGCCTATTTATTTGATGTGTCTTCACATATGTTTGTTTTCAGTGCTGAATTTAAATATAGTTTTACCTAATTGTATTGTAGGTGTTCCTCTGCGTTCTTCGAGGAAGAGAGATCAGCGTTAAAACAGAAACGGCAGAAAATAAGACTTTTGCAGCAGCGGAAGGTTGCAGATATTTCACAGTTCAAAGATCTTCCAGAAGAAATTCCGTTACCGCTTGTAATAGGAACAAAAGTTACAGGTGACTTCTTGAAAACAAACAAAAAAACAGTCAAGTGTTTTGCAAAGATTTTAGTAAACCATAATATAATTAGTGCACATAGTTAAATTGTATGGTTTTATTTTAAGCTTATTGAGAAGGTGCTTGTGAAGATTAGTTAGTATTTTTAAAACAGTAATACGGTTTTGAAGTACAAACTTAGTATGTTTTATTGTTTCTGCTGTTCAAATTGTAGTTTTTTTAATGTCTAGTTTATCTAACAAATCTTGGAGAGAGAGATGCTTAAATGCAAAGAGCAGAGTGCTGTCTGAAAGTTTAAAATCTAACCTAATATAAAACTTGAGCTTTATTTTTCAATAAATACAAAAATACCTGTTTTGAAAGAGATGTCCAACTCCACTGCAATATCAATTGTATATGTATACTAAACATGACGTTGCCTTACTGAAAAAAACTTACACATAACCGAGGAAGGAATATTGTTAAAAAAATACCACAAGTTTTGTCTAATTTTGCAAAAGCTTGAATTCCTCCATCCTGTCTGTTCGTGATGCAGATGCTTTTCACTTAAGCATGGTATCTCCCTCTCAAGCCACTACTGTTCACTGCTTTTTGCGTTCTTCAGCAACACTTCCCTTAATTCTTGCTGGAGAGCAGGCATACACAACACTGCCTCTCCTCGCTCTCCTAGAGCTGTATCCTTGAGCTGCATTCCTCATTGTCTTTTGCTATATATGCAGTCATCAGTGGAAGTGATCAAAGAGAAAAGTTATGCAAAATCATCTGGAAATTGACTTTAGCCTGCAAAATCTGTCAGTCAGAAGGTACTAGGTATTAAATAGTGTTTTATTTAGATGTAAGTATAGTGCTAAGGATTAGATTTGAGAAATACTTGACTCACAAAGATAAATTTGACAAAAGTTTGGCTAGTATTTCTATTGCATACTATTCTTTTTCTGGTTTTATTTTTTTTCATTTAATCTGTGGGTTTTAAATATACATATAAAGGGTTACTTGCAAAAGAGATATTAAGTCTATTTTTCTCAATGGTATCATAATGTTATAACATTTGGGTTGTTGTTTTGTTTGTTGGTTTTTTTAAAGCACGTTTACGAGGTGTCCATGATGGACTATTCACTGGACAAATAGATGCTGTAGACACTCTTAATGCTACATACAGAGTGACTTTTGACAGGGCAGGTCTTGGAACACACACAGTCCCAGATTATGAAGTTCTTGTAAGTATTAATGACACGTTCTTAAAATAGCTATAATAAAAAATAGAATAAAATTTTTAAAAATCTAAAATTTTATGCTTTAATCAAAAAAAGAAAATTAAAAATACAACATCTAGGTGGTATTGTCATAAAGTAGAAACAAGCGTAACAGGTGCATGGGAAATTCCAGGGGACTGGGCTTCTACTGTTTCTGATTTTATAGAACAGGATAACCCTCTATGTAAAAACAGGCTGGAAGAATTTACTAGACCTACTATTATAGGTTGTTATAATAGCCTGGGTTTAATATGAAGAAATATAACAAGATCCCAAAGAAAATTCTGCTATGGGATCCTGGCAGGATTTGCAGAAAACATTCAAGAAAACCTGGTCCTTTGAAATTTGCCGAAGTCTGGAAAGGCCTCTGGTAGTTGCAAGCAAGTATTATGAGTTGATTGAACCTAATTTTGAAACTTCTTATGGTAATGAAGCTACCTGTGGGGATGTTGCTTTGGTCAAACAATTTGGGATCATTTCCTAGCTCACAGGCTTTTGTATCCGTGAGCTCCAGGAATTGTTCCTGCCAAACAGTCTGACCTAGACTGCAGGCTTTCCAGAGGACCTCACATTCTTTTGTCTTGTGTAGTGTTGAATCTACTAAGGGCCTATAATTTGTCTAGTCTCTGTCATGGTCTGAGTTTGGAGCCTCTGTTGAACTCCTGTTCAGTCATGATTTGTCTGCAACTTGCCAGTAGAATTTTTGGAAATATTCTTGCAGGCTTTATTTCACGTGATGCCGTAACACTTTGAAAACTCCAGCAATGGAAGATGATTTTTGAAGCTCCTGCTAGCCCAAAAGCAAAACGTTAATCTTTTAATGTTGTTGGGTTGGGGCATGGATGGGCATGGCTAGTCCAGACTCCAGAAATAAATTAGGTATTCCAAAAGGTGTGTAAAATTAATCATACAGCTCAGTACATCCTTCCTTTTCCTGTCATACAGAGTAACGAGCCTCATGAAACCATGCCAATTGCTGCCTTTGGACAGAAACAACGGCCTTCAAGGTTCTTTATGACCCCTCCCCGATTGCACTATACACCTTCACTCCAGTCTCCAATTACAGTAAGTTACTTTTTTCAAGTAATATTAATCATTTAAATATTTTCTGCTACATGCTGAAGCTGTTACCTTAAACAGTTTTTGAGATTAATTTTCTGAGGTTATTCAGCAAGATAAAAATAAGCTATTAAATTGATGTTCTTTCTTGTATAGGACAGTGATCCTTTATTAGGACAATCTTCGTGGAAAAACAAAATTTCAAGCACAGATAGTGAAACATTAGGAGGCTTCCCAGTAGAATTCCTCATTCAAGTGGTAAGTGTTAACTGCAGCTCTTAATTTTGTTGTGTACTGTCCTTTTGTGTTTATTCTGCCAATTCTTCTGCAGTTAAATGACCTTCTCTTGATCTATGACAGATATGGTGATATCCAAAATAACTTTTGAAAAGATGTTAATAATACTTGGTTTTATTCCCCTCCACCCCTTCTTAATTTTCTCATTTGTTCATAAGCTTTGAAACATGCTGCTCTTCAGACCACAGGAGGGGCTTACAGCTCCAACAGTGTGTCTTATTTTTCCTAGCTCTACCAGTTAGTCTAAAAAAAGATATTATTTCTGCCTGCAAACTTTGTACTGTGTTAAGACTTTTTTTAAAATTTAAAATATAATTGCGTTATGCAAAGAACGTTTACCCATTTACCCATGATACCCATTATCATATATTGTATAATATTGTGGTTTATGTTATGTCCTACCCTCTTGAAGAAGAAAAGAAGCATTTTTTTCCATGAAAGCAAACATACATGTTGTAGATGAGAAAACTATTTTTTATCTTCATCTTTATGAAATAATTCCTCAGTGATTTTTGGTAGACCAGTTCAGAAGAGCACAGACAAGTAATGTTAGGAAGCTGAGATTCATTGAATATCAAAACTCAAAGCAATTTACACTTCAAGATGATGGAAGAATGTAATTGCTCATGTTGGCTTACCTTAAGATCTGTGATTTGATTGTTTAACAGCGAAAGCTGTTTTGAACATGCTAAAGGAGATTGGAATGATCTATTAAGAACTGAGAAATAAGATTGCTAAATGCTTCTCAAATTTTAGAGTGTATGTAATTGGTCAAAAGAATCAAGTTGTGTCTGTAGCTCACATGAGACACTAATATTTTGGCCATTCAGCATAAAATTTTCTTTGACAGAATGATCAATTCATTTTTTTAGGAGAAACTTACTGTGTGAAGCTAGTTTTGAAAAAGGTGGCTTGGCATCTAGCTTAGCTAAGAAAATTAAAATAGATGTAGTTGCTGTAAGATTAATTATGTTAAAAAATGATATGCAAAAGAGAATGGTCTTTGTTTATGCTGCTAAACTGTATCTGCAGCTGTCCTCCTATCCGAGTCAGAGTATGATCGATGAAACTGGGTTACTAAGGTGTATTGAGCTTTACAACTGTTCAGTGCATCAAGTTGATCTGTTTCTGATATTGGTTCTGTATATTAAATCTGAAATATGTGTGATTTCTCATTCACGTTTGGTGGTATTTGATTATTTGTTATAAGGAAATATGCGTTTTAAAAAGTATAGGCCTCTTGCTTGTATTATGAATGATGGCATTTTACAAAGATACCGCATTAATATGTACTTTTGCTTGAAGATTGTAAAAAGATTCTGAAGAAAATCAAGCCACGTATCTTTCACATTTGTTTATGTGAGCAACTTAATACTTCATCCAGGTTTTTGATAAAGAATTGAGAGGCTTAAAGGAACATTTATTGAAGGACTGTGCATTATTTCTAAGCCTGGCATCTTAAGCAGTTTACGCATCAACTTTTTTATTAGAAGTTTAAGGATGGTACTGAAATTTGGTGTTGTGAAATATGTGAGGCTGGTGAATACTGATTACTGATTCCACTGCGTTCACCAGTCCAGATGTATTTTTATGTTAAAGGTGACCATTAAAGATGTTCTAGCCTTTCTTATATGCAGGTACAATAAAAAGGTCAAAGCCCTCATTCTGATTTAATGATCATTCAAGAAGTAAATGATCAGAAAGAGTTTAATTAAAAGAAAACTTTGTGGAGAACTATTGCCAGGCAATTATTTGTGATACCATGAATAAACAATTCCAGGGGAAAACTTTATTTTAGACAAAACAGAAAAAAATACAGCACACCTTGAGTAAGGTTTCAATCCATCCCCTTAGTTCTCTATTACGGGTTCTGAAATTAATTTGGAGCAAAAGGAAGTGTAGTCAAAATCATGTGCTGACCCCAACAGCGAAATGTTAGGGATATTCTCTTTACGTATAACTTGCAGTTGTAAGCAAACATTGTGACTTGTAACAAATATTTTAATCATAGTTCTACACTGGTGAGTCTTAGTTTATATTAATTTCTACGTGTTTACATTTTGGCATCAGAGACTGCTATTCTTTCTGGTTTTTACTGTGGACAAACGTGTATTAGAAAAAGAATGGCTCGAAAATTAACATTATGATCTTACGAATAAAGTCAACAATAAACAAGTAGTGAATTAAAAAGTCTTTCATGCTTACATGCAATATGTAATATATCCTTAAATATTTCATAAGCTGTACTGCACATCAAAATCGATAGATTACATTCTAGTCAGTATTAAAACTTTGAGGATGTTTTTCAAAGCGCTCAACTACAGCTTCCCCCCACCCCTTTTTGGTTTGTTTTGGGGAAAAAAATTAGATTGGGAAGGAAACAATACAAGACAAAACAGCTTGTTTGCAGGGTTGCTGCATGTCCAGTAGAGGGAGTATGTTAATGCAGCATGTTCAGAAAAGTGAATTGGTGTCTTCCTGACTGCTGTGGAAAAAGGAATGATCTTCTCGGCTTAAATGCCGAAGGAACAATCTGAAAATGGATACTGTTGTTTTGACTATTTTCTGTTTATGAAAATTTTGAAAATATTCCGTAGTAAGTTATTGCACACTTTACTTTGAAGGGCTTGTGTTCTTTACAAATATTCTTTTGATTGAAAAATTAAATCTAAAGTACAAATCTAAACATACTGGTTGGATTCTTCCTTCATCTCTTTTAATGTGGAAAAGCATTGTACTAAAACCTCATTTCCAGTTTAATGAGAACTATAAATTATAATAGTAAACAGGATGAGTTATGCTGAAAATAGGGCTGTTAGGCAAGAATTTCTCAAGGAAAATAGGGCTGAACTGAGTTAAAGCATTCACTGATTATACTGGCAAATTAAAATGGAAAACTAATAAAATGTACTAATGAGAGAAAGTTGGTAGATATCATAGATACAGTGATGAAAGGTCAGAATTTCTTGTAGAAAGAATCAGATCATCTTGATCACTGCAATATATCTGGAAATGGGATGAACATAATATAAAATCCAAGCTGGAGGACCTAGGGCCCTGCATCCTCAGATATATTTGGTCATCAAAGTAGAAGTTAAGCACCAAATACTTTGCACGTTTGGGGGACAAATAATATATTTTGCATGAAACTGGGGACTCACCAGCTTCATGAAGAAGTACTTAGATGTGTTAGGCAGTTGCCGGATGGTGATGACAGCAGAGCTTGACGAGTAACTTTTTGGCAGCAGTGGCAGATGGTGTACAGTCCTTTCCTTACTCCCAGGTGGTTTTTTGCCAATATGAGCAATTGTGTGGCGTGTTAGAAACTAGCTCAGAGAGATAACCCAGCTCACAAGTAACAATTTTAAAACTTTTTTTTTTCCTGCCTTTTCTGAATTTATTGTTTTCACATTATCAGTTCCCTGATTGCGTTCTTCATGTAGCTTAAAAAATGGAAGTGCTGGCTCAGCACGGGCTTTGGGGGACAGCACCAGGACAGAAATGAGCAGCTAGAATTGGAAGAGTGATAACCTATGCAGTATTGCCCCTGTGCGTCTAACCATGGCTTGCCATCCGCTCATAAGATGCATCTGGCAAAGTATTTGGGGTAGAAAGAGAGAAGTATTGATGCTGTTTAACGGGTCTAGTTTATGGCTCTGTCATTTGGAATACTGATACAGGCTACCTGTTGCTCACATTCAGTAAAGATGACAGTGAATGGAAAAAAGATACAGAAAGGGCCGCAAAAGTATAGGAGATCAAGAGCCTTTTATGGGAGAGGAGACTGGAAAGGCTTGGGTTGTGATTAGTGAAAGAACAGTGGAGAAGAGATGCTTTTACTGTCTCTGAATAAATGGGGATAAGTACAAGGAGGGAGAGCCTATATTTAGCTGAAACGCAGCTTTGGCAGAACAAGTTACTATGAAGTGAACAAGAATGCATTTAGCGTGGAAATTCCAAGAAGGTTCATAATTAGCTGAAAGAGGTCCTGGAACAATTTTCCATTAGGATTTGTGAGGGCAAGAAACCTGGCTGCGTTAAGACTGAACTTGAAAATCAACAAAGGGTATTATATATAAGCAGATGAATGCTGAACTAGGAGTTCCTATTTCTCCCAGTCCCATGTTCCACTACTAGGATGCAGTTAAGCCCCTTACCAGTTTATAAAACCTGAAATCTTAGCTCTGTTTACATCAGTAATAAAACTGTTGCTGGTTGTAGTGGAGCTAGGATTTCTCTCAGGGCCCGAGAGAGCATGGATAGCGATGCGTGTGTTTAGAGCACTCCCAGTGATTCCCACTTCAACCTGCTGGGTCCCAAGAGCAGCAGAAACAGGGTATTCCCGTTATGAAAGAGGGAAATGGAAAGCCCAGAGTCGTTCTGTATAAAATAGATCCAATCTGTATACCAGATTTTACTACAGGAACGTACGCAAGGGGCTGGAGCTTGGTCTAGGGCAGAGCTGAGAACAGGCTGAGAACTGTGTGAAAAAAAGGTATGGTAAGGTGAGTGACATTAATTGTAGTACATGATGATACCCTTTGTTTTCCTTCAGGCTGCAAAAAAAAGAAGGTTCTTGATTCTTCAGCCTCTGGCTGGCTATAAATTATATTAGTCTTCCTACAGGGAATTTCAGCTGATGGATTTTAGCGTTCTCCAATCTAGGGCACTTGAAAATGCTTTAAAAATCTCTGGAAAATCCATCATTTAATTTTAATTAATTTTTATTTCTGCATCTTAACTTCATGAACAACTGAGAAATGTATTTTAAAATGATGAAAGAAACACACATTTTATTATCTTGAATTTCTATGGCATTTCAAAACTGCTTAAGGACCTATTCATTCTAAAAATAGTTCCTTTGTTTTAGACCAGGTTATCGAAAATCCTTATGATCAAGAAGGAACACATCAAACAATTGAGAGACATGAATACAGAAGCAGAAAAGCTGGTGAGAATGTATTCTTTTCAGTTCTTAAAACAGGATATGCTTTAACAGCTAATGCAAATAGATACAATTAAAACTAGAGTCTAGATAAAATCTATATTTTAGCGCTTTCTATAATATGAATTTTTTTATTATTTTTTTAAAGACAAGTCAGAAAGGTCAGTTGTTTCAAATATGATTCTCCTTTGAAAGTGTTATGCTTTGGAAACTGATTAATGTTAACATCAGAGTAGCATATGTCAGTTGACATGTAAAGTAAGGAAGTACTATGTACTTTGGTAATCTTGAGTACAAGCTTATATGGTAAGACGTTCATCATAATTTTATTTTGTGGATGGTAAGTACTTATTTATTTAGCTTTCTGGCTAAAACAATAACTCAGTTCAGAGATTTTCTATATAAAGCTCTGAGTGCCCTTGACCAGCATTTAAAATTACAATACCAGAGCAGCTACAGCATAATTAGCAGCAGCAGAACAGTTTTTCTTGCTAGGCTTTATCTAATCATCAGTCAGTAAATCAAAATGATAAGAATGCCTCTTCTACCACCCATGGCTATCAATCAACTTGAAAGTGGAAAGCTATCAGTCTCAACCTTCTGCTAATGTCCATTCAGACAGTTGTCTCTACAGCATGCAGACAGAAGGCTAAAGGTTTGTGGAGAGAAAGAGGAGTCCTTTTTATTTCTTGAAACCAAAAATGCTAATTTCATGTAAAATATTTGAATGTTGAAGGATTTGATATATTGTGGTAAGATTTCCCTTTGTCCCTTCGGTGCTCACGTACATTCTATTATTCTGTTTCCGATTGCCCCATACCTACGTCTCTGTAATTTTCTTCTTTTGTGCTGTGATGCTGCTCTTCAAAACCTTGTTATCATTTCAGTTACTACCTTATTTTTTCCTGTGCATCAAATGTTTTGTTTTCTAATTTTGCACATTAAAAATTAAAATAGATGCAAAAAGAAGCAAGATTGAAACATACAATTGCAACCTGTAACTCTGATACTGAAAAATTACCAACTCTTCTTAAAACAAACTAAAAAACTTTTTGTTTTTACTGAGATATCAGTATTTTTGCATAGATAAGGAAATCCTTAGGAATGACAGTAACCTTCCTCTGATGAGAATCCAGATATTCATATGTCACTCAGCTAAGTCATAAATTAACTGTAATGTGGAATAAGAATATAAAGGCAAATAACAAAATTGAAAGAGCAAACAAGTAACATGGGAGAAGAGGATCTAGAAATAAACGTTAAGTTTGATATGTTTTAGCTCAGTTGTAGCCTAGGTAAGGACTTTGAGACACTTTTGAAATTCTTCCCTTGCGTGGTTTCCTTTGTAAACCAGCAATCATAAAGCAACCTCCGTTACTATTCAAGGCTGTCCTGATAAAAATAGAGGACGTGATACCTTTCTATTGGGCCATATTCTTAGCCTGTCTTCTGATCCTCTTTGTCCCTTGGCAATCTCATCTACGTTTTTGCCACTGAGTATATATTGTTTCTCCTTTAAAATGTATTTTCTTTGAACAAGAATCTTTTTTCTGGCACCAATCTATTTGAACCTCAATAACATACCTGAACATGAATAAAACAGAATCCTTTGAGTTCATTCAGGTATAGCTTAATTGTCAGACTTTGATAATAATTCATACAATTGTGGTTTGATAATAGAGTAACACCACTGTTTGGTTTAAAGCAGTCATTTTATGGAGACCGTTTTTTTTAAATGACTGATCCAATACAGAAATACATGGAACTGACCAAAATCAGAACTGATAATGAATATAGTCCATTATTATCTGGCAATAATAATAAATTTACATGAGGCATGGGATGCCTTCAGAGGAGCTATTAATACATACAACCGCACATTTTCTATTTCATTTTTCTGAAAGGACAGATTATTAATAATTGAGCACCTTGACATCACTGCTAGTCTTGGTTACAGGCTATAAACAAGTTATCATGTGCATAAAACAGTAAATGCTTTTCTGATACCCATTTGAATAAACAAATATAAATTAAAATGGTGGCAAGTTCATAAAGAGATAAAGACAAGGAGAAGGTGATGCTGGCCGTTCCAGAGAAGCGTGTACATGTTCAATGACAGAGACGTTACCTGCTTCTGTCTACTAAAAGCCATCCATCTTTTGTTTGCCACTTCAGCTGTTTGTCAGTGTTTCCAGATCTCAGATTGCTCCTGGATCAGAAATAGCACTGGTGCTGAGAAATATTTCTTTTATTATCACTAACATAGACCGCCCTTAGCCTTTCCTCTCTGATGGAGAATTCACAATTGTCTGCGGCTTTCACAGCCGGCGTAGTCCAGTCTGCCCTAGGGGAGCTGGTCACTGAAGAAGGTCTGAAAGTTATAATTTTTTCCTTACATTCCAGAGCCGCAGGAAGTATGGCAAATATATGCAGGTTTCTAGTTTGCTTTTAAGTGAATTCTGTAGCTATGGTGTTAGTTAAAAGCCCTATTAATTTGGTATTCAGACTTGTCAATCCCTAGAAATCATTTTGGTGATTAAGTTTAATGGGGAACTGATAACTGAAACCTCAGTTTTGAGATTTTGACCTGCATCCTCCTGATGCAGGCTCTTGACTTTGCAATTTGCTTCATCTTTTGGTGTAAAATCTATGGCTACAGGTTTGACTGTATGAGGTAACCGTGTCTCAGACTTGTGCCTGAGAAGCACTGGAAATACAACTTGCTTATCTTGCAAGAGGCCATTTAGAATCATAGAATCGTTTTGGTTGGAAGAGACCTTTAAGATCATAAAGTCCAACCGTTAACCTGGCACTGCCAAGTTACCACTAAACTGTGTCCCTCAGCACTACATCTACACGTCTTTTAAATACCTCCAGGGATGGTGATGGTGACTCAGCCACTTCCCTGGGCAGCCTGTTCCAATGCTTGACAACCCTTTCGGTGAAGAAATTGTTCCTAATATCCAAGCTAAAGCTCCCCTGCTGCAACTTGAGGCCTTTTCCTCTTGTCCTGTCACCTATTACTTGGGAGAAGAGACCAACCCCCACCTCGCTACAACCTCCTTTCAGGTAGTTGTAGAGAGTGAGCCCTGAGCCTCCTTTTTTTAATATTTACAATTTTTTATATTTTACAATATATTTTATGTTTTGTTTCAGTTTCATAAATACCACCCAAACAGTGTCGAGACACATTCTGAAAACAGTGTAAGAAAAAAGTACTGTATTCTGGTATTTATTGTTTGTGGAAAACTGTGCTTACCCTAAATACTTACATTACCAAATATAAGCTTTAGTAACTCTTTTTTTTAGCAGAACTGTTAGCTGTAACAGAAGGTACGTAGCACTGAGTCATCCTCAAGTGACCACTAACTTACTGGACAACTGTGCCTCCCATCCTGCAGCAGAGGTGGTCGTGGCCGTGTTGTCCTATACTGTTCTCCTACTGACAGCGTGGTTCATACAGTAGAGAGAAGCCATATCCAGCTACTGCAGAAACAAGCAGGTTGGACCACAGTTGTCTTCTGTGGCATTTACCACCGCTAATTATCATAGCACTTTATGAAGCTAATAAAAGCTACTACACGGTTGACAGTTTTAAATAGCAATAGTAGGTTTTCATATTTTTACGTTGACATTTTTCTATTAAACACTGGGATTTCAAATACCTCAGTATTATTTACAAGTGAAAATTCCTCTTGATGAGTTCAAAAGATCTATAGGTACAGTATTGCATTAACTTTAATATGCTTTGTCTTTTCCACAGAAATCCTACTCTATGCCAATAGGCATCGAGTTTCAGAGGAGATACGCAACTATTGTTCTAGATCTAGAACAACTGAACAAAGACTTAAATAAAGTTTTGCATAAAGTTCAACAGTATTGTTATGAGGTAAGATTTTGCTGGAATCTGTATGTACTGGTTGGTTTTGCTTAACCTAAGTACAAAAAAAACCAAAAAAAAACTACTTTCCTGGGAATAGGGCACAGGAGGGGGTCACTTTGAAAGGAAGCTAGCAGCACCTGTATTGGATTCCTTCTGTCTCTCTGTCCCTGCCTCTGTCTGTCTTTGTTTCTTTTATCAGAATATGGACACTTTTGCTGGTGTCAGTAGCCACTTTTGAAACAGGCATGCGTGTACATAAATGAAGAAAAAATGCCGTGTGCTTACACCTGTGAACTGTCTTTGAAATCATTTGTCATTTCACACATACGCCAAATGTGAAGATCTTCGTTCTTCATTTCTTTTCCTTACGTCCCTGCAGCTTGCTCCTGACCAAGGCCTCCAGCCTGCAGACCAACCCACGGATCTGAGGCGTAGGTGTGAAGAGGAGGCTCAGGAGATCGTCAGGCAAGCAAATTCCTCAACAACGGGACAGCTTTGTGTTGAAAGTGAAAATTTAACTGATCTTATCGCTAGACTTACAGCAATATTACTGCAGATTAAGGTAAAATGTTCGCAAAAATACAGCTTCTCTCATAAAATACATAGTATTAAGGCTCTGTCAGTTTCTTTGTGCCCAACTGAGAACACTCTTTGTTTTCTTCTCCTACAGTGTCTAGCAGAAGGAGGTGACCTGAATTCCTTTGAATTTAAATCACTGACAGATTCATTAAATGACATTAAGAATTCAATAGACTCCTCAAATATCAGGTATTACTTTTTGAATATTTAATTCTTAATTGCACATTTTGTGCCAGTAGACAATTCTTACTGTATTTTACAGGTGAACATTGATTATAATTAAGGGTTTTAATCTGGTAACTTTAACTTAAAGGAATGGTCCCATTTAACAAGGGGGCTTCCTAAAGGGGGTGTGAAATTAGCAGTTTTCTGTTTGAACCTATCAGTGAAGTAGCCTGATTTTAAAAAAGAAGGGAAAAAAAGTGTTAAATTGATGCAGCAACAACTAGACTTTCTTGCTCTGCAGTCATTTATGACAACTAATAAGTTATTTTAGAATGTTTTCAGACTTTGAAATCCCACTAGTAAATGTATTATAAGTTCTTTAAACCACAGAACAGTACAATTTCAGTGGTTTTTTTGCATAGTTGCTCAACCTCTTGTCTGTAAATATCAAATGCTGATATATAAGATAATTATAGCTTCTGACCAGCTTCCATTAGCAATATTTTAAACCAAGAAAGAGAAGAACAGCCATATTGTGCCAGATCAAAGGCCCATCTAGTTTAGATGGCCATTTTTCAACAGTTGTCACAAGCAGGTGCCCGAGAAAGCATTATAAAAATAGCAAGAATGTGGTGATAGCAAGAATGCGGTGATGCTTGTCTGGAGTACACTGCAGCCTCCAGCAATTGGTGACCAGGATTATTTTTTTTTATAATTAAAATGCTGCTAAATTACATAATTTAGAAAATATACCAAAATTCTTAGTATTTCTTTATACCCTCCATACTTGTATTGCTACATAATAATGGGAGGTTGCACACAAGAGATTTTTTTTTTTTTTTTTTTTTTTTTTTTTGCAAAGACAGTAGGATGGCCTTTTGATTTGAAAAATAATTATTTTTCATTAGGAAAACCAAAAATAAACCCCAAACACTAGTGAAACTTCTCTATAATCACCATTGCAAATGGTATGCTGGACTGGATTCAACTAAAGGTTGACGTGCACTGCAAAGGTGGTGATGATGTTTCCATTTCACTGTACTTATCTAGGGCGTTTTAGCATCTCTTTAATATTTTTATTTCATTAACTCTGTCATGTTAAAGTCTTCTTTAAAGTACCCGAGTCGATAACTTTTGATTTCATGCAGCTGTTTGTGCAAATGCTATTTTCACATGTGTCTCTATCGAGTCGCATTAGTATGTACTACTCTGATTCATCTGAATTTTTGTGTTGGCTGTGTTTGTACCTGGGCTTTCGCTGTAGAAATATTCAGACACAACTCTTAGATATGGGGTTTAACACTTTTTTTTTTTTCTTTTTCTTCTTTTCTTCCTGTAGTTGTTTTCAGAATAACGTTGAGATCCACGTTGCACATATTCAGAGTGGTCTGAGCCAGATGGGAAACTTACATGCTTTTGCAGATAATAACACCAACAGAGACTGAAAATTTTCTTTCAAGTGTACAGCAAGCAGTTCTGGAAAATCCTCTTCCTTTATATAGGCTTCACCAAATATCCTGACTGCCAGAAGATAAGGGAAAAGAAAACCTCTCAGAAAGGACCCTTTTAAATATATTATATCTGCTTCTTAAGAAAACCAGCATTACTGGCCAGCGTTACGCTAGATTTCTCCATTTGTTATTCACATACGGTAGTTTTGCTAACTGGTAATCTCTTAGTAATTGCATTTATTATAATTAACTTGAAAACCTAGTTTCATATAATTTGAACTTAGTTTTTAAAAGTTCAGACGAATTCTGCACACCTCTTTGCTGTTGGCTCTCCAGGTACGTTAGAAGCGCTGAGGAGGAAGTGGCTCAAAGCAGTAGCCACACGGCCGCAGGTCTTTGTGATGTAAAGCTGCGCTCCTGTGTAGGTGTGGAGAGTTGCCGTCATGTCAGGCAGGCGGCACGGTGGTGACAACGCAGGCTGAGTGTTCCCGATATAAAGAAGCAGCAGCAGCAGCAGCATACGGGCAGCAAACGGAAGCTGTAAACTTGAGGATGTTGGGCAGGTCTATCGATCGGTCAATGTCTTGTCGGAACTTGTAATTTATCATAACTTATAGAAGGAGTCTAATGAAGGAATATAAAAATGTAACTGGTAACTTTCCGGAAAGAGATTGGTTATGGCTTTTTTCCTTCACACGGGGCAAAAGAAATGCTTTAGTTGGTATTTTATATAAATGACTGGTTAAACATACTGTTTTTCCAAGTTTTTGTTTGTTTTGCACAACTTTTAAATTAGATTACTGGTTATCCAACAATACCCGACGTATATAAATACGAAGATTTTTATAACTAAAGATAACCAGTGAGGTAAACTGCAGAAATAAAAAGTGACAACCTGCCTATGAGTACCTTTGGGAATGTTAATCTTGTAAAAAGTGTGTATTGGTTTGTTTAAATAGTCTTGTAAAGCTTCTGTGTAATGAATTGTTTCCAGATATGAATTTTCAGAGATAGCTGTAGAGATGTTTTTGATTCTTTTAGATGCCTCATTAAATGAGGTCTTTTATATGTTAATGTATAAAGAATATGTAAACAGGATTATTTTCAATTTTAAGATTTTGTATAGTTTAAAGATGCTTCTGTATTCTGTGTTGGTATTGTGCCACTGCAAAACTTTAGTGCAGAGTTTATATTTAGCTAAACTTGTTCTGTTAATTAAGAGAAATGCATAAAACTTTTATTCTCAATGAAATTTGTAACTCTGAATAAATTGACCTATGAGAGTTGATATATTTCACAAAAATGCAAACTTTTTTGCAGATGGTCTCAGGTCATTTTTTTAAGAGAAGTTAATTTAATTGCTGAAAATGAAATGTTATGAGAACAAGGTGAGTAGCTGTTTCAAAAGGTATTTAGAAACTTTACATGGGATATTACAAAATAATGCCAAAAACTAATTTTGCTGAGTTACTCCTGGAAATTTACCTCTCATAATGCAATAGAACGTTGCAGTGGTCCCTGCAATTGCTTTTGTAATTATGTTACCTGTTATTTTGTGGTGTTACCATCTGTTTGGTAAAGAAGACAGAAAGGTCCGCTCCCACCACCCTTTAAATTTAAACGGAGGAAGGTGCCAAAGCCCAACTTAAGGCACATGGTTTAGTCTGACAGTAACTAACATGATCTAGGGCTAACTCAGGAAAAAGGAGCCGTCCCCTTGCTGTTTACTGACGCCCCTGTCCTTGTCATCTGCTGCTCATGGAACCCGCTAGCGTGCTGGCTCAGGGAGCTGTGCTGCCGAAGAACCGTTTACCTTTCTTGTCGAGTTTTCTGCCTGAACTCGCTCGCTGCCGGGGGCGATGGGCGCCGGTGATAGCACCAGGAAACAGCAGGGACTGCCTTCTCCAGCAGCAGCTCGCTGGCTTACTGTGCGCACCGCTGTAATCCCTTACTGCTCCGTCAGGACTCTGCCTGCTGTGCTGACGAGTTACGCGTATGCATGAATGCTTTTGTGGAATGGGACTTCCCGATAGGAAACATCAGGCAGTCACGGAGGCTGACTTTGCCCTGTTGGTACAAGCACCCCAAACGGAGGGAGAGAGAAGTTGCGGACACTGGTAGATACCGCTATTGAGAATGGTATTCAGCAGAGAGGATCTGGGAACCTGCTTTTCATGCCAAACTCATTTCTTGCTGGATACAGAATACATTGTAAGAGCCACCACGCTCCAATCTTTACTCTGATTCTGTAGGCATGATGTTTTTTACGTGTGGATTCTTAAATGTGCTCTTTCTAACATGCTTTGTGTTGAAGTGGGTTTTTGAATCATTGCAGGGTAATGTAACATAATAATTTGTGATAAAAGTACCCACATACTTTCACATGTCATTTGGCCAACGCACGTAGGCAATGGGAATATATGCGTTGCTTCTCTTCAAGAGGCTGCGTTTCCCCTGGATTACTGGTATGTTGGGTGAGGGTTAACGTAGGACTCACTACAACTACTGTAACTTAAGTCTGCAGGAGCAGAACAAGTTAGTTTGGTTTCTCACAGTCAGTAAACTTGAATTCACCCTGCACCCCCAAGAAACGATCGTCTCGTTTTCTGTCTCCTGCTGTAAGTACTTCTCTTCCGGGGTCTTCCCGACCCCTAACGCAACAGCTCCTTGGGCACCCAAGTCCACTTGGGCAGATGCATCTCATTTTGGCTGGGTTTTGCTTCATGGTTTTTTTTCAAGGAGAGCTCTGGTTTTTTGGAGGGAGGATATCCATCGGCAATCCTGCTGTGCCACTCAGCCTCACAAGCTTGCAGTTCAACCACGGTTCAGCTGTCCCAGACTTTGCAAGCACAGGTATGTTATGGGGTGGCACCGAGGGATTTTGTGTGTTGGTGACCTTACTCTGTGGGGCATGATTCTCCGATATGGGGCATTTCTACCACCAGTACACGGGTCACCTTTTCTGTGCTGCCAAACTGTCAGAGCCTCGTGGCACTCAGGTGCTCTTCCATAACTGGAGTTTTCCAGCTTGCTCTGAAAGGCTCTGAAGTGCAAAATACATATATAGCAATATAGCCTTCCTTAATAAATTGAATTACAGGACAGGATTCTGTTACTACGTATTTTGGTGTTCTCAGTACAGAGCCATTCACCCCACTACCAATCAGTAAACCGTTTCTGTAGTTTAACATTAACCTTGGCTTAAGTGGCAGAGTTCAGGTTTTTGTCTGAGCAGGACAATGATTTGCGGGTTTGGGGTTTGTATTACTCAGGCCATAAATTTGCATTTTCGTTCAGGGATGGGGGTGGTGGTTTAGAGCAGATCTAAAGCAGAGACGGTTTAAGGCAGTGTTTGTAACCTGTCCTTCAGGCCCCTTAGGTCTCCTACACCTGAACCGCAGCCGTGGCTCTCCAGACCTGGGAAGAGGAACCTGCATCTGGGACATCTACCACCTCTGTTTCCACCTCGGCCGAGGTATGAAACCCTGTCCCTGCCCCAGGCACACACACAAGCAGAGCAAAAATGTAAACCTTTATTATTTTGGTTTTTAACTCCGTCAAAAAATCCCGACAGACCAGCCCCACTCTTCCACTTTCTTAAGACCAGCCCCCATCCCCAGAACCCCGTGGATTTGGTTAGCTTGTTGGCTATAGAAGGTTAAATAGAAATACAAAAAAAAAAACAAACCCATGCTAATGGCAATGTTTAAATACAGTGTGAAAAGATGCCCTCAGCTGATGGAGCTGACCCGTATCTTTCTTAAATAAATAGGTAAAATCAGTTACTACTACCGGATAAAGTGCAACAGTGGCAGAGCAGGGGTGAGGGAGGCGGTAGGGGACTGCTCCCCGCCGGAGCCCCGCACCCCCAGGACGGGGTTTGGCGGGGGGAGCCCTTCGCATCGGGGCCGGGTCCCGCCGCTCTATCCCCCCCCCCCCCTCCCCGGGGCCGGGTCCCGGTCCCGCCCGCGGCGGCGCTCAGAGGGCTCGGAAGGCGCCGAGGGCGTTCTCCTCCCACTCCGAGCCCGACTCCGAGTAGCCGCTGGTGTCCTCGGCGTCCGACACGGGCGAGTACTGCCCGCAGAAGGCGCGGCCCGGCGGGTAGGGGGGCGGCCCGGCCACGGCAGCGGCCTCGGCCCCGCCGGACCGGCCGGGCGGGAAGCCCTCGAAGCCGGGGCCGGGGGGGAAGGCGGCAGCCGGCGGCCACTCGCCGGGGGTCGACCCCTCCTCCTTGATCTGGACGATGGGGGCCGCCAGGCCGGAGAGGGCGCAGCGGGGCCGCTCCGGGGGGCGCAGGGCGGCGAAGCGGGGCGGCCGCGGGTAGCCCGGTGGCGGCGGCGGTGGGAGGGCGGCGGGGCCGGTGCGGGGCGGTCCCCGCTGGCGGCGGGACTTGGCGCGCCGGTTCTGGAACCAGACCTGGGGAGAGAGGCGGGGGGGCGGTGGTGAGGGCGGGCGGGGGCGGCCCCGGGCGGTGCGGCGCGGTGCGGCGCGGCGCCCCTCACCTGGATGCGGGACTCGGGGATCTGCGTGGCGTCGGCCAGCTTCTCCCGCAGGTAGATGTCGGGGTACATGGTGTCCTGGAAGACCAGCTCCAGCGTCTCCAGCTGCGCCGCCGTGAAGCTGGTCCGCTTCCGACGCTGCGAGGCCGCCGGAGCCCCCTCCGACGGCTCCGCCGCTCCCCCGGCCCGGCCCGCCGGGGGAAGCGCCCTGAGGGCGGGGGAAGCCGGGCCGGGCCCGCCGCCCCCCGCCCACCGTCCCGCGGGGAAGGCGGGCGGCTCCGCCGGGGGCTCCCCGAAGCGCAGCGCGGCCATGGCAGCGGGCGAGGAGGGGGCCCGGGCAGCCCCGCCGCCCTTTATAGCCGGGGAGGGGGCTCGGCGGGGGCGGGGGTTCGCAGGGGGGCGGCACGGCCCCGCGGGGAAGGGGGGCGCGGAGGTCCCGGCACCCCGCCGAGCCGCCTGGCCCCGCACGGCGGGCCGGCTGGTGGGGCGCCCGCCCGGGCTGTCCCCCGCCCGGAGGCCTCGGTGGTGGCCGGGTCACGGCAGCCCCACGCGTGGCCGGCGGGGCGGGTGATGGCTGGGCGGCCCTCGGGCCCCGGCACGAAACACGGGCTGCGAAGGGGAGAGCGGAGCCGGGTTTGCATCCGCCTTCTGCGGGCAAAACAACTTGGCGTTGGGAGGTTGGTGCCGCGGATGGGGCCCGGTCCCGCAGCTGGGTTATTTCTGGGTACAACATCTGGGCTAAGTTTGCTTGGAGTTTGTTACGGAGTTTGCTCCGTCCCGCTACCGGTGTGGAGGTGGGTGTTTTCCAGCAGCCGCCCGCTTTGGTGAGCGAAGGGTCTCGCATGGTGCGAGACCCAAAGTAAACACAATTTATCTCTTCCCTCGGCCGCAGCCGCTCTGTTTGCAGCGCTTTGCTGCGAGCTCTGCGGCCGGCGCGCAGCCTCCTGCTGTGCCCACTGTCGCTGCTGCGAAAACATCTCTTTTTCTTTTTAAGATGCAAGTTAAACGCGCCTGGAGAGCCCCAGCAGCTCAGACGGGGCAGAGACAGACACCCATGTCATCACCTTTCCCACCCACTTGCTAATGGCGCCGTGCTGCCGCTGGCAGAGCCCGGGCACTTCTGCCACAACTGTTTCCCGGCTGGAGAGCTCTCGCACCAAAACTGTGCCCGGGCACTCCAACAGGCGATGCCCGACCGCCACCAAGGCGCTTTAAAAAGGGTTTGTCCTCGTTTTGCTTTACAGGAGCGTCTCCTATGAATAGCGACTTTGTACGAAAGAATAGTGTTCTGATTGTCAACAGCCATATTTGAAAGTTTTATTCCTAAAGCGTTTGTACTTTTGTGCTTTTACACGTGCAGCGATCCAGGTGGTTTCATTAGTAAAGTTTCTAGGTCACTTGTTCCCGAAATCATGGCCTGTAGTCTGCAGACGGCAGTCAGAAGCACATGAGACTCGTACAGCGTTCTCAGTTAGCAGTGTAACGAGAGGGCACAGTGGTGACAAAGGGCACAGGTGAGTGGAGATCCAGAAAGCACGGACAGCATTATTTTAGGTTTTTAATAAAAGACTTGGGGAGGGTTGAATTACTCTGCAGATTCTGTGCAGATTGAGAAGATGCTACAGGTGGCACCTAAAGGGAATTATTCCATATTACATTTACATGACAAATATTTTATTCTATTTTACATCAAATAGCATTTGCTGGAAAACACAAGCAGAGGTTTCTTTCCTGTGTAATGCAGAATAGAGATGTGACTTCCTTTAGGTGTCCGCAGGATTTAATCCTGATTTGAATTGTGCCCTTGTAGGGATACTGATTTTAGTTTCTAGCATTTGGCTAGGGTGGATTATGTACGCCAGACAGAGCGAGCAGCTTTTTTAGGGAAATGTGTTTTTTCCCACGTGTACGTGTGTTTTTCTTTCAGCAGCAGCAGCCCGGGCTCGAGTAGTTGCTCGCACTGCAACCCCCCACTGTTCACCCCCATCCTGCTGCTTGCCCTTTAGCTGGGTGCATTGCTAAGCTGTGTGTGGGTCCAAACAGTGCGATCAGGGAACTAATCCGAGTTAAATTAACTGTACGGTAACAGCAGTTTTGTGTTTTGTTTTGTTTTTTAATCCAGCTCCAGGATTCCCCGCCCGTGGATCCCCAGCAGCCCCCGGGACGGCCAAACGAGCGAGAGGGCACTGCCAGGTGGAGCAGGAGGGAAATGAGGGGATCCTGTCTGGGGGTGCTTCTAGGGCTGCCAACACCTGCATCTGGTGCTGAGCTAGAAGAGGACAAAACTGAGACGGGCTGCCCAGGAGCATGGTGGTTTTCCCTGTCAGACTTCCCGTTAAAGACGACTACTTTATTGATGTATATTGAATACGTACTCAGGAAAGAGCAAGTACTGGGAGCTAATAGACCTATTCCCAACTCATAAATCTGGAAATGGGCTGGCTCTTTGATCTCTGACTGCTGTGACATCCTTCCAGCCAAGTCTTCTCAGTTCCCTTGTGCTTCAGGGTACCAGCTGTGTTCCAATAGCTATTCTGTAACAGCAGCTAACGTGCTGCCCCTGATGAGGATATGAACGGAGACCTTGCCCAGGCCTGAAAGCTTTCGTTAAGAGACACAGATATAAAATTTATAGCCCATAAAAAAAAGAGGCCACTTTGTTATGGTGGAAGAAAAAAGCCCCATTTCTACATCCTAAAATTTGTTGCAATATATCTTGTATGTGAGTGCAGTTTGGCCGCCAGTTCTGCGACAGGGGACGGGAAGCTCTTGTGTTTTGCAGCTCTATAGAACGGGCTCGGTACGCCGGCGCTGCTGTCACTGAGTCGTGTGGGCAAACCGGTCGGTGCCCTTAATGTAGCCCAGAACTGCACACGGGGGCTGCAGGGTGTGGGGCTCACGCTCAGTCACTGAATTACCGCTCCGCGGAGGATTGCATTTCCTAGCAGACGTTGCCGCCGTGTACTCGTGCGTGGCTGAGGCGGCTGCGGGCTGCACACCTTTGGTGCTGACCTCTGTTTACTTCCACTCTCTCTGCCTCAGTTTCCTTTTCTGGGCTGGCTGGGTGACGCCAGCGTGTTGATACAGCCTGGTGATGAGTCCTCTTCTGCACACCAGCGGTATGTGCTGGCCATGAAAGCGGAGCAATTCCGGGGCGAGACCAGTGCCCAGGAATCGTATTTTCCCTTTCCCGTTGCAGAAGGCGTTACACACTAATTTCCTCAGTGGGATCCCGGTGGCCGCCCTTCTGTATTGGCTTGGTTTGGAAGGGATCTAAGATTGGAAGAAAAGCAAGGGGGACAGTAAAAGGGTGTGCTGCTAGGTGGAGGTCAGAGTAGGAGGCTTTTGCCTCCTCCTAGGCGAGCAGGGTGGCATGAAAGACAGCGCTTTGCTTTCTTCTGCCAGTTCTCTCCCCCCCCGCAACACTGGCACACCTCTCCGCAGCTCCCGCAGAGCGTCATCCCACCGATGTGCTCAAAGCGATGCCTGTGAGGTACTGCAGTGTGCCTCCTGCAGCAAGAAAAAAGCGCCGTGACTGCATTCAACAGAGTTTCCTTTCCCTGACAAGAGGCTTTGCATCCTGCTGTGCCCCTCGGAGTCTGACAAGGAGGTTTCCAGGGCCTTGTATGTGCCAGCAGCTGCGTGGAGTTACGCCTAGGTAAAGGCTGGAAGCGATGAGGAGGACATTCAGACTTTCGTCCCTTCCTGTTCTGCATACTTGCTTTTATTTGTGTCCTGTCTCGGCACAAAGGGGGATTTTACTCCTTCCCTCAAGATGCAGAAGCTGTAGCATAAATCCAGAAGTGGCTCGCTTTTTGAAATTAAGATGGCTAAAATTGAGATAAGGGAAGAGCAGACTACCTTGTGTAGATAGTGGAGGTTACAGCCCGCTTCAGAGGCGGATTACATTGATCACTGTATCTGTCAAGAAAGACATTCCTTATGCTTTTGTCTGTGCTGGGAGCGCCTCCGCTCCCACGATACTCCCATACTCCCACGCTCCCATACTCTCACGATATGTAACGTGCCTGTGCCTGCAATGGAAACACAGTTTTAAGCTGCGGGCAGAGAACACACTATCAAGTCACCGCTGCCAGCTCCGAGCATCCAGTGAGGATAAGACAGGCTCTGAAACACCGAGATTTTGGAGAAGCAGGGGGAGGTGGGCGCTGTGCGGGGTTTGCTGGCCTGCTGGCTGTGTGGCCCTTTGCATGCCAGGCTGGGGAGGTTCTCTCGGGCTGTTGAGGGCTGCAAAGTCATTTTTCAAACGTGCAGATAAAGATCCTGCCTTACGTGACTTAAGGAGCCAGGGCTTGGGAGGCGTCCCACGACGCATGGCAAGAGTGGGCGGCAGTGGGACATTCAGCCTTGTCTTTGCTGCCAAAACAGATGCACCCCCTTAGATAACTGTCACACTCTGCTGCTGCTCGGTCCCGGAGGGGGTGAGACACGACGGGTTTTGCCATGCAGTGGTTTGTAACCCCTCGTACAGCCTTTGCTGTGTTCAAACTCCTCTGGGTTGTCACATCACTTCGCTCCTTCTAGGGCTCTACAGGGAGGCAGCTCTTGCGCGGTATTTTTTTATCCTAGCAAAGCTTATTATTTTTTGCTTTTTGGTGGCTGTCTTGAACATGAATTCTCTGTTGTCTAAACCTGAGATTGAAGCTTTTAGTAGTGCAAACGTAGCGGTCTCTCCTCTCCCTGACTAAACTTGCAAAGACTTGGTATCTTGGAGATCTTAATTTCTACATCAGTTCTAACTGGCCAACAGGTTCAAAAGCTTGTGTTAGGAGACTGGCCAAAAAAGGAACAGGGGTCATACAAACCTGTTTTCATTAACTTAGAGAAAGTTTAAGAAAAAAAACAAAACTACACTTTTGCTGTTAAGACTTAGCTTAAGTTTAAGCTATATTGAAGAAGCAATGCCTGTATAAACTATCTGACAAATAAAATTAATTGCAGAGCAGACACATTTTTATGGTTGCGTACATAGCTACATTTACTCCAGAGCTTCTGCTGGCATGAAAATGCTGTATAATTTCCAGCTTCTCTAGCAAGGCCCAGATAGCAGAAACCATTAATGCATGCTAGGCTTAGGTTTTGAGGGTTTTTTCATTCTGCCCAAGCGGAAATCTTTAAATGAATGCTTAATTTCCCACGGATTGCTTCTAGTCACTGTGACAAAGCTCTTTACAGCCTCTGTATGCTTTTAGAGGTTTATCAGGTCTTCCCAATGCACATACACCAAGATCCAGATATTGAGGCGCATCCAGGCTTTTAGATAATAGTTCTGAGCTCTCACAGTGATGTCATGTTTTTAATTTAAAGTTGGCATTTCATAGTGTTTGTGTTTTTAGCCCTCGTAGCTACAACAAGGAAGAGCTTGAGGAGGTGGACTGTGTAGAGTCCTCACTTTGGCATCGTTTGCAGATGTCTCGAAGCGTATTCACGCGAGACCCGAGCTGCCTGTCCAGCTCGGTTGTTAAGCTGTGTCCCTGAGGGCTCCTCCTCGCCGGAGCCCCAGAGGGTGCCGAGGAGGTCCTCACTGCCTCGCCCTGCACATCATCCTCTGCTCCTAGGGGAGCCCCAGAACAGGTCCCAGCCTCTCTGAAGACAGGAACCAGCACTCTGTGGAGAAGAGGGGTTTTGCCTTCCTGGTCAGCCCATGCCTCCTTCTGTCTCAGAAGGATGGACGGTGGCACGTTCATGCTCGGGGCTGTGCCGTGCCCTTTGCACGTGTGTGGCGGGTGCGATCAGTCGGGTGACTTGTTTGAAAAGCGCCACAGGCTGAGGATGCCACTACTGCATTCACAGCTCCCTCTCTGGTCTCCTGTGTGGTCCCAGGCAAAACGCTGACTTCTGTGCCTCGGCTTCACCATCCGTAAAGCTGAAATAGCTGTGTTTGGCTCTGACCCTCAGGCTCACCCTCACCTGCAAGACAGGGAGGTGGATCCAGTGTCTTACTACGAGGTCAGAAGCGTGACTCGGCCACGCTCCAGGCTGTCCCCAGGCTGTCCCGGTCGGCAGCAGGCGCCTGGGCACTGGGGAGTGAAAGGGAGAGCGGTGCTGTCCCTGTTGTGTGGGTGACACTGGGACACGTGGTGCTGCGGCCGCAGGATCCTAAATAGTGTGACCTGTGACCATGGGGCTGGGCTGAACCCCTTTCAGGGCTTTTATACCTACAGGTAAGAAATATATGATGGAGCCCATCGCACTGGAGAACCAGAGCGATGTCAGAGCCTGGTGACATCAATCCCCAACGCAGGACGCTGCTGGTGCAGCCCAGCCCAGCTGCGGTGCCACCAGTTATTCCACATCACAAAGTAAAGGGCCAGCCTTGCCCAACAGCTCTATGCACACATCTTCCACGGGGTTAAAATAAATGCGATGTGACAAGCGGTTGTGTTCCCTCTGAAAGATGACTGTCCTGCTTGGCTGGCATCTGATTACATCTGTATACGCATCATCTGTTTTCCTCTGAAAATTAAACTGCCGTCTCTCTCTGTCGCCAAAACCAAGGAACTAATAGTATCTTGTGACTTTAGCCCTGTGCTTAGGAGGGGGATGTGACTTGTTGGGGTAAGCCATTTCCTGAGAGGTGTGAGACGTGACTTCAAGACCTGGCGGTGCCATTCGTGTATTCTGTTCCGAGGAGTTGATAAGAGCTGCAGACACACAGAAAGCCTTGAAGAAAGTGGCCGTGGGGGAGGCGTAAGAACCTAGCAGATGCATATGAAAAGATCAAGGGGTTGCATTTGCTAAATTCCAACAGGAGCAGATATGGGGCGAGATGCCCAGGTTCAGAGGGGACACAGCCGTAGCAAAGGGGCAAGAGCAGAGGTCTGACGGCTGGCAGCTGGTTCCCTACCTTCGGAAGGAGAGGAAGATCAAGGATTTGGGAGTGGGAGGGAGATAAGAGCAAATGGTGGGGGTGGGAAGAGGGAAAGGAAAGGGCAACAGGGAGGAAGCTACCTGGAGATAGGAGAGGCTGGTTGAAGGGGCACGGGATATTGAGCGTTGAATTTAGACACTGTTAAAGCTCAGCCTGCCTTTGAGTTTTGAGATACCCCGAGAACGGCAGGATGCACGTACCTGACGCGCCGTTGCCTCTGCAGAGAGTGGGCAGTCCCATAAAGATTGCTGTGGCAGCAAGCCCTCGGCTTCAACGATTCCTTGTTGCGATTTATCTCTGTGCCCTCTCTGATTTTATAGCTTGTGGTACTGTGAAAAAACCTAAAGCCTCTATTTAATAGAGCTCATCGTGTTGCTCTGCTTACTCGCGTGTTCTGAACAAGATTGTACCCCATTCTTCGAGATACTTTCTTTAATGAAGAATTTTATAACAACTGTTGATGCAGGCGGTTGTATACATAAAACTCCTGGGTTGTCTGAACTCCCAGTAATGTTTAATTAATTCACTGTACAAGCAAAGGAGAAAACTCTATCTTTGCAGGTGAACAAAACAAACAAAAACAGATAAGAATAGAAGAGCTAAGGAAAAAGACAGGACCTTGTTTACCTCCTTTTCGTACAGCACCTGTGTAAGAGAGACAGCCCTCCGGGGTGCAGCCAGAATCCGCACGCACAGCAGGGCTGGCCTGGGAGGGCAGGGTGAGATATAGCAGAGAGGCCACATCCTCTTTTAATAGCACTGAATAACAGAAGGAAAAGCTCTGAACAGTCCCCTCTCTTCCTTTTTCAGGCTCCTTGGCCTTAGCAAGCGGTGTTAAGGCATTGTTTGTACCTTTTCTTGGCGGACTCCTAAACCCTCATCATCATCCCCTGCACATGGTGAGGTCTTCCTTCTACCCCAACTTAGCAAATGACAGTCACAAGATTCTGTTTCTGTCTTGCAGTGTTTGGTATCTGTCTGATGCATGAGCAGCTGAAATTAATAGATTTTTATGAGAATTTCACTTTTTTTCTTATTTTTTTTCTTCTTTTTTTTTTGTTAAAGATTACATCTTATGGTTACTGAGAAAAGGATCCAAATGTGAAGCAAATTTTGCTCCAATGGTTCAAAATCAGAAGGCAATACACAGAACCAGAACTTTCCTGGTAAGGTTGAATGCCTGCTATAATACAAACACGGATCCACTATCTTGCTCTGCCTCTGGCTGCTCTGGTGATATTAAACCCCACAAGTCTGAGTGGTATCGACTGGAGCTGCGCTTTCCTGCTGCTGCTCAGGCACGTGCAAAGGCCGGCGCTCTGGCTGCAGTCTTATCATTCATACTAAATGCTTCCCATCTGCTTTTCTAGTTAGTTTTGGAGACAAGGGACTGTTGGTCTCTCTCGTGCATCACGGCATTTGCAACAAAACCATTTTGTTTTTTTCTAGCATTTTTTTCTGACTTGTTTCATTTCTAAGATATTCAGGCCTCTGTACGGTTTGGAAGATTTTCAGCTTTAACATATAGATGGAAGGTGGGAAGTTCCACCTGAGCTGGGGATTTGCAGTTGATCATTAAATCAGCAGTTTCTGGTGATCGTAGCTGGGGAGCGCAGCGGTTACTATGCCATTTGATGAAGTAATTCTCTTCAGTGCATGAATTGACTTATATTTCTTTGCTATTTAAAATCACACTGAAGAAAAGAAAAAGAAAATACCCCGCAACGAACCCGGTAGGCATTATTCCTGCGGGTTATCCTGATTTTTGTAAGCCCACGGCACAATTTTCTGGTGTCTGACTCACACAGAAGCTCCACGCATTTGCATAGAAAAGTACCCATCCTCCTGCCTCCACCATCCCAGATAAGCCGCCCGATAGCATCCCCGCACGCACGTTGCCTCACTCCTCTCTGCAAACACGCTCTCTAGGCCGTGTCCCTGGCCTCCACCCGGGACCGGGTGCCCCCCCGGCTGCCCCGCTCGGGCAGCTCTTGCCCCAGACCTTCAAAACGCCCCTTGTTCTCTCATCCCCATTTTATATGGCAGCTGTTTTTCTTCCCCTGTTATTCAAGCTCAGCACCTCTGCTTTTATTTCTGGCAGGGTTATTTTTCTATTTGACTTTGGCCCTGTGTGTCAGGGGCGCACCCTTGTCACCTCCTTAGTCTAATCCTCTCCTTTGTTGTCTAAAGGTCTTCCTCTCTTTCCTTTTCTTGGTGCTTTTATCTCTTTCTCCATTATCTTTTAGTCCCCTTGATCCTTTCCCCTCTCTTTTGCATTTGACCCAGCTTGTCTTACACATATTACTTGGGGGATTTAAGACTTTTCTCCTCGACAGCGTTTCTTCCCCGCCCCTGAAAGTTTCTCCATGCCACTGGACACACGCCAAAGAGCAAATACATTTATTACTCCAAATGAGACAACCACAATCCCAGATCGAGAGTGACTCCAGGCGGCATGGATCGCAGCAGCTCTCTACTGCCACCCTGGCCATCCGCCATATCTTTATGAGGTCACGTTTTTTCCTCTTTTGCTGTCCTATCTTCACATCTGTCTGAAGGTCTTTGAGGTAAAAGAAGCTATAAAGGCACAACGAGAGTTTGCTGCAAGGCTGAGTGATCAAAAAAGGGTACAGCAGCATTGTAGTGTAGGTTTCTATTTATGGGTCCACCGCTGCTATCCTCTTTTGTCGCCACCCTCAGGCTCACTGTCGATGCCTGAAGCATGGCTGTAGACAACATCTTTACGACAGTGGCTGGAAATTGCAAAACTGGACACGATCTCATGTCAATCACTGCATCACCTGGGTGTTTTACATCGTGCGTGTTGCTCAGTGCCAGCATAGCAGTATTTGTGGTTTTCTGGCATTTCTGAAAGGCTGTATTTCTCTCAAATCTTGCCAGGATAGGAAAAGTTGGGGTCTTCAAAGGGCATAAGTGAGAAGATAAGGAATTTCCTTTGGTTACTCTCTCTCGGTTGAACGGTTCTTCCTCCATGTTTTGTATATCTTATCAGATAAGGCAGCAGGAATCCTGGCATGTACAGACCAGTCCAGGAGAAACAGGGAACCTGCTCGCACTGAAAATCCTGACAGAGCGAAGACTCATCCACCATGCCCAAAGAGCTTGATTTTGCATCTCTTCAGACAAATGGTGATCTTTCCACTGGCTGCACGGAGCAGGCTCCTGCTTGAGGGACCAGGATAATTTCTAGCTGTGAGATGTGAAGAGCCACACAGGTGCCCACACAAGCAAACCCCTGTATGTTGCGGTCTTTCCTCATAGAATCACAGAATGGTTTGGGTTGGAAGGGACCTTGAAGATCATCTAGCTCCAACCCCCCTGCCATGGGCAGGGACACCTTCCACTAGACCAGGCTGCTCAAAGCCCCATCCAACTTGGCCTCTGGGGTTTGGCCCATCCCAACTTGGCCCATCCACAGCTTCTCTGGGCAACCTGTGCCAGTCTCTCACCACCCTCATAGTGAAAAATTTCTTCCTAATATCTAATCTAAATCTACCTTCTTCCAGTTTGAAGCCATTTCCTCTCATCCTGTCACTACGTGCTCTTGTAAAAAGTCCCACTCCAGCTTTCAGAAGTCCCACTCATCCTAACAAAGTGTCCAGAATGTGTGTGAGCACTGACATCTTTCATCTCAAACACGTCTTTGCATTTCAGCTTTCCACAGCAGCAAGTTGCCATTAAGAGTGTATAGCCAAGTCTGGGCTGTCCAAATGGGTACATCAAATGCCACTCTAACTTGCCTGTGGCCTTGTTGCTGAAGGGAAAGTGCATGGCACACTGGCAGAGACACACAGGGTTGTTCCTAGAAGATCCCTGTTCCAGAGCAGGATCAGTGCCTGGTTCCCACTCTCCAGACCTTTATCTGATCTTGCAGCAATGCAGCTTCACCAGATTCCTTTGGCTAACCAAAGTGGAAAACCTGGTTTCAGATGGGAATTTCACTTAGGACCATGTATGCACAAAGAACTGCAGAAGACCAGGTCATTGCAGGTCTGCCTGACCTGTCTACATTTCCCAGGGTCAGTCCTGAAACTCTCGCCGGTGTTTTCAGCAGATGCAGAAACCATGGACCACATCGCACAGTAGGGAAGACATTAATTTTTATTTCACAAGAAAAGGAGAGTGACTCCTGTGAAATCCTCTCTGTTTCTGTGGGTCGAGGTTCTTGGTTTTCTCCATGCAGGCATGTAGAAATCACAAATAATGAAAAAAAAGAGAGTCATAAAGTTCTCTTTGGAGCACTTGCAGAATAGCCATAGTTTAGATACTTGCAATTTCTTTTTTCTGGGTGAAGTTTGGGCCATTTGGGGGTTGCCCCTTAAGCATGGTATAAATAGAAGGGGCAAGCTAGAAAATACATTTGCCAGCAGTGCCTTCGGTAGGCTCAGCAGAAATAAGCAAGGGATGTACCTGCTTTGGCTGGCACTTTTTTTGGTGAGGAAATGCCTCCATCAGACCTATTTATGGGTGCGCTACATTAGCAAAACACTCCTAGTGTGGCTTTTGTTACATAGCAAAGTGTTATTTTCCATGTCCTTCCTGAAGAAAATAAGCAGTACGTGTTAAAACAGAGGTTTTGCTGTTAGAATGGTGTCTTTATTACGGGGCGGAAGAGGAGCGGAGGGCAGCACTGGTAACAGTGTGGGGACGTTGGAGGGCACCGCTCTCAGTTTCCCTGTGTGAAGTACACAGGCTACGTGTGCCTTGGTGAGGAGACGGTGTGACACTCTCCGCTGGTCCCCTTGATTTAGTGCCAGGTGGGAGCACAGCACGAAGAGGGCAGCAACAACCTTGGGGCGAGGCTGGAGAGGACTTCTGTGTTTGCCGGTGTCACATGTTTAAGCAGAAATTCATTTGACATTTTGGACAGGGGAAGGCAGCGCTGATCGTTCCTGGCTGCTGCGCTGGGTACGTGCCGGTGCACTTGGCTATGAGGATGATGCATTTTCCAGAACAGAGGAGGCTTGTGTCCATGCAGTTTTAAGGTCAAATTGTGCCATCACACCCTTGAGACAGTAAACAGTGGCAGATGGTGAAAGGGGCTGTACCAGTAACTCTTTACCCGTGACATTTTTGTCACGCCATCTAACCAGTGCCTGGGGAAGGCTCTCAGACTGTGGTGATGCACCGTCTCCTTACATTTCGCAGCCTTTCCTGGTGAAGGCAGGCTGGACATCCCTGGCTTGGCCTTTCAAATGGACTTCGTGCCAGGACAGTGGGTCCCTGCAAGACAAAACAGAGCAGGTCAGGGAAAAAGTACGACGTCAACACTTTGCCGTGAGGTCTTTTAGGATCTCAGAAGAAACCATAGCTGAATACCAAATGATCTTCAGTCACAGACTCAGAGGAGAGGTGCAGCGCGTGTTAAGCTGTGAAAGGTACGTCAGGAATCCCAGGCCATTCACATGGAGTATGTCGAGCAATGTAGCAGTAAAAGTACTCAGACACAATCAAATACAGGGTGGATTTAGGAGGTTTGGGGGCTAGAGCTCATACAGTCAGCACTGGGGAAACCACTGCACTAAGCTTTTCTTTGGCAGTGTTTCAGCCTCTGCTGTTTTATCGTATCCTAGCCTGCATGTCTTGTATCACATGGACAGTCCCCTGAGCGGCACCCTTGAAAGAAATGGAACCAAAAGTGTCTTCCGACTCTCCCACGTGGAAGAGAACCGGTCACATACAGCGATCACAGCAGCTGCTCCTATTCTTGTATCATCACATCTGCTGTCAGCCAACAGATGCGATGATGGAAAGAGAAAAGGGGGCCTGGAAGGAACACGGGCAACAATTTGGACAGTTTGGGAAAAATTACTTGATTAGTATGTGTGCTTTCATCTCCACGGGCTGACATCATTGCTAGCTGCATAAAAATGCCAGGCAAGCATAGGGAAGAAGCACATCATGTATCTCATCCCATATCTCTCTAGCAGGCAGGGGACGTATGTGGCTTTTTATGTGCGCAGGTGAGTTCATGGAGCACTGCAGTGTGGAGGGCCATCCTGGCCTTCACTAACCCCCTTGTGTTAGCTACAAAGATTGCAGAACACAGGCAGGAGTGGCTCTGAATCAGCATGGTGAGTCCCTGTCTTGAGGTATATGGGACTTGTTCCTGAACTGTGTTGCCTCACGCTACTGCAGCAGGTCTTTCAGGGCAGCGGTGTGCCAGGCTGCGAGGATGTAAAGCAATGCAGAGGTTTCATTCAGGAGGTCTGCGCTGCAGCAGATGTCACCCTCAGGGATCATTATCCCCAATACCCTCGAGTTCTGGATAAGCTTCCCCCAAACCCAGCTTTGTTATTTTCTTAATAGCGAGTGTGGTGGACCAAAAGCTCTGGAAGCTGCTGGTCCAGTCCATAAAGGCGCTTGGGTGTGTGATGCTCCTCACCAGTGGGTTTTACTGCACAGCTGCTTTTACCCAGCTTCTAGCACCATCACGGTGGCACCAGTGGTAAGAAAGCAGCAGCTGTGATTTCAGCCTCTTTTGGTCTGGACAGTCATCTGGGAGGCACTAAGAGAGCTACCTACTCACTAGGTGACTACAGCTGTCGGTCACTGCTGACCTGGGCCAGATTTGAATGCTGGGTCCCAAGATGAGAGGTTTCACCCTGTTGTTCTTCTCCAGAGGCAGTTGCTCTTCCTGAAGAAGTCTTTCAAGAGCATTTCTCCTGATGGATGCGGGGAAAAGAAGAAAACACATCCCCACGCTTGTACTTCCATGCTGGCATTTCGTTGCTTCCTGTGACCCTCTCTCCTCCAGCAATGCATGGCTCTAAGGTTGCATGGGCTGGCTGGAATATATTTTAGAGCGAGACTCTATTTAGCTGTGATGTCAACTGCAGCCAACTATAAAAAGCTCGGTGGTGCTCTTTGAAAGTGTAACAGCTGCTGCTCGACACGGTCTCTTGTGTATTACCAGTCTGCCCTATTTCACGTGCACACAACCAAAATAAAATATTATAGCAATCATCTTATTATATAGTTCAAGGAATTTGGGACATACATTCCCCAGAAACCAGGAGGAATTCAAGGTTAGCCAAACTGGGTAATTTTACACCGTTTGTTAACAGAAGGGTAATTTTATCTGGCTTTGCAATGTAGCCTGACTTTTACCTAGCACTTGACTATGTGCTATTAGCGATCCCTACATAGTGACAGCAGAGCAGCGAACCTCTCCTTTGGGCAGTTTTGCTGGATGTTGTTCTCATACAGTTACAAACTGAGCTCGTCTGTACTGCATGGGGCAATATATTACCCAACGTATGGAACGTGGTTTTGTCTGTAACTGGATGTGGCCACATATATTTGAGAACACACTGACCAGGTTCAGAGTTCCCCTAAAAGCAGGACTGTTTAAGGAAACATGATCTATTAATCTAGAGTGAACAGAGAGAAGCGAACGACTGTGGAACTGTGCTAGGACTACACACACCACTGCAGCACTGGAGATGGGGTTTCGGCTGGGTCTCTACGCACAGCACTGAAACTGTGGATGCTGTTGTAAAGCTGACTCTCTTCTAAAACCTGAACGAAGAACATTTAGGAGTGAGCCCCGCGTCTCACTCTGTGGGCTTCCTTCTGTTGAGGACCTTGGTACATTTCCCAGGGCTGTGTCTGTTTTACTAAAACACGGGAAGGTTCTGCTTTCCCCCTTCCCTTCCCTTTGGTCACTGGGCCTGCTGCCCGGTGAGCTGCCACTACCAGCGCGCCATCCAGTTCGGTTTTCTGACACCAAATGAGACAGCTCCAGCAACTTCTCAGACACAGCTTTGGAGCGGCGGTGAGCTCACCGGTCTGCGAGGAAACGGTCGGCTGCCAAAGGCGGCTGTTACCAAAGGTGACAGGACAGTTAGGCAATGCGAGGAACGACTTGGCATCAGCCGCCGGGATGGAAACGCACACGCCGCAGGACGGGCTCGGCCGTGCCTCTGAGCGCTGGCTGCAGCCGGCTCCCGAGCAGGGATGTTTGTTTCGTCCGTGAGGAAACCGGAGGCACCCAGAAATGAAAGCAAGCGGCCCGCGGTCACACGGGAAGCTTGGGAGGGAGCCCAGGGAGCAGCCTCGGCGCCCAGGCACGGTGCTGCGGGCGCAGGGCCGTCCTTCCCCACCGGCTCTCTGGAAACCCCTGGGGCTCCCCCCAGTTTGCCAGGGCACTCGGCTCTTCACTGTGCAGCGGGTACGGGCAGCGTTAGCGGGGTGAGGAGCTGACTGGGGGAGCTTGTTTCTTCTGTGTACAAGCACACACGCAAACACGCACCGTATGGCTGTTTTAAATAAAGTGATGCTGAGGAAGGGTGACTTGTGTCAACAGGGATGAATTTGCATGCTACAGCGTGTAGCAATATGCTTTCAGGTAAGAGCTGGCACATTTTTTTGTGTCCAGCCATGTATACATAATGGCATCACAGGGGGAGCTGAGTTGCTGCGGAATTTAAGGTTGTGGGGTTTTAATGGCACCAAGGAAACAGGATACTGGAAATCCTTGAACATTCAATAACTTCCCAGCCAGAGCCTTTATTTGTCCTCTAATGGTTTTCAGATTATTTAAGACTTTACTATATCCCTTGATAACTAAGAGCTCAGTTCTTTAGATATTGAGCAGCCTCCGTTCTAAATAGGGATGGCTGAGACTTTCTGCAAAGCTTTTGTCTACCTTTGTCTGAGGCTTTGCAACAACTAAGTGGCTTCCACACTTCTAGAACTGAGACCGGTAAATCATTGGCCATGAGCCAGTTTGTTCAAAGAAGAAAAGAAAATAGTACTGCGATCCTACATGGGTGACAAGATGAAGCTGTCTGGCTTGTACAATAGCCATAGAAACCTCAGGCTCCTGGTGTTCTGACTCCCTGGCTATGATTTTCCACAGTGACCGAGTAATTTATTTAATCCCTTCACTACCTCTTTGTAGAGTCTTGGAGCTTTGGGGTGTCAGAAGGAATCATCAAACTAACTCCTGCAAGGCATTAGAAGGCAAGATCTTGCAATGTGCTACTGGGGGGAAAAAAAATCCAACTTTTCTTTCAAAACAGATGTTTTCCCTCTAATATATTTTACAAGTTGAGGAAAACAAGCTCTTTCAAAAAAGAAAATGAGTTGAAAACTTGGATCTTTTTGCAATGAATGTGTTGCTAAAGCTGACATCTTGTTTCTTTCACTTGTGGTTAGAGACATTTTCTTCGGATCTTCAGGACCTTCCAGTCCCCCTGAAGGATTTTTCTCCTGACTCCTACACAACTCTTAAAAAGATCAAAATTATTAGATAGTTTGTAGTGCATAAAATTACTTGCCTCTAAATCAGTATTATTTCCATCAAACCAGTTGTATTGCATACTCGTACTTATTTTTGTGGGATCTGGGAGTCCTAATCAGGACCAGCCCCTTCCTGACAAGATCACTAAGGCCTGGGGACTGCGTTATTCTGTTAAAGTGATCAACAGTGAGATAATAACATTTTGCACACAAAACGTGTGCCCACTGACCTGAATGCGGCATTTCGCACCACAGCGATAAGGTTCAACCAGCAAAGATTGCTACTGCCCTCTTTTTGAATAGAGAGGATTAGCAAGAACCGGCTGGCTGTCGTGGCCAACAGGTTACTGGGAGGCGCTGGGCACACCACTAGTGATGTTTGGGGACTCCATCTGGCAAGGAATTTCCTTCCCCAGGTTTTGATCTGGAAAGAAATGTCAGTTGCTGTTGTGAATATCAGAGCCCGTTCTCTAGCTGGAAAATATTGTTGGTTTGCTGTTACATAAAGGCTACTCAGTGATTACAATGACGGGCATTCTATGGAGGCCTGTAATAAAAGCAACACACAAAAGGAGATCTTACATTCACATAGTTTTGAGCCTAAGGGCTTGTCTACACCAGAGATACTCTTTTTTTTTGCTGTATCTCGGTGAGGTTAAAGACGCACTCTTCCTGCTTATGTCTGTATAGCTACATCTAAACGAGGGCTTTTATCAGCGTAACTATGTCAGCAAAAGACCCAGCTCTTAACTCACATAATTGCACTGGTAAGGCGCCTTAAGTGGAGGCCAGCTTATACAGATTCTGCAGACGGAAGGAAGCAAGAGAATTGCTCCTTTTATCATGACAGCGTTTTATCTCAGGGGCCTAGTGCTGACATTTTGAGTGTTGTTAACCTCTGCTATTTTAGGACTGGTGTGTAGGACCACATCACCACTGAATCAGGCATTCAGATATTTCTCCCCTGGGAATACAGTTCAGAAATCTGGCTGGTGAGATGTAATCACCTCGGTTAAGCTTTTCCTTTGAGAACTTCTACTTCTTGCCCTGTTTTTCCCCGATGAAACTCTCTCACATGCCAGCCATCCTGGACCCTGTTTTACATGAGATACATGATGAGGTCCCCAGTGGATGACTCCATGATTACTTTAAATTATATGTTAATACATCATTCCCCTCCTCATTCAAAGATTTCATTATCTTGCAGTAAAGCATGTGAAAGGAAGAGGACTGATGTCTCCCTGTGTTTAAGAGGAAAAACATGTGACCTGTTCAGCAGCAATGTCTCTCAAGCATCAGCAAGATATGGACCAGAGGTGTGTAAATAAACCAGACATTTTAAACCAAAGGGGCTGGGTCAGATTATGGATGTACTAAATGTGAAATGTGCCCGTCTTGAACTCTGGCTTGATGAAAAACGAGGGCTTGGCAGCTTAGGGAGATCCTGCCTGCCACTCCCTTTGCCATCTTACTCATTCACACTCCTCTCCTTGCAGCCCTTCACCCTGACAATTGTACTGACTCGATTGTTTACGGGGCTGGGCTGTGAACCAGATCTGGGAATAAAGCCAGTTTAAAAAGAGAGAGAGGGTGGGGTAGAAAGAAGGAGGCTGCATTTCACTCTGAGCCAGTATTGCCGCTGAAACCCCATCATGCCAAAACACAGCCTTCTGCAGTGATGGGGAGAGGAGCCACAGTGTCTCCAAGAGGAACATCTGCAAGCCAAGAAAAGGCACGGTTACCAGTGCAGCCCATACACAAACTTGGGTTTGTGACTCTGCCTTGCAACAAAGGATCTTGCCTGACTTTTGTAAGAAAGGGTGTTACTACTTACCTCCTTTGAGGACAGCCTGCTCACAGATACAGAGAATGGGAAGTCCTGTCTCCGTAATTTGTCCTGTGCTGTCCATTAGGAAACCAGAGTGAGGAGGTTTTAGCTCAAAGTTTCCGACTTTGTTCATCAGCCTCATGCACCATAATCTGCTCTATTATCCTTGATGAGAAAGAAAAAAAAAATGAAAGAAAATGATGTCAAAACACTATCAGCAGCCGGATGGAGCCTGTGTGATTCTCAGCAGTTCTGCTGTGCCGCAGGTTTCAGTCTATGGTTGTTGCCACTGTGAACAACTTCCAAGGTCCACAAAAGCCACAAAGGAATGGAAGTCAATTGATTTAGTCCCGCTGTGCAGGGTCTGCCTCTCCACTAGCAATCCACAAATCAGGAGAGGTTGAAATTACCTGCTGGAGTACAATTCTACTTGCACAGAATAAGGGAGATAAAAATACACTTCCTGCACTGAAAATACATTCATTAGAGCAGAAGAGCATAGGTAGGGAAGCAAACTGTCTAGTGATCTGACTGTTCCAGTAACAGCGGGGTGGCTGGACTGGTGTGGCTACTTCTTAGGGTGCAGTTTGGTATTACAGCTGAGCTGATCTCCAAGCTAGTTGCCGTCCATGTTTCCTGTTCATGTTGCTTTCCTTATATTGCATGTAGTGGCTGTGCGGCCACAGGGCAAATCTGTTCATCTGGCTGATAACAGTGGCAAACTAACCATGCCATAAAAATGAGTAGTTGTCAGCCAGATCAGCCAGCTGAATCAACTCACCCTGAAGCCACTCCATCGCTAGATGCAGCACAAGGGTGAGGGCAGGAGAATGCAGCTGGGAGCTGTGGTGGAGTGTGACCACCGCTATTTGGCATTAGCTCATGGCTATAACAGCAACCCGCCCCCAAAAAGGACAGCCTGCTCCCATACTCCCTTCCTTGCTCCCACAAGCACATTCCTGCTGCCGCCAATGCTTTCCTGACCCCTCGGTGAACCAGGCCTGCTCTCTAAGCCAGCAGAGAACTAACCCAGCACCTAGGAATCAAATAGTTTTCTGCCTGCTTGATAACGTGAAGGGGATTGCTGAGAGGTCTGACGAGCGTAAGAGCTGGCAACAAGGATGCTGATGGGAGTCTGTGGTGTGTGGCTGGGAGCAGACCAGGGCAGCTCCTGCCAACCACAGCCATTTCACGAAACCTCATTCTCAATTTAACCCAAAGCAGGGAAAAAAAACCCCAAACAACAACATAAAAAAGTGAGCCACAGCTGAGCAGATGGGAACCAGCTGCACGCTCTCCATTAAAAAGAGTGCATCTGATAATTAGATGAAAAGGGACAGCTTTAACGTATGCTTTTGAAAGGTATGTTATCCTTTTGTTTGCAGAATGGAAGGAGCGACAGGAATAGCACCACAGGATCGCACACATAGCCTTGCTCTTCCCCGGGGACAGGCAGGAGGGTCAGCAAACAGTTTCGCAAAGAAATCCCCTCTCTGCCTATAATTTCCTGTGCCATCGGGCAGCTTGGAAGCCCAATGGCAGATACACTTTATTTGAAAATAAAGCCAAAAGGAAAATAAATATATTTGAAAATATATATATGAAATATTATTATTCAAATATTATTTATACTTGAAAATATAAATAATATTTGAAAATAAAACCAAAAGGAGGGAAGAAACTGGTGGTATATAGTACAGCACAAAGGAAGATGTGCCTGGAACATCAGGAGAGCTCAAGGGCAGGTTGTGCTGGCTCCACAGGGCCCTTTGGGGACACAGGCTGGTTGGGGTCAGACCCTGACCCACAGGCACGACTCCCTTATGGAGGTGTTTTAAAAGAGCATCCATAGGTGCTCTGCATTTACATGGGTGGAAATCATTCATCTGGCTGTTGATTCACAGTCTTTCCTGGGCAGATAGCCAAAAATGCAATTGCTAATTGCATCAATTTCCATGTTCTCTCTTCTGTAAAATCACTTTATTAGAGGAGTTGGTTAAATCCAGGAAGTGCTCGAATTCCCGGCCGTATCTTGTTTAGCAAAGACTTCTTGATAACAGGACTGTACTACCTCTCTCAGCTCATGTGCCTGTAAAAGGCGTGATTGTTTACAGAGTTACACTGCTGCAGATGCAATCATATCAGCACAAGATATATTAAACTGGTATCGCTTATTTTGTTAGACTGAACTGTTCTTTTATGATCACCTGTAGCTGGTATAGCTGTGTCCATACTACGGGATGTTTGCTGTCTGTCAAAATGGGAATATTTAGTGAAGATGGACTTTAGCACATGTATGTTTCCTCAGAGCCGCTCTAGCACTCTGTCAATAAACCTGTTTTCAGCAGTGTTTGCTGACACGGCTAAAAACGTATTGCCGGACCCTACATCCGATTAACTGTTATTCTGCACCTTGTGTAATAACTTAGAGAAGTCAGTGTGAATGGCCCCATGAATTACTACTAAATGCAAGGCAGCAGCATAGTGAACGGTGTTGGCTTCAAAGCAGACACAATTCTTAACCACCCCGCTGTAGAGAGGTCCCAGAAGGGACCGCAGTTCGTCTGCAAAATTGCAACTGTACTGCGGTCTTTCAGAGTCGTCCAACAGGACGTGAAGCACACAGCACTGTTTGCTCTTGGGTGTAGGCAAGATTAGACCATGCTTTAAGGGAGACCTCTTGAAGGAAAAAGAAAATGGAATTGTGGTTATTTTCCAGCATCGACCCAAATTGCATACAGGTTTCTACTCAGAAAATTACCTTTCTCTTTTTTTTTCTCTCTCTCTCTGTTTTTGGAGCTTTCATTAGTTCTTAGAAAAACCGAAACCATTCAAGCCAGAGGAAACTGCAGTGGAGGTCTTGTGGAAGTGGATTCAAAGTGCTCTCTTGCTTAACCGAAAAGCAGAAACATAAAATCTTGGGTTGGCTTATTCTTCTCCACAGACATACGACATTTGAATAAACAAATAGTAATGAAAAAGGGCAGATTTAAATGACTTAAGAGAATTTTCTCTCAATGAACCCTGTGGTGCCATTATACACTCGGTTGTCCTAGATCTGCCAGTCCCTGTAGGTCCAAACCCAATTTACTGCTCATGCACAAAAGGTTGGAGTGTGATTCTTGAGTTTAGTGTGTCCTGAACATCTAAAGAGTTACTGAGAAGATCTGCTGTCTGTCACACGTACAGTAGGGTCACTCTGGGCTCCTAAACTTCAGGAAAACCAATAAACAGCCACAAAAAAAGCAGCTTGGTGGTAGATGAGGTTCAGTGGTCACCAAATTGGGCAACACTGGCAGACTCACTGTAGCTCCTGGGACAAAGACGTTTTCAAACAGGCTTCTATAAAATGACTGTGAACAAGAGAACTATAAAGGGAAAACAAAAATATTTACATACACTCTTTAGTCTAGGTTATATCAGCCAGAGCAATGCAGAGACATAAGCACAAATCAAATTTGTTTTCCTTCCTGTTGCTAGCAGAGTTGGGAGTCCACTACACTGTAACAGTGCCTCTGCAAATGGTTTTACAGTGTAAGATCAGCTCCTAACCAAACAGCTTGTACCCGTCCTTTAAGGAAAGGCAGACACACAAAGAGAAAGCCTGTAATTTAAAGTAAAAGAACTTCAACACTTTCTTCCTTCTAGTCCTGGTCTGTTCCAGCCAGTACAACTCTCATCATGAATGCAAAATGAAGACAGTAAAAAGAGGAACAGAACTGTCATGTTCTGGAAAAAGGTAAATCCTGTTACTACTCACAAATGCAATTCAGTTGCCAAACCTTGGGGAATTTAATTCTTCTATTAATCTGGTCACCATCCCAGAGATACACGTAGCCTTTTCTTCCATGCAGTCCGCTCCTCTCTCCCAGCTACAAGAGCTCTGGGCTGGTACGATAACACTAGGGCTGCGAGTGATGTTCACATCTGTTTTATTTAACATAGCGATTCCCGAAAAGCTGATAACAATATTTTCATAGTGAATGATTTGCGTTTCTGAGCCCATAGCACAGTGCCAGACCCAGCTCCTTGGAGATGTTAATTTGAGATAATCAAATATTCAGCAGCTGTTGCTCTAGCAAACACCGCATTAGGCCACATCTTACAAAGCGGGGCTCCTTCCTCCGCTCGCCACCCCTGCGCAAGTGGAACTCCTCCGAAGGACAGCCCCCACCGCAGGAAGCACACGCGTTTCACCCGTGGGCACCTGGGAGGAAGGGCTGACGGTCTGGGACCTGCGAACACCAGGAAGAGTAGACGAGATGTTTGTTTAAGCGACACTAGTGGTCTATGAACGTTTTAATGGTTCACCGTATAATTGCAATGAGCAGGATGGTATTTTAAACTGTTAAACATTCACCAGCTTGAATTAAATAATTGATTAATTCTATATAAAGTTTCTAGGTCTACATTTTTTAGTGGAGGGCACTGTTGCTGGACTAGACTACCTGTCTGGGACTTGAATTTCTTCTGTGTTTCTTTTCCCGTGCAGAAACAGCTTTTACAAGAAATAAATGGATAATTTACTGGCTAAATTTAGCATTTTCATCTTATCTGTGAAGTAAGCTAAGGGTTTTCTCAAATACGTAAACTATTGGAAACTCTTTGTCATCATCATTTGGGAAATACTTCTTCATTTACAGGATTCACGAGCACGTCAGAGAAGGTGTTAGAAGTCATATTGGCTGTGTGCCAGGGACACTGCAGAATTGATGCCGTAAGAAAACATTTACGAAGCACAAACTCCACAAGCTAAGCAGGAAATCTGTTAGATCAAAACTTTGAAAACAGACATTTTAACACAAGCGATTTTATAAATGAATTAAGAGATCTTAAAGTGAAGCTGGAGCTGATGCTGAAGTGACGGGCTTGTAAAGCAGGGTGCAGGCTGTATCGAGCAGATAAAATCATCTGTTCTGCTGTTAGTCCGATCTGTGAGATAGCACCAAATAGTCAGTATGGAGAACTGTGTGCCCTGGAGAGCTCCAGTCATCAAAACAGGGCGATACACCCTGGTTCTGCAGTCTTTGGCAGGAAAAAGCAAACAATACAGTGTTATGTTTGATCCTCAATCAAAAGAAAAACAAAACCAAAAAGCTAGTGAAGACGCTACAGAGGACTTCCAATTGGTTGTAAAATTTCTTTTGAAGCTTAGATGAATCATCACCTGCATCAAATATGTGCCCCATTTGTAGTAAACAGTGCCCTGCGTGACATTCACTCTCTCAAGAAATACTAACTGGAAATGAAGCACTTTTTAAATTAAAGCTTTACACTTCTCCCTCTCACCCAAAGGCTTCAAAGCACTTTGTAAGTGCGACAATAAAATCTCTTCAGCATTCCTGAGAGATTAGCAGATGGATCTAAAGCTACCTCGAATGGTAGATAAACCCCGAGGCGGTGTGACCGACTTCAGGGGATAACCCCAGAAATGGATGGCAGGCAAGAGTGCTGGGGGCAGGGGGGAAATCCCGCACGCACCCCTGAGTTTCGGGAGGTTGCAGAGCTGCGCAGTTCTCTCCCTTTGCATCGGCTTCACGAAGCACCAGAGAGGAGCGCCCCGCTTCCCAGGCGTGCAGTCTGCGTCTCGTTCGGGTGAGAAACGTGACCAACAGCACTTAATGCTGAAGTCCTGTGAGGAGGATCGCCTGCGCTGGGAACAAACCTCCTTAGCCGTGCGTGGCAGTCACTCTCTCCCCTCGCCTAGCGCATGATAATAGTATTATTGTGAACGGTGTTTCATGGTCACAAGGCAGTGAGCTAAGTGCGGATATAGCTCTTGGAGAAATAATTGCCTTGTACTCTTTTTTTATCTCTCCCTGGCTCATTTCAGGCCGGCGTGCGGCCTGAAGCATGGCTCCCTGAGAGAGAAGTTGTCAGTGGCAGACCCCACACTACGTTCCGTCTTGGAGCAAAAGGCCCTCCATCTGTGAAGTGCAGCTGTTGAACAATCATTATTCCTTTCTATAAAGCAACCAAAAAGCGCACAGAGCGTTCAGCAGCACTTCCCCCAAACCCTTACCGTAACCCCCTGTGCCCTGGGCTTTGGGGCCGCGGCTGCCATACCTCCCGCCCCGGGGGGGGAAGGGGGCGAGTTTATTTTCAGCCCCGTGGCCGAGGGGCAGGGACAGGCCGCCACAACCGGGCGGAACGCGTGCCCCGGCAGCCGAGCTCCAGGCGCCGGGAGGACGGTGAGGCGGGAAGAGGAGGGCCGCCAGGTGCCGAGCGGGCTCCGGCGGGCGCAGCCTCCCGCTCCCAGCCGCCCGGCTGGGTCAGGGCGCCCCGGCCTCCTGCCGGACGGGGACGGGGACGGGGACGGGGACGGGGACGGGGCCTCCGCCGGCCTGAGGCGAGCACCGGGTGGCCGCCAACGGCCGTTGGGGCGGGGCGGGGGCGGGGCCGCGGGCGGGGGGCGGGCCCAATGGGCGGAACCGGAAGTTCCGGGTCGGAGGGAACAGGAAGTCGGGACGTGGCCGCCGCAGCGGAGCAGGAGGCGGAGAGCGGGAGGGAGGTGGCGGCGGGGGAGGAGGATGGCGGCGGTGCTGAGCTCGGACCGGCTCGAGGTCTCGGTGGACGGGCTGACGCTGAGCCCCAACGCCGAGGTGCCGCACTGTGAGGCGCGGCCGGGGCAGGGGGTGCCCGCGGCGGGGCGGAGCCGAGCGGGCCCCGGCTCCCCGGGCCAGGCGGAGGCCGGCGGCGAGGCGGCGGAGGAGGCGGCGGCGCTGAGCCCGGAGCGGTGTTGGGGCTTCGCGCTGGAGGAGCTGTACGGTCTGGCGCTGCGCTTCTTCAAAGGTGAGGCCGCACGGTGACGTGGCCCGCAAACCCTCCGCCGGGACCGGGGCGGCGAGGCGGGAGCTGCCGCGTCCCGGGAGCTCCGGGTGCCCCCGGGAGCTGTGGGGGGCGGCGCCGGTAGCGCCCGGGGCCCCCGGGGGCGTGGCGTGGAGGGCGAGCCGGGAAGAGCATCGTGTCACGGCGTTGGGACAGAGGCGGCTTGTGGGGATGCGGTTTTCCCGGTGCGAGGGGTGAGCCGGGGCGGGGCAGAGCGGGGGGACTGCCGTGGCCACGGGGTGCCCGCTCCGCGGGGCCGGGGAAGGCGTTTCCCGGGGTTTGCACCAACCCGACCTAAAAACGGAGCGGGGGAAGAAAAAAAAATAAAAAAAAATCCTTGCTTGTAGCGAAAAAAAGACAAACCTTGCAAACGTAGGCGAAGAGTGCTGTGTTTGAGTGTTGCCGAGGCTGCTGACAGGCCGGGCGCTGGCGTGAGATGCCGCGCCATCTCCATGGGATGCCAACTTCAAGTCTGGCTGTGCCGCGTCGTGCGGTCGGTCGTGACTCCGAGCTGGCAGCTGTGCAACGGGGGCCGTGAAATGCCCGCACGGGTACAGACCTGGAGCGTTTGTCCTGGGATCCTCTGCAGCCAGGTTTGGTCTCTGCAGGAAGCCGGAGGTACCGTGCCGCTCTCGCTTTCCTCACGGGGACGAAGTCGACAGTGTGGTTTTTGAGGAAGAGCTGCGTTCACTGTAGTGTTACGTTGCGCTACAGCGTTTGAGCACCTTGCAGCGATGCGTTGCTTTGCTGGCTTTTCGGCAGCTGCTGTTTAACGTGGGGCACAGAGCAGGGAGTCGAGCAATCAGCCTGCGCTAGGGAAGATACAACTCTGTACTTGGAAGGGTTGGGCTTGTGGCGGTCAGTTGTTGGATGAGCCCTCAGGAAAGCTGCCTGTTCTGAGGGCCGGCATACTGGCAGGTGGAAACTGTGGCAGAAAGACAAAGTTGTCTGTTTTCTTCATGTTGGCTGACCTGCACCCTGATAGTTATTAGGAGCATGTAAGGCTCAAGGCAGTTTTCTTGAGCCCTGGTCCTTTGACCCTGTTTTGATGCCCCTCCACAAAGCAATTTTTTTGTTAGCGTGCTAACATAGAGAGATTTTTTTTTTTCTTAAGCTGCAAGAATCACAAGGGTCTCTTTTTTTTCTTTTTTTCCTGTGTCAGAAGCTGCTGTGACCGAGTGTCAGGTTGGAAGCATTGTGACTTCTGTCTCTTTACCCTTTCTGTAAAGCAAGCTGCTTGAAAGGGTTCTGGTTTGGTTTAATGAGCATTTGTTCTTAAAACATGATGCAGAAAGAAATGTCTCTGCCGTAGAAAATTCCTTGTCTCAGTCAACCATGGTCTTATTTTGTACTGGGTTTAATATTCTACTGGAACCAGTATTGACGGTGTAAAAATCAAACACTATGAATGGGCTTATCGACATTATTTATAACCTATGGCTATTATATCTCATGTTTTAATGAAATTTATGCTCTACATTTATCTCCTTTTGGATGGGGGAAAGTCAGTGGAGTGTTACTTGTGTCTAGGTTCCAGTTCATCATGTTGTGTTGTCTCAACAGTGGATTTGTTGTTGCCTTCCTTTTATTAAAAGCTTAATTTCAATGTTTCATCTTACTGCTGCTCTTTTTTTTAACCTTCTGCAATTTCTTGTCATGCATGGTTTTGCTCATAAGAGGAAAATTTCCCACATTGTATGGAGTTGTCAGACTTTCCAAATGAAGGCCTTGTTCCTGGATCCTTATGGCTGGAATAAAAGTCACATGAAGTCATTGCCCATGTTTTCATCTGTAGTTTTCTTGCTGAAAGTGACATAACATAAGGGGTTTTATTTATAAATGTGATGGTGAGTTACAGGAGCTTGTAATACTTGGATTACCGATTCTGCTAGCTTGCTCTATATCTGCATGGCTCTGGAAATAATTGGTCTCGTTTCCAAAGGATTTTCATGCATCCACTGTCAAAACAACTGTGGGAGTGGGCATGCTTACTTAGCAGCCTTGTAGATGCCAAGGAACAAATACAGATTCCTGCTTTGCTTCAAGGAGGAACATATGAGGAATCTGAAGGTTGACCCATGTTAATAGGTCAACGCTGAGATCTTGTTTTGGATCATTCTTCTAAAAACTACACTGATTTGGAGGTGGGGTTGTCTCCAAAACTGTCTTTCTTACACTGTGGCATGGTTATCAACCAGCTGTATGCTAGCTACTTGCACAGCTACCATGGAACAAACAAGTGATTTGGGGCAGAACTTATTTGGGAGAACAGTGGTGTCGGGATTAACTGTGATTATTGGTATGGAAGGAGCTCGGGTCGGGATGCTAGAGGAGTCCCTGGGTGAGGTCAAAGGGTAAGCAGCGATCGCTAGTTAAGCAGCTTCCTTTCTGCTTCAGTGTGCAGACTGAGTTGTTTGGTTGTAACTCATGATGTATTTTCTTCCTAGGAAAGTTGAATCTGATCAAAATACTTTGAATTAGCTTATTACAATAACTGCTAACACTTGTCTGCGGTGGCATATTGCATGTAACAATTGCTTGAAGACAAGACAGGGTGGGAGTGTGTATAAACAATGTGAAAAACACAACTGAAACTAGGCTACGATATTAAAGAGACTCAAAAGCTACTTTATTCTGTCGCTGATAAAGACAGAAGCAGATCTAAAATGCTTGACCCTGGGTCACTTCAACTGTCAGGCCTTGGGCTGTGCAGGAGATGTGTGCTAGCTTTTTTTAGCATCTATAATGGCTTGTGAAGAAAGCTTTTCAGAATACCAGAGGCATAGAAAATAGATGGTTAATAGCGCTCCAGTCTATTTTTCTGTGAGAAGCAAGAGCCTTCCTTGCAATACGCACTCTTTCCCTTACTGCTCTGTCGAGCCTAGTTCAGGTCGAGCAGCGTTTTGGCTGCCATTAAGAAGCCGCTCCACTGTGCTGAGTCCAGTGTACAGTGGAGAACACAGTCATGTTACTGAAATGGGTACATTTCTTCATCTCTTGGACTGTGTAATTTTGTGCCTCAGGGCAGCTGGCAGAGTAGAAGTGCCTCTGACGGCTTATTCTGCCTGTTGAGCTGGTATGAGCTATGCCAGTGAAGGTAACATTTTTAAGGTGTGAGCTGTGTCCTGCAGTAGGAGGGGGTGGCTTGCATAGCTCTGCCAGCAAATCTCTTCCGGTGCCAACCTGGGTTTATGGTTTTCCACATCCTGTCATTGAAGATTGGGTACAATGGTATTTCAGTATGTGACAGTCCCTGAAGTGTTCATGCACTGCCTGAAGTGATTGCAGTGCAGCACATCCGAGTAGACGGTATGCAAACCATATCATTTTGGTACCTAAAAGCTGTCCTGGGATGTTAAGTGCTGTAATTTTTGTCTGACTGTTCCACGTTGTTTCCTCCTTTCCTGACAAGAATGCATCTTCAACCTCAGCAATACATCATTCTAAATTAATTGTTTGACCTCACCTTTTTTTTTCTGAGGGCTAATTTTGATGGCATGATTGTAATTCATAAGTTAAGTAGGCTCTTGTTTTCAAGAATATGAGAACCCCTATAACGTATCTGTGTTTGATGTGAACTTGAGCTTTGATCATGTTTAATTGGAAGGGCCGGTTAATTCTTCTGTTGATGCAGAACATCTTCAGGAGAGGAGAATTGGGAGTGTAAGAGTGCACTTGGATCTGCAGGCAGTGATTCAGTTCTTGCGCTTCTCAGTTTTGGTCTTGCTCATTAAAACTTTGCAAATGAACAGCATTATCATATGTGACTTCTGCTTTTAAAAAGCTATGAAGTGAAAAATTGCACTTCACAAACTGTTTTCTAGCTTCTTCTACATGACTCAACTGAATGCTATCCCATGGGAATTAGGCATTTAGAGTCAGTGGAGTAGGTGAAGTTGGAGCAGAAGCTGCAGCATGTTGTGCCCTGTTTCTTACACAGGGAAAAATCTGAAATTACATAGGAGTAACAGTACCTTGCATGATGCAGTCTCTTAAGCATATTTCTTAAACTCCCTTGAGTCTAAATTTGTGGGTTTATACCAATTCATGTCAACGGTACAGTGCTACATAGTGACATAAGCCTCTCTTATCTTCTTTGCATTACTAGTTATAGCTTCATCTTTCTGTTTTGTTTGCATACTAACACAAACAGTGTTCTTCGACCATACAGTTAATTACCTGTAGTGCAAGGAGGGTCGTTTGTGTTTTAAGTACTGGTTTTCTGGAGTATTTAACTGAGTGGCCCTCAACGGATCTCAGTTTTGCGGGCATCTAAACAAAGTAGCCACTGTCAGGGAGAGCGGTGGTATGAAGAGCTGATATTAGGTGTGTGGGGATTTCCCTTCCAGGGGTGACAACAGTGCATTGTGGTTTTATGGGACATCAATGAGACCTGAGCCTGCAGTAAGTGGGAGTCAGTCTTTCTTCGTGTTCTGGATGAACTGCTTCATGTCATTAGTGGTACGTGTGTGTATATATGTGTGTGTGTGTATATGTAGGGGCCCTTAGTGCAGAATGCCTAAAGCACCATAGGTCCATAGCCTGCCTTGCTCGTGTAACCAATACCCTTAATCGCTACTTGAGTTTGATGTGTTAGTGGCTACTGCGTAAGCGTAGAGTTTAGTTGACTTGAGAAATTGCCATTTCAGGTGAATGATGGCTTGAAGTATTGTCAGGAAAGAAGGCTCCTAATCTTCTGTAAGCAAGCTGGATCTTTCTCTGACCCTGTTGGGTCAGGCATACCAGTGGCATAGGGAGGGCTGTATAGTTGCTGTACTACTGCTGTGCACATCCTTTGGATTTCTCGACGTGTTCCCTAGAGCTCTTTGAAGTTCTTCAGCTTCCTGGCAGCTGTATGAGATGTGTGGGTAATACCTACTTAAATGGTATGTTTGCAGGTGCTTGAATGAATTTGGCACTTCTACTGTCTGGACTCACTAATGCTCTTTTTTCTTGGCATATTTGACTCTGTAGATGGCTTCAGGTCCTCTGGTTCAGTTTAATGGCAACAATTCCAAATCTTTGGGATGATTATACAGTGTATATACAGTATCATGCTGAAGAATTCAACTGAAAAATAGGCTAGTATACAGCTTTGCTCTCCTGACTGGCTCGAAATACTTTGAAAGTTTGCTTGTGATCTGTGTTATCTACAAGTCACTGAATGTCTGTCTCGCTTTTCTCATCTGTCTGTTTTCTTCTCTTATTTAGCTTGTTTGTTCTTTTTCCCTTGGGTCACCATGCTTAGTAAATGCAGATTTTTGGCTTCTCCTGATAGTTAGGGCTTCAGGTCTGACTTCTCTGCTCTGTGAAAATGCAGGTGTGCTGTGTGTAGCATGGGAAACAATGGGGTTTTTTTCCCTTTAACCCTCTTCAGAAGTGAGTTCAAATACTGATGATGTTAGCTGGCTTAGGTAGCAGTCTAGTACAGAAAATAGCTATGGTTTTTTGGCAGACAACTGTAGGTATACAGCTTATGCAAGGTAAACTATGCCATAGGGACCCCCTTGAGAAGTGTGCTTGGCTCAGAAGCCTGGCAAAACTTCGGTGTAGTACCCTTATCAATTTTCTTGCTTTTAAGCACGCTACCCCAGGATATTAAGTATGATTTCAAAGTGTGTGCTGTTTATTGATGCTAATGGAAGTGCTTGCTACCTAATAAGCAAATTCTGAGTTAAATGTGAAGTGTGAAGAATTGAGGCAAAGCCTAAGGGCAATTTGGGTGGCATGAGAGCAGGAGACCTCAGAGCCAGGGAGAGAGCTTAGCAGGAGGTGGTGATTTGCATCTCTTAAGGATCACAGATTTGTTGGGGTGGGAAGGGACCTCTGGGGATTGTCCAGTTTAGCCCTCCTGTTCAGAGCAGGCTTCTCAGGACTGTGTCCGTTTGGGTTTTGAATATCTCCGAGAATGGTGGCTTCAAAACCTCTCTGGAATACCTGTTCCAGTGCTTGATCACCCTCACAGTGGGGCGGGGAGAAAAGTGCCACCTCTTATCCTTAAGTGGAATTTCCTGTATTTCCGTTTGTGTCGTCTTTCTCTTGTCTTTTCACTGGATACCACTGAGTAGACTCTGGTTCAGTCTTTACATCTCCCCCCTTCTCTACCCCACCAGGTATTTTTGGAAATAGATGTTTTTGTGGAGAAAGGCTTCTGTTTTTTGAAGCTGGAAGCTGTACTTCCTGTAAGGTTGTGTGACACTGGGAGAAGAGTGTATACTTGAGATTCTGGAAGAGTGAAGTGGGCCTCTAGGAATGGATAATAAGTAATTAAATGTTTACCTTTCTAATTCTTTGATTCTGGCTTCAAAATGAATGGCATGCATGTAGTGGTTCCTTGTGATGTTTTAACTGAGTAAGTCCAGTAACATGCTGAACTTACTCAGTCAAAAATACAGCTTCTTGCTGTGACTTGCAAACACTTTCCCTGTGGGGTTGTTTCCAATTTTCAGAAGTATTTGCTCTGAATTTCTCAACAAGCCATAGTAGAGATATTTACCCTCCTCTCTTGTTCTGAGATTTGCTGCCTTTCCTGTTAATATCTCTGTTCACAACCATCAGCCGAGCAATTTTGCAATATGTAAATGTCAGTCCTAAAATTTGAATGTGAATTGGACTGTTCGGTTTGGGGCTGTAAACAACTTGCTCCAAAGGAGAGCTGGAAACCAGTGGCAGCTCTGTCTGTGGTTCTTGACTAAACAGAGAGCAGTTAGTAGTAGTCATATGAAGTTACTATTGTTTACTTCTGGTAATAGCTTCCTCATTTCAGCCCTTCCAAAAGGAGCTGATGCTTATTTATTTGTTTTCCTGTTGAAGAAAAAGGTCTTTTCTTAACGAGCAGTGTAATTACGTATAGTAGTGCCTCTTTGATTTGTTTTGACAGCTTAAATGTGCTGCGGTAAGTCCTAGCTGACTAATTCATATATAATCTTAAATCAATGCAAGTCTCTTCTTACCAGTAGATGCGTGGCAGGATCTAACTGGGACTGCTTCAGAAGGTGTTGGCGTGGAGCCATTGGAATTCTGATTATGTTGAGGTTTATGTTGCCTCTGTCTTATGGCCAGAGCACTCTGTACGTGTTGGTGCTGATGGAGTCACCTCTAAGACTTTTCATTGTGAAGGGTTATTCCAGCTGCCTTGGCGAAGTGCAGCAATCAAATTCCCTCAAGGAAAACTCTCCCTTCATTCTAATTTTTCCTCTCTGCAGTTTTCCTTGCCTCAAACCTTGCTTGTTCCACTTTCATCAGTGTGAAGAGCATGAAAGGAGAGCAATCTATAAAGTTAACATCACATCTTTGTGGAAAATCCCTCCTATCCACACTACAATAGACTTGGCAGGCACATTTGAATTCAAGTTAAGGTTTTTAAATATTTCAGAGGTATAGAACCATATGGTATGATGTTCAACTAATTAACATAAATATTTATGTGATAACTTACTAGCTAAGATTGACTCTAGATAGTATGATGAAAAACATTTCACAATTAAGTTTCAGCAGCTGAAGTAGATGTGTTTCTTCTGGACAGATCTATATTTTATTTGAATAGCACTGACTTAATTTGTCTAACCTTTTGTTACTTATCTTTCTTAGTCCTTTTATACAGAGGAAATCATGGTAGTGGTTATACAAAATGCTCTTTGCTGTCCTGTGCTTGCTTAAGTAATCACAACAGTGAAATTTTCTTTTTTTTTCTGCAGAAAAAGATGGCAAAGCCTTTCATCCAACATATGAAGAAAAACTCAAACTCGTGGCACTGCACAAGCAGGTTCTGCTGGGACCTTACAACCCTGACACCTGCCCTGAAGTCGGATTCTTTGATGTGCTGGGGAATGATAGAAGGTAAAAGGGCTGGTGCTCATGTTGGTCTTAACTCTGCTTTTCCTGTCTGAAGAAAACATCATCCAATTTCCACAATAAGACAAGTATGTGGGTTGCGTCAATGTGTGTGTATGGTAGTGGAAAGTGAGCGGTCTCTTCAAATACCTCTTAGAAATCTGAGTTTGGTAAAGGAGCTAAAAGAAGATTATTGGGGTTTTTAAACCACATTAGGAAAAGCTGCTGTGCCTAGGGTCCAGTTTCTCATAGCAGTTTAAGACTTGGCTAGCTTTGCATTAATGTGCCAGCCCATGTTTTGTGCTAACTCCACACTAGGGTTACAACAGGCCAAGCCTTTCGCCAATGGTAACAGCGTTCACCATAGCTTTTGTAATACTAAGGATAACTTCTGAAATCAGATATCTGATGCATTCAAAATCTGAGTAAATTTTGATGAGGCTTGGGCAGTCTCAGGCATGTTTCTTGTATTGCTTGCAGTTCAGGCAGCAGGTCTCTTGTTCATGGTTGCTATTTCTAGTTGTGAAGGCAACACAGCACTGGATTCTTGGAGCTCGACCCAGTGCACTGCTTTTGCCCAGAGGGATGTAGCTTTCCTTTAGGAAGAACCAGGCTGCTGCATTCAACTAGGTGAAGCGCTATAATTGATGGTTGTTACCATGTTTGTTCATCCAGGAAAGCATATGCGGTTTTTTCCACAAACTAGAGTGGAAGAAGGGTAAAAAATATTTCGGGTTTATTTGTAGCTGGGAAGCTTTTGGACGTAGTTCAGAATTCTAAGTAGGGTCGATGGTACATATGAGATTTCATGTGAACACTCAGTTATGTCTGTTTGAAAGAGTTGTTCTCATGCAGGCAGAAGAGAGCACTGTACTGTTGTTGGTTCTCTGAAACTGCATTTGATAAAGTTTGATCCCTGGTCTCCCAACTTTTTTTCTTTACTGGGTTCTCAGAGTTCACTACTGACTTGAAGAGTTGAGTCTTCTGTTATTTCAGCTGATTTCTCTCTCTCAGGAAGGAATGGGCTGCCCTTGGAAACATGTCAAAGCAAAAAGCTATGACAGAATTTGTTAAGCTCCTGAATAGGTGCTGCCACTTGTTTTCAACGTATGTCACTTCCCACAAGATAGAGAAAGAAGAACAAGAAAAGAAAAGGTAATGTTTGAGTCCTTCGGTGTTGAAGTATATAAAGTGTATAACTCTTGACGTGTGGACAGTGTCACAGCTAGCTTAGGTTGAAGTTGTCTTGGGAAGAGAAATGCTTGAAGCTTAGGTGGCTGTAGTACCGTTTAATCTCTTTAAGCCTTTTTACTTTGCCAGTAACGAATGATTGTTTCTGAGGTGAAGACACCTAGAATATACAGAGACTTCAAAATTTTGCTGGTACTGTCATTTGCTTAAGAAATACATGCTTCACAAAACACCTGCCCTGATACATCTGTGCACTAAACTTATACAGAACACAAAATTGTCAGGTGCTTTGAACTCCTCTTCTAGTATGGGTTAGCAACTTAACAAAGACTTTCTTCTACTATCATTTACATAGAATGTGATTATTAAACTGTAGTATTCATGTAATTATTGAACATATATTAAAGCTTGGAAGATGTGTTTAAGGTTTCTGGGCAATTTTTTTCTACTGCTCTCTGCTACAGATAGTGTAGTAACAGGTTGGAATGAATATCAAATTGTTATACGGAATTTACACTTGTCATACTGCAGAGTGCAGTAAAACTAAACAGTAATCTGTTTTCTTCTTGTGTCCAATAAGACACTTCTCCAGGCCAATTTAAGTGGGAGGAGATGATACCAAACAAAAAGCCTGGTTGGGCAGGCAAAAGGCAGGTTACAGCATGTTGAAAATAACTCATCCTAGGATTGTAGGAATGCTGAAATAGCTTATTGAGTGGATGTTGCAGAAGAGAAGAGGAAGAACGAAGGCGGCGTGAAGAAGAGGAGCGTGAGCGTTTACAAAAAGAAGAAGAAAAACGTAGGCGAGAAGAAGAGGAAAGGCTGAGAAGGGAAGAAGAGGAGAGGAGGAGAATAGAGGAGGAACGACTTCGGATGGAACAACAGAAGTGAGTAGCTGAAACAAATAACACTTCAAAGAAAATAACTGCCTTGCACTTGAGGTAATTGTATCTAACTTTTTACATAGTTATGCTAGAATTGAATACCTTAAGTTCAGAACACTCGAGTCTGGCAGTGACATTTGCATCCTTAGTTAAGAGGGACACAGTTTGCAGATGATAATTATCCTAACGTGTTATTGTATGCAGCCTTCTTAGATGAAAGTGCCAGAAAAGCTTTGTTTAAAGAGAAGCTCTGGGGGTTTTTGGGTTCAAGGGCTGCACCTCATGAAAACTTGTGGCTCTGCTTCTTAAATGATTAATGCTGCACTGAACTGAGCTGAGTTAAGTGTCCAACTGGAAGTGCTGTTTGAACTGTGACTTGAAAGTTTCTATCCTTTCACAGAAGATGGAGCCTAGAAAAAGGGTAACTGCAGTTCTGTGGGGTGTTTTGAATGCGTGGCTGAAATTTTCAACCTCGGTAGTCTAACACTACATCCTTAAAGGTGCTCTCTTTCCAGGAAGCATAAAGTGTCTGCAGATCTCATTTGTGCATTGGCAATCACTGGATTTTAGAACCTTTCTAAAAGGGGTACAAAATTTGTGTTCAAATGCACTTAATCTCTGTTTGTAGCCTGAATTAAATTGTTTACTTACAATGCTGTAGTTATTTCATTGTTCCCATCACATCCAGATGCTGAAAACATGGATCTAGCTTTGCGCGTACAATATTTAAGAGAATTGTAAATCATCAAAGCTGTTCCACATCAGTCATCAACCATTTTCTATAATAAAAATGTCTTTGCAGGGGGTGTCTCTAAAGTAGATCCTGCATTTGCTGTGTAGTGTTTTTGAGAAGGGAACAAATAATTAATCCACAAGTTTCTGCTGTTTGTAGAGCCAGGGGAGTGTAAAATACAGACATAAATGAACAGAATACAACAGAAATGTTGCACACTGCTAAGTAACAAGAAGTGTGGTATACCTTGAAGTGAAGAGATTACTTTTTTTTACATGAATAGCAGTTGCATATTAAGTGGTTGTAACAGGTTACAGGGATAAAGAATTTAGACATAAAAGGAATGTGGATACATATATACAAGCTAAGTGTATCTAAAGTTACAGTTTTGCTGAAATAGTAAATCTTGCCCTTTAGGATCTAAACCAGTCTAATACTGGAGCTTTTAGAGGACGATTTTGCGGGAGAGGAGGAGGGCAGGAAACAAAGAATTACTCCTGCATTTGTGTGATAGTACTTTCTTCTTCCGAAGCATTGATAGCTGGTCACTGATGGATGTAATGTGAGACAAACCGAATTCTGGATCTAGTTAATTTTTTACTATATAGCTTCTGTTAGCCCTCTCTCCAGAGGACGAAAACTGAATTTGGGCATAAGTGACCCATGTATTCCTCCTGAAGTTTCAGCAGTTGAGTTTATTGGAGGCACAGCTGCCCTATTTGGCAGCATTTTTTTCATTCCTGAATTAGGCCACAGTCAGTCATGCTTTTCATATGTTTGCATACTGTCCTGGGAAATTAAGATAGTAGTGTGATGCGTTCTTCTTAGATTAACCAGAGAGCATTGCCGTGCTGTACCACAGCAGGTCTGTTCTTATCAATATTTGTAGAAGGGCTGCTAGAAGGATGGTCTCTGCACGTTTTCTGGAGGAACCAAATGTGGGATTTTTTTGCCTTGATTGTTTGTGAAGTTTAGTCACGCGTTTTGCTAGCGCTACCTCTTTATCAGACTACAGATTGAGAATTATGTAAGAGCTCTTTTTTTAACACTTGATGTTTTCAGATATTGGCTAGAAATGTTGCTTCCTTCTTTATATTCTCAGCATATTTTTAGGCAAAATTCACATTTACATTACTTCTGGGCTCTGCTCTACTATGTAGATTTGTTTTAATTGGTTTTCACAGGAATTGAATTAACTGTCTTTGAGGCCACTTAAATCACTTAAGTACAGGGATTTCCCCAATACCCTTAGCTGCTTGTAATCTTCATACTTTCCTCTCACCAATGTAGGCAACAGATAATGGCAGCACTGAACTCCCAGACTGCCATTCAGTTCCAGCAGTATGCAGCCCAGCAGTATCCGGGCAACTATGAACAGCAGCAGATCCTGATTCGGCAGCTCCAGGAACAGCATTATCAACAATACATGCAGCAGTTGTATCAAGTCCAGCTTGCACAGCAACAGGTATGACTGACCAGCTGAGAAACTTAGATTTTTGTCCCAGGCTGTCTTTGGGAGATGTTAATTTGTCTACGCTTATCCTCTTGAAAAGCTAATTGCTGTAAGGAGAGATAGTGTCCTAGTGACTAATGCTGCTTCAGATTGAAACACCACAGCCCCTTCATTCAATCTTTTCAAGTAGTTTTCTGAAGTAGCCATTCAGAACATTCCAAGCAGCCTTTACTAATTACTTGGTTTGATATTATTCTTGGAGGCCAAATGTGAAGTACTCTGCTGCAGCATGTATTGTGTGTGTAATTTAATGGGGGTAAATGCCAGCGCACCTGAGCACAACCAAACCAATTCAAGTGGTTCTCCATGTAGGTATCACATCTGAGGATCTGTGCAGAGCAGCAGGCTTTGGTCAGCCATGTGTTTCCAGCTGAACACGCATGCAGCACTGTCATATCACTGCTGGGTTTGAGATTGCTCCTCCCTGTCCACTTGAACACTGCTGACTTCTGTCTCCTTTTGCATCTGTTGTCTGACATCAGTATCTAATTAAGTTGCTTGCCTGCAGTAGACTGCTTATGGTTTGGGTGGGAGGACAGACTTTCATATTTCTGGTACCAATGGGTAGCAGAAAGTAGTACACTACTTCTTTGCAAGGGTTTAATTCCTGGGCTTGAAAGGCTGCTTCTCTGTTTAGGGGAATCTTGCATCTCTGGCAAATGTGCTGTATCCACATCTCAAGCTATTTTAAAGTTCAAGGATGTCCATCTGTAACTGTCTTAAACAGATGTGAGCCAGACTTCAGATTCTAGTACAACTGATCTCTCTGGGCCAGACCTGAATCTTAAATCGCCTATAACTGCCAGCATCAGGTCTGTTGTTCTTGAGCTAAACTCTTAACAGGAAATTAGTTACTGAATTTAAAGTCACTTGTATTTTGACGAGGCGGCTGCCCTCAGCAAAGAACTGTCCAAGAAAGGAAGCTATATGAACCCATGTGGAAGAACCCACGTGGCCCACGTGAACTTCATGAAGTTCAACAAGGCCAAGTGCAGGATCCTGCAGCTGGGTCAGGGCAATCCCCAATATCAGTACAGTCTGGGGAATGAATGGATTGAGAGCAGCACTGCCGAGATGGACTTGGGGATTCTGGTGGACGAAAAACTGGATATGAGCTGGCAATGTGTGCTCACAGCCCAGAAAGCCAGCCATATCCTGGGCTGCATAAAAAGTGTGGCCAGAAGGTTGAGTGAGAGAGGGGGGTGATTCTCCCCTTCTACTCAGCTGTTGTGAGACCCTACCTGGAGTCCTGTATCCAGCCCTGTGGTCTGAGGCACAGGAAAGACATGGACCTGTTGGAGCAGGGTCAGAGAACTGGAAAACCTCTCTTACGAGGACAGGCTGAGAGAGTTGGGGTTGTTCAGCCTGGAGAAGAGAGAGCTCCAGGGAGACCTTATTGCAGCCTTTCAATATATAAAGGGGACTTAAAAGAAAGACCTTTTAACCAGGGCCTGTAGTGACAGGACAAGGGGCAATGGTTTTAATCTGAGAGAGTGTAGGTTTAGACTGGACATAAGGAAGAAGGTTTTTTTTATCAATGAGGGTGGTCAGACACTGGATAAGGCTGCCCAGAGAAGTTGTGGATGCCCCATCATTGGAAGTGTTGAAGGTCAGGTTGGATGGAGTTTGAGCAGCCTGGTCTGGTGAAAGATGTTCCTGCCCCTGTCAGGCAGGTTGGACTAGATGATCGTTAAAAGTCCCTTCCAAGCCAAACTGATTCAATGGAGTTGAGGTGGTATAGGAAAGTCAGAGGCTTCCTGCCCTCTTATAGTTACTGTTGGAGCTTAATGACACCTTGGTACCAATGCTTTGGTGTTATAGTGGTAAGCAAAAGCTATAGCCTCGTAAGTCTTGTCCTCAATGCCTTCTGTAATTGATACTGCACCCCTGAGACTGAGGTGTCAGAGATGCTGCTGCCAACTTTCTTCAGTGCTGTCAGCACTGCTCCTTTCAATCATGGCTGTCTGCTTTCTAGGTACAGAAGACTAACGGCCTCTAAGATCAGGGGCAAAACAGCCTTTCATTTATAGTGTTTTTACAAAATAATAAGTCCGCCAGGCAATAAAGCTTGTCTTTCAAATCTCTACTTGGGCAACTCTTGTAGAGAAAAGGATGAAAAAGAAGCATGTAACAGAGCTAAATTATCTACTTCTACTTTGGACTTTTCTGAAGACTCAGGAAGCCTCCATAGAACTTCTGAGGAGTACTTTCCTTCCAGATGCCTGTAATTCAGCTGCCTTGAGATCTGTTAGTGCAGTTATAAAGTGCTGTTTTGTCATGGTTGCTTACAAATCATCTTGTGATACGATTGATTTTGGAAGGGCTGTATGCAATAGTTTTCTAGTAAAGTTCTTCTCGCTTCATGTTGTCTCAGCGCATAGAACTGCTGTAGTAGAAAGTGGATCTGGGCAGCATCTGTACAATTGCTCAAATTTGAAATCTAACTAATGTTTGTCTGTATTGTCTTCGTACTCCTTCAGGATACCTATATTCCTTTCGTTCATCAAAATCATGCGCTTATTAGGTTATTCTTTAAAGAATGGGACTGTCAATTATAGCTTTTCCCTGTCCCAACAAAAGAGCCTATGTAGTCTCTCTGTACTGATAACTAGGGGCAGGGGAATAAGCCTTGAAGCTACAAGGGGTAATGCATCCTACTTAAATCCAAAAGGATGGTTGTTACCTCGTATAATCTTGTTTTAGCTGTATTTAATCATTTACACAGGGACAGCGCGATAAATTCTATCTGAAGAGTTTCAAAGTACGTAAGTCATATTCTAAAAGCAGCACCTTTGAGCTTTAACTCTTCTCCCAGACCACTCGCAGTCCTTGTGGCTCTTACGCTTCCTGCTTTCATATTAAATAACTGCCTTTGGGCATCATGGATTTGATAGAGAACCCCGTTGAGCAAGTTAACTCACAAATTGGCAAGTGCTTAATAGACCTTAAATACTTCCAGCTCTTTTTAGACTTGGAGGAGCTCAGGCCAGAATGCTTTCAGCTCACTGCTGGAAAAACAGCAAGCAGGTCATCACTTTAAATTTTGAAAGAAATGTTGTAGGAGTTACTGAAATGCAGAATTTCCATAGTTAAGGGCAAAAATTTATTGAATTTATTATGGGTGCCCTAATTAACCTGAAAGTTGAATCTTTTTGTTCGGGTTGTATCTGTCAGCTTAAAACAAAGTGACTTCACTTCCCCTGATACTAAGTACATGTAATTCTCACTGGTTATAGTGTGCTGCTTCTGGTCTTTCATGTCAAGCCTCCTTGTGGGATGGAGGGGGACACTTTTTTTTTAAGTGTCTTTAGATGTTTATATATAGACTCTTAAAGTTTTGGTTTTACTTGACTTAATTTCTGTCATTTTAGGCAGCCTTACAAAAACAGCAGGAGGTGGTTGTGGCAGCAACAGGGACACCTCTGACTACCGCATCAAAGGCGAATGCGCCTGCCCAAGGGGACACCCCGTCAATTAATGGGCAGGCCAGTACACATGCAGACAGCCCTGAAAAAGAGCTGGATCCTGAGGCTTTGGAAGAAGCACTGGAGAATGGACCAAAAGGTAGGACTAGCTAGCTTACTTAATTAAAAATAAATAGCAAAAGCCTTTCTTGGGATTCAAATGTCTTAAGTATGGTTACTATGGCTCTTCGCTTGGCGTCATTGGGCTATGCAAGAGAGAGGTTTGATTCCTGGGTCCAGGTTCTCTGAAGGAAGAACAATATTGCACAGGCAAAACTCAGCTTTGGGGGAAGGGAAAGAGGAAGCAGCGAAAGCATTTCAGGTAAAGTGGATGGGATGCAGAACCTCCTTTCACTCTTGATTTGAAGGAAATAAACATAAAAGTTCTAGCAGAAAGCTGTTCTGTGCAGAAATACGTTCACTCTTATTTGAACTCAGGTCAAAACTGAGTGACTTGGCCTTGCAGATTAAAATAAAGCCAAATCCTTCTTACTCTCTCTGAATGCTGCCCTACCTGCGGCTTAGCCCTGTCCTACGTGCAGTCCAGACGGCTGTCCCCTCGCATTTCCCATCTTCCTCAGACAGCTTCTAGGAAGCTGTGGAAGTGGAGCAGGAAAAGTAGCCTCCCAGCAGCGCTCTCATCACTGGTATTCCTGGGTGTTACCTCTACGCTTCCATCCACAATCAGTAGTCCTCAAAAGACTTGGTTGGATCCCGGTTTGGAACCGATGCTAGTACGGTCCCTGTCTGCATAATGAGGTGTTTGGTTATTTTAGTCAACATTTGACAAGTTCTAGACAAATCCACAACCTCTGGTTCTGTCCCATTAAAGATCCTTTCAGCGAAGGATTCTGTGCAGTGTAACCCTGTAGCAGTATATCTGTCTTCTGGGTCTTTTCTGCATAAGCACTGTTATTTTAAATGTGGCAGATGGGTAAACTGGTAGGATTTAAGTGTGCAGTGTTAAATCTAAACTTGCACTGCATTTCTTGCAAGTTTCAACTGTGAAAATATGTTTCTTCAGTAAAAATAATGAAGAAAGCATCAGAGTTGCTTCCAAGTAATTTTTTTTATGTGGTCCTCAAGTGCCCTTAAGGCACACTTAAGTATTCAGCATAAATAACTGGGAAAAAAGCTTAACTGGGGTATTTCCTCCCCTCTTTCCAGATTCTGTTCCAGTGATAGCTGCCCCATCGATGTGGACACGACCCCAGATAAAAGACTTCAAGGAAAAAATCCGTCAGGATGCAGACTCTGTGATCACAGTGGGCCGAGGAGAAGTGGTTACAGTTAGAGTACCAACTCATGAAGAGGGGTCTTACCTCTTTTGGGAGTTTGCTACAGACAATTATGACATTGGTTTTGGGGTGTATTTTGAATGGACAGACTCCCCTAATACTGCAGTCAGTGTGCATGTCAGTGAATCCAGTGATGATGAGGATGAAGAAGAAGGTAAGCATGCTTATTTATATAAACTGCCAGTCCTGCAGAGCTTGCTGTGGGGGAAGACCCAACCGATTGTCTTGTGTAATCTCCTAGTTCCCCCAGCTTCCATCTAGCTGGAATCTTGTCTTCAATTTTGAAGAGAAAGTGCAAAGTAACTCCAGTCACCTTGTTTGGTCGCAGGTGGATTAAAGCAGTTGAGGGTGGGGAAATCCTTTTCTTAAGTTTTACTCACTCCTTAGCATGCCCTTTTGTCCAATTCAGCAAGTTAGATTGAAACCCACACCGTAATAGAGCATAGTGGATCTGCACACTGAAAATCTTAAGAAAAATCCTACCTTGCTGTTTGTGAACTTTTTCTAGGGGGGAAAGTTGCCTTGAGACTTTCAACAAAACAGCTTAAAAGAGCAATTCCTGATAGTGGCCAGGACACGGGGTCACAGCCTTTACCTACGCGGAACGTTAGCATGCCATCAGAAAAAAATGTTTTGGAATGACGCTGTGATTTGTTTAGAAGGAACTGCTCTGCCATAGGAAGCAGTGGCCTTCTGGATATTGCTACTAAGCAATTGGTAATAGTATGGATGTCAGATCAGTAGCAGTCAGTTGATGTGGGATATTGTCTTAATGGAAATTTGAGCTTGGCATCTCTGAACTGACCCAGCTGCACTGGGCAGATAGGTGTGGTGGGTTTTGATATCAAACTAAAATGAACGATAAAGCAAGCATGCTTATTGTTCCTTCTGCTTTTGAATGCTTTAGCCACAGCCTTGGTATGAACCCCTTCGACTCATCTGATTTCTAAACTAACAGAGAGTGCGTTGTCCACTACAGATCAGTCTGACTTTCTCTTGTAAAGCATCCACCCATGTTAACTGACACTTTTTTTTTCCTTGCAGAAAATACTAGCAGTGAAGAAAAAGCCAAAAAGAATGCCAACAAGCCTCAGCTAGATGAAATAGTGCCTGTGTACAGACGAGACTGTCATGAAGAAGTGTATGCTGGCAGCCACCAGTACCCAGGGAGAGGAGTTTATCTCCTTAAATTTGACAACTCCTACTCTCTATGGAGGTCAAAAACAGTTTACTACAGAGTTTATTATACTAGATAAAGGTGTGGCTGTGTCTGAGGCTGGGCTGTGCAGAAGATGTCATTTTATTTGGAATTTTCTTCAAGCATAATGGATCCTTTTGAGTCTGTGTTTTATCCTGTCTGTATCTGTATGGTTTGTGTGAACTTTAACAAGTAGACACTGGGATCTTCCTGCTCCGTGACACTAATGCATATTGCATTGGGCTTAACACAGGATCTCCCTAGCCCTTTTGGGTATTGGAGTTAACCAATGGAAGTCATTGGCTCCAGTGCTAAGGTCACATCAGTTGCATTTGTTAAAGCCTCATGAAAAAGGGGGAGGGAGTTGCTGGCTCACTGGCTGGGTGATCTCATGTTTCCAGGTCTGGATGCTTTGAATAACTTGTTAACGGTTAATTTAAAGGTCCCATCAATAACTGGTAGATTTGGATGCAGTTTGCTGTGTAGCAAGTTTCTCTTAACTGTAATTGAATGTCAGATTTTTACACCATTAAAACTTGAAACTTTAAGTTGATGCAGTTTAGAAACAAGTTGTCTCACTTCTGTCCTCATCGAAGAAGAAACATTCAGTTCCTTAAACCAGGGTAGTGGCTAAGAAAAGCATGAACAGCATCCTGAAAGTACAGCAAATAACCTCTTCTGCAGATGTAAACTGAATGACAATTAAAAGTATGTGTAACAAGAAGAACCTTAATCTCTGCCCCGCTGCTAACCCTAGAATAAAAAAGGTCATTTTTTGAGGCACTTGACTTTGAACCAGGGCACAAACTATTTCTAACTTTGGTGGGTTTTTAATGGGGTAGACTTTAAAAAAAAAAAAGTACAAACCTGAAACCAGTTTTCTGCACAACATTCTGGTTTGTCTGTTTTTGTAAAATCTGAATAAGCACGTTGTGCATCTGAAGAACAGTAAGTCACTTTGATAAAGTATAAGAGTTAATGTTGCACTAATTATGGAAATCGCTGCCAGTCCATTTTAGTCTGAACTGGTGATACTTGGGTGCAAACTTTCTGCTTTAACCTATAACTGTCCGCAGAAAGGCAGAGTGCACGTACAGATACTTAATAATGTAGCTTTAATCTCATTTCGTATGGTTTGGTTGGGCATTTCATATTTTGTGTAGTAGAAAAATGCAGGTGGCTACTTAACTTGAGGCTGCAGTAAGAATCTCCTTGGAGCCCTGCACCCCAGGGGTGATGTGTTGCAATGGCGACTTACGTAAGTGCTCTCTGCATGGGTAATGCACTTTGTTACTGAAAGAAAATGGTTATTTTGGGTCTGACAGCTCAGTTCTTGCAGTAAGACTTCCATTGATTAGCTGCAGCATGTACAGTTCCATGGCAAATGATGTTGAGTTTGTGGGATTTGTTTGAATAATCAGTTTGTACATACATGATACTTTATTTTTCTCATACCAACCATGGAGATACTTCTCCTAGAGTGCTTAACTTGTCATCTTGCGTTTGGTTCAGCAACACCATACCAGCTTATAGCTAGTTAGTGCTGCTTTATCCAAAAACACTGTACAATGTTCTGCTCTTGTGTACATACAGTATATAAACCATGAATTTAGAAAGTACCTTGCTTTTAAAGAAAACTGTATTTAATGTAAAAAAAAAAAAAAAAACTTTTAAAAAGGCAGGCACTAATATATTTCTTCTGGTCTTCAATTTAAATTTTTTTGTCCATACAAAAATGTTATGACTTCTTCCTCTAAGAATATCTGTTCTTGGGAGTGGTGTTTGTCGCTTTAAATGGCAGCACTTACTGTCATGTGTTGGATGTTAGAACTTTTACGTTTTCAGACTTTTTTATTGCCTCTGGCTGTTGATTAGTACAGTACAAGTGCGATTTCAAGATACCTTGAGATAGTATTTAATCCTAATTAAAATACATTTATCTGTAATGCTGTTGCCTTTTTATTAATTTGGAAACCTTGGCATTGCTGTGTATAGCTATTCGGCTAAGATAAGCTTGTCATCTTTGCTCTCATTTTTAAAAACTCAGTACCATACTAACACTGTGGCTTTAGCAGCCAAATCACTTGGGCCAAAGGCTCTGTATGGGAAGCGTTACTAGCTCGCTGAATGAGGCCGCTACCAGTACTAGAAGAGCCCATCTTGAACAGCATAATCGCTTTGGTTTTTGAAAGTGATCTTCCATAGCAGAAAGGGTTGGATGTGGGTAGCCAAAAGTTATGAGCCATTTTCTGCCTAGAAGAAAGGTGCCTGCCTTTTCCCCTGAGGCTTAATGAACCCAGCCCCAAGGGGCAGTAGGGGCTGGCTTGCGTTGTCCTGAAAAGCCCTTAGCCCGAAGGTCAAGAGACGGGCAGGACCATGCATGGTTTAGACTGAACAAGAAGAAAAGCATGAACCTAGAGGCAAAAAGGCTGGTTATGCTAAGGTTTCTGTTCGCCAAAATTACCCTTTGCTGCTTGCCCACTACCAGTAAGTAGTTTATCCTGGAGCTGAGGCCAGAAGTAGGTTTTGCACTAGTTGATCTGTGATCCAGGTCCTGTTGGCCCCATCTGCCCCCATAGACACAACCTCAAGCTGGTGCTTCCAGCTTCTCATCTGGGGAGCAGAAGTCTCTTCTGTGAGAACAAAACAAGTGCTGTGCTGCTAGAAGCAAGATGCTGGGAAGTTCAATGTACCGTATAGTCTGGGTATGCTACAAACTTTTTTCATGTGAAATGTGCAAGTGCATTGAAAACCAAAGTGATTACAGCAGCAAGCCTGCCCCAACTGGACCTATTTTACCTGTCTCATGCATGTATAAATTCCCCTTTCTGCAATTAAAAGTGAAGCACAGTACTCCTTGCAGCTGACTTGAGGCAGCTCCCTTCCACAGGAGAGTTATTGTAAACACTGTCTGAAATGAACTGAGTCACTGGCAATAAATCCAGGTGATGCAACATAAACAGGTCAACAAAGCTCAGTTCTAAATATATACTGGTCCTTTGAGAAAAGCTAAAAAATCGAAGGGACAAACCCATGTTAGAAATGATGTTTTCAGCAGCACTGTCAATGTGGATGTCGCTTGTGCGGCCTCTTCAGTTGCATGGGAGATACCAAGGCACGGTCTTCCTTGACTCTGCTGTCCCGGGAAGATAAGCGATGCAATTGAAACAACTTGTTAATTAAGCCACTGGACTACTGAATGATATATCCTCTTGCCTATCCTCTTTGCTGTCCTTCCTTACCCCTTGGCTTTTAGCACTTTCTGCCTTGTACTTTGCTTTGTAAGTCACAGATTAAACACTGTGATTTAGAGCAGCTGGATGCGACCTTTGAGGTAACTGTAACAGGCAGGGTCATAAAATCAGTAGTCTGCTGTCAGAGGAGGTCTAAGGGATAGTTTAGCAGTTTAACCTCCTATTTATGCAGTTGCTCTAGAATTGTAAAGGAGCTGCGTAGACCTCTTGAAGTACAAAGAAGCAACGTAGCCGTCCTTCACCCAAGTGGTAGCTATTTCTCCAGACTGAGCCTTATCAACCTAAATAGCAATGTGAAGGCTGCTTTCTGACAGCTCAATGTTTTCTTTCTAACACCCGGTTCTGCAATCCCCATCCTCTTCTTTCCATCCCCTGATATGTTTGCAGTGAAAAGCCTGCAAGGGGAAGCTGCAAAAAGCCAACTTGAGACCTCTAAGCTGTCCCAGCCTGTTTGACTCCTGTTCCTGGCCTCTGGGTTCAAGTCCCATAGCTCCTGCTCTTCCTTCAGCTCCTCTAACATGTTTGGCTGCTGCATTCACATGCTTTGGGGACTGGGCCAGCATCTTCCATCCATGTGGTGCTGCTCAAAGGCACCAGCTAAAATGCATGTACATCCAGGATTTGTGGAAATTACAGTTTTCTTCTTGCAAACTGCTACTTCCTAGCTATTTCTGCTCTGATTCCCCCTCCATTCCACCTCCCTCCAAAAACACAGTTCAAGTTAATATGCCCCCAGCTCCTGCATCCCAGGAGCAGACCATGCAGGCCCAGCTCAGGTGCAAGAGCTTTCAGCTTCCACTGCCAACCTATCTGTGCTTTCGTTCCTGCTTGCTATATGTGGAAGCAGTGTACAAAGGGGGAAGCTGTTGGGGTTGGGTCTCTGCTTTACACATGCTGGTGGAAGGAGACTTGTCTTAGTGACGTGGAAGTCCCTGTGGTGAGCTTGGTCCCATGCTCTGCAGCAGCAGCTGGCTTGCGTTGGGCTCAGGTGTGCCAGCGGTGTTTGCACTGACAGCCAGTTTGATAGGGCAGGTTACAAACGTGAGCTACGTGGTTTTGGATCTGTGGCTTAAAAAAAACAACTTTTAACCTCACGCCACAGCTACATCCAGCACCATATACTGGAAGATTAAGCAAAGCATAAAATGGCACCCCAAATCTTTCCCCAAATACCACTCGTCTGAGACCTGCCAGTCATGCATCAAAGGCCTTTCAAAGGTGTGGGTTTCAGTGGTACAGTGGCTTAAAGAAGTATATGAAAACATTTGGATTAGTGTAGATACAGATATAGACATTGCAATGCAATATAGCTACTGCATATGCAAAGTTATTGTTTGGTATCCGAAAAATAAGAAAATCGCAAGGAATGAGGAAAAACGAGGTGGCACGTTCTCTGTACCAAGTTCTGCTCCTGGCCTTCACCATTTTCCTCTTGTACCGTCTTCATCATAAGGAGTCACGATGAGGCTGGTGAGAAACCTGCTGCTGTTAATGAGGGGCTCAACGCTGGCACGCTTAACTGGCAGCCAGATGTGGGGAAGTAATCCCTTATTTCAGCCTACGCTTCTCCTCTCGAGTTTAGTGTTTTCCTCGTTGTTGGACTTCAGGTGTTATACCTCCCTTTTGTTTTAAGGGATCAGCTGCTCAGTGATGGTCACTGTTCTCACCCAACCTGGCGACTGGTCTCTGCCAGGGCCCAGGAGAAGGTTTGATGTTACCCTCACAGTGTGTTGGAGCAAAAATACCCCTTGGCTGGGCTCCCCTGATGGCATAGCTGGTCTGAATGAAAAAAAAAGCCCATTCCCTTGGCCCGGTCAGTTCACTCTTCCCCTTCCCCAGGGCTATTTGAGCTCTGGTGTCACCCTGCCAGGCCGGCCTGTGGCTCCTCTCCCACCGTGACTGCATCCCCAGCGTGGCAAGGATGCTCTGGGGAAGCATAACTGGGGTTGCTGGTGTCTTGTCTGCCCAGGGGAGCTCAAACATGGGTTTCCCCCGGCTTTCTTGAAGAACCATGGGCAGGAGGGCTATTCTGTCGCCACTCACCCAGTGAAACAAATGCTCAGCTTTCTGCCACAATTTCCGTAGTAAAATGCCTGTACAGCCATTAAGCTGCAGCACGGGATGCAGGGGACAGAGTTTAGGGCATGTGGGAACAGGGTCTGCAGCATGGACTGAGGTGCAGCTCTGTCCCGCAGCCGTGGGGAGCCCGGAGAAACCCTCCTCTACCCCTGGGCCAGGCACGGGCCCTGTTTGCCTGCGGCTGCTGGTTAATCTGGCTTAGCCGTGCCCTTCAAACTCTTCCTGCACCCCTCGCCAGCAGTCAGCCATAGAATCACAGAATCATAGAATTGTTGAGGTTGGAAGGGACCTTTAAGATCATCAAGTCATCAATCAGCCATCACCCAGGCTCGCTCTCTAGACCCACCTGGATAGACCTCACGCACTGCTTTGCTAGCGAAAGGTAACTCCCCAAATTACCCCAAGCTAAAATTAACACAGGCTCTGATGTGTATATGATGCATACTGCAGCATCGTGCCGAGAAAAGCCCCTGCTCACACCCCATCCCGTGCGGCCAACCTCGGCGCCACGGGGCTGAGACCGTGCGACTCGCTACACCCTCTGCCCCAGGCGAGGGGTGGTGAGGGCTCCGTTCCCCCGGGCCCTGCGGGGCTGATCCCCCCGCTCCAGGCACGGGCACTTCAGCCTGATGGGAGACGAAACCCGTTCCTCCTCATTGCCAGGTTTTTATATCAGATGAAGCAAAACAGTCTCTGTCTCGGCCGGCGCGCTGCGGGTGCTCGGAGCCGAAGGGTGGCTCCACGCTGGGGAAGAGAAAGGGGTCTCCAAGCTAATATCAGCCATGAAAGGTCTTTCTGCCCTTTGCAGTGCAGCCGTAGTTTGCGTCGGAGGGCTTCAAGAGTCACTGCCTGACTCGAATCCCCTTTCTCGGGCTCTTACCTTCAGCACGTGCTGTAAACCACCAGAAAGCTGTTTGCAGTGGGCGTCGGGATAGTCAAACAAGACTGCAGAGCAAGCGCAGAGCAGTGAGCAGAGCTTTACAGGGTGCTTGTACAGTTTGGGTCTGGTTTGCAGAGAACAAAGGTTTTTCCTGTCTAAAAAAAAAAGGAAAAAAAAGTCATGAAGCGAGCCTGGGCTTGCTTGGTACACTTGGGGAAGTGACCTCAGCACAGGCCGGGCAATGGGATGAATGGGGCGGGAAATGTTTTGGTGCGGATTTCAGCCATGCCCATCGCCGAGCCCGCACCTGGGGCTAGGATTTGCCCCAGCACAGCAGAGCACCGCCAGCACCCTGGCACAGAAACCACCCCCTTCCCCGGCCGGCTACACCCCACAGGTGCCCCCCTTTGGCCTGGTGGGGCCTCTCTCGGCAGGGAGTGGGGACCCTCAAGTTCACACCAAGGTAACACCAAGGAAAAGCACCGTACTTTGGCAGGCGCCCTGCTGCCGGCGGGGGATAAAGCTGCGCCGAGTAAATCCATGCAGGTTGCTCAACCTGGCTGGGGCGTTTTCCCCCCAGATGAGTAACACGCTGTTTTCCTAGCGCCTCTCGACAATATTTTTCCTTGGCAAAGGCTCTCTCTGGGATGCTTGTGCCAAAACTAATTTTTACCGCCAGTCTTCTGTAGCCAGCCCGCTGGTGCTGGATAAACAGAGGGCTGGGGCGGCAAGGTCCCTGTCCCAACAGAATGGACCCCACCATCGGTGGATGCTGGCCCAGCAAGCCACAGCCACGCTGGAGCAGCCTGGTCCGGCCCTGGCTGTAGGAGGAGCCCCTTCCCCAGCACCAAGCGAAGGGCAAAGACCAAAAGCAGCAGGAAGAAAAAAAAAACCAAAACAAACCAGAAATAGCAGAAGGCACTGGCTTTCTGGATTTCTGTGTTTTGGTGGGCTAGTGTGTAACCTGGAGCTGTGGTCAGGCTGAGGGAGAGATGGGGGCTCTCTGTCACCATGGTGCATGGTCCCATGCCAAAGGGCTGATGCCCAATGATGCTTGATGATGACGCCTTCCTCCTGATGCCCACGTGCCCGCGGGGCTCTCCAAGAGCTCCACCACCGCCATTCTAGCTCAGACTCAACCAGCAACCACAGTCACAGGGACCATGTCACAAGGGAGGTCGGGGCACAACTTCATGCATGGAGGGGTGACCCATCAGAACTGGAAGTGGTTTAGAAAACCTCCTCTTGCGGGGAGGACCTGCTTTGCCCAGCAGCAGGAGCACTCCTCTCATCCGAACTTGGAAAACCCCCCGCTCCTGGCTGTAACCCCACAGTTGCTGTTAGGGAGGGGAGCTGCAGCCCAGCAGCTGGGTGCCTGCTGGGCATCCACCCTCAGTATTTGCAATCTCCACACTGTTAGCAGCCCAAGTCCTTAAGGAACTTACCCAGGCAATCCGGGTAACACACATGGGGCTGTGGATGCAGCTGCCATGCCAGCACACCCCTTGGGACACGAGGGTAACATGGCCAAAGCATCCCCGCACCTCGCAGAGTGCAGCAGGGCACCTCCCGCCTGCCTCTCATCCCCCAGGGCGGATGCAGTGGAGCAGCCGGGCATTGCAACCCACTTTCAGATCATCTCAATGCCATGATTTGGCTCTGGATGACAAGGTCAGATGCATCTGGCTCCAGGGGCTGGGTTTCAGCCACCACCGACATTTGAAGATATGTGCAAATACAGCTGAAAAAAAACCCCAAACCCAATCTAAAAAAAACAAACCCCAAACCAGCAAGGAACCTGCCTGGCATGAAAGTGTCCTCCAAAGGCAGGTGCAACACCTGCCATGGGCTCAGGATGGTCCCTACCAGTACTTCCACACCCAGAACCGGTACCACCACTGCCCGTATCCCAGTCTGCAGAAGCGGGGAGAAGGATGCTTCAGCCAGCAAGGCACAAAGCAGATGCAGGACCCCTTCCTCCAGGCAGTAGCTGGACCAAGCCATCCTTGCAAAATGAGCCCCACCGCCCTCATTTCTTGTGGCCTTTCATACCTTAACCCTAGCATGAGCTTAAATTCAATTAAAATCACTATTAGGTGAACTTTCTGTTACTATTAGGATATTAGTGTGTAGCTCTGCATGACTACGGGGGTTCGGCTCAGGGCTCAGGCAACCCTGGGGGAGCGGGCGGCTGTATGGGCTGGATGCCCGGGGGCCCACTCCATGGGTTTGCTGCCCGTTTTCCTTGCTGGAAAGGGCTGGGGGGCAGCTGAGACCCACGGCTCTGCCTGGGATGCAGGCAGCGCCCCGTCCCCCCTGGGGGTACAGGGCAGTGTGTCCCACACGCTGCCGCTGTGCATGTGTGCCCTGCGCTTGTGCAGGGGACTCTCCAGACAAGGGGCCGCAGGGACCGGCAGGGCTTTCCGTTAAATGCTCACCATTAATTGCAAAGCTGCTTACATGCACGGAGGAGTACTTAATGCCGGGCACCCTGCGCCTTCCCCGTGGCGTGTGCGGGAGCACTGGTGGCATCAGCTGCTTGTACCCTCAGCTCTGCATGGCTCTGGTATGGGCGCCCATCAGAAGATGTGCCAGACGCCGGCCTGGGCGCAGCAGAAGCCCTTGGACCTGGGAGGAGCCTTCAGGAGAGCCGGCACAAGGCTCTCGCAGCACAAAATCCCGCTGCTCCCAACAGCCACCTGTGTTGGCTCCTGAATGTCCCGCCTGGCACAGCACGCTTGGGCAGCGGGAGCCAGAGCCCAACACGCCTTGTCAAAGCAGCCACGGGCACTGCTGCTTTTTTACGCCAGTAAAAAAAGGAGAGAGGGGGGTGAAAAAAAAAAAAAAAAGGGGGAGTGTGGAGCAGAGACGACCCATACTGGGACACAAGGTGCTGGCTGGGACATGGCCAGAGCTGCTGGTGTGCCCAGGCATGGTGACAGCAGCAGCCCCTGTCACTGCTGTGTCCCCAGCCAGAGACATTTGGCTGGCTGGATTTGGCCCAGCAGCGCTGCTGGCACCTCACACCGGTGAGAAACCCCCCCCAGCTCCAGAGAATGCTCTGCATCCACCCAGACACCAACGTTGTACAGGGAGCGGCTGGGATCATACCATTAGATGGGGCTGTAGCTAAAGAATTAGTATTTGTAAATTATGTTCATGGCTCCAGATGGGATTTGTCCAAGGGCAGGAGGTAAGTATTGGCCATCCCTGCCTCCACCTCCCCGTCTGCTGCGGGGCAGGTGAGAGCTTGCAGGATGCGGAGGCCTGGCAGGAGGGACAAGGGGTCCCACAGAGCCCGTGGGAAGCTGTAGGTGGGAAAAGTTACCAAACTGCCCGTGTCCTCTCCTCGTGTTGCAAAGTTTACCCGTCCTAATTTCCCTTTAGTACCCCCTATTTTTCCCTGGTGCAGCGCATAGAGCATAGAAAGGGGGAAGACCCCTGGCAAAGGCAGATGCCTGGTGCGCAACCCTCCATGGGCAACTTTCAGCTCACAGAAAGACTCAATCTCACCAATTTCTGACCTAACCCAGATAACCACCAAAGCTGCAGGTACTGACTAAATGCTTGCGGGGGGGGGGGGGGATGGGGTCCAACTGAAGACTTTGAAGTTCCAAAATAATACCAAGCCTAGCGACCCCCGGGAGCGTCAGCATCCCTGTGGCGCTGATGGAGGGGATGAGACACAGAGTAGAGTTTGCCCAGGGTTCAGCAAGCCACAGTGAGACCCCTTTGCCATGAGACCACCCTGTTTCTGTTCACGCACAAGCTCGGAAGACTTCACAGTGCATGACGCGGCGCTGGAGGCAGAGGAGCAGGGCTGGCCCTTGCCCCAGCAGCATCTCTCCTACCACAGTATGGTAACTACTGGATTATAAGCCATAAACCCAAACTGCTCTGTGCCATCAGGCTGCCAAACACATCCCTCTTGATATTCCTTACTTTCCATAAATATTTTATGTTATTCACAAGGAGGTTCCCAGTGAATTGTAACATTTTGTCCACAAGGAAGAGGGCAGGTGGCACCCGGTGGCCTGCGCCGAGGCCACAGCTTGGTCGCACGCTTCCAGCTTCATGGGATGGGACCGATGTAATCTTTCCCCGGTAAGCCACACTTACCTGATCGCCATCAAGGCAAGCACAGCCACTGGCCTCCTCCCCGGACGGATGCATTCTGCATAGCTCAAATCCGCTTTCGAGCACTGTAAATTGCTGCTTAACAAGTGGCTTAGTTCCAGCCCTTTCCCCCTTTGAGGATACGAGAGCCTAGGAATAGCTGCTGACCTTCTGCTCCCACAGCTGCTTCTTCTGGGCAAAAGAAAAATAAATGCCTTTCTTTCATTAAAATTGACAAGGGAAAGCCATAGATTTCAGATATGTTTGTCCCACCCACCTCATCCTATCCCATCCCATCCCATCCCGTCCCTGAGCCAGAGCTGTCAGCATCTGCAGTAGAGGCACACAGCGGGGGCCCAGGGCACAGGCAAGGGGAGGGGGGCAACTACAGAAAGAAAATTAAGTCCCTCCCTTACCTTAAGCAACAAGAAAGACATTTTCTTTCAAATGGGGCCAGCAATGTGCCCTTGTGGCCAAGAAGGCTAATGGTACCCTGGCGTGCATTAAAAAGAGCATGGCCAGCAAGTCGAGGGAGGTCATCCTCCCCCTCTACATGTGGCCTCACCAGGGCAGAGTAGAGTACAGTCCAGTTCAGGGCTCCCCAGCTCAAGAAAGACAGGGAACTGCTGGAGAGAGTCCAGTGGAGGGCTACAGAGATGATCAAGGGAATGGAGCATCTTTCTTATGAGGAGAAGCTGAGACACCTGCGTCTGTTTAGCCTGGAGAAGAGAAGACTGAGAGGGGATCTCATCAATGCTTATAAATATCTAAAGGGCTGGTGTCAAGAGGATGGGGTCAGACGCTTTTCAGTGGTGCCCAGTGACAGGACAAGGGGAAATGGGCACAAGCTGGAACACAGGAAATTCCGTCTCAACATGAGGAGGAACTTCTTTACTTTGAGGGTGGCAGAGCACTGGAACAGGCTGACCAGAGAGGTTATGGTATCTCCCTCTCTGGAGATACTCAAAACCTGCCCGGATGCATTCCTGTCCAACCTGCTCTAGGTGAACCTGCTTTGGCAGGGGGCTTGGACTAGACGATCTCCGAAGGGCCCTTCCAACCCCTACCACTCTCTCATTCTCTAATTCTGTGATTTGCTTTAAAGGCTGCCTTACCAGCAGGGGATCTTGCTCTTACTCTGCTTAAGTGACTATTGAACAATCTCGGGAAGCTGCTGCCCTCCCGGCAGCGCTGGCGCTGCAGCTCATGGAAACAAACCTCACACTTCCCCAGGCATTTTGTGTTTAAAAAAATATCCTGACCCTAAAACCGTATTGTCGAGGCTGAACCCTCGTTTCTTTTTACAGCATGAGAAGGAAACCGGGAGCAGACTCAGCTCTAGTGGGGGGGTGGGAAGACGTGTCCTCCTGGGGCTGCTGGGTGAACATATTCCCTTGGGGAGGGGGGGACATGCAGGGACCTGGACCAGGATGCACAAGCCAACTGCCCCAGAAGTGCCCAGCAGTTTTAAAGGTTCATTTGAGACACCGAGATATCCCAGTTTTCAAGGCTTTTTATTTTTTGGCTCACAAAGGCATAGGGCTTATCATGCAAATCAGGTTGAGCAGGGCAGGCCGCTGCCAAAAACAGGTCACGGTGGGAAAACATTGGCCACGGCCTTTTCTTTGTGGCTCCAGACTCGCCACGCATACCCAGGCACTAGGGGGTATTTCTAGAGAGCACCAGCTAATCCAGAAAGTTATTTTATTCCTTTTTTAAAAAAATAATTGACCGTTTCATTCCAAACAAAGGGAAACAGAGGAAAAGCCACAATGCTGTCAGAAACGGACAGGATTCTGGCAGCGCTGGCAGCGTGCCGCCTCCAGTTATTTGTGGGAATAAAGCCATTTAGCCACGTGGAAGAAGGAGTCAGGCCCTCAACCTGCACCCAAACCCACCCCGCACCACACCCCCCCCGGCACCCGAAGGGGAGGACATTTTGCAGAACAAGGGTCACTCTGGTGTCCGGGAAGGACGGAGCAGCCTGGCCAAAAGCCACCGTGCTTCGCCAGGCACAGCCGCACCAGTGCCTGGGCATACCTGAGCGCATGGGGTATCACCCAGGTTAACACCAGCTATTAAAAAAAACAGACCTTTCTGCTTTTATAAAGTACAAATGACTAGATATGGACCAAAACAAGGAGCACAGGGCTGGCCAAGCCAGCAGCGCCGAGGGGGGGGGACAAGCAGGAAAAGAAATAGGAAGCGGAGACAAAGAATTTCCACAACATCTCCCAAAACCACTTCCCGCACGTGGGGAGCCAGGAAGCACTGTGGGAGAGATGCCCGGCCCAGGCTGAGCAGGGCCGGGGCCCCAGACAGCCTCCAGGGAAACAAATTAAAGCACAGGGAAATAGGTGGAAACTCACAGCCCACATCCACAGTAAAAATCCCACCTGATGTGTCAAGAGCCCTGGGTATGGGGATGACAAACACATACGCACTACACTCTAGAAAACAGGTGGACCAAGGTCTTCAAGACCCATATCTACATCCCACCCCCAGCAGCAAACCCCTCTCCCAACAGCCTGGTGAGGGGTCAGCCACCAGCTAACACCATCCATCACCTCTGAGCCCATGGGGACCCTCATTCCAACGTCCCCCCCTTTGCTCCAGGGGGAACACAGAGAGGTGGGCTACTTACGGGTTGAGACCAGCTGCCCTCGTCAAAGTCGGCGGGACACAGTACGAAACTTTGACATGCGATTATGCCTTTTTTTTTTCCACTGATCTGTTTGACAGTAGAAGGTTAATGCCTGTAGACAAAAGCACTTCTTTAGACAGCTCATTTGTTAAGCATCCTCGTATGTGTGATTTCTCCTGTCCCCATACATGTGACAAGGGAAGCTGATGAATCTGTGGGAATTATTTAAATCACCCATGTCCCACACCTAAGACTTAAATACCCTGACAGGCAAAGAAGCGTTAATACCTACAACTTCCTGGCATTTTCCCAGTGTCAGTACTGTATGCCAAAATATTAAAAAGTCCTAGGGCAATAATGGTTAACGTTTTAGCTAGTTAACAAATCTTTTTTTTTTTTCAGAAGCATTAATTTGTCAGGAGGGTGACAAGATCATATGCATCATCAGAAAACTAGCTCATTAAAGCTGTTGTTATGCAAATACTTGGCCATGCTTTACTGTAATAGCACGAGGTAAGGGGGCTGCTCTGGGTGGTGACATACTGCAGCGTTGCAGCAGGGGGGGGGTCACAGCTTAGCTGAGAGGGAATGAACGTATGGCAAGGGGGTGGGATCTTCTGTAAAATATCTAGGCGCAAGTGAGAGGCACGCGATTTCAGCGGCTTGGCTTTGCTCACCCTGTTGGCCAAGATGTGCCAACTGTGAGCTGACAAGATTTGTTGCCTTTTAAATGTTCCCCTTCCTTCATGCACTGAATGGCAAAGAGGATCAGCATGTTTCAGTCTCATTTCCCAGTGTAGAGATGCGATTGACCCCAGATATATGAATTGTCTCTAGCATATATGGTCCCCCCATTACCCCGAGGCACCCCGCCACGCATATGAGTGCGACAAGAGGTGAACCACAACTGAAAGTCCCTCCACGAGGCTTTACCCCGTGACCGAAGGATACCACAAAGTCTCACCTGTAAGAGTAACCTCCAACGGTTTATTTTAAACCTTCATTATTGTAATATGCAATAGCCTGATGTTGGGTTTGTACAGATTTTCAGCAACCACATTGCACTCTGCTTAGACGCTGTGCACCCAAGGAATATGTTTATTTTTGAAGGAGCACATGACACATCTTTAGTGTTCAGTGAAAGGGCTATGAAGTCCTTGGGGAAAAGAAATCTGGAAATGTGAGTTTTCATATGCGACTTGCTCTGCTACATTCCCCGTGCACGTGAGGAAGAGGAGCAGCCCCAGGTAACGGCTACGTGAAGACCTGGCAGGTGCCACAACTCGGATGCCTGTCATGCAGAGAGAACCTAATTTTGCTACCAGTCCCAGTGGTGTTGGGTGGGGGGGAACTAGGTGCAGATGAGCATTTCCCCGCTTGGTCACTTGTGGGGGGAGTCAGGCATTTACTGTTTGTTTTTAAATAAAACTAAAAGTGTCCCTTTCCACTCCCCTGCCAGGTTGCAAGGGCCATCAGTAGGGCCTCTGATGTTCTCCATGGGCCCCAGCACCGTGCCAAGGGTGTGCTGGGGCTGGGATGGGAAGGAGATGGGCTGCCCCAGCGTCAGCCGGGCACCCTCACTCCTCCACTTTGCCCCAAGATTCGCGTTGTTTGGCGTGGAACAGTCCCATCCACCAGGCAGGCACCTACTGCCTTTGATGGTGCTCCTGGCACACAAGGAATGCTGAGTCCCCAAGGATGAGCCTGTAGCCTCCACTGCAGCTCCTGTCTCAGCACTGGGCTCCCCACAGGACACCGTGACATGGTGAAAGAGCTATCGTCCCAGGAGGGTGAGTCTGAAAAAGCAGTGAGTTTACCCGCATGACTCCAGAGACGGGTCCCAGGAGGGCTGCCCAGAACCTCATGGTACGCACCTGAGCCATCCCCACCCATCTTCCGCATTCTCGTGTGGCCCCATCACCACTGCTCTCCCCTCTGTGCCCAGCATCCCACCTTCTGCCAAAGCATCCTCAACCAGACCCCTCTGTTCACATCCACGTGCCCAGCCACTCCTGCCCTGCTCAGTGGCTGCCCCCGGGGCTGGGGTGCTGGGACGCTGGGACGCTGGGATGCTGGGAAGCTGGGATGCTGGGATGCTGGGATGCTGACCCAACTGGTTTTGCTGAGAGCTGTTCAGTACCCAGGTGGAAAAAAGAAGGGGGACTGGAGTCCTGGTGAAAAATACGACATCCGTGAAGGGTTGTTATAGCCACAGCACCGAGTTATTAAGGAGAGGAAGGGCAAGGTAACATCTTTTATAGGACCAATTTATAGTGTTGGGAAAACGGGCTTACGGGCACAGGCACCCTCTTACAGGAGAATGTATGTGCTTCCTCTCGAGCGACATCCATTAAAGGGATGTATTTGGATAGGATGGTGAGAAGCAGCAGCACAAAATCCTAAAATAGACACGACAATGCTTCTTTCTGTCTGGCTCAGCTTGCACAAAAGTTTCTGCTGCTCCTTTAGCAACTTGCCCAAGGAAAGATGCTTTTCCCCTGTCCGTTTCCACCCCAAATCTGGCCCAGCGCGGTGGGATCAGGCTGCAGAGCCATCCCTGCTGTCCAGCTCAGTGCTCTGCAGTCATTTCTGGAAGTTTTGTACAAACAATATCCCCCTCTCATGGCCGCCACACTTCTCATCTCCCCTTGTCAGCCTTTGCATCATGCATGTAAATTCAAGTGATGCCCATAGCAGGAAATTTCACAGGTTAAGGTGTAGGAAAATGCCCAGGGAAAACCCAAATCACAAGGCATGGGAAATAGGGAGGGTTGGGAGGTAGAGGTGCTAAATTCTGACTTAAGAAGTCAGACAGACAACTGAGTGAGCAAACACAGATGGAAGAAAATGAAAGACCATTTTCATTTCGTCTCCAAAATCCTGTCCTTTTATATAGCCAACTTCTGCCGCAGGAGGGAGGTGGGACGGGAAAGGGGCTGGGAAGGCAGGAGATAAGTAGCACAGTGCAACTGGAGGTCCCTAAAGGGGATCACAGACCCCTGGGGTGACACCCAGCTTTCCTTTCCCAACCCTGTCTCACTGAGCTATATAGTTTATTCCTTTCCTTTTTTTTTTAACTCTGATCCATTACCTGTGATTCCTGGCCCGTCCCTCACAGCTGCCATCGGTCCTTGCCCATCAGGACCCCCGACCCAGGGCACAGCAACACCTCGCCTGTGCTCCCCCACAAAAGACTTGGCATGTTCCCCGCCACGCTCAGGCAAGCCAAATATTCTTTCCTTTGATTTGTTTCAGATTTGTACCAGCCATAAACCTCAGCCTCTGGCCTCTCATTTTCATTTGATGAGACGGCTCAGAGGAAGGAAGGGATTCAGTTTTCATGGTGCTGGGCAGCCTCAGCACATCTGCTGAGCAATCACCCTCGGTTTCTTCCCCTGCTACCCAAAATCACCTCCCCATCCCTTCACCTCCTCCTTTTCAGCCCCGGTTGCCAGTTTCTTTGGGCGAGCGATCAGCACTGGGTGCTCTGGTAAAACTGACGTGGCCTTTGCCATTGCATGGTGCCTGTCATCACGGCGGCTGGAGCCCATCCACGTGGATGTGGGATAGCCGCTGCCCCCAGGAGCACTGCCAAAGGGGCGAGCTCCTGTGAAAACCTCCTCCTGGGCTCAAGTTATTCTGCACTTTCGGAAATGGAGCCCTGTGTTCTGTTAAATCACTTTTTTTCCTGCACGCAGGCACCCTATTACCTGACTCTGTGCCCCAGGCAGCTTTCCTCCCAGATGAGTCCTTTACCCCCAATTCTTTTTTTCTTATTGCTAAAAGAACAGAAAATCACCCAAAATGCCCCCATGCACACCGAATGGCTGACCTCAATTCCTCACTAAATTCCTCGGTATCACTGCTCCCGGAATAGAGGCATAAGGGGCAGGAGCAATTTTCAATTACTTTAGCAAAGTAATCGATGAAAGAGAGTTTGCTTTTTTTTTTCTTTTCTTTCTTCCTCAACTTGTAAAATGTTTATTCTTTTCTGAAATGCAGAGATTAGGGAACAAATCGAAGCTGAGCAAGCTGTTGTCTCCTTTGATGAAGTCCAAATTCAGTCCCTTATGCCCAGTGAAGCTGCATAGCCTCATTGACTGGATCCAGTGGCACTCTTCCACGTGGACATAGGACTAAGGAGAAACCTTAGTATAGGAGAAACCTTTTAATATGATGGGAAGTTGAGGCATTTACCCAAACAGCTTCCACCATTGTCACCACAACTGATGCTCTTTGATTTTTTCAGCGGCCGAGTGGAGGAAACCAGCCTGGCGACTGTCACTCCCACGGCATCCTGTGAAACACAGACTCTTTGCCTGGTGCAGCCCTGAGATGGTTTTTACTATGAGCATCCCACTGTGGTGACCACCGTGCTGCTGATGACAGGAATTTTTTCCTTATGCAGCACGCGAATTAAAGCGGTTCTGCTCAGTGATGGATTTATTCTGGAGCAGCTTGAAAAAGGCACCACTGCCCTTCCATTTTCTTCCATGAAATACTCAGAATTTTCCAGCCTGCTGCATGGATGCTCCACTCTCCAAATAACTATCAGCTATAACTTTGATTGCTGCCTTTCTTGTACCTACATAGAAGTCATTTTTGCAGTTAAAGAAACTTAAATAGGAACATGAGGGGTTATTTTGACAACTGTTTGCACAGATGAAGGTGGGAAGGGGAAGATTAACCTGGCAAGGCTGACCTCTTAGCTGGAGCACAGGGCTGAGGACTTCCCACTCTGCTTCTCACCCCTTAGATGAAATGGAGCAAACCACGTCCTCTTGACTGTGTCCAGCCTGGGTAGAGTGGTATTTATAGTCTCCCCAAGTAATTAAAGCAAATTTACACATTAATTAGCTCTTGCTTTGTACCTAGAAATCCCTGTTACATCAGTAACACTTATTAAATCCCTCTGTCGATGGGAGATTTCCCCACTGCTGATGCCTGCGCGTGAGGGCAAAGGTGTCTGGATGGATGTGAAAACGGGACCAAGAGCTGAGATGGCTCAGCTCATTCCTAGGGCTGCATTTCTACCACAGAGATGCTGTGCAACCTTGGAGAATAATAACAGCAGATAATAACAAGCCTTTCACATGGGGAAGTTATGAAAAATTGAGCTGCTTCTGTGAGAAATAAATATAAGGGAGACTGGCTCGAAGGAGAGCTAAAGCGGTCAGCTCGGATGCGACACAGCCCAATAACCCCCAAGCTTCCAGCCTATTCTTTCAGAATTTCTTCAGTGGCTCTAAAGCATCCTTTTAGCCCTTTGCATCTCTGCAGCTGGAGCCAGCTCCGCACACGCTCAAATATCCTGGGAGGCAGCATCCCTGCAATCCAGCCAGCAGCTCAAGAACAGCTGTTAACGCCAAATTTGCAGGCTGGCGTGGCAAACACAGAAGGTTTGCAAGGGCATCATTGGCTGTTAGGGAGGAGAGAAAATCATCCTCTTCTCCTTCCTTTTCTTTTCTGCCGGCCTGAAATGAGGTCTAGATACCGAACATCTGCTTAACGTACCAGTCAAGCAGGGACATGCTCTCCTCCTTGTTTATTGCAGAGCCACGGTCGCAGAAAGCCTAGTTTTGATGTATAGCCTGGAGACACGCACGTGGCTCTGCCTTCCCAGACGGAGCCGCAGTGGGGCAGGAAAAGGAAAGCAGCAGTAAGAAATATGGGGATGCAGGGGTACAGCACAGCATCCGCGGAACAACTGGAACCATCCAGCAGCGTTTGTCCTCCAGTGGCACCCGCAGAGCCGGGTGGCTGCTGCCTGCCCCAGCTGGGGTTGGCCTCTCTCTTCCAAAATCAAAGCCTAGCATCACTGAGGTACAGGGAGATTCTCTTTTCGCAGCGGAGATACAGTAGCAGACAGCAGTGCTGAGTTCATTTAGCAAAGTGTAGTGATAAATAGAGAGTAAACGGCCCATTGCATGCTAATTTCCCATGAGAATCAATTAACTGTAGTTAAAAAATATATTTTAATGTCATAATCTTCACCCGTCACTGGCTGATTGCAGTCACAAAGTGGAGCCAACATCCTCATCCAGTGTTGGTTCCTCATTTAAAAAAAAAGAAGAAACATTTCAGCTGCTGACATCAGCACCACACAGCCCTTTACTCAACAGAGACACAGGAACCCACATGGGTGACACCGAGGACAGGTCTCATGCCAAAAGATCATTATGACACCTTATTAAATAAAATATGCTTATTTAGCTGCCTTTAAATAAGGTGGGTGTATTTCCTGCCGTTTGAATCTGTTCAGGAATGTAAAAATTTCACTGTTAATATCTAGGCTAGCATTTAAAGCAGCAGGGAGTTCAGCAACATTGCAGAAAGCAGATTTCCATCAGCAAGAGAGTTCTCCTCTCCGAGCTGCCTGGGAGAGACCTCCCCTGCGGTCCCACCTGAATTCCTAATCTGCAAACAGCAAAGCATCTTTTCCAGCTTTCACGGGACCTGTAATAGGAAGAGGATGCGTTTTGGGGGCTAAATCCCTCATCTCCAGCATAAGTTTCACATAGTGGTTGGTGGCTCTTTGGAGTGTGTTGCAAACAGTAACAGTCCTCCCAGTGCCGCTGCAAAGGCCTAAAAGCAGCAACCTCATTTTTAGGTGAGAGAAGGGAAATCCAGAAGTGATGTAACTTGCCCAAAGCTGTTGACAAAATCATTCTCGGGGCAAGACCAGGAAGGGAAAACCTGCTGCTGGGCTCACAGGCCAAGTTCAGGTGTCTGTGTCCCCACTGCTCACTGCATCTCAGGGCAGGTCTTCCCTGGTCTTCATCTTCTGCTCGTTTGCATCTCGGCCACACGTCTGCTCCACCCTGTGGTTTGTTGTACTTGGTTCTGAGTTTATGTGTTACAGAAATGCTTTCAACACCCTCTTCCCCAACCTGTGAAGCACTAGTCACAACTGTAACATTGTAGAAGTACTGACGGGTAGAGGCTTATAGAATCACAGAATGGTTTGGATTGGAAGGGACCTTAAAGATCATTCAGTTCCAAGCCCCCTGCCATGGGCAGGGACACCTCCCACTAGACCAGGTTGCTCAAATCCGCATCCAACCTGGCCTTGAACACCTCCAGGGATGGGGCCTCCACAACTTCCCTGGGCAACCTGTTCCAGTGTCTCACCACCCTGACAGTAAAGAATTTCTTCTGAATATTTAATCTAAATCTACCCTCTTTCAATTTAAAACCATTACCCCTTGTCCTATCACTACATTCCATGATGAAGAGTCCCTCCCCATCTTTTGTGTAGGCCCCCTTTAAGTACTGGAAGGTCACAACAAGGTCTCCCCGGAGCCTTCTCTCCTCCAGGCTGAACAACCCCAACTCTCTCAGACTGTCTTCATAGGAGAGGTGCTCCAGCGCTCTGATCATCTTCATGGCTCTCCTCTGGACTCACTCCAACAGGTCCGTGCCCTTCTCATGTTGGGGGCCCCAGAGCTCGATGCAGTATTCCAGGTGGGGTCTCAAGAGTATTTTGGCTGCCTCCACCACAAAGCTATAGTTCAGCATCTTACTAAGTTTTACTCACGAGCTGAGATTTGGCACCTTGGTCCAGCAGCTCCCAGCACCCATGGGATGTAGCAACAGGTACTGTATGAATCTTCACATTACTGGTATAAAAGCAGCAGCATCTTGGGACCAACATATCATAATTAAACAAACTGAAGAAGCAACTACTGCCAGGTTACATCTTGAGGATGACAGTAGAGCCATGGTGCTAAATAAAGGCAGTTCTATGTGCTGCCAAACTGCTTACCGTGGACCTTGCCTGCTCCCTGTTTACCTTGCTTAAAAACAAGCTCCAGACAGTGTCCAATACTTCTCCCTCCTGGCAAAGTCTGCCTAAGCTATTCTCGGGAAGAAGAGGGGCATGGATGTGGTGGGGAGAGAGGTATAAAGAAAGATGAGTGGAGAAACACTGGTGTAAAACTATTTCAGAGCTCGGGAATCACAAACATGGTCCACACTGTCCCTCCCATGCTATTTCCCAGTATCCAGCAGGTGATGTTTTGATGCCGTGCAAGCTGCGGGTGGGCTTGCCTTGCTTACCTGCAGTTGTTGCAGGTATGAGACCTCCACAGGCTGTTCCCTCAGTCAGCCCGCAGGAGCAGCCATCACCCAGCTGCAAGAGGGTAACAGGTGGGTGCTGGGGGCATTAGGGGGACCATTTTCTGTGACACCAGAGCCCTGGGGCAAAGCTGACTGCAGACAAGCTCTCAGCAAAACAGGAATGGGGACAGGACCAGGTTCAGGGGACCTCGCAGCCAACACATGCATCTTACATTGAGCATGACCTCTAGGTTTCATTGGTACCTCCTTAGCCAGGCTGGCTGGGGACAAGGCTCTTCCACTGGTCAAGTATTGAAAAGGTCATTTTAGCTTGGTGGTGTACTTTTCTGGAAGCCCAGAACGAAAATTCTTTTCCTACCATTTTTTACCATTTCTCACGTGACAAAGACCCTTTGCACAGGTTTAACAGTTTAAACTAACAGCACTGCCTTCCCCTTATGTGTATTGGGCATGGAGTCAGAGGGAGAAATGTCATCTGCTCACATAAGCTCCAGCTTGGGAATGAATATGCATATTCCTCAAGCTGGAAGAGGAAAGTGCAGGTAGCTCTCCTGGTCCCCAGTGGGAGCCACCTTCATCCTTCTGGCAGTAAAAAACACAACCACCCAGCAAAACCTTTGCTGGCATGAGGAGAAAGCACATCTTCACGTGACACCAAATCAATCCAGGATCCTGCTGAAATTGGACACTTGCTCTGTCAGCAGCTTTACAGTGTCCCATTCCCCACCTGCCTTGCACACCGTCTCTGCAGGTTGGAGCCTGAAGCACACACCTTGACTCTGAGCTGCTCTGCAGAGCACGTGCTGGAATCTCAATAGGATGTCAGGCCGTTAGAGAAACAAAACGAGCTTTCTTGGATCTAATGAAAGGTATCCAAGAAAGAGGTCATCATTAGACACATGTTGCATCTGCCTCAAAACTGCAAAGGCAGCTCCCAGAGAAGGGAGAAGGTGAGGAGAGGGCAGGAGAGAGCATGTCCATGCAGGAGAGTGACAAAAATCACAGTTCTCTGTTGCAGAATGTCACATCCCCTAAAGAAACTGCCTGGGCTGGCCCCTGGTGGCTGCAGCCCGGGTAATAGCAGTGAGCTCCACGGTTTTGTTAGTGCCATTTTAATAGCTGTACTTCTGTAAAAATGATTCTTCTTTCTGAAGAATCCACTAAACTTTTGCTCCTTAAAAAAAAAAAAAGAAAGAAAAAAGAAAAGGCAACATCATTAACAAGTAAATCTAAGGGCAACTTACCCTTACTATCCCTCGGGGGGGGGGATTAATTTATTAATTTAAAAAAATATATAGATATATATAAAGCTAGCAGCATCCTTGCATCATGTACTCGATTACCCCCTCACCGTCTAAATTTGGTATGAGGTTGAGCAGATACTTAAATAATAACATATTGGGTTTATATATATTATTATTTAAGCATATGTTTTTAATAAATATAATAATATAGAATTATTTTTACATATGAAGTCATAGATATTTTATATATATAAATAAAAACTATTATTTAAGCTTATGAGGTTGGGAAAATGCTTATTATATATTATCTAAATACACAAAGTATTGTATATTTATACTTATTGTTAATTATTTGTATTTATTTCTATGTATTTTATATACTTTATCATTTATCTAAATATATATAATATTATTTAAGCACATAAAAAAAGCATCCGCCCAACCTCCCACCAAAGCCAGAAGGCAAGGGGAATTGAGTACTATGATGGAAGGACGCTGCCAGCTTTAGAGGACATGGCCTTAGCCAGGCAAGTTGCTGCAGCAGCCTTGGTACCTGCAGAAATAAGGCCTCTCTTCTCTGCCACCCGAAAGGCCAGGCACTGGGTGGATGCGGTGGCAGGAGACAGAGGTGGGGGAGTCCACGCAGGAGGAAAGATGTTCCTGCTGCTCCTTTCAGGCAGGGCGTGCAGCAGCGTTTCTGTCTTACGGCGGGTAGGGAGTAGGAAGGCTCCGGCTGTGGCAGAGAGGGGCAGGGTGACGCGGCGGGGAAGGGGAGAAGCTTTATAGCAAGAATGCGATGATGCCTTTCTTATTTGTAGAAAGAGCACACAAGGCGTATCGACACAGAGGTGGAGTGACCCAGGTTTCCCCCGTCTTCAGGGACACAAGCTCGCTGCTTTCCATGCCATGAGCATGCGTGCCCTGTGCCTGCACAACAGCCAGGCCGGAGGAAGGTCAGAGCAGCTTCAGGAACAAGGTGCCAAGGTCAACAGCCCCCCCGCCCCAGTATTAGCATCGGATTTTACAGGATCTCCTGTAGCTCAGGTAACCGAGACCAAGGGGACGGATTCAGCACAGGCAGCAGCAGGCAGTGGAACCAGAGCATCCCCTCATCAGTGTGGCAGGGAACAGATGTGTTGCTATGGAGCTGTTACACCCCGGCTCCACGATGCTCGTGGGTGCACTACAACCGCTATCTGCGCCCGTAGACAGATTTTTTACATTACGGATAGCGGCTGCTGTGTGGTGTGCTCTGCTAGCAACAGCCACGATGGCTTAAAAATAGATTACTGCGCTGTTGTGAACTTGAATGCTACTCTGTTAGTGTTTATTTTATTAATTTATTGAATAAACACTAGCAAGGTTAGATACTGTCTGTGGCTTTGGCTTCATTTTTCCGCAGCAGTCGAAGCAATTACTTTCATGAAAGCAAATGGTCCATTTAGTTGGGGAATGTATAAGGCGGAAATGAGATCAGATTCCTGAACAGATGTGCCCTCCTCTAAAGGGATTCAGTGTCTGCGAGGCTTCAAGCTGACACCAGACAGAAAACATCTCTTAACTTCACCATGTCGGAGCCACACAGCAGAGCTGTTGGTTGTATCAAAGACCCAGCTCTGTAACTTCGAAACGAGGGCAAGTACCCACCAATTTAAAGCATTTGGTGTACCAGGGAATGGAAGGGTGGAAGGAGGCACCTTTGTCATGGGGACAGGGTTGGCACCACCAAAAAACCCCTACGCATAGTTCACTAAAAGAAAAAAAAGAGTCCCTCTTCCTCAACAACTCAGGCAAAGAAAAATCCTTTCGCTCATTTTTCGCACACATAGGCCTGAACAGTCAGGCTGGAGGGAGCCAAAAACAACTATTGCAGGTCCACTCACCACATAACGCTTTCCCTTGGCTGGTGCTATACGTCTCGGGAAACACCTGAGCTCCTCACCCAGCCCAGCCCCAGGTCAAGTCAGCAGCAAGGCATGACTCCCGGTGTCAGTTCAGCCGCTACTACGAGAGTTACCACAGGTAACCACAGCTCAGAGCACACCCCGGCACCGCGGCAAAGCCCTGCTGACACAACCGGCCTCAACTGTGCCAGTTATCTCTTGGAAGACTGGGCACACATCCACAGCAGTATCCCTCAAACCAACACCCTGGAATGCCCCCGTCGCTCATGTCTGGCTGGTGAAGTCCCAGCTGTCACCCTGTCCTCCCGGGAGAGCAGTGCTGGCATCAGCCTGGCAACCCCTCTGCTCCGTACGCCTGCCCACACACCCAGGGCCTGCTGTAGAGGTCCCCCCCTCCTCTGCGCATCTTCTCTGGCCCATGCCCTCAGCCTCAGCGGGGTGCAGATGGAAGGAGGCAAAAAGAAAAAGCCATCATCCACTCGCCTGTGGAGACAGCCCCTCCAGGCAAACACATCAGCAGGCCAACACAGGGAAGCTTGTGTCGCTGCTGCCAACTCCCTACCGGCTTCGTGGCTAAGCCAAGCTGAAGCCCGAGGTCTCAGGGCTATGTATGCTTCAGCCTGGCAACTCTCCCATGCCTCGAATTAGCAGGCACAGAGACCGTTTGAAGTCACTCCAGCCTTTAGATGTAGGGACATGCAGCTCCTCAGCAGCAACCGGTCCTGGGGATGCGCCCAGCTGGGATGCCCATCCTGCCATCCACAATTCCTGCTCACGTTCTTCGCGGCCGGCATCCATTCCCATGTGTCCACCTGGCAGCCTTCCCACCCACAGGCTGCTCCACAGGGTATCAGCTGCCAGGCAGTGATGCACTGAGACAGGCCTGAGCAGGACTGTAAATAGCATTTCTTCAGCCTTCCTCCTCCTCCAGTACAGGGGAAAGAACGGAGCACCTCTCACCTGATGACTGCAACGTTGTCTCAGCCTATCCTCTCCTCAAAGCAGTCCACAAGGCAAAGGCGGAAGAAATAATTACACTCCTCGCCAACTCCAACAGATGCTAAAGAAAACTCAAAAGCAGTTGAACATGCAAAATCCCATGCAAATCCAGTTTGGCAGGAGAGTGGATCAACTAGCCTAATTATTCATGAGCAAAGGGTGCTGGGGGCAAATCCAAGGGATAACATTTATCACTGGGGCATATGGAATTAGCTTGCAGTCATCACAGGATGTATATGCAATAGATGTTTTCCAATTGGATTTTACTTGAGACCATTCCATGAAACAGCATCGACATAAACATGAACATCATGCAATGAGGCGGCGAGGACCGGCTCTTACCAAGGTAGAGGGACAAGAACGCACAGTCCCAACACCGGCAGCAGACACAAGTGGTTTCCAGAGCCGCAGGAATGCATTTGAGGGGATGGGGGGGCGCCTCTTTTTCAGGCTTTTTTTCCTCTTCTTAAGCATAAAAGCACCCCTGCTGCTAGGGATCCTGCTGCGTGTAATGGCGTGCCTACATGAGACGAGGGGGATGCTGTTGGCAGGGGACAATACAGCAGAGAATACGCGCACACATCTCAAACCACAAGCTACATATAAGCCCATGAATGTGTTATCAAGAGATGGACAGAAATCTAGGCTTATTTCCCACCCAAGAGTGACTATGATGCCAACTTGGAGAGCACACGCCGTACCTGCCTTTGACCCCAACCTCATCTCTTGTGGGATTTTATCCAAGCGTCTGGATCTTCAGTGTTACTGCTGCAAAGGGACAGCAAGCAACACCATCAAGGGAAAAAAAAAAAAACCAAAACCCAAACAGAAAGCTTCTGTCCAGGCACATTGCAACCGAGAGCATTCCTAAGCCTCAGCATTTTGCAGCCATTTCCTCTTCATTTTAAATAAATAATTTCTTGTATATTTATTTAGTTGTGATCATGTAACAGGTCATATTCCCGGGGATCACAGGCAGGAGGCAAACAAAACGCCACTCACGCTTACAGCTACAATTCCGTCCGTCTTTCCCCATTTATTCAGAAGTATTCCATCACTGCCAGGCACACGCAGGAAATTCTTGGGTAAAGAAAAGGTGGTACCTATCTCCTACAAGCATCAGATTTGTTGTTTTGGGGTTTTGTTTTGTGATTTTTATTTTACTATTATTATTTTTATTTTACATTTTATTAAAAACCCCACGCATGGGCCAGGAAGATGGGAAGGGGTGGTATGAAATCAGAAATAAAAGCTAGATATAACAGCTGCCTCTGTTGCAACACCCCAAAACCAACTTTCTACGCAGAAAGTGCCTCTGAAGTAGGTGACAACTGCTGTCTAGTGAGAAGCGAGAGTCAGCTACAAGGGCAAGAGAAGAAAAAGACACGTCCTTACCTGTGTGTCCCTCCCTGATCCCACTTCTCCATTTGTAGCCCCTGAAAATGTCACCAACTCGTCTCATTGGGAGTAGATACTTGGCCATACACCAGAACTCTCCTGGCCCAACTTACCTTATTCTCATCCGGGCAGCCGGGGAGGGATGCATTTTGAGTAATAGTTGTCCCAACAATACCAGACTAGGCAATACAGGGGTTTTGCTCCCCCAAACCAGGCAATCACTGCTTGAAATACAACCCTCAAAAGAGGGCTCATGCTAAGCTGAGACACCCTTCCAGAACATATGTAAAAAGTAATAAATTCTTATAGTTTAGGGGGTGGGGGGTTGATAGCAATTTCTTGCCTTAATCAACAAGTAGCTCTCCCAAACAGAGATCAGATGGTTCCTTTGCATTCCCTAGAGATGTTTTTGGTGCACACACTGTCTTTTATAGCAAGTCTTTACCCTCTGCTACATGCACAGCCAAGCATCATACGTTTTAAATTCAAAAAGACAACATGAACTGGATTAGGTACCATCGGATGAAATTCAGTAGCTTACATAAGCAGGTCAGCCTATGCAATCGTAACGGTCCCTTTTTAATTCTACTGTTGATGGATGTAGTGTTTTTCACACACTGAGCTAGGTTTTTTTGACATCCTATTATCCAGGTCAGAAGATAACAAAGCCTCCTCAGATTTAAAAAAAAAAAAATTACATATATGAAAACAGTGGCTTCTTGTTCAGCAAAATACTTGTCTGTTTGTAGGCAAACCTGCCATAAACAAGTCCGCAACATCCACTTGGTGCAGAAAAATCTCAGCACCAAAGATGACTCATTAAACATGGTGACAGGAATAATACACAAGTAAAAGCTGAGCAAACAGCTCCCCAACATCAACAGGGTGATCTGGACCAGAATAATTAAAAAAAAAAAAAAAAACAAACAACAAACCCACGGAACAAAACTTTCCTGACACTAGAATTCCTCCTCTGAATTCAAGCCTTTGAAGCCAAGTTATACGAAGTGGTTTTAACTCCTTACTCGTTATGAAGACCAAGAAAAGTTGCACGTGTGTTTGTTATATATAATAAGAAACAAAATTGCAGTAAACAATGCAATCAACATCTTTGATCTGAACACTACCTGTACTTCACTAAACACTGAATTTAAAATTAAGCTCTGGACGATAAACTGTGTCAAGGCAGACAAGTGCAGCAGGAAAAGCTGGTATTAGAATGGTAGCACAGGCACAAGTTTGGATTAAGCGTATTGTGAAACTGAACCTAAACTGTATACTACTACTAGGGAAACGGATAGTCCTGCTCTCCTGCCTGCTCTACCGCTTCAGATCAAGCGGATATGCCGAATCAAATTATTTGGCTAATCGACCAAAAACAGTGGCACAGGAAGTATGTGTGTGAGACACTCTGGTTTCAGTCACACCAAAGAGTGGATTCAAATCATTAAGTGGTCACAAAACCCCATGGAAGTCAGAGGGCAAGAATGCACGTCCCGGGACAGCAATCCCAAATTACAGAATGCATCCCAAAAAATTCACCACTGTAAGAGACTGTTAGTGAGCAACTATTTTAACAGAAATAGTCACACTTACCCTCCTTCCTGAACAAGATGGCATTACTAATTTCAAGTAGGTGCTACAACCTGTCATAGAGCAGGCATTAACAAATCTAGTCCCTGGACAGTGGCATCACCTAATAGCTACTGCTATTAGTTACTTTTATAAACAAAAGCTTGAAACTGGTCTTGTGTCTGAAGTTATTTCCCAGTACATTAGGTTTTGGCTCTGGCAGGCAAGCTTGCTTTTTGTGTTGCTAATACAAAGCATCCAACTCAAGAAAAAATAAGGTTTTGTATTTACCCTGAGTAAATAACCAGTAAATGCTGTTAGCATGCAAATCTAAAGCAAAGACCTAAAAAACAGTTTATCACATACCCATTATAAAGGACTTCACAAAATAATTCCGAAATTGCAATGTGGACATACATGCAACGATGTGCCTCAAACAGATATTCAACCTTTGAATATGTTTGTCACTAACAAGGAGCCACGTCACATCCATCTCTCCACCCCATACAGTTAAACTCCTCCCTGGGAGGATGTCCACATGACCACAACTCCTTTCTAGTGTTCAAAATTTCAGCTGCAACTGAATTGCCCAGGAAATACGCTCGGGGGGGGGAAGATATAAACTATTTTAGGAACTGAAGTTCAGCCTAGTTTTTTTTTTTTTTTTTAAGATGTGAAAGAAGAACCTGAAGCCACTTCTTCCACAGAATGAGAATGCTTTAAATGAGTATTACATCTCTGTCACACGTAAACCGTCATTTCTTTTTGCAGAGAATGCAGCACGTGTGACGTAAGCAATTTCCTTTTCTGACACTGTTAAATGAGCCCACATTCAAGTCTGATGGGTTCCCTTTCTCCGCAACTCCCAAGTGCCACAAGTTAATAGGAATTTACGTTTTTAAGTATTACAGCTTCTTCTACATACAGCAACTGTAGATACTAAGAATCTTGCAAGACTTTAAACAGTGCTTGCAAAACTGGCTGAGGAAGTGTGTTTCTCCGGAAAAAAAACAAAAAAAAACAAAACACCAAAACCAAGCCAAAAGCCAAACAAAACCCAACCAACAAACACTTATTTTAAATCCATTAATATGTGTTTGTCGATAGTTTCCTCAAAAATGATCTCACCCAACAAGCAGGCATATACAGTTCTGAGAGGAACACCCCTTGTTTCATCCAACGAACACTGAAGACGCCCACGAGCAATGTTTTAGTGGACTGGCATCCTGTAGGTCAGCTAACTCCCCCTGTGACCCATTTCCCCACCTGTCAGCTCCAGAGAAAGCAGCCCAGGAGAACAAGACAAGCTGCAATACCTATTTGGTAAATGCCTGCAGACTTTGGACTACAGACTGATTTTTATTTTTAGTCAACGCCCAGACCTGCAGGCAGCTAACACGGCCACCAGCAGCTACTGCTCTCTCCAAGCAGCACGACGGACATGTGGCAACATGCAAAATGGGGAAACTGCACCGATGAAAACACAATTCTTCAGTTATTTTTAAACCAAACCACTACACGTAACTGGATCAGAACTATTTTGTCCGCCCTTCTTCACCCCAGGGAGCAGGAACCTGTAATCCTGAAGTGACCAAAGGGAGGGAACGCCACCATCACATCAGCTTAAAACTTAACTCTAAATAACACGCTGTATCCTACTTTCTCTAATGATCAATGTGCGCCCTAACTATGGATCTCCAGTGCTATGTAGCCCTCCTGTCTCCCTCAAAATATGTTTTTGTAGGAATGCTAATACACAAGAAAAAAAGTTGCTGGAATGGTAGATGGTCTTGTTCCTCCTCCCCTGCAGCTTTTTGGTTTGCTCTGTCTGCATTGCAGGGCCTGTATTTGAGAGACTCCAAGGTACAAGTGAACTGTCAACTCTGGATGAGTTATGCCAACAATACTTAGATAGCTTCCAAAATCCACTGGAAAAAAATGTAACCCCAAATAACCAAACTCTCAGCATTTAAAAAAAAAAAAAAAAGGAGCAATGTCACCCTTTGTACCCCGCTTCCTCCATTAGCATTTAACAGCATCAGCTAGAAGATCCATCCAAAGTTGGACTGACACCTGACCATTCCAGCAATTTTTAAAAAGTAATTCTTAAAGAAATCTGGTGATTTAATTGTTCTTATTTTCATGCTGCTACACAGTCAAGACAAAAAGATAGTGTACTCAGGGCAGAGGGTGAGAAAGCTAGAGATTAATTTGTTCAGCGAAACAGTGGAAAAGTCTGAAGAATTAAAATCCATCATATTTGAAAAAAAAACAATTGAGGAACAGGAAAGTGATACCCTAAGATTCTCAGCAATAAAACTAAGACAACACTTGGTATCAATATAGACATAGACAGGATTCACATGGCATCTCTAGGACCGCAAGTGTCATAACACTTTCAAAGAGGCAAAGGTTATCTTTAAGCTGCAGGTGTAGCACTGCACAATTAAGTGTCGTCAACTGCATAGACTCCTGATCCCCTCAGCTTCCATTATGAATTCTTCTGCCTTGATTCCTCAGCCCAATTCTCTCTTTAAAGAGAAAGAACTCAGTATTTCAAGTACCAAAATCTCTAGATTAGGTGTTCTAATATACCTAATAAAGAAAAAAATTAAGTTCCTTATCAGTATTTCAATTCCAAGTTATTAAACAACAACCAAAAAAACTCAACCAACCAGCAAACCCCAGCCTAATTACCTTTTTGTGTAGGTGGTTGCAGCATTGCTGACTGATGCATGAAACAATTCTGAAGTACAGGACAAAACAAGTAGTTAATTATATTGAGATGCATTTATAGTAAGTTCAACAGGGTTGTTATCAAGTAGACAGAAGTGGCATCTTAAATTAGTTAAGTCTCAGTTGCTCACCTTTTATATTTCTGTTGTGTTGGAGCATCCAGAACAAGTCTTCCTTAATTTCTAGTTGATAGCTATGAACTACTTGGCATCAAAAGGATGTGATCACATTTTGTCTAGCATTAGTTTTCTCTGTGACAAGCTACTCCATTCAAATAGACTTTACTCCACACAACCCTGGCAGACAGCATTCATTACTAGAGCCGGGGAAGTTATGAATAATGTGATTTATTCTGTGATTTTTGGCTCTCTGTTCAAGATACCAAAGCAGATAATACATCTCTATTAATCCTCTTTGGAAATCTTGAGACAAATTCACTCATGTGCTCAGAGTTCACTCAGAACGTCTTGAAAGAAGTTAGCAGCGAATAAGCTCTGCACCAGTCTTAGCACAGAGGTAAAATCTGTTCACTGCCTACGTATTTTCTTCACTGTAATTCATTTCATTATCCACAAGAGTTATCACAAAGTACACCACGTAACTCATTTCCAGACTGGTCCATCAGAATCCTTAACCAAGTTTCAGGTGAAAAATTAAATGCAAGTTTTTATAGAACAATTTCAGCAGTAAAATTTCTTCACAGGAACTTTTATCAGCAATCGGGGGGGGGGGTATAATAAAAATAGTAAGTTTCAAATGTGTGCTCCTGTCTAAGTACTGCTTCTATGAAGTACTGTAACTAACAAAAATGGTACAAAAGTGTCTTTTGATTAGAGTGTACAAACTGAAACTAATCACATGTGGACTGGGCTCTCAAACATGCTAGAGGGTGTGACTGAAACAAAGGTAGTCAACCAAAAAGCGAACACCTACAAACCGAGAAACCAGAGTGCAAAAGGGTTTAAAAAAAAAAAAAAGGGGGAAAAAAACCCAAACCCTAAAACACACCCAAAAAAAACCCCAAACCACCACACCCCACCACTTATACCATGCTAACAAACCACGAAAATCAGAAGTGCTTCCAAATTCAGCACTAAATTGAGTAAGGAAGGAATCTAAACAGCAACAAAACTGTTTTTTCTTAGCACTGTAGCTTAGTTAGAGAGCTCAGTCCAGCTCCACACTCTACCTAGTAATATACTTACCAAACTTGCTTTCACACAGAGCGGACAGAAATTTTATGCTCAAAAACCCTCACATATATACTACTTCAGCCAAGGTAGTAACCCCAGTGTTTCCTAGATCTGCTCTAAGTATTTAGGCCACATATTGAAAAGAAAAAGGGAAAGGAAGGCTGATTGTTTTTTAATCAATTATAAACCACATGTAGTATTTAAAAATCAAGACTAGAAGCAGGCATCATTTAATGTATTTTAATAGCAAACTTACAGGAACAGCACAGAAGACAGACAACATTAAAAACATGTACTTGCATGTAGGACAACTCAGTTAGAAAAGTATAGTGAATGGATGGAATCTACTGTATGATAAAAATGCTACAAACACCATTTAGTTGCCATTGATAAGAAATTTACTTGTTTAAAAAAATCCAAATGCTGGCATTGTCCAGAAAAATTTGACAGGTTTATTTATAATTTTTTTTATAAAGTTGAATTGTTGAAACTTGTTCACCGAAACATTTTTTGACCGCATTGATGTTTTATGTCCCCTCATTTATATTAAAAATCCACACACAAATGAAAATGGAAAAAAACTTGCCAATACCCAATTCTGTCCCCTATTTTTCCATTTGCAACCATATACTTAGGTACCTTTTAACCCCATGGAAAAAATATCTAACGTTCATTACTACCAATAACAGGAAGAAGATTTTGCTTCAAGAATGACAAACCCATCATGGTGAAGTTTAGGCACGCTCTCCACGTATGCGGCGTGCTAGCTGGATATCTTTTGGCATGATTGTGACACGTTTGGCATGGATAGCACACAGGTTGGTATCTTCAAACAGGCCAACCAAGTAGGCTTCACTTGCCTCCTAGTGTAGAAAAAAAAAAAAAGAGTTAAGAACAATTTCACTCTCTGAGCACTAGGAAAAAAATAGTAATTCAATTTACAATGTAGCATGGCATTAAGTTTAGGATTCTATCTTTATTACTCAGAAACATCAAAAGTTCTAGATTATCAAAAAATAAAGCCTACATTTTCTTATAAACCACCAAATAATATTCTATTTCAAAGTTGCATACTACTGCCATTTGGTGAAGACATCCTCCAGAACACAACTGAACAAATATTCTGATGGGACTCTCACAAGATAGTGAGTTATCTTATCAAAAGGTTAGTTTGTTTAGGAACTTCTCTTTTTAAAGGCTGGATTACACTAGTCGAGTGACTTGTTTGCTGCCTCTTCCACAGTAAGAGCTATCAAGCATCAGGTGGAATTGGCAGGTGCTAGGGAAAAGAACAGGTATTCCTTCACAACACAGTTTTGGCACACAGCTCCTTGCCATAGGACACTGAAGAGGTGGCTTAATTCAGAAGTAAAAAATTAGCAGAAAAAAAATGTACTGAGGATTATTAGATATAAGACAGTACCACCTCTGACTCAGAACTCCTCGAATCACCAAGAACGGGACAGCAGTCTGAGAATTACCATCAGACACTTGTCCTATTCCTATACTTTCTTCCTACCTAAGCACCTCCAGTCTATCTGGGGCACACACCACAGCCCCCCCACTATCACAGAAGGTTCTCACCTCACACCTGAGAAAAACACAGGGCCAGCGCTTGGGAGGGCAAAGGACAAGCCCTATCCTAGGAAAACCACAACTCTGACCACAGTGTTGTCTCTGCTACTGAACCACTGCAGACGGGATTCTGGGTTAGGCAGATGCTCTGTTGGACCTAACTGCGCTTCTGGCTCGTGTCAAGTTAGCTGCTATTAAGCCCAGCACAGCAATGATAACCGTTTACACATTTTTGGATTGATACAGAATTCTAACACCTAACAATCTTCTAGTAAGCATCTCTGCATGCCAACATCCAACCAGCATGTTGACCAGGACGCAGCACATGGTTGGGGTGAGAAGGCAAGAACGATGGGGTTCGCTTATCGAAAGGAGGTTGAGGTCCACCTTTCTAGAATACATGCAAGACAACAGCTTCTGTGAACCATTTCATTACCAGGAACCGCAAAATCAACTTACTAAGTTCAAAGTTCCTGTTTAAAAACATAGAGCGTTTAACACAAAGAAAGAAAAATACTAATACTACAGACCTCATCTGCTGCAGTAATGAAGTCATTTCATATCCAGTAGGATACGGCTACCGTAAGTCCCCCTAACACGGTTTTGCTAAGCCACCACATGAAAAGTTAAGACACTTCACCAAATAAGCCATGCTGGCATGAACAACATGGTACCAAAGGGGTTAAAAGTTTCTTTTGCAAATATGCAGGCAGGAAACACTAGGAATAGTACATGAACAAGTTCTGTACCAGCAACTCCTTAATGCAAAACCAGCCTTCTGAAAACGTATTAACTACTGACTACATTTTAATAAGCAGCTCCTGACAGAGACACACAGGTAAACCTCAGGATTTAAGAACTACCACATTCACTCACAGCAGTGAAGACAGAACAACCACCAAAAGCAAAAGCAGCAACTTTGCAAATTCAGTCACCTTTTGAAGCTAAGCATGTGCTCAAGCTTATAGCATCTCACAGCATACGTTCTGGCCCTTATCAAGTGGAAGTCATTAGCCAGAGAAAAACAATATTGCCTGAGTATCAGATATTCTACAATCACAGATAGGTTCTGAAACAATCTTTCAACAGCTAAAAGAACACTCAAGTCCTATCTTTAATCAGGAGTGCTATTTCTATCATGAGAGGGAAACGTTTTCTGTGATAAGAACACAGTCTTGGAGGGGACCTAACCTAGATGTAAGAATTTGGGCCAGAGAGTAATCAATATTTCACCCTCAATATACTCTGAATAAGTTATCTAACTAATATATTTAAAACGTTATGTATTTAGCATCAACTACATCATACAAAAGCACTTACTTCCCTAACTGTGTTTAGATATGGCTTATTGAGTTGTTTTTCTTTAAAGAGCGTTTGAGGACGATATCGAGACCGCCATTTGCACACGCCAGAACAAGCTTTACACGACAACGCTTTCCTCTCGGACTGCACAGCTTTCACAGGCAAAGCCTCTAACAAAGCTCGAGGACCGAGGAAACAGATTTACGCTAAGTATCTTAATAAGATGCACTGTTCCGTCAAGTGCAACTACTTGAGGGGTGGGGGTTATAAAAAAAAAACAACAAAAACAAACCAAAAAAGCAACACACACACACACCAACCCAGACTGTAAGGAGCTGCAGACCTGTCACTGCATTATTTTAGCCTGTGGTACCCGTAGGGCATCACCAGGCCCACCCTGAGCAAGGGAAGGCTGAAGGGTACATCCCCCCATGTCAGCCCCCTCCCCTGAAACCCCGGGAGGGGCCACGCCCACCGCGGCAGCCCACCAATCAGGCGGAGCTGGGGCTAACCCTAGAAACAAGCTGGCCAATGGGGGGGGAGGCGGAGCCCTCCCTTACCTTCAGCCCCCCCGTTTTTTGGGGGGGGAGGCACTGACGCCGGCTTTTCCCCAGGAACCCCCCCCCAGCCGGACTGCTGCCCGGACAGGGCAGTAACCCCCCCGGTAACGCTCACCTGCAAAGCACCGATGGCAGCGCTCTGGAAGCGCAGATCTGTTTTGAAGTCCTGAGCAATTTCACGCACCAGGCGCTGGAAGGGAAGTTTGCGGATCAAAAGTTCGGTCGACTTTTGATAGCGCCTGATTTCACGGAGAGCCACAGTACCCGGCCTTTTCAAATTAAATAATAAGAAAAAAATAAAATAAAAAAGTATTAGCATTCAAGACATATTCCACAGCACCTTAAAGATATGGGTTCATCATCCCTGCGATGCCCCATCCCTGGAGGTGTTCGAGGCCAGGCTGGATGGGGCTTTGGGCAACCTGGTCTAGTGGAAGGTGTCCCTGCCCATGGTAGAGGGATTGGAACTGGATGATCTTTAAGGTCCCTTCCAACCCAAACCAGTCTATGATCATCTAAACTAAACTAAGCACCATACGCATGCTGTTTTTACCAGAAGAGTCCCAGTGTTTACAGTACAAACCCAGCTTCCCTGGAAAAAGGCCGCTGTTTTCTCACCATGGATCTGTGCAAAATTCTACTGGCCTCAACAGGGATCCCTCAGGCAGGGACACGAGACCCTGGAGGCCCTGACTTGGCCAGGAGAGGTGGACAGCACACGTTAGCTGACTGATGCTAACATGTCTCCGTGGCAAACCGCAGCACTGCCATGAGTTGGCTGGCTCAGCTGTGCCATAGGTACCCTCCTAGCAATTAGCCTGAAGAGCGAACTCAATTTTAAAGTGAATGTGGCTCCTCTTCCCTACTGACCTATGACACTAAAAATTCACAGATGTAGCAGAATTTATATTCTGTATTATATTATCGGTACAAACTATCTAGCGTATTTCCTTTTGTTAGTTCCAGTGTCAGAAGTACAAATCCAGGTTAACAAGGTACTTTTGCAGACACAAAGTCCACCCTGAAATTGACACCACCTTTATTTCTGTGGAAATTTTGTATTTTCCTACCCCAGCTTTATTACCTTTCTCCTGAACTATTAATATTGTCTCACACCTACAGCAACAGACTCTTAGATGAAGTTTGCTGTTTCAAGCCCACTTCTCTCCCCAGTCCGCTTTTTCCCCACGGCATACATACGCCTCAACGCCATCCCTCCGACCCGAAGCATGACTGTTGCCATTCCAGGCCGAGCACGGACTGGAAAACTCCCGTTATTAGGGGGCTGCCACAAAAACCTGCCGCCCATCCTCGCCTATACCCTCCGCCGCGCACAGCCGCCGGTATTCGGGACGACCGAGCGGATCGGCGGGCACGTCGCGCCCTCTCGCGGCGGATCCCCGCCTTTACACGGCCACCGGAGCCCCGAACGGCGCCGAGGACGGATCCAACCCCGCAAGTAAATTAAGATGCGCCGCTAACAATAAACTTCGCGGCGGCACGACCCTGCTGCTGTATTTAAGTGACCAGGAGTAATAAGAAAAAAAAAAAATCAAAAAAATCACAGAGCCGCGTTCACCGTGAAGGGGTGGTGTTGATTTTTTTTTTTTTTTTAGGCGCCGGTACCGAAACTCCCGGCAAGGGGCTAACGATAAACACCGTGTCGGTGCCCGCGCTGGGCATTTTTTTTTTTTTAATTATTATTTTTTTGTTTGGGTTTTTTTTTTTTTTTTTTCAGCAGGCGGGGACCCGCACCCCGCCGCGGTGGAGCGGTGCCGGCGGGAAGAATTCCCCCCCTCCGCCCCCTCCCCCGGCCCGGCGGGGGGGGGGGGGCGTTTCGGAAGCTGGGGGGGGGGGTGGGGGGGTGTTGCTCCCGGTACCGGCCCGTCGCCGCCTGTGCGCGGCGCTGCGTACCTGTAGCGGTGCGGCTTCTTCACCCCGCCAGTAGAGGGCGCGCTCTTGCGGGCGGCTTTGGTGGCGAGCTGCTTGCGGGGCGCCTTGCCGCCGGTGGACTTGCGGGCCGTCTGCTTGGTGCGGGCCATGCCTCTGCCGGCGTCGCTGCCTTACACCTGCCGGAGGGAGGAGGAGGAGGAGGAGGAAGAGGGGCCGCCCGCCCCTTTCCCCCGGCTCAGCCCCGCCGGTATGTGCCCCCCACAGACACACACACACACACGCAGCGGGCGCCCCCGCCCCAGGCCCCTGCCCGCGGAACGGCGGGGACAGCCGTTAACCCCCGAGCGCGCGGCCGCCTAACGCCTCCGACCGCCGAAGGAGAGAGAGGGGAAAAAATATATATAAATTAAAGGTCTGCCGATCGCGGAATATTAAAAAAAAAAAAAAAAAAACAAACAACAGGGTGGGTTTTTATGCCCACCAATTCAGTATCTCGGCTGGAGCCCCGCAAGCCGCCCGCCGGCAAACGCGGAGCCGCGGCTGCCGCCTTCCCCCCCGCCGGCCGCCCGTCACCTGCCGAGTGTTTGCGAACGCCGCCCGGCCAACACCGAGTGTTAGCCGGGGGGGAGAAGGACCGGCACCCCACCCGCCGCAAAAACCTCCTCCGACACGGCGGAGCGGGTACGAGCGGAGCCGCAGACCCCGCCGGCCCTCCGCCGGGGCAGCCCGGCCCTCCCCGCCGCCCGCCCGCGCTCCCCGACCCGCCGGCAACCGCCGGCAAACCGGCGTTTATCGTGCAAAAAAAAAGGAAAGGGCCGGATGAAGTGCGAGAAAGCGACAAACTTTTTTTTTTTTGAGGGGGGGGGAAAGGTGGGGTGTGTGTTTTTTTGGGTGCCGTCTTTCCGAGTGCTTCCCCAAAGCCGCCTCGCTCCCAAGCGCCTCTCACAGGCAAACTCATCTCCCAGACCCAGAACAAAATGGAAACAATCACGAAATGCAGCCCTAGTCCTTTTGCAAAGGAGGAAAAAATAAATTGCAAAAAATAACGCCAAAAACACCGCAAGGAACTCCAAACCATGTGGGTGCAGACGAAGGGGGAGGCAGCGGAAAAGTTTGCACTCGAAAACCAAAAAATTGCGTTGGGTTTGGGTCGTTCCTTCGGCGAATTTCTTTCCCTTTTTATTGTTTTTTATGCAATAGGAAAAAAAATATGGTCGGTGACCAGAGAAAAGAGACAAGATGGTGAAGCTGAGCAACAACTGTGGGGAGCAGGGGAAGGAAGGCAGGAGAGTTACCCTGGGCTGGCGAGCGGCTCCTCTTTGCGGCCGCTTCCCAGCCCCGATCCGGGGGATGTCGGGCTGAGGAGGCAGCTCGGGGGCCGGGGAGGCAGCTGAGGGGGGTTTGGAGCGGGGGCGAGGGGAACAGAGGGGGGCAACGACCGCCCGAAGAGGGGCCGGGGGGTGCCGGCGAAGGGAGCCGCTCCGGCTGCGCCGGGAAGGCGGCGCGGGGAAGGGGACGGGGGCTGCCACCGCCTCCCGAGCCCCCCAAAAGTTTGTGGGGAGGGTCGAGGGCGGGTGGGGGGGAGGCGGCGGGGGGCTGGCGGGGCGCGGGAGGGGTGGGGTGGGGGGGGGCGGCGGCGCGGCGCCAGACTTACCCCGTCCGCTGAGGCGAGCGCGGCTGCCGTGCGGGAGGGAGGGCGGGCGGGCGGGAGCGAGGAGGAGCCGGAGCTGCGGCGCTGCTGCTGCTGGCGGCGGCGGCTGGGAGCACAATTGAAAGATGGCTGACTCGGGAGGGCCGGCCCCTCGCTCGGCCCCGCCCGCGCCCGCCTCGCCCCGCCCCGGCCCCGCCCGCCCGCCAATGGAGCACAATGGAGGGAAGGCGCGGGCCCCGCCTTCCCCCCGCCCCGCCCCCTCCCTCGGCGCCGTGTGTACAAACACAAAAGACACGCCGCGCGCGCGAGGGGGATTCCCTCCCCCTCCCCCCAACCGCCCGGCGGGCCGGGGGCGCGCGAGGCCACGGCGGGGCCGGCGGCCGTTCAACCGGGAACGGAGCGGAGCGGAGCGGGGCGGGCGGCCTGCCACCCCTCGCCGGGCACGGCACCCCCGCGCCCTCCCGCCCCGCCGCCCCCCAGCGCTGGCGCGCACGCACGGCCGGTGCCCCCCCCCCCCCTCCGGCAGCCATCCCCGTGCCCGGCAGGCACGGCGGGGTTCCGGGAAACGAGCCCCGGGGAAGCGTGGCATGGGGCTGCCAGCAGCCGCAGAGAGAGCCAGGCCTCTTACCCCCACCAAAGTACGAGGCACCCCCGGAGCCCACCTTTACTGGTTTTGGGTGGGGTTTTTTAGGTTTTGGGGTTTGGTTTCTCTTTACGTGGAAGCAAGGCCAACATTCTCACTGTAAACAGGCCGGTCGGGGCTAACCCGGCGAGGAGCTGCCCTGGAGGTGCCATGTTCCTCGTTCTGCAAAATAAAAAGCTGAGCGGCAGGAGGGGACTGCCGGGGTTACTTCCGAGTCGGAAACAAACTGCGGACACAATGGTTCACGAGGAAAGGCTGATGTCTGGGAAGGAAGAGGGGTCTTGTTCCCTGTACCAGTGCTGTCAAACGACTTCAATTTTGAAATGCAGCTACTAGAAAAGCGACTGTAAGTTTAGCGCTGTCACCGCCAGCGGATCCCATCCAGTTGTATCAGCTGCCATGTTGTTTAATGAGAAAATTCACTCTTACTTTATTTCCTGTTAATGTCAGAAACGAAATGCCCTACGGGAAAGTAACCTCTAATGCGACTGAACCGTCACTTGCAATTTTCTTAACTGCATTTCAACTATAGAGTCAAATTCTGTACTCACACGAACTGGTGCCACCATCTTGTCTGTCATTTAGGTATAAGAAGGAGCTGTATTTGATTTGCAAAATCTTTATTACGGATGATGATGTAATGCAGTTCTGTGCAGAGACATCCAAGCTACCTCCAGCAGCAGGAGTAGTTTAGCCATGTGAGCAGGGCAATTCGCTTGGGGCTAATCAAACCTGACGAGGAAAAGAGTGTTATCGTGGGCAGAACACCCTGCTAAAATAGATAGAGGCTGCTTTGGTACTCAGATAAACACAGCTGGCTGCACTACACAGACATACCAGACACAAACCTCTGACCCTACGGTGAGTTTACGAGGGGTGACTGTCAGGAAAAAGAACCTACAAAGGATTTTAGTTATTCTTACAGAAGAATTAGTGGAGTGATTTATGTACTGACAGCATTTTATGAGAGAGCAGCAGCTTACTGGACAGCCAGAAAGAGAACTCAAAGCTGTACAGTACCATACCACGGAGTATTTGCAAATACTCCGGTGCGCTCTCCAAGCCGGGCACCCAAACTGGCACCGACTCCCAACGCGACACACGCACCCCGTAGTGAGGAGCTGGAAAAGTCAGAAGCCGGCAGCACCAGTTCCCAGCCGCGAGAAGCTGCCCCGCCATTAATAATGCATAGATCACCCCTGCCAGCTTCAGCTCGGACGCGGAGAGGCGGCAGCCGTGCCTCCCCCGCTCCCCGGCGATCCCCGCCTCCTTCTCCCGCCGGGCTCCCCGGCTGCGGCCCTCCCCGGCCCCTCCGGGCAAGGCGGGACGCAGCCCTGCGGTCACCTGCCGCGAACCGGAGGAGCGCTTCGCTCTGCCCCCCCCCCCCCCCGCCACCGCCCCGGGGCTGACGCTGACACGCGTGGGCGGTGCCCTGGCGCGGCGCCGCCGCCATTGGCGGAAGCGCCCTGGAATTCCATGACGTAAGCGGCGGGGGCGGCGCGCAGGGGCTGTCCCGGCCCCGGTGCCGCCCGCTCCGCCCCGGCCCCGTCCCCCGCGGAGAGGACGGCCCGGCCGCGCAGCGCAGCGCCGCGGGGAGGGGAAGGAGGGGAGCCAGCAGGGCATCGTCTCTGCTGGAGGGGCCCAGTGGTGCTGCCGGCCCTGCCGCTGGTGGCTCCGACCGATTTAAACTGCTTCAGAAATACGGCAGGCGGGACTAAACGGGTAACTGCCTGCGCTGACACCGACGGAAAGCCCAGCCAAGGAAAAACTATTCCAATATTAGTGTTATAGTGTTCTATAATAAGATATTATATATATTCTATATAAGGTTAAACAAGGCCAAGTGCAGGGTCTTGCACCTGGGCCGGGGCAACCCCCGGTATCAGTGCACGCTGGGGGATGAGGACGTTGAGAGCAGCCCGGCCGAGAAGGACTTGGGGTGTTGGTGGATGAGAAGCTCAACATGAGCCGGCAATGTGCACTCACAGCCCAGAAAGCTAACCGTATCCTGGGCTGCATCAGAAGTGTGGCCAGCGGGGTGAGGAAGGCAATTCTGCCCCTCTACTCTGCTCTGGTGAGACCCCACCTGGAGCACTGTGTCCAGCTCTGGGGCCCGCAGCACAGGAAAGACATGGACCTGTTGGAGCAGGTCCAGAGGAGGGCCATGAAGATGATCAGAGGGCTGGAGCACCTCTCCTGTGAGGACAGGCTGAGACAGCTGGGGTTGTTCAGCCTGGGGAAGAGAAGGCTCCAGGGAGACCTTGCTGTGGCCTTCCAGTACATAAAGGGGGCCTACAGGAAAGCTGGGGACAAACTGTTTAGCAGAGCCTGTTGCAACAGGACAAGGGGTAGTAGTTTTAAACTAAAAGAGGGTAGATGTAGACTACATAGAAGGAAGGAATTTTTTATGCTGGGAGTGGTGAAACACAGGCACAGGTTGCCCAGAGAGGTGGTAGATGCCCCATTCCTGGAAACATTCAGGGTCAGGCTGGACAGGGCTGTGAGCAACCTGATCTAGCTGAAGATGTCCCCGCTCATTGCAGGGGTGCTGGACTGGATGACCATTAAAGGTCCCTTCCAACCCAAACTATTCTATGATTCTATGATTATCATCTTTTGCACCCTTGTTTCATCCTTGCTGATGAACGCCATTAAAAACCTGCCTTTCCAGGGCTATGGGAACAGGTCCAACCCTGGGGCAGCCCTTTAAGCTTTACCACAAATGCTATTTGTGTGCCAATAGGACGCTGCAGAAAGAGCTGGCCCCACACTAAAAAGACTCCAGACGTTCTTCGTTCACGAGCAGCGCTGATAAGCGTTGGCTCCTCCCTTCCGAAGGCCTTTATCTCTGCAGACCACAGGGATCTTCCACCCTTCAGCGGCCATGAAGAAATCTAACCTAATGAGATTCCACCGGTTTAACCGACAATAACACGGCAAGGACAACTGCAGTACCTCATCCTCTCCCAGCATAACCACTGCTGCTGTGAACATGTCCAGGTCGCTATGGGAAATCAGATTAGGATGGAAAACAGCTGGTCCAGATTGGAGCCAAAGAAGACTCAAGTGATACCAGACAGAAAAGAGGAACATTCAAATCAGAAGTTGTCCGAGATGTTTTTAGCTCTGTTCACAGAAAGTACACAGCCCTCATTCATCAGAGAGAGGCGGATTTCCACAGCTCATACTCATTTTGGCTGTCCAAGTAGCATATATTTTCCAAAATACTCTTTCACCTTCACCTTGTTGGGAAACCCGTTCTCTCATCTTGCCCAGGAGCCTCTGGGCAGAGAAAGACAGGCATTTTTCATACTAGGCTGGATTAGTTGCAACTCACTGTATCAAGCTGAAAATACTGTTCCAAAATTATTACTGGAAAAAAAAAAAAAGAAGTTGCTTTGGAGCAAATGCTTCAAGCTTAAGTCCTCCAAATAGCTCCTAGCGAGCTTCAAACGCTGGTATACGGCACTGGCCCTGTAGGCCAAAGAGCTAACAGATCAACCCCAGTAAGATCACAGGCTGCATGAAGATCTACAAATAACTGCAGCAGCTGCTTCCCTTTGCAACAGCACAGATTACAAGCCCCAGAACAAAACACAGATGAAGTGTGCCTTTTTTGAGGTTATCCGGACAAAGGAGCGTAAGGGAGCCCTGAGTAGGATTGGTTTTAAGCAACATTGCCAGTATCTTCCGGAAACATTTGAAAAAGGCTTTCCACTATAACAGACATTCACAGTTTGTTTTATCACCAAACTCCAAATGGTCTCTGATCAAAGAAATCTTTCTTTCCAATCTCACCCCACCCTCAAAAGCACAAACTGAAAATCCAAATGACAGTCTAGTTCCAACTCAACAAACAGAGAAAGGTCCCCTACTATTACCCAGGAGAAGTTGAGGTTGTTATTAATTATATGCAAAAAGCTACCCAGACATTTCAGTGAGGGAAGGATTATATAAGACCAGCTTTATTTTTCTACAACGCTCACCTGACTCCTACTGCCACATACCTCCTCCTGGGCCCAGTTCTCCCTTCCTGTTCTCCTTCAGATCCATCTATCACTCTTCTCTCCCTTATCGAAGCTCCAGCCACCCTTTGCTCTCAGCCTTCTGCGTCCCCACTCCTATTCCCTGTCTCAGCTCCCAGCCTGCCGGCCATTTTATGATTTCATATTCCCTACACACCCTCCTTGATTCAATGTTATTTGCTCAGGCAGTTTCATTTTTCACCACCTTTCTCCTTGTACCTATGCCTATCTTTCACCCTCTTGATGTTCATGCCAAACCGTTCCCACCTTCCCCTAGTTTTTCAGCCAGTCCCAGTCCCATGCCTGCTGTGTTTCCTTCTGCAGCTCCCAGGCTGGACAGCCTTTCCCAGCCAATTCCAATCTCCATCCTTAACAGCTCGGTCCCGTGTTGCTTCATCCTCACTCCAGCCCTGGCTAGCCTGCCACCCAGTTTCTGCCTGCCGCTGCTGTACGGTTACAACTTCTTCTGGGAATTAAAGTAAAATGTCAGTACAAAACGCTAGCAAGTTTTTATACTATCTTCCTCTTAAGATGTATTTCAGCAGAATGAAAACATTTGTAGCCCTGACTTCATATTAATGGTACATTTTGGTGCAGATTTAAATGTATTCCTAAATAATCATCAACAGAAAAGATTGAAATAAATGACTTTCAGGGTTTTTACTAGGATGTTACTAAGGGTAGGAATCATTGCACTTGGGAAGGAAAGTTCAAGTCATTTAAAACCTCAGAATTATTTACAATAATTTTGTCTCTGTGTAAATAATTTTTATTATTTGTTTTGAAGTTTTCAATGTCATGAATTTGTATACCACAGAAGTTATAGTATTGTAACAGCAGCCACAGTAATGCATAATTCTTTGGTATGCTGGATTGCCTATTACACCACAGAGTGCACGAATCTATCATTTGTATTATTTATACTCTCTGTCAAAATATAGGCCAAAAATATACCAGCCAAGACTAGCAGCCGTATAGTACACTTATCTTTAGAGATTGGCACCCACTGGAAATACAGATAAGAAGTTGCGTAATAGTAGCAGACACAACTTTTTCCTCCCTTTCATCTATTTTCATTGCATCTTTTAATCATGTATTTCGACTTTTGCTGTTCTCTACAATACTTCACGTATATTAGACATTATGGTCCCACTCTTAAACATGTTTACTTTTAAGCACGTGCTCAAGCTCCATTGACTTCAATGGAAGGAAGATACATACTCTTAAATTTACACATGTGCTGAAGTGCCTCCCTGAAGACTGATCCCCAAGGGAAGTCCCCCTGTTTAAGTAATAAGGAAAGAGTATCTGTGTCACATGAAAAAATTCTTGGAATTCCTGGGTTCTCTAGGAAAGCTTAAAAGAGGCAGCTACTTTAAAATGCAAAATCATCAGTCCTGTCAAAGGTACTACTTTTCACACTTTGAGCAACACATACGTGCAGGGGATTCAGAACAATCTCTTTTGGAGACAAACTGAGGTTTTCTAATACCTCATAATCCAAGAGCAGTAAATCTGTTTTGTTTTTCCTCCAACCCTTTTTTTTAAATTTACACTGTTTCAATGAAAAGTTTCTCCCAGAAGGAATTTGAAGGACAAAGTTCTAAGAGAGTGAAAATAAGCCTACAATAGCACAGAGAATAAGATTCAGTACTCCTGGATTTTGCTTCTCTTTTTGGATTATCAGTAATTTTTAGGAGGCTTGATGAGTTTGACTCAGCCTCCACCTTTGTGGTTCCTCTCCTGCAAAGATTTACCAAGTTTCACTGGGTACATGCTTGCTTTTATACATGGACTCCTGGCTCTAATTCCCTATGTATCATCCAGGATTCTCTTAGTATAATCTCATTTGTACTGCCTATTATTAACATGCATGCACTGCTGGAACTCATCTCTCATCCTTCTAACGAGGTCCTACGGAACGTGAAAGAGTAAATAACACTACATAAAATAGTGCTAATTCCTTCTTTTCCATGGTCTAGTGAGATTCTTCTGGTGGAAAGAGTGCCACACAAAAAACCTCTAAGAGCACCCTGTAATGACATCTCAAAGCTCCACTCCTATTCCTGTCTTGTTTGCTTATTTGTTTGTTTATAATAGCTTTTTAAATATGCTTAATATTTTAATATAATTTTTATTTAAAAAAGATAAAGTCCATTGCCTTTTAAAGACTGGAAGTTAAAAATATCTTTAATTGCCCAATACACAGCTAAGAACAGTTCCAGGTACAGAAGATGCATTGTATCCGTAACCACAGTCTCCATTTTTTCTTATCAGCTTTGAAGGGCTTGTATACAACAGTTCATTTTCTTAAGGTGGAAACAGGGCTTGAAATATTACACCAAAAAAAGCAGTGTTCCTATATTACTGACATTATAAAAATACTAAACAAAAACATAGGCAGCTTTTTAATAGCCGTCCTCTATTTTAGATTATGTTTTCATTTTGTATGACTCACGTGCTTAATATTGGATAATTATATTCTCATTTGTTTCAAGGTATGGGATGATAAAGGACAATAGCAATAAAACAGCACTACATGTTTACACAGTTACAGACCTCCCCTTGTCAAGAGAACTTCAGCTCCTTATTGACTTCTCTAAGCTTATGCCTTTTCTTCTTCCATTTCTCAGGACAGCATTATGCTATTTTTCTTAAGCAGATGCTATCAGTTTGGAGTGCACTAAAGGGTTAACTGAAACAGAAACTGACTCCTAGCACCAGATAAGGAATAGGGTACAACAGATAATTGTGAGCTTATTGTACAGCCTTGCCAAAGACTAGAAATTATATGATACGACATGGAGTATCTGAGATTTTTAGATAAAATACGATCAAATGTCATAATGTATTTCAGAGATATGCTGTGAAATTTTATTATAAAAATATGTCTAAGGATTTGGGTGAAAGGACTGGTGGACAAGTAAAAAGAAAAGGGAGTTTATTCTCTGCAATGATAATACAAGATTTTGAAAATTACTGTACCTGCTTGAGTTAGTTTGCATTGACAAGACACATTTCAGGTGGGCTTTTGCAAGATTTTCTGTGGTATTGGGAAGAGCCATTGTTCTGGGGAATATTTCTTCCTAAAGTTACAGTATGATAAAATTATTAAATTAATTTTAGCTCTCCTGGTTCTTCACACATGACTAAGTTATCATAACAACCTTTTCCGTCTTTTTGAAGCATTGTATTGTACTGGGAAAGGAACTGGATAGCCCGTGGGCTTCATCCTAATGGAGACTACTGTAAAATCTTTTATTTCCTCGTACTTCTGTGTTGATAGATTCATTAAAGCTGCCAAGGAGAAACAACCAGCACAAGCTCTAATTGGTTCCCAAATAAGATCCCTACTATGACAGTGATTTACTCGGAGCTCCTGTTGTAGAAGAATTTCAGCAAGCTGATTTGCCCCAAGACTCACACACACTAGAAAATAAACCCCTGCAGGCTTGCATTACAGAGGAAAAAAAAAAGGCTCACTGTTTTCCACCACCCATTAGGCTCACATTGGCCTCATTTTGCAGCGCTGTTCTTGTAAAGGATGTCTTTTTATGCACTGATGCAGTATCTAGCCCATGCTGACACTGCCTTGAAAGGCTCTATGAGCTACTATAGTTGACAGAACTAAAAGAGTAATATTATTTATTTCATTTCTTTGCTCAGTGGGGTAATCTCACGAGATATGAATCTCTTCTTCATGAGGGCCCTGGGGATAGCAGTCGGAGTGAAACTCAGCCGTACTTTAGTACAATGCGAACAGCACAGACCACAGTACTCCGGCTCCAACAGCAAAGAGCAGAACAAAACATCAAGTATGATGCCCAATATCGCAATTTATTTGGAACAATATTCTGTGGACTGGTCACTTTCAAAATAGATCTGCTTCTTCCTTGTAAAAGCACAAGAGTAAGATTGTCTTGAAGTGGCATTGATGCTTCACGAGCCTCATTTGTGCAAGTCAGCTGAGGAAGGGTCTCAGAAATGAAAATATTATTCTGAGGTCTGACCCTAGCACAGTTGTGAAGTGTTCTGCCATATCCCATCTTTCTTAACAAGTACTCCCAAATCTCAAAACCCACTTTCTGGAGAACTAGTCTCCTGAGAGACAGCAGAAAAGGCAAAGAGAAGATGGAGTGGCAGACAGTATATTGTAAAGCGACAGCAAAGAGCATTAATTAAGTTATTTTCAGTCTTACAAGACTACAGAGTTTTGGGGGTTTTTAAAGAAATGAAAACTTCCTATTTTCTCCACATTCTTTGTAAGTCACACACTCTGTAGACTATACTTTACTGTACCACATTTTTAGATCATTTTTCTTCATTTCTCCTCCTCCTCCTCTCAAATTCGCATCTCATAAGGCATCTCAATGTGAAAACTGCAGTTGCTGTTAAGAATAGCACTTAATATAAGTGCTGCTCATTAGTTTCCTAATGCTTAGAAACTTATGTAAAATAATTCACGTTCAAGCCTTCTGAAGAATGACTAATTTGCCCTGACTACTCATTGTTGGGTATCTACAACCCCAGTTGAGAATAAAAGGATTCACGGGTATTTACCACTTCTGAAAATCAGGCCTAGTATGCCTTTGACTACAAATGTGGGCACCCCAATTAGAGGCTATTTTTAAAAAAATCCTTTAAAAATACCCATATACCTGCTTTCACATCATGAAGACGACGGTGTTAGAACCAGAATTAGAAGTTCCTGGCTCCCAAACATGCTCTGACCACACATTTCTTGTGATAGAGAAGAGAGCCGGAAGCAAGGGTGCAAAGGAACAATGTGGCAATAGGTAGTTCCTTCTGATCAAATGGTGCCTGCCAAGCCTCACTCTTTGTGGGTACTGCAAAGCCGCTTTCCTGGCGCTCAGCTGCTCTAAAGGAGTCCAGTGATCCTTGGTGTACAGGAACAATTTTTCGGGCAGCACCAGTTCTTCATATATGCTTTGTATGTCTTTGCCAGTTGCTCACAAAATCCCCTCTTAAGTTTTACAGTGGGTTTGGGAAGCTTAGTAAAAGCCCCAAATCCCCGCAGACAGGTGATAACATCAAAATCTCATCTTTTGTTTTTGAATTATAAAGAAAGTGTCAGGCAGTTGTGCTTGCAGAGGCAAGCTTGATCCCCTAACAGCTCAAAACCCACCAAAACAAACAAACAAGCAGCAGAAGGTAAATGAGAACGCACAAATTTAGCATGTGCTAACATTGCATGATTCTGGCAAATCTTATGTTCTGTGGGGGCTCACGACAATTTTTGTATGCTAAGCCCTGGCACTACTACTTAAAGTGTATGAGTGATGTTAAAATACAAGCCAAAATCTACACGACTAAAGTGGAGAACATCAGCTGGGTTTAGCAATGGACTGGAGAGCACAAAGCATGGATCTCAAGACAGAGGCAGAGAGGAAGCACCATTTAAAACCTCAGTGATGAAGAACTACATGAAAGGCTGCCAGCCTGTTTCCCCTGGGCTACAAGGTTTTCAAGCACAGCTCCCATGCTGGCATTCTGCCCCACATCCAACGGAGGGACTGTGCTTAGGTAGGATAAATCCCCACTGTGAGAGGGAGTAATTTATCAGGTGCTACTGAAGTTGACATTACACACTTGACATTACATCTTGAAGATACACCCTTCAGCCTAGCCCTGACCCACAATGGACAGCTAGCATTCCTGGGAGCCACTGTCATTTCCCACCCGCAAAAAGCACGCAGTGCCCTTCTCCCTTGGTTCACTGAAGAACGAGCTGGCTGTCTGGCAGACCTAAATTTTGGTATGTGGCTCAGAGGGCCAGGAAGATTGGTCCCACCACATCTGCAATATTTAAGATTCTTGGTTATGAGAACCACAAGATCACTTGTAGAGCCTTTACAGGTAAAGGACCGCCCATACAAACCATGCAGTGAACACACTCTGGTGCTGTGCCCAGTTCCGCAGGCGTGAGACATGGTTCAAGTGGTATGAAGGCTTCTCTCGACAAACTGTTCTTCTAACTTCCTGCTACAAAAGAACAACAGCAAGAAAAAAAAGAACAATCACCATCAACAAGATTTTCCAACTGTGACTTTCACACACTGGCAAGACTTTTTCATATCCCTGCTTTGAGAAACAAGCAATCTGACATATTCTGACACCGACATCACTTCTAGGCCAGAGCCCAAGTCAGACAGGAACACGAAGGAACAAATGCACAGCTGTATCACTGTCATGTTGCTAATATTCAACTATAACCATGTGAGGACATGATTTTTCCAGGCGTCACATACATATGACTTAAGAAAGATCCTCAAGGGGCATAGTACACTGTATTACAAATTCCTCGTGGATGACACATAATTACCTCTATTTTGGAAAGGATTAGAAGAAACACTGGAGGGGAGTCCAAAATACAACAGTGACATTCCTTAAACACCATACTAACAATTTAATTTCAATTGCATGGGGGTGAAAAGATGTTATATAAACAAAATGGCAAACCATTCCAATATTGAGCCAACAAGAAGCTACGCGCATCTGTAATGTTATAAAGCCAGTATTCTCCAACTTGAACTTACTGTATAAAAACCGAAAAAAAACCAACCATTTTCCTTAAACATTATTTGTATGGTTTCTTTTAAACAGAAACAAATAAAACCCTGCATCTATTATTATACATTTGTAGGTCCTCTTTAAGCTAGCAGAACATTCTCTACACAAGGAGATACATATTACTATCACAAGAATGTTTTCTGAATGTAAGTGGGGCTTATAATGATCCAGTCAAAAGGAAGTGATGTCAAACTCAGCACCCAAAGAATGAGGCCTCTCTACACTATAGACTGGATCCTTAACTTCAGACAGTTCTCTCTCAAGCCAATGGAGCTTTGAAAATTTACACTAGCTGAGGATCTGACTCATAACATTTTATCAAGGGATGAACGAATCAGTGACATGATCTGCTTTAAACAGGATTTATGAACACCCACAACGTGCCACAGACTGCTAACCACGTGTTATCTCTGCTGAACATAACCCAAAATGAGAGTTTACCCACTTGAGGCACTCTGCTTTAAATTTCTGTCTTTTTAGACCTGTCCCGTGCGCTCTAACTTTTGCTGCTGTCCTCCTTTTCTCCTTCAGTTTCTTTGTAGACTCTCCTCAGGTAAACCGAAAGCAAGCAGATGTGGGTGGGGTAATGTAATTTGGGAGCTCCTCCCAACTACTGGAAAAGCAACTTCAGTTTTAGCAAGGAACATTTCCAAATCAACTCTCATCTCAGTTGAAAAACAAAATAGGATACTGGATCTTTTTTTTTTTTTCCCCCTTCAGCTGATCATTTCAAGAAGAGTATAACTTCCTTTGGTCTAGGAGCTTCAGGTTATTGCAAACTGTGTCACAATTGGATGAAAAACTCACAAGGGCACATAATCAATGTTCATGCTCTTCTATTTCTTAAAAACTTTAAGGCATAGGGTTCTGACAGATAATAGAGATGTATCATATACATAATACATATCTTGTACCGTATGCTCACTTTTAGCTTTGGATTTTTGCAAAGTTGCCAAACATTCAGATGCCAATTAAGAAACTAGAATCCAGTCCTTACAGAGAGATTAAGTAATCCATCACAGTGTCTCTGCAAACTGTAATTAAAAGCAGCTAGCTTCATTACAGTGAGAGCAAAAGTAAAGAGGCAGAGACCTATTTTTGGTATTGTTTTCCTATAAAATACACTATACACTAAAACTAACCCATTCACTGGTCTCCAGCTGTATGCAGTTAAAATCCGTCAGAAGAGACCAAATCTGAGCACCAAGGCTAGCAAATCAGAGGAGACACCAGGTTAAGGAAATTTTAGAATCTGAAGAATTAACTTCTACAGTATTACCTGCTTGTCTAATTAGACAATTCACCTCAAATTATTGCTGCCAAATTTAAAATTATTATTAACACTAACAAGGCTGACTGTGCTGATCATACTTGCGGCCAAAGAAAAAGGGACTTTAGTTTCTCAAGTTCAATACGTATATCTGCACATAGCAGTACATGTTCCTTCCCTGAAAGGACTCACAGTTTATATATCCTTGCATAGGATGGAGACAAAGATACTAAGCACAACAAAGGGGCTAATGTGAGGGCAAAACCAGTTTTACAGCTATTTTTAAATCTTGATTATGCCTAAGTATCGACATTATTGCCAGCTGTGGGCTATAAGAATAAAATACAGTTATTCACCACTGACTTGTTAGGAGATTGGTATCTATGCATTCACTGTGAGAGAACAGGTATATTTAACAGTAACTATTGTATTAATACAGGGGTAATATAGGTAATGTAACATTTGTATTTCTCCCCCATCCAGTTCCAACCCAGTATCAGGTATCTTAACATACTGTCTCTACCCATTGCGCTGATGACAGAAACTGAAGCAGATGACTATTGATATTTGGCAGGAAGCTGCACTTGCAAATATCAACTTAGATTCATTACAGTTAATTACATTTTTGTCAAATGGTATGATGTCATAGTATCTGAAGTAAAAAATGTTCCCTCTTGTCATACAGCATCTTAATTATTGTCCTGAGAACACACACACAAAGGTTTCTTTTCATCCTATCCTGGTCCTCCATGCAAAAATAATATTAAAGTGTGTAACACTAAGTCTTGCAAATACATTATCCGCAACTTACACTTTGGGATACCATTAAAATGTGAAAGAAAATATACCCAGATGAGCCAGTCTCCGTATATATGATAGTACATGACCAACTGTCTACCGGAGAGAAAACCCACTCTTCGAAGACGTTTTCAAATTCTTGAAGTGACTTCAGTGGACAAAGTTTACCTTTGTAAATATCTCTGTTCACTTTGAATATTCTAAAAGGAACATACACATCTGTTTCATATTTTAAGTGACATCTCTCATCCTTTCTCCTATGTCTAGCAACACTTTTAGAAACAAGAAACATTGAATTCGTATCAGAGCAACTTTTGATCCATCCTTTTTTAATCTGGCTACCTTGTGGTTTTGTGTTCTTCGCTCCCGCAGGCGTCTTTCATGTGCAGATTAGAAGTAAACGGCCAATGAGTACCTTATACCTTCTCTCAGTACAGTCTTGCATAATGTGATCTTGGTCTTGAAAGACCGTTATTAAGCACTATATAGCACTGCTACTACTATTAAAATGGGATATACTGGAGGAAACAATAAGGGTGAATGACTGACTGAATGAATAGCAGCATTATGATGATTACACATCTGATGATGATGTGTATATGATGGTTCCAGATAGAGATATTGAAAAAACTGTGTTCCACGTTAAATCAAGTAACAGATTTTAAGCAGAAAATAGTCTAGTCTACCACACTGCATACAATAGGCCACAGAACCACACCAAATAACTCAGGCATCACACGCAGGGATATCAGAATGAAATAAGAAAAGGATGGGTAGTCTCATCTCTTAAATTATGTCAAGATAGCAGGAAGTTTTAAATTCCAGTCTTGGTCTTTCCACTAATTTGAGAAAGTAGTATAACCAGTTTGTCTGAGTGTCACTATTTAAAAAGTCAGAGTGCTTACTTATCCCACAAGGATACTGTCAGGTTTAATTAATTATGTCTGCAAAATCTTTTCTCAATAAAAAGTGGCAAGCATGATTTATTAATTAAGTCTAAAACACCACTGCAGAATCAGAGACTGATCATTGTTTTATCAAGAGAATAACATTTCTAATAAAATACATTTCAAACGAAAATTATAACAGCCTTTTTGACTTATTTAGACTTTTTTTTTGTGAGGAGCAAGGCAATAGACTTTTGATGAGTTCTAGGAATACAGGTGCAATCAAGAACAAGAGATACAGGAACACTCGCCCATTGACATTAATGTGGCACTAGCGAAACGGCATTGCATAAATCATGATGACGGGGACTATATACCTAGCACTGCTGTAGGACCAAGCTGAAAGAAAACTCCTCCTCTGCCTATTAGATGTCACTTGCTTATAGTCTATGCACAAGGATCTCTGCATGTCACCTAGGTTTAGCCACCCAGAACCAGAGAGACAGCCCAAAACCACCTGTAAGGTGGCAATGTACAATCTACAAAGGGCCTGATTTATGTCGGTGTGACTCCACTGCTGTCAGCTCTCATGCTCATAGGTGTACCACAGCTCTAGCATGTATCTGCAGGCAGAATCCAGGTGTCAGAGTTATGAATGACAGCTGTCATTGACGCACATCTCTTCTTAGGATGCAGTGGGCCCTCTTTTTTGGTCCTCTTTTCCCTGTTATGGTAGCTGTGTTAGCTAAGGTACTCCTCACTGGGAAATTATAATACAGTCAGTGCTCAGTAGGGACAGGAAGGAATTCATCAGCACAGATATAAGAGTAGTTCAAAACATTCAGAAAAGATGTGGATCAAACGACCTGTGAATTGCTCTGATTCAGCACACCCACTGGACAGTCCTGTGGCCCAACTCTTTCCTGGACAACTCCGCCTATTTGGCCTGCGCTGGCAAACTCCACACCCTCAGCGCCAATAGCCGGAGTTTCAGAGGAGGAAATGAATCATGCCCTCGGAATGCAACTGAAATCCCACAGATCTAAGAAAATACTTATTCATCTGTATATGTATCCGTGTATACCTCACACGTTGCCAATTACATTTCAATCAGATACTGCATACGAATAAAAATACCCCAAATCTAGTGTAATTTAACATTAGGTGGCGTTCCACAGATATGGCATGTGATTATATATGAAACAAGCAGTACCACATGACTTAAAATACAAAGTTGACTGAATTTGGGCCTGATCCAGCACAAAATAACCACAACTTTTCCAGGCTACACGGACACCAGGTTTGAATGGTCGCACTGTGGCAACATGACACATAATTCAGAAATATCAACTTGTTATAGAAAGACAGTAAATGATTGTCTACACTGGCGAAAAACGCCCTGTGAAAATATTTTAACTAAAATTAATATAGCATAATAAAGGGTCGGCGAAGTTTGATTTGTGAGTTGGCAAAGACAAGACCATAGGGAGATCCCCTTAATTAAATAATTACTAATTTGTTTACATTTGCGTGTGAAGTCCCCACTTTTGGGTCATGTCACTCTCTGCCTCTTTGTTTCCCAGCTTCCTCCTTTTTTAGCACATCAACTTAAGACAGCCAGGCACAAGAGCTACCTATCCATGTTCACGCAGGCCCGGCCAAGCAGCGTGGCTCTTCCACAAGCAAAAAGGGTGTGACAGCAACAGCACCAAACTTTCTGGAACAGCCAAGCAGCTCAGACACAGGTCCCATCTTTTTAAAGCAGCATTGATGCTTAAGGCCTGAATTTAGCCACAGGCTCTGACATAGGCACCTGTCTCATTTGCTAACAGGGGATTTTTGGTGTGTCAGGTGCCCCGCTGGCAGGGGAGGTCCCCTTGGGTGGGGGCAGAGCTGAAGCAGGCAGATTATGCTGTGAGCAACAGTCCTTGCCCATGTTGCTACTAAACACAAAGGCACTGCAGGTAACATCGTTATTTGGAAATAAAGTGACAGGTGTATTGCACCGCAAATCTCTGGGCAGCCCAACCACGTCTTCGCTAGTGTTTGCAACAGTTCCATCAGAGCGAGCTGGTAGCGACCTACCTTCAAATGTCCTCTAGTTGGATGGTTATGTTGAAGACATGGAGGAGATCTGAAGCCGCCAAAGAATGCAGTCGTTACACTGACTGTATCACCATCGTACCTCTGTATGCATACTTTCCTGAAGAGGTAGAGTTGTGCATTTCCTTCTAACCACTTCTTCAGCCTCCTGCTTATAGGTAGTTAGTGTTTGTCATGAAGAGCTGAGTATGGCCTTCTGCTCCAGCTCAACTTTCATCCTGATTTAAAAACATTTTATGTGACTATGTAAACGAATCTGCCCCAAATATCAGAGTTTGGGGCCCCTCCCCATCCATATGCTAAAATGCATGTAAAAATAAGCAGGACAAAGAATCCATAGAGAGAGAGTCCATCATCCTGCAAGTCCTTACATGAAATTTGCACTATATTTGATTGGACAATTAACAGCTGTAGATTTCCATTACATTTCTTACACATGCAGCGCTTCGCAATGGCAGCGCTGCCCCTTCCCAGCTGCCTGAGGTGGTATGAGTATTTCCATTCTCATGCTGCTGCTGCCACCACTACTAAAACGGCAGAGCAGACGAACATGTTGGGAGCTGTGGTCTGTTTTGCCTGCTGTTACATCCTCACAGAGCCAACGTGACAGGTTGTAAGGGCTTTTTACAAGCTGGCAGGCTGCACAAAGCGGTCTGAGTTAGAATGATAGGGCTGTCTCGTGTAGAAAAGGTAAAGCACAGACACTGCTTCCCAGGATGGCTTCTTTTATCACATACACGCTGGGAGATGGAACATTTCTCTGAGCAGCACACTCCAGACAAACAGTGCTCAGGGCCATTTCCTAAAACAAGATTCCAGGACACGGTGTGTAAGACCCTGTGTGGAATGATCAGATCTATTCCCTCCTAGGCAAGGGTGCCAGGCTCCAGAGTTTTCATTCCCAAAGACTGACCACCAAAAATACACGGATTCTCATTTAACCGTACATGTCTAAAAATGATAAATTGGGCTCCTAAAAGGGCTGGAACGTCAGACTGACTCCAAAGTTTAAAATGTGAGAAATACAGGTTGCAGGTGTAAAAAGGACAAATTGGGTCCCTAAAAGGAGTGAAACATCAGATTGACTGAAATATCAGAAATACAGGCTGCCTGAACTCCAGTCTGAGCCTCCAGCACTTAAAAAAGTAAACCCAAGACAACCCAGGAACCGGGATATCTTTAAAAACTCCGATTAAGGGGGAGAACAACCACCAAAATCCCAGTTAACAGCAGTCAGCAGCCCAGTCAAACCACCCGCGGAGACAGGCAGAGACCTCGCACGCACCGGCAAACCTCAGGAAGCCCCGGGGAAGGACCGAGAGCCGCCGGGCGGGAGCGGGGCTGAGGCCTTCGGCCTCCCTCAGCGGCTCCACCCCCCCCCCCCCCCCCACCCCCGCGCGCCTCAGCGCGGCTCCCGCCCAGCTGACGGCCGTTACCGGTCACCTGACCGCGCGCCGCGGTCGTCACAGGCGCACGCGCGGCGGGCGGGGAGCAATGGCGCTGCTGGTGCGGGACCCGTTGGCTCCGCGGGCGCGGCCCTTGCCGCTGCCCCCCGGCGGCGGTTCGGTGCGCGGCCTCCGCCGCGATCGCGCTCGGGAGCTGGTGAGTGAGAGGCGGGGGGTGTGGGGGGAACCGGTGGCCGTTGTGGGGGCGCGGCGTCCCCTCAGGCCCCGGGTGGGTGGGTGAGGGCGCGGGGCTCCCAGCCGCGGCTGGCAGGCCGCATCTCTGCCCTCGCCTTCGCCCCTGCCCCGCTCGCTGTGAGGCCTGGCGCTCCGGCCTCGCCGCGCTGGCGGGGCCACCGGCGGGCTGTTGTGCGTCGCGGCTGTGGGGACGCTTCTCGTTGCTGTCGCTTAGCTGAGCAGGAGGCTTTGCTACAAGAGACTCCTATAGGCTCTTATATGTATTTTATGTGTATACAGGGAAGATGTCATAGAGTGGTTTCGTTTGGGTTGGAAGGGACCTTAAAGATCATCTAATTCCAACGCCCTGCCGTGGGCAGGGACACCTCCCACGAGACCAGGCTGCTCGAAGCCCCATCCAACCTGGCCTTGAGCACCTCCAGGGATGGGGCATCCACAGCTTCTCTGGGCAACCTGTGCCAGTGCCTCACCACCCTGACAGTAAAGAATTTCTTCCTAATATCTAATGTAAATCTGCCTTTTTTCAGTTTAAAGCCCTTGCCCTATGGCTACATTCCCTGATGAAGAGTCCCTCCCCAGTTCTCCTTGTAGGCCCCCTTTAAGTACTGGAAGGCCGCAATAATGTCTCCCTGGAGCCTTCTCCAGGCTGAACAACCCCAACTCTCTCAGCCTGTCTTCGTAGGAGAGGTGCTCCAGCCCTCTGATCATCTTCGTGGCCCTCCTCTGGACTTGCTTCAGTATTGATCTTAAATTCTTTACAGTTCAAAAAATGTGGGTTTTGTTTTTGTTTTTTTTTTTAATACAGAGTGTTCAAACACTTACTGTAAATTTTCCCATAGCATGACTTTTCCCCATTCACGTTTACAAGCTGATTTAGACCGTATTTAATCCTTGAGTAAACAGGAATTAAAACAAGCCCCATAAAGAATGTTTATGCTTTTAAGATCATCTGATTTTTGCTTCCCCTCTCTTCCTATAGGAAGGAAGGAAACATTATTCCTTAATGATTTACTTTGGCAGAATGTTTAACTTTCAATCAGTCATATAACTCAATTTTGGTGTTTTTTTAGAATATTCCTGAAGAAAGCTTGTATGTGAAATGTAACGGGCGACTGGTTAATGATGACGAAGTGCTGCAGAATGGAGCTGTTTATAGTCTGGAACCAAGACTTTGTGGTGGAAAAGGAGGTTTGTTGCTTAACTGCTTCTTATTGATTAGATTCTTAGGTTTAAAAATTTTTATTGTACTGTAGTCTATACTGAGAGCAGCAGTCCTAATCTCTTAGGACATCTCTTGTAACGTGGATGACTGTGATACAATGTCTGTGAGCTGAAACGCAAGTCTACCTGCAAAGCTGAGAATTGACCAGGGAAGCTGCCGTTCAGCTGACAACTTTGCTGGCATAGTTCTTCTTCGTGTCCCTCGTCATCTTAGCTCTACTAGTAGAAATACGTAACGTGCATCAAAGTGACTTCAGAGTTGAAATTGTGTTTAAAAGCACCTGGCTTCTTAGGTTCCTCAATTTTATTCATGGTCACTTAGGATAAATATTCCAGGTACAAATAGTCTGTTAGTTGATTTGAAAAAACATACAAAGACCAAGATCTCAGTAGCCTAAGAACTAAAGAATTCAATCTAAATTAGGCTCTGTATGTTAACAAAATATTTTAACTGTGTTACGGAAAGTGTATATTAATCATATGAAACAATATAGCCACTGACAATATGGGCTTTCCCTAAAATGAACATGATGGGTGAAGCAAGTTTAGCACAGTATTTGAGTGTAATTGGAGTCAATATGTTTGCTTTTTGAATCCAGTTCTCGGAATTTTCCAGCTGTTAAGCTAAAACGCTGAATAATTGTGCAGCCTTGCATCAAACTGCAGCTCGGCTTACTTTGCCTTCTTCAGTTTTAGATACAACTGGAAGTAAATATTGTTGCTATACGTTATGAGGTATTGTGGTTTCTTTAAATGCCCTAAAAGTGGTGCATATAGTATAAGGTCGTAGTATAGGATGCTTCTTCCTTATTTATTGTCTGTCAGCTTCAGTTATCCTGGGATGACACAGGATACGTGTTCTGTGATTCACTTTGTGTTACTGATGAGCCATTGGGATCAGTTTAAAATTGTTCTTTAACAATTTTGTCTGCTTTCTAAAGTGTTCCTTTTGTTTTGACTTTAAAAGCCTGATAAAAACAGGTAAACAAGCACAGGTTAGAACTATTGAGACTTACTGTATGATCTCAAGGGAACACAGATCATGCAGGATTAAAAGAGAACTGAGCATTTTGTTATCGGACCTAATTCAGCACCTGTGACCGTAGTGAATGTATTGCTGTTGATTTTGGGGAGCGTGCCTGGCTAGGTGTAGCAGCTAGGTCCTCATTCTTCAGAATGTAAAATTCAATAGCGTGTTTCATGAGCTACAGAAATTTTCCTCGCCAATGGCAGCAATTGGTTTTATTAGCTCAACACAGTACTTTTTCTGCCTCATGATACAGTAGGCTGTCCGGATTGGTTACTGTTTGGAACACTCTTTAAAGGTACTTTTGGGGCACTGAAAAGTATAGCTTTGCTCAGCTTCTAGTTAAAAAACAGTGCTTGGCACTTTCAAATTGCTTGAAGGATTATATTACTATTAATTCAGATTATGTTTCTTTGAGGTAGTTGAACCAAGTGTCTTTTTCCAGCTGGAAAAAACATAAGGTGGGACTGAGTGAGAGAAATTGGCAGTCTTGCCTATGAGTAATTAGTGGCTGAGGAGTGCATAATAGAAATCTGTTGGGGGGGGGGGGGCCCTCTCCAGCATAACATTCTACGTCATGATCATTTTAATGAAGAGGCTAAGACTATCTCCTAAAAAAGTTATTTTATTTTTTGTTAGATTTTTAAAAGGGGGTTTAAGATTGGTGCGGGCTAAAGGGGCTTAAGGGGTGGTGGTGTCCTGGCTAAATTAGAAAGGACCCAAAAAGTTATCTTGAGACAAAAAAGGTTTCAAACCATTTTGCTGGGGAGTCCAGAAATATGCTTTCAAGTTAGAAGTGCTACACAGGTTCTAGCAAATCTGGAGTCCATCTAGTGTGATATCAGGACTACAAAAATGAGATGAGTGGTAAACGCCAGATACTTTTTTTTTTTTCCACGTAGTGTTTCAGCATTTCACCCAGTGACAATTCTCCAACATGTTGCAACTTTCAACTTACACTGTATTTCAGTTGCATTGAGGGAAAGTGTTGAATTCACTGTGCTCTTTTTCCATAATTAATTCTTTTGTTGCGTACTAGTTCATCTCCATTTGTTTCTGTGTAGATAATTCTTGATTTTTTTTTTTTCTCAGGGTTTGGATCTATGCTGCGAGCGCTTGGTGCTCAGATTGAAAAGACAACAAATAGAGAGGCTTGCCGAGATCTCAGTGGAAGGAGACTTCGGGATGTCAATCATGAAAAAGCGTAAGGCCTTTTCTTAGAAGCTAGAATTATAAAATAAACTGACCATGTAGTTCACTGTTAACAAAAGAGCTCAAATGACAGGCTGTTGTAGCAATGACATTTTATTTTGAAAAGTAAAAAGAGCAAAAGTGAAATCTTAAGCACAGATAGACTGCAAGCCAACAGGATTCTTCTGACTATAATTATATTACTACAAAACAGATGTGATTGTACTGCAGCCTGCTTCTGAGAGACTGTTGTGCACCTCTTGGTTTTCTCATCTGGAATTCTCACAGTTCTTTCCTCTGAAGCTGCAAGACTGTGATACTGGGGATATGTGACCTTAGTGCCGTTTCTGGCTTTTAAAATAAGCTTTACTCTCTTCTCTATAGTAGAATCTTTATATATTCCTTCAGTAATCCCCCTGAGTGTTGTTAGTTGTCTTCTCCCATTGTCTGCCATCCAAGCAGGTGGTAGATGCATTCAGTAATTGCAAAGCAACAAACTGATATTACCTTAAATGCTGGAAACACTCTCGTTTTCATGGTTCTGTCATCTGCAGGATGGCTGAATGGGTGAAGCAGCAGGCAGAACGGGAAGCAGAAAAAGAGCAAAGGCGCTTGGAAAGGCTGCAACGGAAACTTGCAGAGCCAAAGCACTTCTTTACAAATCCGGACTACCAGCAGCAGTGTCATGAAATGGCTGAGCGACTAGAAGATTCAGTCCTTAAAGGTATTGCAGTTTAACCTGACTTTCTATCCTCAAAAAATAAAGCAAACTAAAAGTCCCTATAGCCTCCCTCCAGTATGAAAATTAAAAAAAAAAAAATGCTGACAATTTTTTAAAATTTTTCTTCGGTGGCGGCTGCTTCTCTTAAATTGCGTTGAACAGCATAACACGGATACAAGTGTTTCTTCATCTTGGTATGCTACAGTGTCATCTCATAACAAAAGCAAAATTCCGTGAAGGTAGTGTTGCTAGTTCAGCTGTAAGAATTACATAATCATTTTCAATGAAATGATAAAATAGAAGCAGGTCTTACATAAAAAATAGAAATTGAATCCAACTACAAAATACCTTGTTTCACTTACTGTTCTTTGTAGTTATTTTATTTATCCGTGGATTTTTCCCTTACTGGCAGCTTGATAGTGAAACTTGAGGCTGAATAGGGTGTAGAACCTGAGAGTTTAGTTCAGGAATCCAATTTTAATTGACTCTGTGCCTTAGTAAAACCACGTCGAAAATCTTCTGCTACTACCAAGTTTATTTTGAAGCTTTGAGTCTACATGAATGTGCATCAATAGTGATTATTTTCAGTTAGTGTTTTAAATTGAGTCTGAAATTAAAAGATAAGTAGAATTTACAACATGTATGAATTGTGTACTGATGAAGTAAACTTTTAACTTTGTTTTGAAGGATTGCAGGCTACTTCAAGCAAAATAGTGTCACCAGAAAGCGGCGAGAGTCGGAAGCGTCCAGGTGAATCTGGAAAGAATGGAACAAAAGCTCGAAAAAGAAAATGTTTTTGGTAAGCATTATGTCTTGTTTTTATACTCAAGTATTAAGCCTTGAACAGGATGACAGGTTAGGTACACACAAATAAGCAACATCTTATCGGAGAGGTAGACTTAAATAGGAATAAGTAAATTGAACTTACTAAGTCAGAGAGCTGAAAGTAAATATTGCTGCATAATTCTGTCCCAACTGGAGCAGACAAACTTTATTTGCAAAAATAGGCACCCTTCCCTCCAGCCCCCCTTTCTAATATGGTTGTATTCTGCTACCTCCCATTGTCCTTTTTTTTAATTAATGAATTAAATTTACAATGAACTTAAAAGGGAGGGGGGATTATTCCCCCCCCCCCCCCCCGGCATTTTTCACCTAATGTAACATGAAAGAGAAGCCTTAATGATATCAGTGGCGTTTGGAGTAGCAATAGGCAGCACACATTTCTGTATCAGGAACGCTGTGAGAAGATAACCTCTTTTGGGGGGATGTTAGGTCCTGTTCAATATTAGCAACTCTTCATTTACTAAACTATTCTAAATAGCTGCTAGAGTAGTTCACTGCAGCTCACTGAAGTGAGTTTTGGAAAGAGAAAAGTGACAATAAGAATAATTTAAAAAAAGTAAAAATAAATGAATATTCATTAGTAACATATTGCGTGTTCCAGGCTGGGATTGGAAGGATTGGATGACCATGACAGTTCAGATTCTGAGGATGACAGTGAAGATGATTCCCCTCATGCATCTGATGGAAGTTGTCCATCAGGCAGCAGGTATCATGAAAATGCTGGAAATTCGAATGAATGTTCAAGCAGCTCTGTGGATTCGGTAGAGGATAGTCCAGCTACCAGTGCACCTGAGAAACCACTGGAGCAGCCAGAAGGTACTGGAAGAGATATACAAGGAGAGACACACTCAGGTGGGCAACCTGAAATTCCAGCTGATGAAAACAGTAAAATGACAAAGCCCTTGAAGGAAGAGGTCCAAGAAAAGAATGAGGTAACCCAAGCTCTGAAAGAAGAGGAGCAAGAAAATATTTCTTCTAAGGCACAGGAAACAAACCATTTACAGAGCGCTGTAAGTATGAAGCAGTACAAAATGTGATATGTCTCTTTCTTCAGCAGCTTTTATTCAATCACTTTTCCCTTTGTGGGTCACAGAAAAGGGGAGGGGATTTGTATCCTATGACTTCAGTGCATTAGATGTAAGTGCTTGAATTAGAATCACAGTCTCCCTAAGAAGCTAATAGAATCTTCAGAGCTTGATTCAGAGCACAAAAAATCCCAAGCTTAAAAGGAAAACCAGCGTAACTGAAGATGCATCGTGTGACTTAGGAAAATGAAATGTAGCAAGTTAATGGAAACTGCAGCCAAAGAAGGCTCTTGGTTGACAGTGTCTCCATGGAGAAAGTTGAATTGTAGTGTGGTAGCATTGTCTTGAGAGATGCTAAGTAAAATGGGTCAAGGAAGAACTTTAAGATTGAGATTTTAATAGTCTAGCGTTTCTACTAAGATGCAGTTGCCCTTCCCTGTCTAGAGTTGTTGGTCCTGAGATCCATGTTTCCCTTGAGAGTTTTTTTGTTGGTGGGGTTTTTGTTGGGGTTTTTGTTGTTTTTCCCTTCTACATAATTAGATACAGTCAGGATCCAAAATTCTTTATTGGGGGGGAAGGAAAATAAAAACCCTTCTGTAAGGTGAAAGACTCTTATCCACGCTTTTTGAAGCATTACCTAACACTGTCTAATTTGACTAATCTGATTTATAACTTAGTTTGACCTTAATGTTTATAATTTACCTCAGTGTTTAAATTAGAAGTTGTTCCAAGTAGATGCCCCCTGAACTAATCAGCTGATCGGTCTTTCTTAGTTTTTATTATAAAAAGACTCGAGCCTAGTTCATAGAGAACCCTAGTAGTCTGGTGCAAACTTCAGTTTGTCATTGACCATCAAAAGCCTGAAAGCAGCAGCTCCTTCACTAGGGACACAGAATTAGTATAAACGATGGGCTTCATCTGAACTGCAGAGGATGGTGGAAGAATGGTTTTAAAGTTGATCATCTGGTGTACGCATGGTGGAAGCAGGGCAGTAGCGTGGCCGTACCATTATCTCTGCTGACAATCTGGGTTGGTGTCATAGCCCTCAGCCAGATCAGGAGCAGTGCTGACCATGAGGTTCCTTCTCTGGTGACTGACATGAGGATGGCTGGGATTCTCTTGCTAAAGAGGCTTTGGATTAGTCTTCCAGCCAAGAAAGAATATAGCTTTTCCCACCGAATTCATGAAAGCCTGACTCATATTTGACAGTTAAAGGTGTCAATACTTGTGCTTCATTGCCCCTTGCATAATACTACTATTAGAATTTGTTGGGTGTAATGAATCTAGGTTTATTCTAGCAGTAAAACAAAATGTGGTGCTCTTTTTTTCAGGCTAAGGAGTTGCTTGGATTTTCTGCCTTGTTTCAGCTTGAGCAGAAAGTCTGCCATCAGTTACCACTACCAATGACTGAATTCTGAGAAGTGAAAGTTTAATACAGTTAAATGGCAAAAAGACCCAGGATGTAATATGATAAATTAGAACTTTGTCATCTACCATACTATTAGAGCTGGCAAATCTTAAACAGGATGTTTACCATTCTTCACTGTTTACCTTTTGCTCAGTAGTTGTGAGACTGTCTATTCCTAGAACAGGAAACTCCACCAATGCTGTGGCAGATTGTTATTGCAGGTGGAAATATTTTTATAATAGTCCTTGATGGATTTTTTTAAAAGTAGGATGAGAATAATGAGGCAACCAGTCTTTTTTTGTATACTTAGCAGGACAAAGGTTCTAATTCTGCTAGCGTTGATTATATTTGCTGAGTTCATAATGGAGTGGTCTCATTTCCCCTGCTGGTATTACTTGCTCTGAAGTCCCTTTGATAACTCCAGCATGATACGTACCCTAAGACTAATATGTGCTTTAATTATTGAACGAAGTGGTCTTAGATTTTTGTGTCCTTCTTGGTGTGTTAATGTTTGGTGTTTATTGTGTTAGTAAATTCCAGCATTTGAATTATCCAGTCTTTGTCTATATTCTTTTGTGGACAAGACCCTGGGTGTTTATATCATTTAAAATGACCAGTGCTTCTGTCTTGGAGGATGTGTACATTGCAAGCCTAAGCACATCTGCAGCTTGTCTGGACATGTTAGAGCGAGCCTTTAACTAGCTAGCAGAGGCACTGCGAGGAATAGAATTGTAGCAGCATGGTTGGACGCCGGGTACAAAGCTCACCTGAGCATTCACCCCGCTCTTGGGTGTGTTATTTCCCCTGAGATTTGCATGTTTTACAATTAGGCTGCTGGCTAGCTTCAATTTGCTTGTACATGATGCGGTAATATTTTGTCTGCGTAGCATAAGTACTGCCAATAATTATTATGTTGGCTAATATCCAGCATAATACATATTGAGACACTGCTGAACTTTATTAAGTAATTAGGAGTTTGAGATAATCCTAATTGAAGGTCTTCTGTAAAATGAAGCATTCTGTCTATACTTGTTCCTTCCCTCCCCAATCAGGAAGAAAATAATAATAGTCTGATGGGATGTTTTTCTCTTTGCAGGAGGTGGAACCAATAGACCTACTGGCATTCAACTCTGCTGCTGAATTGGAAGCCCTGGGTTTAGATAAACTGAAGATGGAGTTGATGTCTTTAGGACTGAAATGTGGAGGCACTTTAAAGGAAAGAGCAGCAAGGCTTTTTTCAGTGAGAGGTCTGTCTAGAGACCAGATCGATCCTGCTTTATTTGCAAAGCCCTCTAAAGGGAAAAAAAAGTGATTTAAAAAAAGATTATTTTGCATCCATGTGCTTTTAAATTTTTCTTACTCTGTTGTCATTATGTACTGCCACATAAAATTCTTCAGCATCCCTGGATAGTTTTTGTTCCTATTCTTAATGAAGTTCTATTAATGTAACATGGAGTTAGTTATGCGTTCAATACATTCAATGTTAAAGGAGTGAAATGTCTATCTTTTGATAAGCTTTACAAATGATTGTAACAAGTCTTATTGCAACAGGTAGAACAAACTCTCTGTATATGGAAAGAAATAATCTGAATGTTTTCTGCAAAATGGTTGTATGACACTGTCATCGCCTATTTTAAGAAAAATAGCAGTCCTTTCTTAGCTTTACATTGGCTCTCCTTTAATGAGTATTCCAGTTACCACAGTTACAACTGTCAAATGAGAAATATTGAACTTATGATCCAGGCTTAAAAGTTGAAGTTTCTTTAAATAAAAAGAACATTTTTATATGGATGAGGTCAGTACAAATAAATACACTCTGCTGTGAATTTCTGTGGGATGTCAGGTGTCAATATGATATAAATTATTAATGCGTGTAAATATTTCTTTTAGAAGAAGTTAAATAAGGGTATTTACTTATTTTGCTCTGGAAAAGTATCTGAGTGAGGGACAAGAGAGAATCACATCCTTAAGAAATTAAAAAGAAATTAAGTACACTTGCTGGCTGCTGAAGGTTAGTAAGAGATAGAGTGATCATCTGAAGCTGTATGGGAAATTTAGGATGGGTTTTAATTCTTTTTTTTTCCAATGGTAAAAGCAATGGAACTGTCTCCCAAGGACTTAAATATCTGCAGTGCTGGTGCTTTATCCTTGAGCAGTATCTGGCAGCTCAGTGCTGGGAGGTATCCCGTGAGGTGGCAAGGGCCCCTTGCTGGACAGGCAGCATGCCCGCATTTCTCCAGGTGCAGCTGCCACCTCTCTGGTTTGAGGCTTTTAAAAAGTTTCATTCAGTGCTTCGGATTTCAGATTTTACCACAATATGCTGGTGAATATTGTGTTTATGATCTGCCTATCAGATTTTCTTGTAGAGGTGCTTGAAAAATTAAAAACGATCTCTCTCCTGTTCTGACATCATACTATCCATTTATCCATACCATACCATTTTAAAGTTTGACTTGTAAAGTTTTGAATTGCAATACTGGTAGGAAATGGGCTTCAAATGCTAGGAAATCAATTCACTCATGTAGTATTTAATGTTTCTGACACAAGCAGTTTGCAAAACTGGCTGAAATATTAGATACAATCTTACGACATCTGTCCCCAGAAGCTGGGGGTTTTTTATGCTTGGAAGTTTTGGATTGAGAGAGGCTGTTAAAGCTCAAGGATTTATTCTTGACGAACTCTACAGGCAAGCTGTTCTATCAGTCCTGTTGGTGTTCACCTGACACTTTATCCTTCCCTCACCAATGTGACTTCCCAGGCACACCTTGTTATAAAATGATGTTGGAAGGTTCAGTGTCCCACAGGTTTGTGTGTGTGTGCCGGTGGGGGCCGTGGGAGCCCTGTGCCGGCGGGTGTCGCTGCGGGGCCCTGGCCCCCTCAGCAGCTGGCCGGGAGGCAGTTCTGCTGTTGTTTTGCGTAGATCCTGGTTTGTAGGAGATGGGGCTTGGCCCTACTGAGGGCAGGGGTGGGAATTGGGAAGCGTGGAATTGATTTCTAATGCAGGAGCTGGTGTCTAGGCAAGTCAAAAACACTGCACATGCTATAGTTTTTTCGACCCATAAGATGGATTTGAGAGTATTTACCTATTTGCAAGCATATTTGTTATGGTTAAATAAAAATTCTTGGTATCTTTTCAACTGAGTGTCTCCATCTTCTATACTCATGTTCACAAAATAAGCTTCATTAGCATCTCGAGGAGTTATGAAAAGGATCGGCATGTATTCACAGTTGTGGTAATTATACCATCGTACACAAACCCAGCACTTGTGGATCTGTTTGACAGAGTGTTCGGAAAACAAGTCATGGCACTTGAGGGCTAAATTGTTAAAGCACATTTAAACTGTTCTGTATTTACCTACATTTGGGATCCAAAAGTAATGAATTTAGCATTTTGCAGCTTATCATTAGTATCATCTGGTTTATACGATGAGCAGTGACTTAAATGCAGCTAATGATATAGTAGGTGAGAAGGTGCTTGGTGGCAGTAAAGCACTTGACATGTCTGACATTTTAATCTATAAGAGAGTCTTGGAAAATTTTTTGGGGAAAAAAAAAGGGTGGGGAGAGGAGAAAGACATTGAGGCTCTGCAAGTCGCATGTCACAGGGGTTGAAGTGGACCCTGGGTAGAAAGGAAATGGTTTTGCTTACAGAATAATGTTTCATTAGGAAACTGGAATGGATGGTACCTGGGAGGTCACCTCCATGTAACGAAGTTTTGCTGGTGTAAATGTGTCGCCTGGGAACGTTGCATATCGGCAGCAGTCTCGCTTGGGTGGCAAGCCTTCAGTGTGCTTACAGCCAGCTCTCATAACACGTGTACGTCACCTGGGTCAGGAGAGCCTTCAGTGATAGGAACGCACTCGGGCTCCTCTGTACTATGACAGCAGCGTGGGCCAAAAGTGAATGGGCCAGTTTAATGACGTGTTTTGGCAACGACTCTTGCCTAAGTTATTTCCCCTCGCTGCAATTGCACTCTTGCTTCAGTTGCACTGACGCAGCCGTTTCCAAGTCTACCCCATGCGTCACCTATTTGCCTTTTTTTGTTGTTGTGGGTTCCTTGTGAAACCAGATCAGTTCCCTGATGGGGCATATGATGTGGCTCTAACAAATTTGTGCCGGCACAACTGAAGTAGCATTATGTGGGGTAGGGAATAAACACTGGTTGGTGAGGGGGAACTGGAATATTTTAAACCAGCTGTAGCGCCAAACACTTTATTGGTCAACTGCATCTTCAGTAGTGCCGAAATTAAAAGAAACACCCTACATCTGTGTTAGAGGACAACAGCTTATGTGTACCTTGAACTAGCTCCATGCTTCGGCACCATTTATTTGGGAATTGTTTATCTCCTGCTGAGCTAAACAGGAACAAGCCCTTGCTGTGGGATATGCCCACATAAAGGGTTAGCCTAGAGCAATGCTGTGTCTGGAGAGCCATACGGGCGCTCACTGGCAAGGCTAGACTTTCACGTGTCCATAGGGCGTCCTTCAGAAAACAGCTGGATAACAAACAGGACTTGGACTGATCCTTCAACAGAGCAGAAACAAGCAGGTGAAGTGCTTGAAGCTTTCTTAAGAGCTTGGGCAAGAAAAGAAAGAAGTCAACAAATACCAGTTAAAAAAAAAAAAAAAAAAGGTAAAAACTTGAAACTATTCCAACCATGGTCCATTTCCAGAGGACAGAATGGCTTCAGAATAGAGGCGATCTTTCTAGTCCAGGGCCAGAGGATAATGCAGAGTTTGCAGTGCCCTGCCTGTATCTTTCTTTTCCCAAGGATTAACACAGCTTTGGATTTCAAAAGTGTTTCTGGTTGTAAATGCACCAAAACTGCGAACATCTTTCCAGAGAAAAGGTTCATGCTCCCACACAAACACTTCCCCAACAAGCAAGTGGTGTGACTTACAGAATTCTTCTGAAGTGTCATTTTAAGTGCATTTATTTCAAACATCTAGAAGATCTAGAGCACTGCCTCATGTTTCTCTTGCATTTCAGAGTTACTGACTGAAAAAAATTAGCGAAAACACTGGCACAAACCTGAGGGAGGGTTTTTCCTCACCTCTATCTATACCCTGGAAAGAAATATAGCACATATAATACACAAAATATAGCAGGGGACAGGGTAGGGACTCAGGCAAAATACTCAAATTTGATAAGAAATTGCTTCTGCCTGGCGAGTTCAGAATTGGAGCATACTGTTTCCTTCTGTGCTGCTTTCTAATAAGCCTTTGGTCTATGGGTTGCTCAGTGTGTCAGTGCCAAAAAGCAACACTCTGGACCATCTAGCATAGCCAAACAGGAGCATTCATAGCTAAATCTGAATAATAATTTTATTTCCTGGCTTCTTTCTGTGACACAAAGGACCAGAAGCTTGCTGCTGTTAAGTGAAAATTGATATTTTCATCCCAGCCCCGAAGAAAAAACTTTAGAGAAATCAAATAGCACAAAATCCCACCTGGCTTGGCTTAACAGTGTTTTGATTTCCACTAATCATTTCCATCTTGGGATCTCCCGGCAGCGTAAGGAGTACTGAAGGGTTCCTATTCCCGAGCGCACCGTGAGATTAGGGCTGATTACCTGTTCTCTAAACTGAGCCACAGGGAAGTAACTTGTGGAGGCTCAGAAAGCTCATCACCGGCAGACGGGGCAAAGCCAAAAGGCTCCTTTCCCATTTTCCTCACCTACGCAGTCCTCTGCAACGTGGACAAATAAACCGAGTGACTCAAAAGCCGCTTCAGTGTTTTGACCTAAACGGCGCTTTACTCAGAGTGTGCAGGAATCTCTTCCCGTGGCTTTCTGAGCCTGACGGCTTCTGCGTTTGCTACTGTAGGTGGCACTGAACTGACGGCGGAGACGTGTCCGGTTCCAGCGGCGCTGCTGAAACCCTCAGCCCTTGGAAGAGAACACCTGGCTGCAGGCCCTGGCTCTGCCCCGCGGTGCCTTTATGTCATTCTGCCTATACCAGAAACAGCCCAAATGAATCATTTCGATCCACCTGAAATTCCTTCTTATCCAAGATTTTGCTTTGTGGAGCACGCTGACGTTTTAAAGGTTTGTTTGTAGCGAAGCCTGTTCTCAGGAAGGTGCTATTTTTAAAATCTTAAAAAGTTCCTCCAAAACATTTAACCGGAGATGTTAAAGACTGCGCCCTAGTTAGTTAACCCAGCCACCTCAGCTGGCTTTGCTTTCAGTTATAGCTCAGCAATTAGGGTGGCTTTGCAGATTAACATACCTAATGGCACCTGAAGGTGGGGAGGTGACAACTGCTCTGACCTCCTCCTCCCGCTGCCGAGGAGGGGCTGGGCAGGGGCTGCCTAATCTGGCACGGTTAGTCTGGGTTTAGACCCAGCCGCTGGGCCTGTTTGGTGGCCCACATGTATGTGCTGCGTGTCCTGCTTCTCCGCGCTGCGTTCGCCGTGTGTCTCTAATCGGGTACGAGGAATTGGGACTTCGCACAAAACCTGGAGCGCAAAAAGGAGCACGAAGCTCTTGAAAGACCTACGTGGGATGTATGGAAAGAAGAGTGGTGTTTGTAAGGAGCCAGCCAGCTCGTGAAACATCTGCTGGCAATTTTACACATCTCAGTGAAAACATGATGTCTGGTGGGTATATAGTACCTTATGGCCTGTGTGATATTATATCCAGCAGCATACGGTAACTAGCTGAGACCTCCTAAGGGTGTCGGAGTTATTGACCACTGGGCTGGAAGTTGGCATGTCTGAGAAGGAGCGATTATGAACTGATTGCATTCATTTTCAGCAAGCAGAAAACAAACTTTTAAAGGGGATACAGGTACTTGAACTTTCAAAGGGGCAAACTTACCATCACTGAGAAAATTAGAAGAAGGAAAAATGTAAACAGAAAAACACAAACATGAGGAGTACATTTAAAACGAAATTACTAAGTAGCTTAAAAAAAAAAAAAAGCCCCAATTCAGCAATTGTCGAAAAGGATGCTGAGAGCTGTGGATGGATGACATGACTTTCCCGTGCCCAGTATCTCCAGATAAAAAACTGTTTGGTGCCCGTTCTGTACCTGCTGGGGTAGCTGTAGGAAACCCCAGCATCCACACAGCTCTGGAGTGCCCTTGTACCCCTGGAGCGTAGGCCAGAAGGCAGCAGTTGTGCATAGCTTTTTATTCCGTTTTATTCTGAAATGCGCCAATGTTGTGCAGGCTGCTGTCCTGCACCTGCTGCGGGAAGGGACAGACGAGTTCAGGTCCTGGCTGCAAATCCAGCGCTTTGCACAGGAGCTGATTTCATATTAAATTCATGGCAAAAAAACCAAGGAGCTGTGGAGACAGTTAAGAGGCTCCTCTAAAAATATCAAAGTCCTGTGGGATCTCCGCCTCGCCCCTTCTGTTTGCCCCGGGTTCCCCTTTCCCAGACTCCAGCTGTTCCCAGCCAAAGCGGAGGAGCTCCCCTGATTATCACCTTGGATGGGATGTGGATTGCGCATTTGACTTTCCACTTACACCGGCAATTAGAAGGCTGCCCTGAAAGGCAAAGTGTCAGACACTCTTGGTAGGAGTTTGTGAAATGCAAAGGGGGGAAAAAAAAAAAAGAGAGGGAGAGGAAATAAGGTCTCACCAGCAGGGTAAAGCTGCAACTTCTCAGAGATTTTGAAAGAAGATGGGAGAGCAGCCTGGGTTCAAATGAAACCGTAGAAGGATCAGACAGGGCAATGTAACTCGGATAGCAGTGGCATTTAATATGGCTTAAAACTTTTGTTATCCCCCCTAAAATGCAATGATAACGGAGAGAGAAAGTGCTGCGGTCCTGCCCAAGCCTCTCACATAAGCAAAGCTTTTGTGACACTAACAGATTTCCCCATGTCCAGCTCCGTTAAATATTGCAGGACCCCGCAGATTGCCTTGCGAGCAGTGCCATGAAGGCAGGCGAGAGCTCACGCTCCCGATAAGCTTCAGCTCAGGCGCGCTGCCACTGCGAACGCTCACACAAGAGCTTAACTTCAAGTGTGGGACTAACAGGGCTGTTGAAGCCCTTAATGTCAACAGCTCACCCCTCCTTCTCCTCGAGCACCACGCGGGCGCTCTGCGCTTTCAGTAATGCAGGAGGATGCCCGATGTTTTAATGCTGGTTTTGCCTTAAAACACCTTTATTTTTTTTTGAAATCCTTTCTGCTTGTATGTGGTTCATTATGCCGCTGGACTGCTCTTCCTTCGTTGTTTTTTGGGTTTTTTTTACAGCACAGGATAAACGTTAATGCCGAACCAGGCTGGTGCCAGGTACGTGAGATGCTCTGCCTTTCCTCAGAGGCTGTGGTGCCTCTCAGACGGAAAGGAAAACATGACAGCTTGACAGGCTTTGCGTGTGTTACAAGTTGTACCGCTATAAAAGCAGCGAGGTAGCACACAGAGGGTATCACAGCAAATGCAGCCTGGATCAAGGCTGACAGGCTGGGAGATAATTTCCTGCAGCACGGGCTGGTATCTGAAAAAGCCCCAGGTGTGGCAGTATTTCATCCACAGCCTTCTGCCTAGGAGTTTGCGCTGCAGAAATCTCTGGAGCCTTCCCCACATCAGCCCGACCTCCGAGCCTGCTGCATTTTCACTGCAAAGCCGGCTGGAGTTTGAGGAGCAGTGCCCTGTCCCCCCAAAAAGCCGGGAGTTTCAATCCAAATGTGGGTTAAAAACTAGCCACAGCATCCATCAGACTGAGACAATAGCAAAACTGGTTAACTTTTAATTAAGAAGCTTGATTTTTCAGCCACTTTAACAGATGACGGTGATGCTGTGCACAGAGTCGGGGCAGGGAGGGTCTGGGCAGTGTGGGAGTCCCCCGGAGTCCCCACGAGTGGCTGCTGGGAAGGGACAGGGGTACAGACTGCGGGCACAAAGAGGTACGGACGTGAGATGCGACATGGGTGCTAGTGATGCCCAGCCTGGCGCGTAGCCACCCGGGCTATCTGGTAGCTCATAGCTTTCTATAAATCACCTCGCCCTCAGGCCTCCGCTCCGTGCTTACCGCTGTCCCCATGGCCCTGGAGGGGACCACGCGCTGGGCTCGAGGGCTGCGAATGCAGAGGAGTGGTGGGACTGAGGAGGGAGACGCCGTGACATCCGTGCGGCTCCCCTAGCAATAAGCAAGTATCCGTGCTGGTGGCAGGGGTGGCAGGGCTTGATTGCTCACAGATTTTTGCCCTGTCCTTGCACTGCAATACCCACAGTTTTTCCCTGAGAAACACTGGGTCTCCTCGGCCACCACCTCCCCGTCTCCCCCAGCTGTCACACACACACATCCACACAAACCCACCGCTCGCTGTTACGTACCTTGTGTCCGCAGGACACCTGAGCAAAGGGAGCCAGACGCAAAGCAAGGGGAGTTGGACATGGTGCAGGATCCTGGCGGAGGGGAGCAGAAGGTTCAGCGCTTGAGTCCCCCGCTGGTCCCAGCCCCACATCCCCGCTGTGATGCTCTGCTCCCCACTTCCCGCAGGAGCCCAGCCCTCACTGCACCATGGGATTCCTCCCAGGCCTGGGGGATGATGATGTCTGGAGTCCAAGTGCTGGAGGCTGGAGGGAAGCCAGGGTTAATGCTCTTCGTTTGCAGGCAGGAACCAGTTCAAACACTTTCTTCCTCAGGAACCTGTGTGGATAAATCCTCTGCTTTGTTCTTCATGGTAATCGCTGAGCTCATGGCCTTCAGGCTATGCCCTGCCCCAAGTCAGGGTGGAGAGGAACTGGGGCTCAATGCCAATGCCACTGATATAAATGCTACATAGTGATGTGAAGGAAATGGCCAGAGATGGATCCAGCTCATCCAATTCTGATGGTGGTAACCCATGGTGCTGTAGACCAGCACTGGTGACTGTTGAGTCCATGCTTCTGGCTTTGTTTCTCCCCTTAAAGCTCTTCTTTTGCCACAGGCATTTACACAAGTGAAAGGTACCAGCCTACTCATGGGCCAAGGTGACGGCAGAGATGCCTCAGTGACCTCAGCCCTGGATTCCTGCAGGGTAGCAGGGACACTTGACATCTCAGCCTTCCTGATGAATGACCCAAAGCCACTGCAGAGTCCAACGGCTCCCTCTTTTCACCTGATCCATGGCCCATCACCACCCTGTCTAGCCAGACAAACTCATTTTGGAGTCCTCTTACCTGGTGGGTTCAGCCAGGGCCTCGGGGACCACATTGCACAGAGATGGACAGCAGCAACCACTTTGTCCCCAGAGCCACCAGTATCTCAGTAGGTTATACACTGAGGAGAGGAGTCTGATGTGAAGTGTGGAAATCATTATCATTGGTGACACCCTGGCCAACGGTTCCATACAGTTCAAAAAGGGATGAAACCCCATTATCACTGCATTTCTCCAGGGGATGTGTTGGTCAGATGTCCATGAGGAAGGGTCAGGATTAAAACGCTTCACCTGGGAAGGGAGGGGGCGTGAGGCAGCTGATCTCTTTCCGCACTACAGCTCCAGGTGATTGCCTGCAGGTTCTGGCACCGCACTGCTGCAGCTCACACAGAAAGCACCACCTCTTGCCTGTCAGATACGTTTCTAGGTTTTCTCTTCAAAAAAGCGTTGGCTTAAACTCTGCGGCAGCTCAGGGAGAAGCACTGGCGGTGTGGGCTCTGGTCCACCTGCCGATGCAGCCCAGTTCCTGCCTGAGCAGAGAAGCTTTACCAGAAGCAGACAGGACCACCCAGGTGACTGAGAAGAGCCGTTACCCCGTGTATGTTTATAGGAGCCGGGCACTAGCGTACATTCAGAAATATGACAGATTTTTTTTCCCTCCACTTTTAGAACTAGGAATAAATATAAGCAAACACATGGCTACTTTAATAACTTTATTTTATTGTTTCCTTGAGTTTGAAAGCACACAAAACATGGAAAATATCCCTAAAGTAACTGCAGTATACAACCAGAAAAATAAGGCCCTGATTCTACAAACTGTTACTCATGCGAACAATCCTAATTCCTAATATTGCCACTGACTTCAGAACTCTAAATTCTGCCTAAAACTGTGCTAAGCGCATGGTGCAAGGGCCAAAACGATAATCTTTTGGGTTCCCATAATATTTCATGTACATGTATATATGTATACGATACATACGCACATATACAAGTTCCTTTGAGCTCTAGACAATATTTTATGTACATATATGTATGTATGTAGACAATATGTATATATTCAATATGTATGTAGACAATACATACATATATTCATATACTATATATATGTACACGTGTGTGTGTGTATACAATATATACATGTAAGTGCTTCTGCTCTACAATTCACCATAAACATGACTTGGACAGACAAAGACCAAAACTTATGAAACACCATGAGTCTAAGAATGAACAGCTGAACCCACACGTTACTTCTTCACCCGGTGATGATCACTCCTCCTTTGCCTGTAGCTGTTTGCAATACTCCCGGTGTGGGGACTGAAACAAATTGGATGCAGCTCCATCAAATTCAGTGAAATTTGGCTAGCATCAAGGGGGCCTCAAGAAACGTTAGGCTCCATAGGTACCCCTCACATGGGTAGACATGAAGATGGATGCTCCTCTGAGCCCATCTATACAGACATTGTCTTTAAGTGCACCCTCTCTGCAGGGTAGTGGGGTGTGTGGTAGAGCCACAGCCCCAGCTGCTGCTGACCTTTGCAGGCAGGTATTGGGGGGTCCCCCCAGGACCTTTATCGCTGGCCTTGAGGCTGGGGACCAGGGTGGCTCCAGGCAGAGCTGTGGGGAATTGGGGGACTGGGTGGCATCCCTGTGAGACCCACGGGTCCCCGGCTGGCCACCCGCATCTCACGCCAGCGCCATGCCATCCGTAATGCAGCTGCACTTCTCAACGATCATGTTGGGAAACTCGCCTGCTTCAATCTCGGTGCGGTTGCCCCTCTTGACGAGGTACATCATGGGCAGCGGGGAGCTCTCTGTCACGGCGCAGGCGCGCTCCCCATAGCCGAAGCGCCGCAGTGGGCTGGGGGGCTGCAGGCAGCCCCCCGAGCACCGGTAAGCCTGGTACCCCGCTGGCTCGATGATCCAGTACTGCGCCCAGGTGAGCTCGCGGAAGTTGACGTAGTGTTTCTGCCGGCAGCAGGTGGACTTCCCCATCACCGCCTCCTCCTTGCAGTCCCCGGGGCCCCTGCGCACCAAGGGAGAAACAAGAACTGATGCTGTAACTGGAAACTGGAAAGGTGGGAGAAATAATCCCCATTGTTAATAGCACAGGCGGGCCCTGAGAGGGGAAACTTGGACCACGCTCAGGTTTCATTTGAATATTCAGGCGACAAATACGGGAAGAGGAGAGGTGGGATTCGGCAGCAGCTTTCCAGCTCCTCCATTACAGTGGTTTACTTGCAAGGGCAAGAGCTGCGCGTCCTGGCTTGGCACACACACTACAATAATTCAGGGGCAAATTTACAACAGAGACAGTACAGATTTAGGTTTCGTACGTACCCATAGTCTTCCAAGTCGAGGGTGTAAAGCACCAGTTCAGGTTTGCCTAGAGCTTTATCCTTGGGGTCCTGAGAGGTGAACCGCACGGCTTTGGCCATTTCTGAGGCATGGCTGCCTACCCTTTCTCCTTCAATCCAGACCTCCAGGAACATTGGCTCCCGCCTCTTGTTTCGCAGCCAGTAATGCACGGCCTGCGTCACGTCAAAGTTCTTCCAGCCTGACTCGCGTATGGGAACCAGCCTGCATGACAGGGGCTCGGCATTAGAGAAAAGCCCATCAGATAAAGCCCGGGCTCGCAGCGCTGTTATTGCAGCAGGATAATTTGCTTCCCCTAGTTTGTCACGTGCCTTGATTACATGATAATTTTTGCTGAGCGCTCTGGGCAAGCACCCATGGCAATTAACTCGCATCTCAAAAAAGAAGCATGCAGATCTAGCGGACACTGAAGGGCTAAATAAAACCCTTTGTGCGTGCTCATGTCAAGGTATTCATTCACGCTCATACAGAAATATGGCGGTGCGGGATTGTACACAGCCTCAGTATTCATGATGACAGCCCGGTAAACACCACTGCTCACACCCGCTCCTGGCCTAGCTGTATTAGGGCCATAAGTTTCTACCCACCCAGAAAATTGGTTTGATGTCTAATTCTGCCTTCAAGGGTTGTAAAACTTCCACAGAGCCCAAGGCTACAGAATCAGATGCTTTTTTTTTGCATAATTTTCTTATTTAAACCGGCTAATGAAATGGCCAATGGAAAGAATACTAGCAGCCAGTAACCTAAGTGAGGTAGAGAGTGAGAGAGAAGTGAACCAGGTGGAGGTTTTTAGAAGGGAAGACGTAGCAGTACACCATCATTTGACACAGAAATAGATTATTTCAATGAATCATCATTCATTGCAGTCTTAACCTAATATCTGTTCTTACAAACTCATTCTGGGTTTAGAGGCTATAGAGCCTGATTCTACAGATGTAAGCCCGTCAGACTGACTGGAGGCACAAACACATGACACCCAAACCCAGCCCAGAGGACCCATAACCCGTAAGCAGAGTCCTGCCTTCAGGAGAGGTCCTTTTCTTACCGTGAGTCTATCAGGGAGGTCCTGTTGGTACCATCGTGGTGCCGTTGCACCCAGTATACGCTGACTCTGGCGTTGGAGACGGGCCTGTGAGACTGCTTGGCAGGCAGGTTTGCTCTGTCCAGAGGCTTTTTGAAGAGTTTCAGTTCAGCCATTGTCACTTCACTGTTTTTAGGTATTCTGCCCTCCATGTCAAAGATCAGGTTCTGGCGCGTGGTGGTGTCAGAGTAGAGGACTTCTCCTGCCATGCCTATGCACGTTGGGAACAAAAAAGACAACCTGTCATTGCCATCCTGGTGAGCAAAGCCCCCACACTTCTCCACAATTATCATCACAACACACTCCTCCGAGCCTTTGTGGCAGACACAGCCACTAAACACACCTTTTCTAATGCATACTTGAATCAATGTCTTGCAAATGCCCTAATTATTCTTCTGTGTCTGACTCTCTGCTACCTGGAGGCCACAGAAAGAAATCTCCTATATAAGTTGCCCCCAAATTGAGCAAACACAGAAAGGTGCCCGTCTCTGTGCCCGTGTTGGGCACCAAAGCGGGAACATGAACTTGCAATGAAAAAGGGTTTTCATTTACTGCCCAAGGTGTTATGTCTTTTGAAAATGAAAAAAGCTCTGTGCAGACACCATTGTGTCTGTTTAGCTGATTTCTTCCTTGATATTTTCCCCCGACAAAAAAAAAAAAAAAAAAATAGACAGGAGACTGAAACATCCTCAAAGAGGTGTGATTGCTATTAGAAGACTTTCTGGAGTTTTGACAAAAACACTGCAATGTCTACACTTTCTACTGACATTTATTTTTTACATTGTTTTTCCACCTGCCCAAAACATTGCCTGGGTACCACGGCTTTTCTCTTCTATGAGGCTCCAGCAGCAGCCTGCCCTTTGCAAGGGCTGTGGGACCCCCCTCTCCAGGCGCAAGGAGTTAACTAACGCGTGTTAATCTTTAAGATGCTGTTACATGCACCTCTTCTACCCGGCTCAGGTTTGGACCCAGACCCAAACCTCACTCCCCCCATGGGTTTGCCTCTGCGCATCCTGCGGCCAGCTGGGCGAGGGTAGGCAGCTTCCCCTGGCAGCGGCACAGTGCTCTGCGAGTTCCCGACAGCGGCGGCAGAAACGTTACCTGCGTTGCCAGGGATCCCCCTGAGGATGCCGGCCAGGCTCGGCGAAGCTCGGCGCTTCACCCTGTGGCGCTTCAGCATGGAGATGTATTTGGTTTTTATGTGGTCTGGGATAACCAGGTCCACCAAGTCTCTCTTATGAAGTTTAGGGACCTCGGAGAGCCCCAGCTGCTTCAGTAACACCTCCTTGAACCCTTCCTGGGTAAACGCTCGGACCGTGACTACTAGGCAGAGCATGCAGAGCATCCGAGCGAACCTCGGGTCCATCCTCCTCTGTCGGGGAAGCAGCCGCCTGCGTGGCAGAGGTGGAGGGGGGATCTCCCCGGGGCTGCTCTCGGGCAGAGATGTGGTGGCAGGCTGCCTGAGCAGGATGGAGGTCCCCTGCACCGGGGTTTTATAGCCAGCCTTGTCCCACTGGCACAACAAATTCCACAAGTGGGGACGAAGCAGAGGACTTAAAAGGATCACTCCCCTGTCAGTAGACACATGCCAGTTTAACACCTTCATCCACTGCAAAGTTAATACAAGAAGGTTTAGGGGAGCTTTCAGATTCCTCCACAGGGAAGAAGTTTCCATCCTTTTTTGATTCCCTGTAAACTTTTGCCCAGAAAACTTCTGAGTGATCAGTGTCTCATGTTCAGCCTCGGTCAGGGAGGAAACACATCTGCAGAGCACATTGCTTTATGTACCACACCATATGATTCTTAAAGGAAGCGTCAATCTTTACCGCAGGGGACTTGCTACCTAAAATAGCCAATATCAATCAGGAGAATAATGCTTTAGCTGTAAGTCCTTCTTTATGGCAGGCATTAAAAAATCATTTAAAATCTTTTTTTTGGGGGTAGGTACCACTTTGATCTCTGAATATTTGTATCAAGTGTATGAATCAGGGCAGTGAATCACAGCAGTTGAATGGTTTATGGCCTTTTACGCTGCTTCTGAATCACAGAAGGTGGAAGATGTACAGGCCTGACATTTTAGAAAAACGTCCCATCACTCTTTATGGATTCCTGTGGGTTTAATAATACTTGTGCTTAAAAGAAGAAGGCTTTATATAAAGGCAGATCACCTTTCAGGAACATGAGAAACCACTCTGCTTTTCCACAACATGGATGAAGAATATTGGTATTTTGAACGCTATCAACAACCACAATAGAGAGCTGTCTCTGGAGAGCAAAGCTGACCTGGAGGCTGAGGTGGGGGGGCTGCTTGTTTGCCTTGAAGTCAACCTTTAAAATTGAAGCTCACATCCTTTGCTTCCCTGGCCTTTGCTGGCATAAGATGCGGAAGTCTATTTCTGACACCAATCCCAGGAGAAGTGAATTGAAAAAATAAAACATGGTCGATAAAAGTGTGAAGGAGCATGGCACTTGGGGCAGATTCTCATCCTCTCCAGCAGTAACAAGTACAGAAGGGCCCGAGCATACATACAAATGTCTTCAGCATCAAAAGATCTTTCGATTTCATGTGTCTCTGTGAATGAGTCAAAATTGGTCCGGCTTCATCCAATATCCAGGCTGAACGGTGTACCCTGAGAAAAGTGTGGCTGGAAATGAACTTGTACAAAAGCGTGCCGTTGTGGTTCATCCCTCATTTAAACAAGTGTCAGCTGAGGCAGCCTATTTCTTACGCAGAGGAAAGCTACAAAGCCACCTGGAGTAGCTTAACTAAAACTCCTTCTGTACTGCTCACTTTGTCTTTATAATCTTTTAAGAAAATTGTTTCCTTAAATATGATACAGTCTCCATTAGATGTTAAAGGGGCATCTTATTTAGTTGAATTGAGTTTTAAGGCTAAAATGGAAACATGGACTATAAACTAACAGTTTGTGCATGGCCCAGAGCAGTACATTATTTAATCTTTCTCTTTGTGTAGCATCTTTCTCTGAACAAATCAATATTTTCTGTTATATTTATTCCCAAGACACAAATAGCAGTGAAAAATATCCATTTCATTTGACTGCCTCAACTTTGACTCTTGTCAAAAACTCCTGCTCTTGTGAAGAAAAGGAGGGAGGGATTTTTTTTTCTGAAATCTCTGTGACTCTCTCGACCCCTTAGGAAAGCTCCGTACGCCAGGCTGTTCCCTCCGGGCTGCCTCCCCAGCTAAACAGCACATTACTGATTCTCATGGGATGGGACAAATACAGTCGCATGGTGAACTGCTTTGGAGGCTTCATTCGCAAACTGCATCTAAGCAGTGTTCAGGTGGCTGACAAAGTTTCCTTCACATACGCTCTATAAGAGCTGGCTAACTCAGTTCCAGCAGTGAATTTGTTATGTTTATATAGTGAGAGTCATGGGGATAAAACTGCAGTTCAGGCATTTGCAATGGTCTCTCTTTAAACATGTCAGAAGACCCGATCCTGTAAACCTTTACCCATCCAATTTGTCTTTGCTCTGGAGAGTAGTCCCACTATGTAGTGAGGGCTTTTCAAAAAAACATGATTACATGAAATGAAAATCCCCGATTGCTCCAGCAGCACCCGACTCTCCTGGACCTGGATGTGATTTCTCCTGTGCCTGATGTCTTATCTACCAGGACTCTTCACTGTCCAATGTGTATTGGAAGATGATTTATGGGCTTCACATGTAAAACAAAATTATTGACCAAACACAGTTGAAGCTCAGCTAAGAAGAAAACAGAGGATGTGGATTGTAGGCTTTTCACAGGAGAGTGATTATCTGGTCCAATTGGAGGATTTGCCATTCCCCCTTTGTCATGCAAACAAGAAGAAGTCAGGAATTTTATAATAGCTCTTTTTGTGTAATGTGTATTAGAACCTGCATGGCACATTCAAAATGTCAAACAGAGGATTTAAAGAGGCTGCAAGGGATGAAGTATGAGTAGCTTGCAGTTTTAATAAATGCCAGCACTTTGTGAAGAGAGAACCTCTGTATTTAAGCTTTTAATTTAAAACAATTTAACAAACAGTTCTCTAGGGCATTTGCTGGGCATATCTATGCAATGATTTTTGGTAAATAAATCCAATGGGTTAAAAGAGAAAGTGTGAATGGCTTAGCCTAATTATGTAGCTATTATCCTGGAAACAAGAATGTTTCAAATGCATTTGCAGTTTTTCAGTGAGGATCCAAATATTTAATCAAGATTTGAATTTCCGTGGACATACTTATTTTGTATTACAGTTGGGTCCATATTAAAACAGCCTTTGCTTCAGAGATGCGAAAGGCAACCATTTTTGTGTGCTCCAAGGAACGCCCTGCCTTGTGCAACAGGCTTATCATGTAGAGACGGGAGCACATCTCTGTGTTGATTTTTTACCTGTTTTTCCCCAAAGTCAGGGTCTTTTGAATCTAGGAACATGGAAATAAAAATACCAGTGGTTAAGATGCAGGGATAAACTTGCCAAGTTAAAGAAGAATTAAAGTAGAGCTGCTGTTTCTTACACTTTTTTGATCTTAAGCATGCCGAGTTTTACACAGCAAACAAAAAAACCCACAGAATAGGCTGCTCACGTGAAGTGCTGGGTTAGAGGTTTCAAAAGAGGAAGTAAACTGCAGGACGGGCATGGAGGCATGCCCCTCTCGTGCTGCCTCACCAACACACCCCACCAGCCACCAGCCGGTGTTTCAAACTTAATATTCCCACCAGCATTTCAAACCCAGGCTACACACCTTCAACTGGGATTCCACAGGCACCTTCGGCTTCCTTCTTGACTGGCACAGCCCGTTGTGCCGCTGGTGGGACCCCTGTTCCTCTGCAGGGACCGTCCCTGTGTCGAACAAGCCCAGAGAGTGAGCGTGGAGCCCCCTGAGCCCACCCCAGCAAGGTGTCCCACCGCCGGCAGGCAGCAGCCGGATTTCACTCCATCTGGGTGTAGGCCTTATTTCTGAACAGTGACCGAGGCAAAAAGCGTTTCCATTGCCAGAGAGGCAGCCCTGTACGTTGATGTTGCCTTTACGCCAGGAGGGAAGGGCAATGTACGTCTCCCTCCATCCACCTGGTGTGGCTCCGGGGACGATGCAAAAAAGAGTAGTGGTAATTCCTCAGTAAGACTCTGTTATTCCACAGGGGCCAGAGCTTTGAGAAATTTGGGAGATTCCCCTGGCACAAAGCGCAAGGGAGCAGGCCACAGGGTTGTTATCCCATTTGTTTGCCACTGTAGCTCCTAACACCACCAGCCACCAGCCTGGTCTAGAAACGCTCTGATATGTACTGTACTTGTTCCTTGAAAACGGCGTATGCCTGCTGGAAGGTACTGGGAAAGTATCTTGTTGGGGTGGTGGCTTTCCATCCTCCTCTACCTCTAGAGACAGCCGCTCTTCCGTGAGGGCATGCACAGTTTGCGCAGTGTACGGAGCCAGAATAACAGCACCCAGGGCTCTGCGGGGCCGGTATAGCTCCCTGGTGTTCGCATGGGTGCTCCCCACCGCCTCAGCCTGCTCTGCAAGAAGCTGGCGTGGAAAAGTTGCGTAAGATATGGCCTGATAGCACAAGACATCCAGCTTTAACCTGGCTCCCAGGGCCCGACTGAAAACAGCAGAGCCACTCAGTGCAGAGTGTTGATTTGCACTAAATCTTTTCTGTGCGTTCTGATTTGTTCCAAAAATTTGGCCGTGTTAATTTTTCTGCCAAAAGGCTTTGCGCTCAATCAGGTACCGCCTGACTTACCTGTCCTTACATATGCACATCCATGCATCCCTCCATCATAAAATGGACTTTATGTCTATATTGTGAACACCGGCTACCACGACTCTGGGAAAAACAACTTTATGTCCCACATCTGAGCTGAACCATGTTTATTCTGACCTGGTAGTGCACAGACCTCATACCAAAGGCACTGCAGGGACAGCCTCAGTCCCTAACGCTTACTCTGCCTGCCACCTAAGGAGCTGTTTTCAGTTGCCAATTTTGTGGTGCAAACAATCATGTATGTGCTTGAGCTGCACAGAAATTAACCAATTAATTTAATCTAGGCAAGGACATGAGCATGCTCTTCCTCATCGCCAGTCCAGGCCAGACTGAACTGGCCATCTCCAATGGAAATATCTTACAGATCACGTCCTGTTGGGTTCCTCTCACAAATGCTGGTGGCGAAGCCCCTGGCAGCAACGGGGATAATGCTCCCTTACCCATTTATCCCACAGTGTATCCAGTATAGTAAAAACCCCATTTCATTTGAGAGAGGGATTGCAAACCAGGTGTGATCTTGAGCTCAGTTCACGTAACTTCTGGTGCTGTGTATCTTAGATTGCATTGACTTAAGCACGCCTTCCATAGGCAGGCTTCTGCTTTTACTCACATGCTTGTTTTGGTCAAACAGCCCAGACAAAAGGCCGCCTGTTTGAAGAGGAATGGATAAAATGTCCGAAGTCCCACCATGTCCTTGGTCAGCTGATGTCAGCTGGCTTGCTCGCAGGGCTTGTGTTGGCAGCGTTTGCAAAGTGGCAGTGTTCTGGCAGAAAAAGAGATCTCCAAGATTGCTTTTTCTTTTTTTTTTTTTTTTTTAACAGAAAAGCAAACACAACTGTTTAAATACAGCTTTTTCTGTCCCCTCAGCAGTCTCCTCCCCGCCACCCTAGTCTGTGCCTTGTTTGTAGCTGGGGAAGCACGATTTGTTATCACTCTGATGGCTACAGAAAAGGCTGCTGGCAAAAATGCTGACATTTAGCAAATGCTGTTGAATCGGATAAATAAGCATGCGACCCTAAATTGCTTGCTTTACACCACTGTCCACTTTATTGAGGAGATCCTGAGAAATAACTGTATTTTGTAGGAGCACCACTTAATTTTCTAATAAAAGCCCGTTTATCTGCCTAGTTAAAATGCTGTTTTGGTTTTTTTACCCTCTTTGCAGCTGTGTGTTTACACTGTAAAATTTTATCTGCTTTTTTTTTTAAGAGCATATTTTTCCTGCCTTAGTGATGCAAGTGAAAGCCCACCTCTGAGCCAGGCAGGGCTGGCGATGCTCCGAGAGGCCGCACAGGCTGTCCCTGCCCTTGGCAGTGGCGGCTGCCGAGCACCAACATGCTCCAGCGAATGTCACCGGGACGTGTGTGCGAGGGAGGCATCAGTCACGCTGGAGCAAAACACGGCAGCTGAAGGTTTTAATGCACACGGCGCTATCAAGAGAGCTGGGCTTGATGTCGACGCAGCTTTGAGGCTGGACGGCTCTACGGACTTCTGAAAGTTTGGTGCGTGTCCCGTACCCCTTACAGATTCTGTGCCAAGTTTGTGTAGCAAGTGGCCTTCCAATAACCGAGAAATACCTCCGTTTTCCTGTCATGCTAATACAGTTGGAATACTATTCATATTGCATCTGTGGCATTGAGTAGCCTGGCTTAATTATGGGTTGTATTTCCTTCAGTTAATTTTAACAACTTTTGCTTCACTGAACAGAATTTCCTCTTTTGCTGTGAAAAAGAGAAAACAAATCACTTTTTCCCGACTCAGATAGATAAAGAAAGAATAACACTATATTCTAGCAGCTGTAATTTATCTCTAGTGCCAGGAGAAGCTGCAAAGGCAGAAAGATTATGAACTACATGTTAATGAAAGTTGAATAATTTGCATTACTAACTTTGCTGGAAGATGTTTTTTCTCTGCAGGCCAAAAATAAAGATGAAAGGCCAAGATGAGTGAGATCCAAAAGGAACCTTTTCTGCTAAGCGTTGTGAGCTGTCATGCAAAATAGTAATTTGTTACTTTAGTGCAAAAAAGAAAAAGGGCTGTTCCTTGCAAGGGAAATCACAAAAAAACAGTGCAAGATTGTAGAAGATAAAATTAAGTCATAACATGCACAGAGATGAGAAGATAGAATCGATAAATACTTTAGGCTTCTCTAATCGGTACATCTGACAGAGTGCGGAGTAACTGCCCAAAGGCTTCCTGTAGTCCTCACTGAGTTATTTAAAATGAACTTGACCAGTGCCTTAGCAAATATATTGATTGGAAAAAAGATACCCACAACAGCAGGAAAATGAGTTAAACTACTTACATAGTTGTTTTCCATCTGCAACATCTGCTGCTGAAGTGACTTTGGGGCTATTGCATGTCAGTAGGTTTTACACTGTGGAACATAGATGTATTCAGTTTCAAAATAATTACTTGCACATGGCTTTTTTCCTCGATGTCAACAGCACACTAGTGCCATGATCAAAAGGATGATGAAGTGGAATTCCAAATGGGTCCAGCAACACCACCAGACCTGCCTGCCTGAGCTGAGGGTGAGCTGGGCTGATACTGGGGGCAGATGCCTGACAGGTTACGGAGGGGCAGGAGATTCAAGAGGTACAAAACAATCTTCCTGGAAATGACGGTCTGGATCCCTCATCCCAATGCTTAATGTTCATTTTTTTTTAAAGAGAAAGAGCCAGGCTTAACATTAACTCATTTTTAAAAACCTAGTGAGTTGTTTACTATTTATGCTGGTTTATTATTAATCCTGTTCTTTCCATTCCTCTTCTGTCTAGATTGGGTACCTTGTTACACCTTTGAGAACGGAGTAATAACAAATATCAAAACAGTTTTCTTTTGCCTTCAAACAATGCTGCAATGTTCAGAAAGGAGGGTGTGTGGATAGACTGCTTCTACTTAAGCAGTTACTACAAAGCTGTTTTCACTTAAATATTTATATTATCGTTGTATTGCTTTTGTAACTTTTTTGGTACGTTATTACTTTTTAATGAAAAAGACTTCAGTAGGAAAGAACTGGAGAAAATACAGTTCCTTGTCTATTTGACTCCAAAACAGAACAGAAAGGGATATTTTACTTCATGGCACAGGTTAAATTATGTAATTTCCTGCCATGTACCCATATCTATGTAAACAAAGGGTATAAAGTCTCGGATTTAACATGGCCCTTGTAAGAAGTAAAATAAAGCTGTGTGACCTGACTAGTTTTAATCCTTTTAGCATTCATACTACAGGACCCTGGGAGATGCACCATGGTCATTTGATTTTAAAAGGGAATCGAGCCACACTTGGCCAGGTCACTTGAAGCGTGAAACACAAACTTCTGTTGTTTGTTTTTTGTTTTTTTTTTTCTTACCTAGCCATTTGCTTATTCAAAAGCATTAATTCAGGAATTGCCAACATTTCCACATAGCAACCAAATGCATTTCTGAACCTTTATTTTGGATTCAACACGAGATTCTGCAGGAAATGCCCTGCATTTGAAGCTGGTATCTGTCAGCTTTCCAGGTTGAATAACTATAGTAAAGACATGGTGAGCAAAATTTGCTTTATTTATGTAGCATGGCTGTTAGCTTCAGCAGTTGGCAGTACAGAATTCAGGATCCTTTGACAAATCATGCATATAGAGAACATTTTCAAAGCCACAAAAAAGAAGCCAGAGTCCATATTGCATTGATTTGAGCAAAACTTGGGTGCCTGGTCCCCCTTTTCTGGTTTGATTCTAAAACAGAGCACGGAATATTTTACCTCCGTGACAGCAAAACTAGAAATAAATTCCTACAGTCAGAACAGAGACATAGATGACCCGGGAATTAGTTTGAGATACTTACTCAGTTTGACCAGATCTGTTAGAACAGCTGAAAGGCAGACTACAGGAAAATGGTGCTTTCAATGAAGTTCAGGTTCTGCAAATCCAATGGAAGGGATTTGAAAATCACGATGTGCAGCAGACTTGGAAGACTGGCTCTCAAAACTCTTTGGAAGCTGCACTGCTTGATTTGTTCTCAGTCCCTTGTGGTAGGAAAGCTTACCTCTGGACTTCACTATGTTCCCAGGCTTGGTAAACTCTTAAACATATGCTGTTCTAAATAAGAAAAAGCTCACATTCACAATGGAACATGGAAATATACTATTGCCTGGACTTGCCTTGAAATTGATCCAGAAACTGCAGCAATTACAGAACACACTTGTCTTGTTTCCTCAGGAAAATGAATGGGAACTGGTTTCTTAACATCATTTCATATCCTCTGAGAAATGCTCTCACTGTGATAATTTGAATAATAAGTTCAAGGTCTTATATTGACGTATGAAACCCTTCCAATCTTCACAGGAACTACAGTGCAAAGGAACCACGATCAACCTGGCTTGCCATTCCCCAGAGCAGTTGGCAATTTGGGGTTTATAACCTCAGGTCTGTTCATCTCTGGACTCCGCGTGCAGCAGTGTCAGCTCACACCTACTCTCTCAGCTCTGCCCGTACAGTCCCAGGAACTGGTCCAGACAGGGTGTAAAAGAAAAGGTACACTGTGTTGTGAAGGCAGGAATAGTTTGCCTAGGTGCTCCAATGCAACGTGGACTCTTTCTTCTGCCCTGAGTCTGTCTCACTCCAGAAACTCCCACAAAGTGGTTGTGCCACTTCACAGGACCTCCTTTTAACTCCTCCCAAATTAATTCTAATCACTCGCTTCATTATAATCTGGCACATAATCTGAATATATAAACATCTGCTTTACTAAAACTGTACAGAATATCAATAGGAAGGGAGTGCTGAAAAGATTTGGGCTCTCTTCCCAGTTCTGTCCCTGAGTCAGGGTAATGACCTTGAGCAAATTGCCTTGGCCAAAATTTCCAAGTCCATATTTAGGCACCAAAATAAATAACCTGATTTTCAAAGGCACCAGCCAACCACAGCTTCTATCAACAAAACCCTAATCACCAATTGACTGTAACAATTACTGTACATAAAGTATCTTAGTAAAACAAGAGATATCCCTCTTGCCATCTGTTACTGCTTACTTACAGGGAAGAAAGTTCTCCATTGATCCACAGATCACCCATGTGTTTAAGCTCAGCTTGCAGTGACAACATTACTTTCCCTTTTTACACAGATCTGGCCACACTCTTACTCTTGAGGCAATGTCAAACATGCTGTGTACAGCTGAAAGAGATGCAAGGGAATACCTTTATACCCTTTTGCATATATTTGAAAGGAGAAAGATGGAACAGAGAGGAAAGAAAGTGATCCAGAGAAAATAAAATCATCACAAAGAAGGAAATATGAGAAAGGATGAATGGGAGGAGGAAATAAACTACTACAGAAAGAGGAATGGAAGTGGGTAGGGTGGGGTAAGAATGGGAAAGTCAGAAGGCATGGTGATAATATGTCCAACAGGTGATCACATGTCAAGGAATGGCCAGTATTTAGGCAACTCTTCTGCTTCCCGAAAGCGTAGGTGCCAGAAAGTGCCCAGCGAGGACCCAGATGCCTGCAGTGTGCCTCGAGCAGCAGCCGTGCGATTGGAACTGGTTGGGTGCTGCTGCACCCCACCATTCCAGTCGCGCTGCAGTAAAGCCAGGCCTTGGATGCAGGATCTTCCCGGCTGGAAAAAGCCACACTGCCCTTGGTCATGGCTGTTTGCCGGCGCCACAGCTCTTCACGGCTTCCTGCTTAAGCCACTTTGCATCCTGTCACAAATCAGGACACTTGTGCCTGGCATACCCAGCACCTGACCCCCTGCTTAGGCTCACCAGCATCATCTTGCTGTCATTAGTGGCCCCCCGCGCTCGCCCGCTGCGGCGTGTATCTGCAAAGGAGCCAGGGCGCTGCTGCAGTGGAAAACCTAACAGGGACCTTCTCGGTTCTTTGCAAAGCTGAAATCTGTATTTAACACATCAGGCCTACTTCTAAAGGCTGAGACACACAAATCTACAGAGATAATTATTGGTGCAAGCTCCTAGGCAGAGCACAGATGCTAATAAAGTGTAACTCCTAACTCCGCTGCTTCTAGTTTGCTTTGAGTTAACCTGAGATTAAAATAAAATCAAAGCTCTTTGAAATCCTCAGTCTGTACTCTGAATTTTTTTCATCTGTAAGCCCAGGAGTGGGAAGGGGGAATTCTTGCCCAAGGGAAAATAAAAGATTACTCATTTTAAAAGTCCTTTAAAAATGACTTAATCCAGATTTCTATTCAAATATATTCTTATTTTTTAAAACATACTTATTTAAATTATAACCACCTATATTAAGCCTTAAGGTTTTGACACATTAAAAATATTGCAAATTACATTTATAAATGTTCAAGCAGTGTGTTTGATGCTGACATTTCAAGGGAAGTCAAACCAGTGAACCAGGAAGGGTCATCACCAAGGCCTTGGAACCCAAGCCCAAAAGCTGGGGATCGCACCGGTCTCTTTGCAGATAGGGAGCGGATAAAGCAGACTAACCAGTTTAATGACTAGTTTGCTCAAAGTTGTCAAACCGAGTAGAATTGTGAAAAAAAAAAAAAAAAAAAAAAAAGGAAAAACTAGTTTTCCCCTTCTGATTTATTCTGATCAAAAAACGGATTTGGGAGGTTAGTTAACAAAAGTTTACTTTCAATCCTCGGCTCCAGCAAACCCTGCTGACTTGACCCTCCTATGGCTGAAACTGCAAGATTTCCTGGAGTGTTTTGTGGCTCCTGCACAAACAATCACCCAGCCTCCTGCTCCAGAGAAAGCAGAGCCTAAGGCAAGGATGTGATGTCTGTCCAGGTCTCACCCCAGTACTGTTGCAGCAAGAGTTACTACATACGGTCGGGACAGCTATGGAGCACGGAGGGTCTTGAGGACAGTAGAGTTCTTTGCTAAAACTAATGTATATTGTACCCAAGAACAACAAAACATTACCAGCTGTAAGAGGTTTGATATTTTATGCTGGTGACAAATACACCTGCGCCCTGATTCACCTAAATCCAACGGGTCACGTGGCCAGGTTCTGTCCTCTGCAGTGGGAGAGAGCAGATTGTGACAGATGGTTTCTCCATCTCCCTCTCTCAGGGAGTTGCCTTAATTATAGTTAGTGCTATGCCACCTATGCATTAACTGCCTTCAGCTTCTATACACACAGGGTTAACGCACGGATAGACATTAAGATAATATGTATATTCAGAAAACAATGAAGTCATCCATGTTTCAGGTCACCTAGTCCTAGTTTTGTACCAAAGTGTGTCACATCAACAGCAGTTGCATTTCAACAAGCTAATAATAAACCTAAAAATCCTATTTATCAGCAAAAGACTCTCCACAGCTGCAACTATCTGCAAAACAGGGGTTTAAAGCCTCACACTACATATAGGTCAGTGATGAGGAAGTCGACGCATTGCCCCCTGGTAAGGCCTGTCTTAGCCTATGGCAAAGTTTGGCAGTTGTCGCGGCTGGGTTTGGCAGTATTTGTAGCTGGGGTATCGGTACAGAAGCCTCGGACCACTCACAGGGACACCTCTTTAGATATAACCAGGATGATCAAAAACAATGAGCTCAGTACACAAAGTAAGGACAACACTTTACCATTTCATAAATCAAGTTTAAATGCAAAATATATTGCAATGAGCTTATTTTTCTCTCCTGTACATTTCTGACGTACTTTTCAGTATTGCTATTTTAGATTGTGCATTTTAATAAAATTCCAGTTTTCATCCAAAAATAACCCGACGAAGATCATGAGAAAAATTAGTCATGCTCAAGTATCAATACCAACGCCCCATTCACCATTTCCTGTCTGACACAAAATGTAAAAGAAAGGCGAGGCAAATTTCTATCGTATATTGCTAGATACAATTGGTTAAATATTTTTTATAATAGTAAATTGTCTTGATTAATAGAAATACATTCCAACTTTAATGCAAGGCTATTTCTACCTTGAAAATCAACATATTATCTATGAATGAGAAGGAGCACTACAAAAATAATGAATAAGTATAGAGAGAAGCCAAGTGTAAATTGTTAATTTAAGTCAACACTTGCTGCTTGCTTATTTGCATTATGATTAGAGTTCGTTTAAGTCTGTCTATCTGACTAGGTTTTTCTATTTGTTTGTTTTTATTAAAAACATATTAATGCTCAGGCCTTTCGAAGGAAGACTCCATAATGCCCACACTAAGTCCTCTGGTATACTGAGGCTTGTAAACAGATTGCTAGATGAAGGCAAAGATTAAAAGATAGCAAAGGGCCGCCAGGCTAGAAGCCTGAATTAAATCCATTAAGATATATTTGAATAGGCAGATAAGTGAGGAACAGCAAGCTGGGCTGATGAGTTTCTTCAGAGAGAAGAAACCACGGCGAGAGCTGCCACGCATGGTAAAGCATCAGGCCACCTGCTACTCACATCCAGAGACTATTGATGTCCTGGTGGGAGTTCACCCATCAAGGGAAGTCCTGCTGTGATAAATCAAACTGAAGTGAAGCACAGTTCTTCAGCCATAAGGTCATTTAATAAAGTAAGGGAAGAGTCACACACGTAAGTGTAAATACCCCGCACACTTGTTCAACTTGGTGCTAAAGAGCTGCTGAAGTGGATATGGAACATGCAAAATACGAGAAAGATGGAAGAATTTTAAATTCTGTTGACCTGCTCCCTAGGTCCTGAGGCTGGATTTCCATCTGCTCTAGCAACATAATTAAACGTTTGCTAACTAATGACAGTATGTGGCTTTTGTCACCAAAAGAACAGACAGTGGTAAACAAAACCCTATTTACAAGAGGTAGGGAGGAGGGAAATGTGACTCTGCTGTTGAAATTAGAGATAAACAAAATCACACCACTTAGCTAAAGAGCCTGTCTAGACAGAGGAAGAAAAAAACCAAATGACAAAAGCTTGATGTTATTTTTTGTGAGAAAGAGAGGGAAAAATTATTTTGTGGCTGGGCAAAATTCTTCAAAACGAAGAATGTCAAAACGACAATGTCAAGATCACTGAACATCACCTATTTTACACTACACAATAAGAAAGCCAGAGCAGGGCCTTCTTAATTCTGAAAAATAAGACAAGAATCAAAACTACAAACAGCCTAGGAAATAAGTGAGAAAATCAACCAAACAGATTTTGGTCCTAGAAGTCTAAGAGCTGCAAGTGTACACTGAGGCTTCACATACATGGCAGATCTACTCTGCTGCAGCTACATCAGTAAAATTTAATTTAAAAGAAAGTGGTTATAACTATTCCACTTTGGATTCCCATTTTGAAATAAACTGTCCACAGGAAGCATTATTCCAGAAAAGTCAGGACGGAATAATTACTCTACTATACTCATGCCAAACAACTTTCCCACCAACATAGCCCTAAGTAGAAGAGAGTGTGTTTTAAAGTTAAAATCATTAACATCATTCAACAATAGTGGAATTTCTTTATTCCAGCAGTGAGTCTGAACCACTCTGCTTTGAGCTGAGGACTTCTATGTCATTTTCTAACAAACACAAATGTTTACGGCCAATTTAAAATCCCAGATTATCTACAAAGCAGCTGCTAGTTAAAATACGAAATCGTGTCCTGAGACATCTCCCGGTTACTGCAGGTAACTGGGACTTTTTGCCTTCTTGCAGGATGGAGTGGAGGAAGGCACACAGCACATGTACAGCCCAACGCTGCTCTCCACTGAGCAGGCATTCCTGAAAAGCGAAGCAGGGATTTGACAGAGTGAAGCAATTGTGGATTAATAAAATGGCAGGGAGCAGGACAGCAGGTACGCATGCAGGGCCCTAAGCAGTACACACAGTTTGAACACATGGGGACGTATGGAGTTGAAGATGGAGAGGCAGGAACAGGACTGTCAACTAGAGTAGATGCTGGCTTCTTGGCAGCTGGGGTGCTCATTTCTTTTGAACATAAAAGTCAACAGATCACTGAGTACTGGCCTGAGATTTTGATCAGTGTAACATCAGATTGAATCTTGCAAACGCCGTGATGATTTTGGTTGTTTTTAGAGTGGACCACTGTTCTGAAACACCACTGCTGCTTCATCCACAAAACTGGAGGTAGGGTGCAAGTCTCTGAAAGCAAGCGATCCCCCTGCCTCCCCCCGAGCAGTTACATTTTCGTCTTTATCATAATCTTCTTCCTCAGATGCCTGCTACTCATTGAGGTCAATCATGCCAATCAGGGGCAAAGGATGAAGACACAGGAGGAGGATGATGGTTGGCAATTCTGGGTATCAAAGGGCTGTTGAGGGAACACTAAAATAAAAGGTAGAGAAGAGGCGGATGGTGGGGCATTGCTGTACAGTGTTTCTGGCTTGCTGGCTGGAAGCAATTAACTCCCGGAAAGGACAGGACGTCCCTGTGGGCATCTGGGAACCAGTCTCATCCCAGACCCTGTCATAGACATGTTAAGTGCAACTCCCTAGGTCTCATTTTTTTCCAATTTACAACATTTGGATGCTATTTCTCTCTTTATAGGTGTGTGCGGAGAGAAGGGGCTTTGAACATTTCATGGAACATTCATATTACTGCTATTACTTAGTTTATTTCAGAGTTACCTATCTTAGCGCATGGCCTGCTCCTCTTGTACCTGCACTCCTGAAATCTCACATACCTTCCTCCTTTTTTGCTATAAAAAGCTCTGTTTGGGTCTGTGTGGGTTTTTTGTTTTTTTTTTTAATGTTAATGGGTAATGTGAGTCACAGAGGCCCAAAAGGGTTTCCTCCAAACCAGAGCACTGCAGTCCACGCTGACATTAACGTTGAGAAATCACCAGGTAGTGAGGAAACCCTTCATCCTTCACCGGAGCGTTGGTCTTTAGGGTCCAGCGCTCGTAGATTCTCGTAGATCAGCTATGAACTAAAATAACTGCTGTTAAACCACTACAGGCGTGATTTCCGCAGTACTGCAGGAAGGCCGAAGCCTGGCTCGGGACGCCCTAAAGGCAGACGCAGGCCTCCGACTCCCAAGCCCTTTGCCGGGCAGGAATACATGGCCCAGCTCCCGGCACAGCTCCCGGCCTCTCCTCCGCCAGGACAGAACCCCGCCGGACGAGGCGAGGGCACTGCGTCTCCCGACCGCCATGTCAGGCTGGCGGCAGGTGACACGGGGCAGCAGCGCAAGGAAAATGACGGCGACATAGCCACCCACACCCCGTTTTTACTACGGGTTCCCCTCCCTGAGGGAAGCGGCACTTCAGGGTGTGTAAGAGCAAGGCTGGAGAGGCGAAGGGCGGCGATGTCCCCACCGAAACCGCCAACCGCCTTCGGGGCTGTGCTGCCCCGTGAGGGAGGGAAGAGGGCGGGGGACGCATGGCCGCCGCCCCGGTCGCCAACCGCCGGCCCCAGCCCGTCCCGTCCCGTCCCGGCGGCGGGGCCCGTCCCGGCCACGCATGCGCGGCTCCCGGGACTTGTTGCTGGGGCTCGTCACTCCGAGAGCGGGACGCTGGGTCCGCCCCGTGTGGTGACCGGGCGAGAGGGGAGGGGGAGGCCGCCGGCCGCCCCGGTGCAGGTAATGGAGGGAGGGAGTCGAGGGAGCGGCGCGGCCGTGGCCGGCGGCGTCGTGTGGAGACGGGCCGGGCCGGGGTTGCGTGAGGCGGCCGCGGGGCAGGTCCGGCCGCGGGGAGGGGAGCCCTGAGGGGCGGCCGCCGGGGCGCGGGCTGTGCTGCCGGCGCGGGCCGGGGCCGGGGCCCACCGCCTCCCGGCCCTCCTGAGGAAAGGGCCGTCTCCTGGGGGCCTCCTCCTCGCTCTCCCCGGCTGCTTTCTGGCTACTGGAGCCCGCACCGGTGCTCGCCTTCCCCTCTACGGGCGGCGAAGTGCGGCTGGTGGCGTGCTGCTTGGGTGGGAGCGGCAAAACCCCACCCGTGGGAGGTCTCGCCGTGCTCGTTATCTTCCCGGCAGCTGGCTCGTTTAAAAACGATAGCTTTTCCAGAGTTGGAAGCTGCGGCTGATAAGATCCGGTGTGCCATCTCTGCAGTTGTTGTGGCGAGGGGTTTCCCAAAATGCTTTATTCAAAAATAACTTCTGTCAGCCCTAAGTTTCAGTCCTTAGAAAGCAAGGATGGATTAGGTGGCACAAATTTTGTGTGGTGGTGTCTTTTTTTGTTGTTGTTCTTGGGTTTTCTTTTCTTTTTTTTTCCTGTGCTGAAACACGGTCAGTTGGGCCAAAATTTCTTCCCTGCTGTGTCACGCAGTCCCAACATTTAGTAAATGCTCTTTTTGGGAGGAGTATTCTCCGTGTTGTTTTCCTGCTGTTTAAAGGGAGAACTTGTAGTTATTCGTAATCTTGTTCTGGTTTTGTTTTGCTTTCAGCATCCAGAGTAGCGCTGTGATCAGAGACATGTGCGTTCCTCTTACAGAGGCATGATATCAGAAAAGTAGTGTCCCTGGACCTGTGATGAGGACCTACAATATTTGCTTTCAAAGGATAGAGTTTTTGGGGGTATGCTTTCTTTATGAATTTGTCAGTCAGAAGTGTGTTCTGCAGGAAGCGTGCTTTTGGCCCAAGTACATGGGAACTATCAAGTTAATAAGATCCAAGAAATGGAATGTTTGAAGTGGAAAGCCCCAAAATAAGTGAGAAATTGCCTGCACTGATAAAAAGACCTTTTTATCAATAGCCAAATCTTGTGCATTCTTGTATGTTACCACATTATCTGAGTAGGTCAGTTGAATAAAATGAGGTAGATGGCTGTTCTCTTCGAAAATTAGAAATACTGTTTGTTCTTTCTTGTTCATGATGTACTGTAATTACTGTGCTGTTCTTTCAGTTGAATTCCCTTATTAAGAAAGGAAGATTCCACAATATTCCAAGAACAGAGAGGAATTTGTGTGTATTTGTGTAGTAGTTCTTTTCAGTGGAATTAGTGGCAAATTTGTTAATAATCTCAAGGTCTTGAGATTTGAATACAAAGTTCACAAGCTAGTACGTTCACACATGCCCATCAACTAGGAGCAAAACTTTCAAACTGCTGTTGTTGGAATATCTAATGCCCCGTGTTACTCTTAGAATTGGGATCCAGGCTGGAATAAGTAGTTTGATGTTACAGATTAGAAGACAGAGAAGTTTGTTTTGTGTGGGTCTTCTGTAGTCTTCCTTAGATGTCTGTAGAGGATGTGGTTGGCTAGATGTCTGGAATTCTGGCTTGGGCACTGCTAGTAACTGAGCCTGTCAGTTATTGCGAAATATTTTACAGGAGAAGCGGGAGGATTGTCAAATACGACTTCTCTTGCAAAGTAGTTTCCTGCCGTTTTTATACTTGTAATATTAGTACATCTTGCAAATACCAGGCCAGCTTTTCACATGGTTGTTTCACTTTTTCTTTTCTTTTCTTCCCTTTTCTTTTTTTTTTTTTTTAAGGGAAAGACAAAATGAACCCTTTCTTTTTTCTGGGTTTTGGACATTCTCATCTCGTCTACTTCTGGAACAGAAGTGTACCTTTCAACTCAACAAATGAGACATACTGCTACAGCACTGCCCGGGGCAGCACGGTGCTCCAAGGAGTAACTTTTGGTGGAATCCCAACTGTCCTGCTGCTTGATGTAACCTTCTTTTTTGTAAGCTCAGTTTCTGTTTCTTGTATTGAAAATACTTCTGGCCTTCTCAAAAGTTAGATTGTTCAGAATTCTCTTATTTATCAGGTAGAGATTTGTTTCTGAGAGTCTTCAGGGTAAGAGATGTGCTAAGGCCATGCTGAGAACATCAAAGCACTTTTCAAGTGTTGATAAAGGTTCACATACATGTGGGATGACAGTGTCACTGTATGTTGGATGTGTAGATGCAGAGAGAGTGCAGTGTCATAGGGTCTGTATGCGGGGTCATGGTGAGTTTGTAGCGGTAGCTCAAATTGCTATGTTTTGTCTTAACTACAAGAACATTTATTCCTTAGTCTGGGTACATTTTCAGGAAGGGAACACCATTACTAACTTAACTGGGTTTTTTCAAAAGGATATACAATATGGAAAACCTGTAATTTCAAAAACTTTTTTAAAATTAGATTTCCTGAAGCTGTCAAGGAAATAATGTACTGATCAGCTCAGTCCTGACAAAAAGAGGAATAGGATTACTTTGTGGCCTGGAGGCTCAGGGCAGGCCTGAGACTCCAATAAAACTTACGGTTATTTCTGTAAGTTTGGTCTAGATGGTCTTAAGCCACCAGAAGAGCTGCAGACCTGCAAATTGGCTTTATAAGTGAGGTTTGTGGTAGTAAAATGAGACTACAGGGATGACACAGTTCCTGAGTTCTAGAAAGCTACTGTGGAGAAACTTAAAACTACCTGTGTAGGATCTGAGCTGGCAGTTCTGTAGGAACGTAGAGGATGTTCCTAAAAGTTATGTAGTAGCATTCTTTGCTATTGATTTGGTGTATGCAGCATGCCACCATAAATGCATTTTCTGAGGATGTACAGTATTTACTGCTCTGTGCGACTCATGGCACAGCATTTAATATGGTTTAGTTGGAATGTTTGGCGGGACTTTTTTTTTTTTTAAAGCTGCAATTGAATTTTAAGGTACTGAGTCTCTGCTTTTGAGTTTCTTGGTTTCTTGCTATTGAACTCTCCTCTCAAACAGCGTTAGGTAAGAAGCAGTGTAAAAGGTTCTTCTCTTCTTCAAGTACTGAGTACTGCAATTTATTTAGCAACTGCTATATTCCTATTTTCATGACAAGTTTACTGCAGATCCCTTTAGTAACTGACAGTTGATGGGTTTATGAATATTCTTTCTAGGCTGGTTTGCTAAGGAAGTGAGGTTTATATATTGCATTGTCATCCTTTTTTTGTCTGGCAGTTCCTCCTAACAACCATAGCATACGTTGGCCAATTTCAACCGAAGTTGTCAAAGAGTCTAGAGAACTTTCCTGCTTGCATGAAGTTTAATGGCCAGATGAAGGAGGAAGATTAAATTGATATTCCCTGTTGGGAGGAAGGCTCTTATAAGAAGGTTATATTCATTGTGAAATACGGAAATTAGCTGTGTAATCTTGACACGCAGATAATCTTGACATGTATCCTGGCTGGCCAGTCGGTATTGCACAGATCCAAATAAATTACATCACTAGCACCACTTTCTAGCCAAACAGGTATGGGGTGTAGGAGGGGCTAGAAGGTGAGGGCGTATGCTACATATGCATAGAAAACAGGCCTTGTTACTTCTGCTCTATTGCTTCATACAGAGCAACTTGTTTCTTAAAAGGAAAAAAGAAATGCGTCTGTAAATACATAGTGTGTAGGGTGTTTTTGTCTTGTTTTCTTAGCCTCTTCCAAAAAGTGAAAATGCAGGGGGGAGGTAAAAAAATACATTGCAGAGATCAAATATAAGTTTGTGGGTTTTATGAATTATAATAATATATTACCTTTGCTGAGGAAAAAAATAATTCTCATACTTAAGAAAAGAGTTGAGCCCCCTGCAGCCTGTTTATCTTACTTTTTAAAAATAAAATAAAATTGCAAATCTTCATCATAGCTCTGGTCGTTAAGTAATGCATAGTAGTAAAGGTGTATTTATGAAGGTTACGACTTCCTCTGAAGTACTACTTGCTACTTTTCCTGTCAGAAACCTTCATATACTTGCAGTTCAGAAGTATTTTTGCATGCGGTTCTCCTCCTTTATGAATTAGAGGAGGAAGACAGGTGTTCTGATCCTTGGGTCCCAGACAGGTTGGTTTGTAGCATGGCCACCATTGGATTGGTTAACATATGACAGTTGATTTAGGAGCTAGAACAGCATTTTTTGACAGTTCCTATACATGTAAGAGTAATTATTATGAAGTAAAAAAATAAATATGCAAAGATCTTTGTTTTTTATTTTCTAGATTTTAATATTACTGTTTTCCATCATAAGAAAGAGATTTTGGGACTACGGTCGTGTTGCTCTGGTGTCAGAAGCTCAAAGGTAAAAAATATATGCAGATTGATTTGTTGAAACCGTTTGGGGACTATGGAAGTAGGTACACTAAATAGGGCTTAAATTAAGGACATTTGTATCAATTAGATATGTTTATAATCACATGCACATATTTGTTAAAAATGGCCTCAATGCTGCTTTGTGTGAAATATGTACCACTCAGAGTTACTCTTCATGGTTTCAGTAATAAATTTGTGTTTGGCACTGTCACGAATTTCATTCTACAGTTGTGGGTTAAGGAAGTGGAGGTAAGAAAATAGGCTGCTTGTCTGCTAAAGTGTCACATAACTACAGGTTGATGTTTACAGTTTGTCTCCGATAGAAGGATATTAACTATTTTGTTTATCTTGGCTGTAGCCCAGTGTCTTCCCAGAGCTCCCTATGTAGCCCGTGCCGTATTTCTGAAGGGTTTAAAAATAAAAAAGAAATGTATTGTTGCAGGTTTCTGAAATTCTTGACTAATTTTTAGTAATACTGCAAGTGAGCTTTTGATTATTTTTTTTTTTTTAATATTACTTCTACAGGATGATGTTTAAAAGCTAGCTGTCTATTTATGAAGTGGGTAAACTTTTAACAGCGAGCCTCCTGCTGGTGTTGGTGGTGTAACGAAGTTGTAGTAAATTCACAATTATGCCACAGGAAAGGACTCAATATGTGGGTTTAGGTGTAATCCATGTACAATTGTGAAAAATAGATGGCAAAAAAAAAAAAAGGGCAATAACTGAGGCAGCAAGAATGAAGATGCTCTGGTACAGGCGTTCATGTGGTCTGTGGAGGCCTGCATGGGACAAAGGCTCCCAGGTGTCTGCTCAAGGACCCATATGTCATTGTCCCTGCTGGACTGTGACCTGAGCCAGCTAGGTCAAAATTATCATACATACCTCTATGAATGCACTCCATTTTAACATGTGTTGTCCTGTAATTACGGGCTTATCACCATTTTGACACTTTTAACAACAAACTAAAACCAGACACTTTGCTATATTTGAGGGCTACAGAGTCCCTCAACGTTTCTAGCCTTACTACAGGACTGAATTTGTGTGAGGAGGTGGCCCTGCAGGTAACGCATTTAATTGTGCAGAGAAGTTCTGAGTACTGGCTGTAAGATGAAGGAAGAGAGGTGGAGGGAAAAGAGGTGATGTCTTGTAATGAGGAATATCTGAACAGGAAGCTACCTTGCAAATCTGATCCTTGCTAGGCTTCCAGAACCTGTGTTGCATTCTTTTATGTTACTGTGGTTTAATATCCCAATAAAACATAGTTTTCTTTCTAGTTGAGTTAAGTGGTCTCCTGTCAGGAGCTCACATGTCCTCCCTTTTCAACATGAGACACAGAAGAGGTTTCTATAATTAAGCATGTGCTACAAGATTAAAACCACAGCTTTCATAAGTGAAAGGGGTTTTTTTGTACTAGTTTCCTTAGTTACTTCAGAATTGTTAAAGTTTTAAAAATTCTGTGGAATTCCATCTTCTGTTAGTAAAGAAGCTTAAAAATGTCATTTAATGTATTTTAGTGAATCACGATACAACCGATTGTCAACATCTTCATCAGTACCTGAAGATCTTGAATATGATAGGGTAAGTATTCTAGAGTTTTGGTATGATTTTTTTAAATGTAAACCATTTAATGGCATCGGTTATAATTTGCCATTCTACCTAGCCCAATGAACCAGTCATTAAACTGGAAGACCATCTATATGCAAAAATTAGTAATGCATTTCCTGACAAACTATGGCTGTATCACAAACCAGTACCTTCTGTCGTTGTTTTTAAGTGACTTTTTAATTGCGAGGGGGACTATATGTTAGAGTTTCAAAGGGGAGGTGGGGAAGAAAAGAGACTACTAAATAATTTGGACTTAAATAACAGTTCAAAAAGTTACATTATGTTCACGCTGGATGCAAGTGTGAGGCTAGTAATAATGTCATGTGCTCTTAATATTAAAACTGGTTTGACCAAAAAATTTTCTTCCGCTCCGGACTTTTAATTGGTTCCATCTATGGTCTCTCTGGAGTCTTTGAGTTCACATATCTCTATTATTTTGTGTTGCGGCTTCGGAATAAACCATGTGAGAGCTGTCCAGTGGTGGCAGCCTACATTTTATATATGTATCAATTTAATATCTAGCCTTGCAACTAAATAATTGTGTGAGCATCAAAAGCCTACTGGTGTTTGATCAGGATTGCTCTGCTATTTGTGTAGTTCTCTTCCTCTTTTTAAAAACCCTAAAGCAACTTCATCATTGCAACTGTTGAATAAAAATGTGTCTCTTTAGCTTGATACTATTCACTTGAAAGAAGAGGCCTTTCGAGAGACAAGATTTTTTGAACCATGCTGGAACGTTCAGTGAGAAGTGATCTCTGCTGTACAGTTTCATAGGAGGATTTGTAAATCTGTGCAAGAAGCCTTTTTGTTAACGTAATCACAGCATTGTTTCTAAATACTGTTTAAGTGATTAACTTCTATTAGACTCTCACGGAACTTGTCTCTGAAATTGGAGAGTCTCTGGAAATGGTTTTGGGAAAAAATAATCACCTTTTCTGCTCGAAAACAATCCTTTAAAAAAAAATCCTTAGAAGCCTCAATCTTAACTTCTGTTCATTGGAGGTGGCACACTTGTATAAATTTAGGAAGCCCGAGGAATAAACACGCAAGTAATAAAAAAACCCACCCTTAAATACTCTCTGAAGACAAATATGAATTACCTTGTAAAAAGTATGTAGAACATGAGGTATTTTTCTGTATGTTTCTAAATGATGATTTCAGAGCAACAAACTGCCAGCTCTTTAACTAAGAGAGTGTCTTAATAGAAACACTTCCCTTAATTGTACTGATTAGAGACTATATTTTTTTGTATGTTAGCTCCTAAAAACTTCCTTCTTTATTTATAGGGGTTTTGTTCTTGGATGACAGCTGCTTTTCGGATGCAGTAAGTGTATGAAACAGAAATAGTGAGCTGTGGTTTGCTTTGCTCTCTTTTTTAATAAAAAAGGGGGGTTGCATTCAATAAAATGTGGGTGTGTTTGGGTTTGTGTTTTTTTCCTTCAGTAGATAGAATTTAATACAAACAGTGATACAGGTGCCTCTGGTGGGGTGGAAAAAGAATATGAAAGCAAGGTCAGCTTATGGGAATACTTCTTCAGGATACAGTCGTCCTTCTGCTAGCAATCCAGGGAGTTCCTGATCTTGGGCCAGTGTGTGAACCTAGGTGAATCTGTGACATTTATGGATTCTGAGCTAATAACTAGGCTCTAGGCGTTTACCCTTCAAAGAGTACTGTGTGGGTGTTTCCCTGTTTGAAGCCAGTAGGGCCCCAGGCAGGAAAGAGGATTTCCCTGCAAGGGTTTCTGTGGAGAACTGGTGGTTTAGTTGGGGCTGGAATTGCCTAACTAGGAAAAGCCCATCCCACTGTTTCCCAGAAACTGAGCATTAGACGTGTGATGTTTGTGTCTCTTGGGGCTTAGTAAATCATGATTTTAAAAAATGATTTTAAAAATTTAAAGGTAAACTTAATCAATTTCTATCTTGGGTACGTTGAAACAAAAAAAGGGTGGGGATTGAGCCTGTCTTTCTTCGTTTTTGCTAGTTCAATTCCTTTCCAAGAACTCCTATTTTAATGATCTGTCCTGCTGACAATGGATAGATGGTTACAGTTAATTCCAAAGCCTATTAATATCTTCTGTTAATTGGATGTCATAAGAGTAAGGTGATTCTGTTGTCATTTTCCTCATGGGAAGCCTTTATGGAGATGAGTGAACGCTGTCACAGTGTGATCTTAAAGTCTGAGCGCTAGGCTGAACACCTGGTGACTGTCATAAAGCCAGAGGTCACAGCAAATGACTTTGTCCTCTTTTAGGCTGATAAAAAAAAGAACTTGGAATTATATTTGCTTTTCAGATTACTTGTTTCCATCTTAAATTCCCTCATGTTAATTTTTGTATGTTGATACCGCGCAAGAAAAAGACATTTTTGGAACTTAATTTTGTCCATGAAAGAACACAGCCATGTTGAAAATGGATAGGGGTTGACAGAGATGTACCTGGGTAGGCTGAGAAATTAGTATATATTCAAAAATTACTCCCCCAAAACCTCAAGGATATTAAGTAGACTGTCCATGTGCTTTTTTGTCTATGATGCAGCGATGACGAGATTCATGAGAGATGTGGTGAAGATGCCATACATTACCTTGCCTTCCAGCGTCACATCATCTGTTTGTTGATTGCTGTCAGCATTTTGTCTGTGTGTGTCATATTGCCTGTCAACCTATCAGGTGATCTACTTGGTAAGATTTTTTTTTTTTTTTTTTTTTGGTATTCTGGGAAGAATTTTGTGTTTTATATCATTGCAAAAGCTTTTAGGATTTTTTTATTTTGGTAAATTTTGTAAGGTTTGTTTTTGTTCCTCCCCCAGTCTGATGTGTGTGTCATTTTGTATGAAATTTGTATGAGAGTACGTCTGGCAAAAGCTTCTGTCAGAAACAAGATGGCGGACCACATGCAGACATAGATGGCTAGACCTAGAAGGCTCAAGGCAGGATTAACTTCACCTATGCCCTCTTAACTGGTGTTTATCTAGGCACTCTTTACGATTTTTATTGGTGGTGATTGCCTATGGAAACTGTCTTTGCAATTGAGAAATTTTTTTCTAGTGTCCAGTCCGAATCTCTTTTGCTGCAATTTAAGATCACTGGGGAGAACAGATTATTCTTTTCCTCTTTGCAATATCCTTTTAGCTGCTTGAGGATTACCAATTCATCTGTGCTTTTTCCTCTTTTTGGTAAACCAGACCAGTTAACTCAGTCATTAATGAGAAATGTTTTCCATTTGACTGATCATAAAATCATCAGGTATCCTCTGAACTTTTTTCCTATCTAGCTAGACTGTCTCTTATTGTTCCTTTCTGTCTTGGTTTGCAGCTCAAAACTGGACAAAACTTCTCGCTGAGATTTTGTCAGTGCTGACTAGACAAGGAATTGTTTCATGCAGTCTAGTCCTTATTATGTCTGCCAGTGTGACACCTATTTTTTTCCATTATTAATTCACACTCAGCAAATACAATAAGCGTGTCCTGTAGTCTGCCATTCAGGTTGCTAATGAGAATACTGGTGAACTGAACTCTCTTAAATCCTGTTTCAGCACTCTTTGATTTTTGATATTGAGCCCTTATAAGCCTATTTTGTACCTGGCTTTGTATCAGTGTTGTCAAGATCATGTTTACGGAGTTGTTCACTGTTGATTGTCTTGGTGAATAGTGATGCAAAAAAAAAGCAATAATTCATTTGGTTTTCTTAGGAGCTCTCAAGTGGAGTACTCACTTGTGTTTTGTTTTGTTTGTTCGTATACCACAACTATTGCATCTTATTTTGTGTACTGACCTTGCTAATCTTTGTCCCTATAATTTGTTCTCTTCTGTTGTCCTTAATAATGTGGCCTAGTTGTTGTTTTCAATTTACTCCTACCCGTGTTTTAAAGAGCCTTGTGACTTAGTCCTCAGCTGTAATGGGGTACATTGTACCTGTGCCTTTAGCATGGCTTTCTTAAAGACTGTTGCTGTTCTTCTTGTCTTCTTTGTGTCTCTCTTCTTTTTTTTGTTCTTTCAAAGGACCCTTTATCACTTCACAATCACTTCTCCTTCCTTGCTTTCCACCTCTGTGTTCTCAGCCAGCATCCCTAGTTTTACAGAATCAAATTCAACATAACTGGTGCCCTAGTTGCTGTCTTCACCTCCTTCGTAAAGTAAAGAGAGAGATGCTGATGCCTTCAAAGAACTTACAGAACGTGGTTCCCTCTTCTGGTCTAGTTAATGCCTGTATGTTTATGCCAAAATAGGTTTTTGTAATATGCATCGATTTGTGTGCACTGTCCTTCTGTACCTACAATTTGATAGAAGTTGTGGTGTCTTGGATACCAATAGATGCTCTCTGTTAATTCATATGGCAGGGTATGGCTGGCCTTCTAAAGTAGGAGAATACAGCTTCTGTAATCCTGCATTAATTTTTGCAATGCTAGGAGATACAGCTGAAAAACAAATATGAAGTTTTAGTGTCTCTCCCCTTCTTCCTCTCCTTGCACTATATGTTGATTTTGTGCATTTGCAGTTCTTTCTGTTGTGATGACTTAACTTGCAATGTGGTTTAACAGTCTGTGCTAGAAGGTTGTTTAGCTTTCCATATACACTTAGCTCTTTTTCCTTTGTGAACAAGTACTCAATTTTCACTTGCATTATCATTTTTTGAAAGACTTGGCAGTCTAGAGAAACAATGTCATATAAACTTTCTCATTTTTGACCTTAGTAAGGTTATCAGTACTGTTTTGTCACCACTGAATTAATGCAGTCTAAAAAAACTGAGATAAATCAGTGAAGATGGAATAAAAATGTGAATGAAATATGTTCAAATCCCTAAACAATGTTCTTAATGGATGTGAAGGGAGATTGGAGGGAGAAACTGAACTGCTGCAAAGATATAGTATTTAGATTTTTAAAATAATCTATTATTTCTCTTGATGGGTTGAATGTGGTATAATCCTGGGATTTTTGTTTTCCAACTTTAAAATGCAATAGAGTGTAAACCAGCATTGATGATGATTCTAAATCTTTTTAACAACAAACATGCTCAGCATTAAAAAGAAGTATATAAACATTTTAAAAAAAATAGAATAAAAGCTGACTTTCTGATAGTTTGCATGTGAATGTTGCACCAGTTAATTATGCTACTTGTTTTTGTTCTTAGATAAAGATCCCTATAGTTTTGGAAGAACAACTATAGTAAACTTACAAACTGGGTAAGTAAATCTTGCAGAGTACTTTTATGCTTATGTCTGTTTCCTGCCGTAGTCTCTAAACACATGAATTGATACTTGCAGCATGGCTCATGGGGTAGGAATTACTTATTCACGCTTCATCAACTGAAACTGGGATACGTTCTGCTTCAGGCTATGAAGTTACAGTGCTGATAAGAAATCTGGAGACTTGGCTTCTACTCTCTCAGCTCTTACTTCTCACACCACATGTTTCTCTTGGCTAATGACTACACATCTAGTGATATTATTTTCAGAAATTTCCACATTAAAAGAAATGATACTTCAGAAGGAAAATAAACCTGACAGCTTTACTAGAATGTGTAACTCGGATGATTTAAATTCTCTTACATTAGATTTATGCGTGTGCTTATCTCTCCCGTCTGAGATCATGACTAAAATTACTTCTATGTGTTTTAAAAACAGTCTGTAAAATAGTTGAGATACAAAGCTGTACAATTTTTCTTTCTTATTACTTGATCAATCTACATCTATCCATGCTACTATATCCCATAGAGTCTCTGCCAATGCACTTCGGGTTTTTTTAACCGCGTTATGAATCCTAGTAACTAGTGGGGATTTTTTGTTTGGTTGGGCTTTTTATCTGTAAAATAGGCTTGTGTGTTTTAGGTTAATTGTAATTATTAATGCTCTTTGCAAAAGTGAAGAACAGTTCACGGAACAGAACTTCTGTAAGTTTTGAGGAAGGAGCAATCAGAGAAGCAGGACTTACTCCCTGTCTTCAGGGAAAACTCCCTATTGTCAATTTGAGTAAGGATTGTGTTCAAGGGGAGTTCAGTTGTGCACTTAGCACAGTAACTGATAAGGCCAGTAAAAAACATTTTGGCAAACAGCATAGTGTGTGCTCTTGGTCATCCGAATGAGAAGGCGCAAGCCAAATACTCTGAAGATGTCTATGTCATAGAATATCTGTTTTCTTTGTAGGTCTGTTACCCATAGAATTTTATGATAAGCAAGTAACCATAATGGCTGTCCAAGGCATCTGTGTAGGCATGACTGACTACCAGTAACTACCTTTTTTCTTGTTTTGTGTTCAATCAGAGGTTCTGATCTGCTTAGCATTTTGATGGCTACTTGTATCAGGCTGACAATTAGTTCTTTCTGTTTCTCATATTGGTTACATTTTGTCCGACAGCAATAATCTTCTTTGGCTGCACACGGTTTTTGCTGTTGTTTACCTGATTCTGACAGTTGTCTTCATGAGACATCACATGAAGTATGTCACATACAAAGAAGAAAACATAGTAAGTTTCTCTGTTGGGGTGAAAAAAAATACAGCATGTTTGCAAGTGGATAATGCTAAAAAAGCAAATTGCTAACCTGCCTCCTGCTTGCTAGAACGTGATATGACTGTGAAGGAATTCACTGAAAGCAAAGATCCACTGAGTGAATTGTGAAAATGGATGGAGAGAAGGGGGTTGGGGAGGGATTTGTGAAATTTTGGTGTAACCCGTTACCAATGTAGAATGTGAACATGGTGCTGTCTTGAATAGATGCACCTCTCATCAAAATTCCCTACTTTTTTTTTCCCCCTCTACAACACAGCTACTTGTGCTGTGTCACTGCCTTCCTTATATTCTTCTTTTCTCTTTCGTGATGTGGTTTCTGAAAACTGGAATTGCATTTTCTCTTGCAGGTTAAGTGCACGTTGTTTATAACTGGTCTTCCAAAAAATGCAAAAGAAGAGACAATACAAGGCCATTTCACGTAAGTTCTGTGCTTGAGTAGTATTATTAGGAACAGGAGATTTAAAATTGTCCAAGTAATTTTACCTGCCCAAGCAGAAATGTTATTTGATTTCTGCACTGTTTAGAATTCGTATTATAGTATCCATCTTCTAAAAGCATATCTTACTCCTTAGACAGAATTGAGAAAAGATGGTATTTCAATAAAGTTGGTTAGCTGATCTTAAAATTAGAATCTAAGAAAGTGGCTGTGTATCCACGCTTGTATCCATTCATGTTCCCAAGTGGCCTATACTTGGGAGTAATGCTGCACGTGTCATATTAAGGTAACTCATTAACCGTCTGTCTGGAAGTCTCCGTTCTATGATACCTCATTCAGAAATGAAATGAGTGATTGAGATGTCAGTTAGACGTCAGTGATGCTCTTCGAAACAGTTTCTTCATTTTACTTTCTGTTCTTATTATTCTCATATACTGCTTCCTCTGCAGTGCTGCCTACCCAACCTGCACTGTGCTGGAGGTCCAGCTGTGTTACGATGTAGCCAAGCTTATTCATCTCTTCAAAAAAAGGTACTTGTTTTTGTAATCCACCTGAGTTTAGCATAATTGTGTGAATGCTGTGCCAGTCCTTAATCAACATATACCAGTAGTACTAACCTTGCACATTCTAGAAATTAATTCTGTTCTTAACGTTCTGGTCTGGACTTCAGTTAGATTCAGCTGTGTTTTAAGGTGAGGTGCAGGGTTCAGCCTGTTTCTTGTAGGTGTGATATGCTGTGTGTTGCATAAGATAAGCTTTGACTTGCTGATTATTTATTTATGTATGTATTTAATTATTGTCAGTCAGTTCAAAGTGGAAAACCCAACTATTGAATAAATGACTCTGGGATCCTGCTTCTTTGGCTGGAGGTGCTGGTCACAGGAGAGAAAAGTGTTATCATCTGGGCTATATGTTGTTTTTTTCCCTGGAACCTCACTACACTACAAGTGTAGGCTGTATAATGCTACTACAGACTTGAAAATAAATTATGGCAAGTAGCCAAAATAAGGTATATGAATACCTTTGGTGACTGATTGATTTGTTATCAGTCCCGGACATAACTTTTTCTCTTGGGGGCTATATTCTTCTTAAGCTTGATGTTGATACTGTTTTTTTGCAAAATGAGATGGATGTATTTTTCTGTCCAGAAAACAGGCAGAAAAAAGCCTGACTTACTATGAACACCTGCATCAAAAGTACGGCAAGCGGGTCCAAATCAACCCTAAGCCATGTGGTCAGTTCTGCTGTTGTGAAATGAGAGGATGTGAAAGGGTAAGGAATTGCGTTCGGTTTTAGTTATGGCTAGATAGGTTGTTAGAAGAGTAGAGAATAGTTTTTCTGGGACATCTTGTTGAGCTTCAGAAAATTCTCTGTTCGTTTATTGCTGATAGCTCATCCTCATGTTCTTGTAGTCTACAGAAAAGGAATTCCCCAAAACTTTTGAAATGTAATCTTAGTGGAAAAATTGAAAAACTTCCTGTTTGTTTGTCTTTGCATTGTGACCTTATTTGTAATTTGTGGAAGTACTATGAGGAAGAGAGACTATGGTTTGTGTAAGCTGTATTTTAATGAAGATATTAGCCATCTGGTACTTGGATGTAACAGTCATCAATTTCCCGACAGGAGGATGCTGTAGATTATTATACCAAAGTTAGAAATGAACTGATGGAAGAATATTCAAAAGAGGAACAAGCTGTTCATAATAACCCACTGGGAATGGCTTTTGTAACATTTCAAGAGAAATCCATGGCAACCTAGTAAGTTTTATCTGCTGTCTTGTTTGTTCTCTTTTAACTGTAATAGTACAACTGATATCCTGTTTGTGTTGCTTGTTTGCTTATGTTGGTTCTTCTTCCTTTCTTCTTCACCATCCCGTGGATATGGTCTGCTTTGCTTTCTGGTAAGTTTTCCTATAAGTGTGCATTTAGCCTCTATGTTTTGAGTGAAGAAAATATCTGAGGGATGAGATGGCTCTGGACATTTATTGGGATAAGGGTCCTTTCTCTTCTGTGTGTATCCAGTCCATCAGTGTACGTTAATAGTAGGCCAGACTAATTGGCTCTTGAATAGGAATTACTGATTTCTCCATTTTCTACTGTGCAAATGATCCAATTACCAAACTATCACAGCGGGTGCAAATTACACTGCCAGTTAGTCATCTCAGCAAAGTAGAGTCAGTGACTGACCTGGCCACAGGTGATAGATACACATTATGTGTCTCTCTTACCTGTTATTGCAGATGTATGTGTAGGTGTAACATCAGAAGTTGTTCAGCAATTTTTAATCAGTCATTTGTAGAGAAAATGCGTGTAGCCTCTCATTCTCTGTTGGCACTTTGTGAGCATCTTTTACTAACGCAAAGTGGGTAAAGGAAAGCAGAATAATATTTGTATTACAAAAATAACACGTCATGCTTTATTTTTCATTCTTCATAGCCCCTCTGATTTAAATTGTCTGCATTCTTTTGACCTTCAAGTCATGTTAGAGAGCTAGTCTTTCAGGCTTTTTCTCAAGGAGGATATAGAATTCCTTGCAAGAATATGAGATGCTGTAGAAAGTTTTGCTTGCTGTTGTTGAACTGGGTGGTGATAATGTGGTGAAATCGGCCCCCCTTCTAATTTTATAATGTTACAGAACATATTTAGAGAATATAGAGCATGAAATAACATTTTAAGACGTGAAACTGAAAGAAGAAATAAGCATTGCAGTTCCTTCCCTAGCTGCTGATTTGTCATATACAATTTTGATGGCATAGTCTCTCCTTGGGCGAGTGTTCTGGGTTGCACTGCAGGTATCTCTGAGTTGAATTATCAAGAACTGAAAATATTTTAGTTTGCTTAGCTTGGAATTGATGCAGTCGACTCCGTTTTCTGGAAAATTAGATTAGATTACATGTGAAGCTGAGGCTACCATCAAATTAGAAACTTATTTGGTGCCCTTAATAGGCTCTGCTCCACAGAGCCCTCAAATAGGATGGGAGAAACAGGAAGCCAGGACTGAGATTCAAGGAGTCACGTGGTTGTAGAAGTTTGGTTAATGATAGTGCTCGGTAGTATGGCTGATAGTGCTAAAGCTTGCTCTGTATATATTTTTTAAAATAAACTGTCAAAATATAATTAACTTTCTTAAATACTTGCTGCTGCAAGATGCTGGCAATTTGACATCGCTACTCGAATTCTAGTAAGGTAAAGATCTGGGGTTTGGGGGTTTTGTTTGTTTGTTTGGTGTTCGTGTGTGTGGTTCTCTGTTTTCTTTACATTAAGAGCACAACTGAGAAACAAGCACGTTCAGGAATTGTAGAATCTGCCCGTTTAAATATAATACATACTGTTTCCGTGCTAGTGTAATAGAGCTTATCTGGAGCAGAACCTCTTTCACAGGGTAACACACACGCAGTTGTACTGTCTCTGAATATATGCCTTGCATGTGTGTTTTGAGAAATCTTTGAAAGCATTTATTCTAGGCATGTTTAAACGTTGTTTGAATGCATTGATTGTCAATCAACTTATAATATTAGAAGATAAAATTAAGTATTTTGATTATTTTAGGAGTGGGTGAAAGAGGGTAATATTTTGAATTGTCAGAATACCAGCATGATAAAAAAAAAAAAATTTCTGAGAATTGGTACTGAAGGCAAAATTGGCTAGTTCTGATACCACTGTAATGAAATGAGTGTGCAGACTAGTCCTTTAGTCCGCTTTGATTTAAAAACGGCTGTAATTACAAAGAAGTGTTTGGGGAACTAGCCGTCTTTATTTTTCTTTATTTTTATTTTTTCCAATAATCTCGGGCTTTGATTTTTATTTCTTTTTATTTTATGGGTGTTTTTTTTTTTAAATACAAGACATTTTGGTTGTTTGTGCTGGTAGAAGTACTGAACAGTTCAAAGTAAGACTGCTTTTTGTTTCCAACTTTGTCACATCTCGAAGACCTATGGTAGTAACTGTTTATACAATAGTCATTACATGCATAATATAATGTTACATTGTTGTCCAAGTACTGTCTTGATCTCTGGTTATTAAAAACAAGAAAAACCCACCCTTTATCACTATTCCCAGTCTTTCTCATTACGTATGCAGCATTTTCAGGCGTAAACATTTGGAAAAATCCTCCTCCTCCTCCTCTTTTTCTTCCTTACAGTATCCTTAAGGACTTCAATGCCTGCAAATGTCAGAGTATTAAGTGTAAAGGAGAACCCCAGCCATCATCCTACAGCAGGGAGCTGTGTGTGTCAAACTGGGAGGTTACTTACGCTCCTTACCCTGAGAATATTTGTTGGTAAGATTCCTGTCTTACATCCACTTATTTGTGATATATGGTTTATGACATGGTTTAGAACGAGAACAAGAGAAGGGGGCTGAGTATGTTTTTCTTTAATCCTAAACTTCATGTAGTGTTTGGCTGTGGGTGATCTACATCTTTATTTCCATCACTGATGTTCTTTATTGACCTCGAGGAGGCTTCTCGAAGCCTGACTAGAGTTTTGCCACCTCAAAGTTCTGGTACCTGCGGTTTCTGTTAACTAAAACAAAACCCCAAACACTCCCTCCCAACTTATTAATGTCTGTGCCTCAGTGTTTCCATTTTTGAGGTTAGCGCATATCTACTGTTGAGATCTGAGGAAAGCAGCTTGGTGTTAGTGCTGAGTGTTCTCCAAGTATGTTTATTTTCTTTTGAGTTGCCACATGATGAATAGAACTTGATCCACTCTGTGAACTATGGTCTATCTTCTAACATCTTTTTATTAACCCAGTAAATTTCCCAGACTTTACTCACTGCTTACAGGAATGTGTTGGAAAATCATAGAATCACAGAATGGTTTGGGTTAGAAGGGACCTTGAAGACCATGGAGTTCCAACCCTCCTGCCATGGGCAGGGACACCTCCCACTAGACCAGGCTGCCCAAGGCCCCATCCAGCCTGGCCTCGAACACCTCCAGGGATGGGGCATCCACAGCTTCTCTGGGCAACCTGTTCCAGTGCCTCGCCATCCTCAAAGTGAAAAATTTCTTCCTAATATCTAATCTGAATCTACCCTCTTCCAGTTTGAAGCCATTCCCCCTCATCCTATCGCTACACGCCCTTGTAAAAAGTCCTTCCCCAGCCCCAAAATAGATAAATGCTTTCTGAATTAAACTGTTCCTGTGCTGCCTTCTGTCATGCTTGCAGGCTAAAAATGACTAAATATTTTCCAATTGCTTTGCAAATAATTTAGGGTTGGGTCAACGTAATCCTCTGTTCATATAGCAATACATTTGTTGTGACATTTCCATTGCCCAAACCAAAACTACAAGTGAGACGCAAACATGTATCAAATGGCCTCATGTTATGCCAGGGGAGGTTTGGATTGGATATTAGGAAAAATTTCTTCACAGAAAGGGTTCTCAAGCATTGGAACAGGCTGCCCAGGTAAAAGGGGGATATTGCCAGCCCTGGAGGTATTTAAAAGACAGGTATACGTGGTGCTTAGAGACATGGTTCAATGGTGGTGTTGGTAGTATTACGTTGATGTTTGGACTAGATGATCTTAAAAGTCCCTTCCAACCTAGACAATTCTATGATTCTATGCACAAGTTACTGTATTTCACATGTATGAATCTTTTTTTTAAAAAAAGAAAAGTACACTTTTTTCTTAATGATTTTAATAGAAAATTACTTTTAAGGTGACTGTGCCACCTATTTCTAATAATTGAGATAATAATTTCTCTAGAACTACAGTTCTGCAGTTGGGAGTAAACTACAGAACCTTTTACCATAAAGCAAACAACCATGAATCTTGGCTGTGTCTTTTGACACATGAATTAAAAATCTCTTGCAAGCTGCTTTCCAAGTAGGGTCAGTTTCATCTGCATTTTTCATGAAAGGCTTCTTGCATGCGTATGTGCTTCATTTCCTCTTCCTTTCTTCGAGCACTGTCTTATGGACACAGGAAATGATCCTTGAGACTCGGTGGGTTAAAGCACTTATAAAGCTTTTCTAAACCCCTCTGAGAGGGGAAGGTGGTGGGGTTTTGTTGTTTGTTTTTTTTCCCCTGTTCTTTTTATTTTCTCCTCTTGAAGAAGAGGAGGCACGGGGATATGCCAAGTTACTTACCTAGGCTCGTAAAAAGAGTTGTCATAGCTGGGGTTGTTACTGACCGTCTGTATCCTTGTTTTGTCTGTTCTAAATATTTGGCTTTGGCTGGGGTTCAAATCATTCCAGTTCTTTTGGGAACCATTTCAGATAACATGTAAGAACTTTACCTGTTTAAGACCTATGGTTGCTCTTCTAATATGGCAGGAAGGGATGCAAGGTTTTTTAACTTTTTTTTTTTTCAAATCACAGTTTCTTGATAGATTGATTCTGCCTCCGATAGCTATTCTCCTTGCAGAAATTCTCTGTATCTTCTTCTCTGTTTCTTCTTGTTCTAACTTTAGTACTTCTGTATTATTAAACAATGGAAGTGTTTCACCCCTAAACCTTAACTACATTAGACATTGTGTTTGTGTTATGAAAGACTAAATGTGTTCTGCTGCAAGTGCAATTTATGTTATCATTCAAGAAAGGTTGCACAGTTTTCTTTATTTCTAATAGCAACTGGAACTTGTGTAGTGCTTTGTTATATAAGTTTGAGACTATGAAAGCTCAATTTAGAAAAAGCAGTGCCACCTGTTACTTGACAGATAGTATATATTTTTTTAGCAGCAAATGCTCACTGCTTGTCTTTATCTCCTTTTTTTTTCCAGGAAAAATCTTTCAGTGCGTGGACTGAAATGGTGGTTTAGATGGGCTTGCATAAATTTGCTTCTTTTTATTGTGCTGTTTTTTCTTACTACTCCTTCCATAATCATCACAACCATGGACAAGTTCAATGTCACTAAACCTATTCACTACCTTAACGTGAGTATCACCATATGTTTGGATATGGCTGTGTATCAGACCAAAATGTTTATAAACTGGTAGGTGTATAATAAGGCAATGAAACAATGTCTATAAGCTAAATTCAGTTGAAATTCTCAGGATTGTTTTACTAACTGCTGATTAAAAAGCATGCGTCCTGAATCAGGTCTTTAGTTCTCTTTTGTTCCTTGGTAGTCAGCTGAAGTAATTTCATCTGAAGCTTTATGTTATTATAAATTTATGTCTTACTTGTTTGTAGTAAAAGTTTACATTCCAAATTTACATAATTCTAAATTTTATAATCAAAAACTTTTGCCAAAAATGGAATTTCAAGTCCGACTTGTTGTTTGTTTTTTTTTTTTTGTTATGATGAGAAGGGGGCAATTCAGATTTTAAACTCTGAACTAAAATGCCATGGGTTTATTTTGCTTATTGGATTCAAACCAGGATGGCGTATATATCTGGTCCTAGTTTGACTGCAGCTAAAGTTTCTTGGGTACTGTTCATGTTAAATACTTCCCCAAGCTAGTGTAAACTACATAAAAACTACTTGTGAGACTTCACTTTCATGCAGTTTAATTCCGAATCCTATTCCTTGTTTTTTGTCTTGCATACCAATGCTGAGCACTTACTCATTTTAAGACTGTATCTGAACATAATTTCTGAATATAATTCAACCTGCTGTAATTTACAAAAAGCAAAGTATTGCAGCCTCTGTTCTATCACAGCTGCATTAAGATGTTTTTAATACTTACTCTTATTTTTTTTTTCCTCCACTAGAATCCCATTGTCAGTCAGTTTTTCCCAACGCTCTTGCTCTGGTCCTTCTCAGCTTTACTACCAACAATTGTCTATTACTCAACTTTGCTGGAGTCCCACTGGACAAAGTAAGCAAGAATTTCCTCTGTTTTGACCTTATCTGCTGAATTACTAAAATAAATGGAGAAAGTGCTTATTTTTCATGTAGCTCTTAAATCCACAGACCTCTCATAGCAGGGAATGTCATGTTCTCGTCTCTTTCTAATGTTATAACAGACGCTTTGGAGTTTAAGTAATTTGTAATCAACATGGAAAAGTGTAATCTGACCACATGATTTGCTTTTGTCTCCCCCTGCCTCTTTGTGTTCAATCGGAAAGAAATGTATAAGCAGGCTCAAGGGGTGTAGCTTCAACAGGAGCACGGGAAGTGCCTCTGATCCCATAACTAGCTCGCTCTCTGGGAAGATAGGAGGTGTGGATTTGGATCCCCTCTAGGCTGAGAACATCACAGAACCCCAGAATCCCACTTCAACAGAAAGTGCTCCAACTGCTGGCATGCTACTTACAAAAAGGGCATCTATCTTTTTGTTGTTTTGGGTGGAAAAAATTGTCTGGATGTAACTCTTGATGCACAACTGCGTTACTGTTGGATATTGTTAGTGGTGATCTGAGAAGACCTATGGGACCAAGGCCCAGCAGATGTGTTGACGCAAGATTTTCAGATATGACCAGTGCACTCCAGAGATGTCAAGCACAGTGACATGCTGCTAACTTGGAGAACTCAGCCCAGCTTGGTTAGGCGTACCAGATTTCATCCCCAGTTGACCTACAGTCAGATAAAAGCGTGATACTGTACGCTCGACTTCACTCAATCTTTTTCCATAATGCCTGCAGCCATTTTTTGTTTGTTTTTATAGTCTAAGGTCAAATTTTTTTGGACTCTCTTATTTTTTTGTACCATTCCCTCTTTTTTTTGGTAGTTGCACTAGGCACATGAACTTTGAGCCCTTCAAAATCAGTTGAAATAGCTTTCTAAAGTCACTAGTGGTCACAGATCTGATTTCAAGCCTTGGTATAGTTATACTGATGTGTCCCACAATGCCCGAGGGCTACATGATCCTATAATAAAACCTCTGTGGTTTTAATGCCCTATCAAATACCACCTTTAACAGTCTGAATTGTTTATAGCAACTGCACTTTTCTGGCAACAGTGTGTCACTAGATAGGTGTTCCCGCTACTGTAGTAGCGGTATAGCATTAGTGGTGTCATGTTGTTCCCAAAGACTTGACACTTGGCAAGGACAGTCAAGTAGCTTGTCTAAGTATCTGGTTTCTTGGCAGTGGTGCCCTCTTATGAACTGCATAATCCCTCTTGGCATAACACTTGAAGAGCTGTTTGTTTACAAGCTGTTGCCAGATGTGAGTATCGTTGGATGAGAGACCAGGTGTGATTGTCACACATCCCCCTTGCTTGTGGTGCAGACCTGTAGTGGTGCTAATCCAGAGTCTGCGTTAGCGTTCAGAAACGTTGTCTGTGCCCAAGAAGATGTTGAGAGCCTGCTTGGTCCAAATTAGTGAATATCTCAAAGATGCTTGGTTTGTGAGTATCTTGTAGCAATGTGATATGGCTGGGGAAGCTGGAAGTCTGATGGGTGCTGACATTCTCCGGGCGAGATCCTTTGTGCGTGGAAGTCTTTCATATGAGTTACTTATTCAGTGACTTTTTGTGTTGGTAGATCTGCAGAGAACAGAATAATGATGCATAAAGTCTACATATTTTTGATCTTCATGGTACTGATTCTGCCCTCCCTTGGTCTGACCAGGTAAAGAATCATAGTTTACTGGAGTAATGTTTTTATCGTATGAGACAACTTCTGTTTTCTAGTTGCTAGTTGAAGTACCCCACTCTGTGCAGTGCGTGTTATTACGTTGTTGTTATGCATTAGTTTTCAATGTTCATTTTTCATCTGAGGACTCATAGCCCTTAAAGTTTCCAAAGGCTGACTTTTTGGCAAAGAAATTTAAGACCTTGTGAGATGAATGACTAATTGAGAGGTGCCCATACTCACCATCATAGCTCAGAACCCAGTTTCCTGACTATGACTTATACTTCAGTTATAGTTGTCCTTTCCTTTTCACCTTTACAGTATTTTACTGTTTCCCTGTCTAACCAGGTAACATGCATTTGTTCTATCTATATAATAACTGCTAAAAATGAATCATTAAAACTTTAGTATGAAGTAGACGTTTTTGTTTTGTTTGATTCTGTGTCTTTTTTCTTATTTCTGACTGTCAGTAACTGTGTTAAAGCTAAACTAGTGTTCAGATTATTTGGTTAAATTCTCTCTATCCACGATCCTGATCTGAGCTACTTTAAAAGAGAAGCAATTTTGTACAGTACTAAGCTGTTGGAGACTGAAGTACATTAACTGTCTTTCTTGCAGCCTTGATTTTTTTTTCCGTTGGCTGTTTGACAGAGAATCGTCCGATTCTGCAGTTAGGCTGGAGTAAGTATTAGCAACTCTTTGCTAAAGGAATACTTAGGACTTTTTTTTTTTCTGTTGACTAACCTTGGTTAGCGCTTATTAAAATTTGCTTGGGGATGGTATCCTGTGGGATGACGTTGAGCTTCTGAATAAGGGGAGGAGAATGCAAGTGATTTTGCTGTGAAGAAATCCATGCTTTTTTTCCTGCTAGCTAATGTATGCAAACATTCAATAGAGAGACAGTTATTTTCCCAAAACCTTACAAATTTTGTAGAAGACAAGAAAGGACAGTATGATATGATGCAGGTGAGAGGGGACCAGAAAATGTACTGAGGATTGTTGCATATCACAGACGGGATCTTCCTGAGGGTGATAGTGAGACCGAATAGCTGCAGCAGGTCTCTTTCTGAAATACATTGACTCTTGATTTTAAGAAACGTGAATATTTTTACACCAGCATTGCAAATTTGCAGATATTGGTTATTATAAGCTCTTGTGACTGTGGCTGGAGGGAAAGAATAGAATGCAATTATTAGGACATAGTTAGGTTTCTAAATGCTGTTTAAAAATCAGTAACAAGGCGACAATTAGGAGTTACTAAGCTAGGAGAGACAATTATTCTATTGCAGTCTTATCTCATCTTGTCTCTGGTTGCTGTTGCAGGCATCAAATGATGCTCTTGTCTGCTATCAGCCACTCATCAGACTGCTGTGTCTTTTTGTGAACAGTTTATTCCTCACCCAAACAACAAATCAGCCAGGCTCTCACAGTATACTACACTTATTGCATTTATAGCTATGTAGTGGTCTTTTTCAACAAGATTATTGGAAGTCCTCTAGCCACTTCTTACAGTGTTCAGTGCTTATCCTTATGGTAAGAGATTTCCAGAGGTGATTGGGATCCATTGTATATATGCTATACTTGCTTGTCTGCTTTCCAGTCAGTGTCTGATGTCTTTCCTTGCAGATGTGTCTTTTTGCCTGACCAGGGAGCCTTCTTCGTCAACTATGTGATTGCCTCTGCTTTCATTGGCAATGGGATGGAGCTGCTGCGCCTCCCTGGCCTCATCCTTTACACCATACGCATGATAATGGCCAAGTCCACAGCAGAAAGGAAAAATATTAAACAGGTATTAGAGCCTCTCCTTAGCAAGAGGCAATTAAATGACTGATCCTTATCAGAAGCAGTGGGAGCTCCCATCCTTCATACCGTTAACCAGCATCTCCTGTCACTTATTTTTGAGCCTTTGTTTCACTTATCCATGATAGGTTCATATTCCCTTCATTTGCAGATAATGGGGAGGTATTTATTCAAGTCAGAGATGGTCAAAAATCAAAATCCAAGCTCTGAACTTCAGGTATTCTTCTCATAGCTCCAAGTCAAGAGTGTGATGATTTGGATTTTATAGGATAATTCTGATTTTATCTTAAAGTCTAAACTTCAGGGTTTTTTAAATTCAAATCTGTCTACAGTTAGTTTCTTCTGTCAGCCCACAGGTGTGTACAATTTACTTTAATCTGAATATACACCTACCAAAATATGTACTTATGGCCTATATTCCATTTTAAGTGGTGGACTTTCACTTCCAGATGATGTGTCATCTTGCAGCTTGAAATTCCAGGTGTTACAATGGGAACTTAAGCCTGTATACGGCTGCCCCTGTTCTTCTCTTTTGTCTTTCTTTTTTTTTCCTTTTTTTTCCCCCTTTTTCTATGAGTGGGTGAGTTCCATTTTTAAGATTCTTTTCAACATTCGCTTCTGTTAACTGTTGCATGTTATCCCTTGCTCTGGTTGAAATGATTTGTATTGATTTCCTCATCCCAAGAGGAAGAAGTGGGAATACTGACCACACCAAAGCTTTGTTATCTTGAGCTTTCCCTGCTGGAAAAGCCAACACAAAGAACAGGGCAGATTCAATGGAATCTGCAGTGAAATGAAGGTTCTGAGTTTGGCACAATTATTTTCTGCCTTGTGGTTTTAAGTAGTTGCTTCTTGTAGATGAAAACAGATTCCCTGAGGAATTGCTTCAAGGCTGTGAAAGAAGCAGCATGTTTTCTGTAAGTACGGGTGCTTAAAATCCATACTACTACATCTCTCTGATTACGTCATTTATGCCTCTTAGGGAAATAACTGATCTCTCATAGGGAGAGAATGAGAGAAGGTGAATTGTTGCTTTGGTGAATCTGTTCTTAACTCTGACACATTGATAGATAGTTTTGGGTGTTTTGTTTTTGTTCCTAGCAACAAGCGTTTGAATATGAATTTGGAGCAATGTATGCCTGGATGTTGTGCGTGTTCACTGTCATCATGGCCTATAGCATTACGTGTCCCATCATTGTCCCGTTTGGTAAGTTTTCCGATGAGCTGTGGGCACTGTGTGAGCGAGAGGGGGGCATGCGGGAGGTTTGGAAGGCCCAGTTCCACATTATTTTATTTCTCAAGTTTGAGTGCATTAGCTCTGGTGGTTTAATAGTTAAGCATAGGAGTTTAGGGTGGGTTTGGGGATGGGGGGGATTGTTTTTATGTCTAGGTTCTTGAGGTCTGGAAGAAGCAAGCTGCAGAGGGTACGCAGCCTGGAGGTCCACCTTAAGCAGCCAAACTTGACTTGAGACATCATGATCCCCAAATCCTTTAGGCCTATTTGAAGTAACTTTTGTCCTAAAGTTTGACTGATGTATATAACAAGAAGCACCAAAATAAGTGTGGTGATCCAGTAGCAAGAGACTGGAAAACTACCTGTGTTTTCACTATTGCATCTCTTTGCATCGCAAACTGTTTATCTAAAATTCCACATCCTGAATGAGAATGAGAGAAGGGGTTGTGGTCATCACTGCGCCATGGACAGCTGTATGCTGCATGGTCGTGACCCCAAGGATGTGACCTTACGATGTGCTGGTTGCTTTGCTGGGACATGGTCTTGGTGAACACTGTAGCTGCCCTTTGACCAGAGAAGGAAATGCTATATTCTCTGGTAGATTTGCTGGCATAGAAAACCAGCTGAGGAGGAGTTCAGGGCATGTGGGTGGAGCACAGCTGCCCTGTGGTGTAGATGGAGCTGTAGTCCTATAGGATGGAATCACAGAATGGTCAGGGTTGGAAGGGACCTCTGGAGATCATCTAGTCCAACCCCCTGCCACAGCAGGGACACCTAACAGCACGCTGCACAGGACGGCGTCCAGTTGGGTCTTGAATGTCTCCAGTGTGGGAGACTCCACCACCTCTCTGGGCAGCCTGTGCCAGTGCTCCGCCACCCTCAGAGTAAAGAAGTTCCTCCTCATGTTAAGATGGAACTTCCTGTGCTCCAGTTTGTGCCCATTACCTCTTGTCCTATTGCTGGGCACCACTGAAAGACGACTGTTCCCATCTACCTGGCACCCTCCCCTTAAGTATTTATAAGTATTGATAAGATCCCCCCTGAGTCTTCTTTTTTCTAGACTAAAAAGCCCCAAGTCCCTGAGCCTTTCCTCGTAAGAAAGATGCTCCAGTCCCCTAATCATCTTTGTAGCCCTTTGCTGGACCCTCTCCAGCAGTTCCCTGTCCTTCTTGAACCGGAGAGCCCAGAACTGGACACAGTACTCCAGATGAGGCCTCACCTGAGAACAGTGACACTGAGAAAGTCTCAAGATCTCTGAGTTACAGACCTTCTTTTTCTAGGATGTTTCTCCTGTTTGGTTGGTTTATCTCTCTCCTGTAATCAAAACTTAACATTTCTGCCTTAAGTTGTCTATATATCTAGCTTTGACTACTTTTCTTCATCTTGTACCAGCCATTAAATCCTGTATATGTGTGCAACAAATTAGCAATCTCTCTAGAACTCATGGACAGTTGTCCATCTTTAGTGACTGTGACATGATCTACGTCTTATTTTATTGCATCTTTCGTTCACAGAGATTCTGGACTGTCATAAGAATTATCTATAAAGAATAATTTCAGCAGCTACAGATATTTCCACTCTGGAAACCTGTTTATCAGGCATAAGTAGTGCTAAATCATTTTATGTAGTTGATATTTTCCTTTTCTAATGCAAAAGTTTAGAGAGCTAGATACAACATAATTAGCTAAATTAAATATTGTTTATAACTGGTTTTAATCAACAACTTTATTATTGGGAGAATGTGGCCAATTTTTTGTAACAATGTACTTGATATTTATTTACATTTCGTTTTGTGTGCAGTTGTAAATATCTGAATGTGCTACGGCATACCAGAGCTGTTGAAATTCATAGCTGTCACAGCAGTAACTGGCTTTTTTGGGGGCGATGAGAAATAGCTGACTTGAAATTCAGTCATGAATCTGTTGAAGGCTGAGAGGGAGACGTTAAGCCGCTGTTAGACCTTTCTTCTTTACCAGTACAGCGGTGGAGGAGTTACCACATCTTCCCTACTGGCTTGGCCTCACATGCCTGCACTAGGAAGGAGCTCCGGGTTCTCTCTGGGAGCGCGAGTGGTGCCACAGAGAAGCGTATGGGGAGACCCCAGGGTCTTGGGCTGGGGGTGCAGCAACCGTAGGAGCAGGCAGCTGTCATGCAGCTGTACCTCATCCATATTTGGGCTGTATCCACCATTGGTATCTAGATTTTCAGTTGTTTGATTGCTGTAGATCTGCTCACAGAATTGCTGCTTTTTATCAATTCTTGAAGACACCAGCCTCTCCTTGGCTCTCCCTTTTTTCCTTCCAGGTTTAATATACATACTCCTGAAGCACATGGTTGACCGTTATAACCTTTATTATGCATATCTCCCTGCCAAGCTGGAGAAGAAGATGCACTTTGCGGCTGTGAATCAGGCCCTTGCAGCTCCAATTCTCTGCCTTTTCTGGCTCTATTTTTTCTCATTTTTGCGGCTAGGTGAGTATTACCTTTTTCCACCTAGAAGCTGCTTCTACCTCTCTTGCCAGCTTACCTAAATTACGTTTGAAGTTTCATAGGTTTTGTGGGCTTTTCTTTTTGCTTCCGTAAATGGGAGGTCATTGTGGTTACCTGTGGCACTGAATTACACAACATTTGCGGCTTACAGAAGTTTGCATAATATGGTCTGATGGAGATGGCCGATATGTTAACTTAAAACTGTTAGCACAGAGCTTCATATTTCTTTATTTTACAGGAGATCGTGTTCCTAAATCTGTAGAGTTTGAATTGGCCAGTTGGGCTGTGAAGTGACAGACAGTAAAAAATCATTAAATAAAACAAAAATCTGTTCAGAATTAGCTCTTTCTAATAAGATGGTCTCTGGCTTCACTACCTGCATTTGTGTAGTCTGTGCGTAAGTTTGATGTGCCTGTGGGAATTGGCTATTGCCTCTGTTGTACAGCTGTCATTTAGAAAAAACTGCTAAAATGTTGGCTAACGCTACGAAGGCCTGTGTTCTACATCATCCGTCAAACTTTACATGGAAGACTGCAGTGAGATGGTGACTCTCCTCCCCGTATTGTAATTTAAAACCTCGTGTTTTGTGTGTCTTTTAAAAATAGGGATGTTCTGTATTTTGCAAATACTTGGCATTGATAGCATTGGCTGTGGTGTACTCACAGCTTTGACATCAGAACAGGTAGGCGATAGCTTATGGCTTTTTATCTGTGATACAGGAAGAAGCATTTGGCATGGAACAGGGATGATGCTGGAAGGAGTTGAGCTTCCCTTCTTGGGAAGGAGGCCCTTGGCATCTATCTGTATTTTGCCCTCTTCTCTGCTTTCACAGCGCTGATGACAAATGACCGTGATTGCATTGTATTTTTCTAGCATACCAGTAGTAAAAAAGATATTGTTGGCAGACATCATCTAACTTTAGAGATGGCTGCCTGTGGTTGTAAGAGGCACTTGGAACTATTGCTTCAGGCTGTCCTTGGATTTGAGCAGATGTCCCTGCATTACCTGTCTGTTTGAGAGCTTGTGTTTTCCCTTGTTTTGAGAGCTGTCTTTGCAACCAGGAAGACCAACAAATCCGTCCTCCAAAATAACAGCAGAATTTTCTAGACCATGCTTTAGAAGAATCAACTCCAAACGTGCAGCAATTGATGTGCCTCTTTAATTGTTATGAAGGAAATCCTGGTGGTGTAAAAATTAAATCTTTATAATAATGTTTTCTTGTTCTGCATCTGTGGTAAAACTATCATTTGTCATGGAGTTTAGTAATGGAAAACACAGACTAGGTTACCAGGTTTGGCTTGGTCAGCGTAGAGGATCCTGTTTACAGGATGTTTTCAGTGATTTGTCAGTGCGCAGGGCAATCTCGCCAAGTGGTATGAGCCTGAGAGGCAGGAACCTGAGATTTTGATTTCATTGCCATTGATTTCATTGCTGCTTCTCACGCAAAAGAAAAGGAAGGAGGGGGAAAAATGTTCTGCTTCCTTATCTGCAAAATAAATCGGTTTATGGTGTGTAAAGCTTGATTGCTTAGTCACTGATTTGTATAGTTTGCCTGGTGTGGATATTTCAGTCTGGTCGCAGAGTACAGCGGTAGTACTGTTCTCTCATTCATTATATTAGTGTAAGGCTGGAAGGACTTCTATCCCAGCTCTCAGTCAGGGTCAAGTATTGCTTGACTGCACACAGAAGGTGATAGGCTGCACTGGTGTCATCTGTTTCCTTCTGTTGCTGTTTTCTTCCTCAGCTCTCATGCCATCCATCCACTGTACACACTGTACACCAAAAGCACCCCCGGGCCTCTCACAACAGCGGAGGTGATGGTACTGTCTTCAGTCCAACCCCTGTCTCCTGGGATAGTCACGTATGTCCCGTGTTCTCTAGAGCTGTTGGCAGGGAGGACTGCTGAGGACACCGGGCAGGGAAAACTGATCTTTGGAGATTTCTTCTTCCCTGGTCTCTGCTCTTTGACTTGTGGTTCACACCCTATGTTGGCTTTGGTGTAGACACGCCTGGCCAGCTGGTAAATACTGATGTAACTTATGCTTATAAAAATAACCTCTTCTAAAGGACATTCCAGAATACCCATAGGGAGGTTTTCTCACTTCCCTTTTTGGTTTGAACAGCGATGTGTTTGCAGGGAGTTTTTTGGTTGTTTTTGTGTCCATGTGGGGGGTATTTTTTGGGTTTTTTTCCCCCCTTCACGAACAGATCTGCACAGGGCTTGTATAACCTGCTAAAAAGTAAAACTTGTCTGTTCTGTGCCGCTGTGTGTACTGGGGTTGCCACACAAGTATTTGAGGGTTGGTGTCGCCTCTTTTGACTAAAGAAGCTTGGAAACAGCTAGTTTTGGGGGGTTTTGTTTGTTTGGATTTCTTTTCCTAATATCTTATTCAAGTCATCTTTGCTGCAAAGTGAGATTAAATTCTTCAGAATATTTTCCCAGTGGACCTGAAGAATAATAAGTCACTGTAATCATTAACTTTTTCCATACTAGAGGCTGCTACCATGTCTGTTCCTATAGTTTGATCTTTCTCTCTCTCTTTTTCTGTCTCTGAAGAAAAACTTACCATCCAGCTTAGTTCATGTTCACTCAGTTTCTTCTCGTGTTCCTTTTCCTTGGATTCTTCCCAATTCTGTCCATATTTTGTTGTGGTGTCCTACACAGACAAGGCTGCTCAAGTTGAAGGTTCAGTAGCTTCAAATTATTTTGTATAGGTACCAGAGACTTGCTTTTTTTTTTCCTTCCCATGTTTTGTGATAGCATCACCCTATTGACTGCTTTCCAGCTTGTAATCATCAGTTGTATTCTGCAGTGCTACAGGCTTGTTCTCCCTCATAGCTATATTTCACTTTTCCAAACTGTAGTTATTTACAGTTTTCTACATACAATTTCATCTTACTCTTTATTTTTTATTGTTTGTTTTTTTTCTTAAAAGAGGGTGGGATCGTCTATCAACGTAGGGTTGGGGGTTTTTTTCTATTATTTTTTTTTCCTTTGGATTGTTTGCAAGCCATCTAGTTTGGTGCCATCCTCGTATTTAATAAATGGACTCTATCTATTACATTTCACAGATCATTAATGAAAGTATTTTAGAAGTGGGTCCAGAATAGATGACTGAGGGAGGAGGAGAAGAATTGCTCTGAATCGTGTTTATCATTCAAGTATTGCAGCCGCCTTTCTTGGCCTTTAAGGAAGCTAGGGAAACGGCGCACTCAGCAGTTTTACCAGTCAACAAGCTTTGTGCATAATGAGGTTCTCCTGTTTGTGGCTGGAAGTGGCGTGCCCAGTCCTCTAAGGAAAAAAACCAACCCAAGAGGCTTCTGAAAATGGAGAAGATAAAGTTTTGTTTGTTTTTTACTGCTGTGTATTTTTATATTGTATTCTCTGGATATTTTTCTAGGCTTTAAAGCACCTACAACCATGTTTACCTTCCTAGTTGTCAACATCACAATCGTTATTTGTTTGGCTTATACTTGTTTTGGCTGTTTCAAGTACCTGAGCCCACTGAATTACAAGGTAAGATGGATACCTAACACCTTTCAGCACCTATCTATGTGCTTGATGTAGCACCAGCTATTCCTGCTGGGCAGTTTGTGCCTTCTCGCTAGCAACGTCTGTCCGCAAAGGTTCATCCTGGTAAGGTGGCTAAAGAGGGCTGGTAGGAGAGGTCGGCTGCTCGGCACAGTGGAAGGTCTGTTAGTGCTAGCAGGAATTGAATTTGAGAGGAAAGAGCAGCGTGGAAGAAGTATGCAAGAGGATTGGAGGAGGGAGTACCAGCACTGCACAGAGATCTCTCTGTGCAGGTTTTTGGGCGCTTACGATCTCTATGTTGTTTTGACTTACCAGTTTGATGTTGTCTCTCTTCTTTTCCCCACCTGTTACTGGTTACAGATAGAAGACACGCAATGTGAAAGAGGAAGCGACACAGATGTACCAACCATCCCAACATCTTCTGTAAGAAGTTAAGAGTTACTAATATTCTCTTACGTTTCCTAGACAAACTTAATTTCACACCCTGCTTACCAAAGAGTTTGTGTAGGACATATTAGTCTGAATGGACTGTGGGACTTCCCATACGCGTGTGGGACCAGAGAGTTCTGCAGCTGGGCTCTTTGACTGTTCCCAGGTGGTGTTCCAGAAGTACCTTCGGCTGACATTTTAGGAGTAGTTGAGACACGCTACTTCCAGCAGCTCTGTACGCTGTGTTCTGGGCCTTACACCAGACAGATCCTCACATCTGGACAGCTGCCAAATGCAGTCAGGTGCCACTGCTTTGTGACTTTGAAAGTTGTGGCCTGTGTAGCAGGTCTTACCTGCCGTGTCGCTAAACAGGATGTAGGATGGAGGTAGAAATAGAGGTCTTTGTGCCGCAGCCTACAAGTGCAGGGGAGCGTTGCACCAGAAAGCCTCCATTAGGGTGCAAAAGGCCTTAGGTGTTAAGGTGAAGAATGGGAAACGGATGAAAAGAAGAGTGGCAAGGGGAAAAATTGTCCTGGGTGAATTATCCCAACGTTATACTTTGAGAGACTAGTAAAATCCTTAACGCTTGTGATTTCAGATGTACGTGCCCCGAGTTTTGCATCCTTATTCTACAGAAAGGACGATGCTTGCCTATAAGGAGCAGCAATCGTATGGCACCATGGACAACACTAATTCACAGGCAGAAGAAATCATAAACTATTCTGCTGGACCTGCAGTTATTGAGCAGGCATCGAGAGGTTCGCTTTGAATGCCAAGGACTAACACAAGGTGGAGCACTCGGTCCAGGTTTAGGAGAACTAATTCCCCACCACCACCACCTAAGTATTCTGTTTTATTTATGTATTCCTGCCTACAGAAGAGATTCAGAAGTAATTCATTGTGTGGTCTGCAGCTGTGCTCGGAGATTAAAAAGCAGATGCCTTGGGACTGAGTGTTTTCCAGGCTGTCTGCACACATGGTGAGACAAACTTGTTGAACACAGAGATGCTGATCCTCAGGGACTTCACTTATACTATCTCATCACTTGCCTTATGAATTTAACTTATGCTGCGTTTTGATACCTGGTCACCAAAGTAAATGCAGCTATTACAGCTGTCGTTTATTTATTCAGAATAATTCTTGCTTTTTTTTTTTTTTAAAATAATAATAATAATGAAAAAAACCTTTAGTATTTATAAATCTCTTGGGATGTGTTAAATCCTGAGGCAGCGTCACTTTTGATGAAAATACTGTTTGCGTGGGTGCTGAGGATGGTGTGTGGGAGTCTCTCCTCTTGTCACCCAAAGTACTCAGTGTAGATTTGACCATGTTACTTTTTTTTCCTTAAAAGCGATGAGGGAGTTACTGTGCACTTGGGTACTAAAAGTACCAAAGCAAAAATACTGGTGTAACGAAGGGAGTGATTTATCTGATACTGTTTTTAGATATTTTTGGAGGGCGTTTAGGTTGCTAGTCTCTGTTCACTTTTTTTAAGGGCTGTCTACAATCAAAGTTCACCTGCCAACAATAACGGATGTAAACATTTTATCTTTCTTTTAATCTTGGGTCAAAATTGCAGATCTCTGGGTTTTCTCTATAGTGCCAATTATATGAGCTGTAAGATACTAAGTTTTTAAATTATGTAGTAGGTGCCAATTTATTCCAAAGTACATTGTATCAAAGTGTAACTAATAATCACCAAGCAATAAAACACTGAGTTCAGAGAAACTTAAGGATGTCTTGATTGATTTGTTTTTTTCTTTGCGTATTAAAACAGTTCTTTTGCTAGGTGCCTCCCAGCATGATCGGTGTTATGAACTGTTCGTAAGAGCACCATCATGAGGCTTAGAATGACAGTATGTCCTGTGAGAGATTTGAATATTTCTAAATTTCTCTAGGGGGCGATACCTTGGTGACCTTTGGGTGGGAGAAGGTTTTGGCCCTCCCAAGCCCTCTGTTTGCCTGCTCATCATTACACTGTTAGTTCCTGAACTTGACCTTTTGTAGCATGTTTGTGAAGCAGCAACATCTTGAGATTGGAGTAGAATTTGTGCCATAAATAAGTGTGTGCAGATGTTCAGTGTCTTACAGGACTGGCTCCAGCTTCCCCAGACCAGTGCTCTGGATGAATGCTGAGCAGGAGACCTGCCCTGCGGCAGGAAGGACCCTGTAGAGCTCTGATAACGCTGGTGACCTGCCCATCCTCTTAGTTCAAGGTACACGTAACTCCTGGTTCTTAAAAGGCAAGTGAGGAGCCTTGTCTCATGGGGGGGATGGATTTGTCAGGCTTCTTTATACTGTCACTTCAGTGTTGCAGTTTAGTCAGGGGACTTGGGGGAGGGGGGGGGGGAGTGTTTTGATTTTAGCAATTGTGTTATTACTGGAGGTGGAATGTACACTGAATATTGTGGGGTTTTTTTAGTGATTGTGGCATTTCTACAGGTAATACAAACCCTCGATACAAACTGCCATTTAAGATTAGTATTCAAACCAAGAAAAAATAAAACCGACAGACTCCACGTTTTTTACTTGTCTCTTGTCTCTCATACAGATGTGAGGACAGAAGGAGGAGACAGAGCCTGTTGTATTCGTTAGATCAGAAGTCTGTGATTGTTCTAGCTGCAGTACCCCATCTCATACGGGTGTCTGCAGAAGTAGTGGACACGTGTATACTGATTGAGGAATCAAAGAAATGATTCAGCCACCACACTTGATCTGTTTACAGTGATGGCACTGCGGCATTTTTATGCTCTGTGGTATAACTTTTTTGAACAAGTGACTTTTGATATTCACTGTCAGGTTCTATATGTCAAAAACTCTTTTGATCATTGGATTTCCTTTTTGTGCTTGGAAGGCTGGTGAACCTTGGTAATGAAGCTGCTTGTGGCTGGCACAGGTTTGGTACAGACAGGGCCAGCTCTCATGTGATCTTGAATAAACCCACCTCCAGTCATGCTAAAGTGCTTCAGATACAGACTATGGAAAACCTACTCAGTAATGAAAAGTTGCATCTTGCTAAGTAGTCATTGCTGGCATTTGAGGAACCAGTTGATGTGTCTGATGGGGAAATCACCTGCATATTTCAGTTATCGTGTAGCCGCCATTCTTGTTTGCCACTGTACCCTGTTGCAGTTAAACTCCTAGAAATGTCTATGACATTAGGCCAGGCACTAGTTTGAGTAAAGGCTGGGATCACCTATTAGTAAATTATCACAAGACCTCCGTGTATAGCAACAGACAAATTAAAGGCTGGTTTATCAGCTTTGCTATGTTGTGCTTGCTTTCCAGTATCTTTTGGGTCTCTTTCTGAGAGCTGGAAGTAATTAGGAAACTGCACTGGCTCTAATTCATTCCTTCATGCTGATGGATATCTTTGAGAGGATAAAATTAGATCAGCAGGAGAAACTCCTTGCATTCCTTGCTGAGCCTCAGAGAAAAGCTGAGGGATGGAAGCCTCAACAAATGTGGATATTGGCTCCACTGTATTTGAAATTCATATTTAAAGCCGTTGCACATTCTTTACTGTTCTTTTTATAAATCTTTTGGCAGGAAGCCTAAGCAAGTGGCCCAGCTGGAGTTGCTGATTGTAGCTCCCAGAAGCCATATTTGCTGAGATTCAGCGCCTGCTGCTTGCCTTGCATTGCTCAGTTGGAAGAACTCCCCCCCACTTCGCTCCTTGCAAAGTCCTTACTTGCGTTTTAGCAGCCGCCACCAGCAGTGCTCCTGTGGAACATGAATCCTGGACAAGTCTGACACTCAAATGTGAGTAAGCCCTACGGTGTGATGGGATTCTCTGTGACGCAACTGAGGGGACAACCTCTGAAAGAAAAGTTGAAGAATGGAGCCTGTTTGATATTTGCACAATCCAGTGCACTTCTGCAAAGACATCGCTATAGATGATTTTCTTCTGTAGTGAAGAAAATGCTGTATGGTGTGTTGAGACTCAAAAAAAAAAAAACCAAAAAAAAAAAAACCAACCAAAACTCAAACCAAACAAAAAAACCCCAAACCAAAAACCCACTTGGCTAGTGTAGATGCACCTAGCTCTGTGCCAGGTAGGGCTTATTCTGTGTGTATGCCCAATCTGGTTCACCTCCTGCCTTGCTACAGCACATCAACACCCAAATGAAGATTGCAATTTCTCCTTTTCATTAGGTGCACGCGTTCAGGCCTTGTTTTCCTTTGGGCTTTTCCCGTGTCCTGAGCCAAAAGGACAGCTCTGTGCTGGCCAAGGTTTTACATGCTTCAGTGTAGCACTAGACCATGTTCTTTTTCTCTTTACAGAAATCCAGTTCCCAGCTCCGTGTACCCACAGATGCTAGCAGCACAACTGAAAGCTTTCTCAGGTGTGATCTACAGAGAGTTCATTTATAAGTGTTTGGAAGCCTTTTATGCATTTCAAGAAGGTGGGGTTGTCCTAGGAGCAGCAGCCCACAGAGTTGTTCTCCTGGCTCTTAGCAAAAGCAAGGAGAGAGGCACAGGAAGATTTGGGGAGGAGGGGTCTTTTTCTGTCACTAACACAAGCCCAAGTCCATTGAGTACAAAGAAAAGACACACTTTAATGTCCCTAAAGTGCAACAATACCAGGAAATACACACTTTTAATTCCAAATGATGGCCAGGGTTGTAACCTTCAAAGAGGCCATGGGTCTTATCTTCGTAAACTGGCTTTGCAAATTCCTTCTCTGTCTAATCTAAAGACTTCTCGAATGGTTGTGCTTGTCACCTGTCTCTAACAGCTGCAAGTGCCTGTTTCAGATATTTCAGAGGTACAAAAGTTGTTCTTTCTTTTGAGGACAGCTGTCTAACAGATCAAAACAGAAAGAAAATTACCAAAAGCAGAGACACTGAAAATTGAGTCATTATAACAGAACATTCTTCTGTCTAATTTTTTGGTTCTTGGGTTAACTCCTGGCTCTTGCTTTGTATCCAACATCCTATTGGTTAGGCCGTAGCATCTCAGCTGCAGCAAGTGCAACTTCCCAGTCTTTTTGTGCTCAGATACAGAGCTCCTGGGTTATCCTCACTTGTTCATTGTCAGCAGAGTCTGTAAGCATTTGTTGTTTGAAGAGAACGTGTATCACAATCAGCTGTCTTTCTATTGCATGTACCATAATTATCTTTTAATTCCTTTGACGAAACAATAAATGTGGCCCCATGAATTAACTGGTATAGTATACGAAGCTGCTTCTCCCTACTCAGTGTGCCTCCATTACTAATCTCTTCCAACTAGGAGCCTGCAGTCTCCAGTAGAGCCTGGCTCTGGATTCCTGGTTGAAAGCAAACATTGTTGCTTTCCTGGAGGAGGATTTGTTCCCTTCTGTAGCAGCTTATTTCCCGCTTTCCTAGGTAAGTGCTGCTGTAACAAGTATCCGATCTTCTCACCTTTGAAAGGATTGAAAGTCCCACCTCAAGACCATCGTTTATGGCTAGTGGAAAGTAATGCTCTGCAGTGTTGAGTAAGGATTTCACTAACTTAACGAGCTAACTATATTTCCAACTTCAATTCTGGATGGAGTTCTCTTTCCACTAACATTCTGGTTTGGAAATGTCCATAACGGCCATGATTAGGTTTCCTCAAGTCTGGTTAGATTAAGAGTTTGTGTATCTTAAAAAGAGACTGCTTTTTACTACTGTATTTGACTTCCTGCACAACAGCTTCTCTTTGTTTGTTTCATTGAGGGGTTCCCCCCCGCAATAAGTAGGTGGAGTTGGTATTGCCTGTCAGGGAGAAATCACATTCATTCTGCTGTAACCCTCCTCAGACTTTGATTTACCTGCTGCTGGATAGATGTTCAGAAGGTTCAGTACGTTGTATTTGTTTGTAGAAGTGTCTACAATAACCCAAATTCTCTTAGTTGTCATCTCTAAAATGGTGTTGGCAACATCTAATGATACAAAGTTTGTGGTCTTCAGCAGTCCGGAGCTTGATCCCATCATGTCATTTCCCTATGATGCGACAGATCTGTGATACATATGATGTAACACAGATATGATAGTATCATCTTAGGGCCTTAAAACACTTTTACCTTCCAGACCCTCAACTGGTGTTTATGTTCAGATCTTGCAGTAAAATGGCTTTTTCTGAGAAGTCACAGGACAGTGGTTGCAAGATCTGATAGCTTTGAACACGCTGTACTAGATCTGTGCGTGATACTCAAGTGGGAACGGGTGGGACTGTAAATAGCCAAGAGGAAGAGAGGGAAATTTTCACATCTGTTTCGAGACTCAGGGGTTAATTCAGTACTGGTTCATAGTTAATGAAGACACTATTCTCAAAAGTGATGTTTAAAATAGAGTTCTAGAAATCTAATGTATGGCATGTCCTAAGGTACTCCTAAATAAAATAGGAGCTGGAATTTGTTGCTGTCTCATATCGTTACTGCTATGTCGTGTGAACCTCCAGTTTTTATGTAGTGACGCAAAAACGTGAAAGTTTGTGATGGAAGTTAGTGACTGTTTTTGAACGGTGTTTATCTGTTGTGCTTCTCAGATGTTTATTAAAAAAAGAAAAGTTGCAGTACAGGAGGAAGACTGAGAGCAGGGGGAATATAAGATAGGTGTATTTTTGTACACAGCTCACCTTCCTTCACGCATTTAGTGGTGGTTTATACTTGGCTTTTCAGATTGATTAGCTTTATTACAGCCTGCTCTCCTGAAACGTAAAGCACCAAGTTGCTTCTCTCAAGTGAAGATCTTCCATGTCAAAACTTATTTTGAATTCTAATTCTTTTTTTCCTGTAGCAAATTATGAGTATTTTTTTCCCCTCCATCTATAGACATAGAGAAATAAAACCAGCAGCTATGTCTGCAAAGGAAAATGGAAAAGGAAGTGATTTAAAGAATTTGCTAAGTACCATAATTTGGATGCAGGCAATTTTTTTTCTATGACAGGGTTCTAGCTTTAGAGAATGGTGTAGGCTTTTCTTATTTTTTTATATTTGGCATCTGTAACTTCAAAATTGTTCCTAAAATAGGAAGAATTCATTTCCTTCTAAGACCAGAAATGAGAATCTGCTGGGAAAAAAAGGGGCAAAAACTGAAATTGCTTGCACACCTTTGAGAGGAATCACTTAAGCAATTATTGCTATTATTTAGCTTCAAAGGGGAAAAGACATAGTGGTATAGTAGTGAAGTTAGGAGAATTAATTAAATTTTTGTTATACAATGGGTCTGTTCAGACTGTATGAGATATTACTTAATCCTTCTTTGTCTCTGGTTTCTCTGAAAGATTAAGAATGCCTTCTGAGCACTGCAAAAAGCTTTATCAGCCACAAAAGACTTGGAGTGATGCAAAAATAAAATTCCATTGAGACAAAAATGTAGGGGTGGACCTTCGTTCCCTTGAGACTGTACAAGAATTCCTAGAACTCGAGAGATACAAATGTATTTACATAGAAACTCACCCCAACAATGCAGGCTTGGTTGCAGAAGAGCTTATGAACTGCTGGAAAGTAAAGCTCTTCTTAGACTTCCTCCATTTGGGGAAGCTGAAAGGTTAGTAGGCGTGCTCTGAGCAGAGATGAGATCCAACAAGGCAGCGATATGGCTGTAGTCCAAAGCGAGTGGGAGTACTTATGCTCAGCTGGAGCAGAGCTGCAACCCAAGCTCATGAAGGGATGCCGCACAGACAGTGGGGAAAAACGTTAGCTGGGCCAGGCCTTCCCCCGCTGTAGAGGAAGAGGTTGACATCGCTTATCTGAATACCTCAGGGTGGGACACATCCACGTACTGTTGTGCAATGGACAGCTAGGGAATGGAGCAACAGTAGGCTGGATGTGTTTAGAAGGAAGGATGGGGTATTTACCAGGGAGCCAGTATCAGCAGGACAGGCAGAAGTTGGTTTTGCATTGGATGTGGAGGGGATACCAGTGAGGGGGGCAAGTCAGGGAGTGGGAGGAATTTCCGAGCTGAGGGTGCAGTTTCCCGTTTCACCGGCCTCCTGGGCCCGGCCCTCCCTGGGCCCAAAGCAGGCTGCAGCTGCTGCGAGGGGCAGACAGCTGGGGTGCGGACACAGCCAGAGCCCCTCGCTCAGCCCTGGGGACAGGGGGCTTTGCGAGCGGGATGCTGGGCCCCTGGCAGCTGCTGGGACAGGCAGCATGCGCAAGGTGAAGCAGTTGGTTTCCTTCCTTGCACCTCTTTGTGCTGTTGAAACAGTCGTGAGTTGGTCTTCACATGTAGTTGAGTTTGTCATGTTGGTACCTTTGACTCTGTAGCTGCGCAGTTGAGTGTAGTTTTGTCTTCTCGTGTTTCTGTTCACCTTTTCTCTGCACTGTACTGTACTCCCTCAGCACTGAGCATCTGCAGCGGTTTGAACCATTGCTGCAAAGGGGGATTATATTTCATTTAAGAAGATGGAACCTCATTGCTTAAATCTCACTTATCCTTCATCCTATCCTCAAAACTGCAGACATTCAGTTATTAAACACAGGGAGAGCATATGAGCATCCTTCTTAACATCTTAAAATCCAATCAGGAAGGTGTTTTGGAGACTGAAGTTTGGACTACATCTAGCAAGGGGAAAGAGCTGTCACTCAGCGCAGATCTGTTTATAAATACTGCTCTCCAGAAGACAACTGACAATTGTAATGGGGCTAATTCTTCTAGCAGCATTGGCATAACACCATCAGGGCTGTCTGGCACTGCACAGGATATTTCTTCCGTGAAAGAAAACTAATCCTAAGCAAAATGGTTTTAGTGTGAGTTATGTTCCTTAAAGTGCTATTACAGCAAGTAAAACAAGTGGCATCATTTCTCAGTGTTTTAAAATAAGCTACCCTGAAATCAATATGGATTTATTCCTTGTCTCTTCCCACAGTATCCAGAAGGATCTTTCCATTCCTCCTTCAGACAAAAATGTATCTTCATTTAATGCACATTATGTATTGCACCTGCTGTAAAACACAATGTACATGTGATTGACTGTCTTGAACCGATCAGTCCCTGCCCCCGAGCAATTCCAGCTGACTCCGTGGTGATGAATAGTGCCCCTTATGGATCTAGATCGAACTGTGATGTTAGACTTCACAGGTTCTATTTTCTGCTAAATGATGGTTTAACTTCCTTTTTCACATGAAAGTGTGATTTCTATTCATATTTTTTTTCATTCATAATCTGAGTAATGCCTGACTCTTTTGTTGAATGTACATGAAGTCTTGTCTTGTTTAATTATAGAAGATGTCCAAAGGGTGCATATAGTGGCTTGGATTTTTCAGGACTTTATGGCTTGCAGTTTAAAAGTCAGAAGTCATGTTTGGTAGTCGTGGGAGTTAGTTTAGCTGTATGAGAAGATGATGACCTTAGTAGTGTTTTTCCATACCAGAAGCAGACAGTTTCCAAAGCACTTCAGCTGGGGGGGAAGAGTGTAAGTTCTGTTTATTTTCAGTGGCATCTCCATGGTTCTGAACCTCTATCCAGACTCCTCATGGGCTGTAGCTGGCTAATTAAAAAGCAGGGGTTAGGTCAGCTACTTCTGGTATCAGTGTGGGATAAATGCATGTTATGGAGCAACTTAAGGAGGAGTGGCTTTTAGGACCACAGTTTCTTTGAGCAGAGACTTTGGGCAACTTTGGAAGCTGCACCAAGAAATGGCTCTGGAGCAAAACAAAATGTTTTGAGCATCAAAACACCATTTGATTCTGGGTTCTCCTGAAGGCCATAGCTGCTATTTCAAAGAGCCTTATTCCCAAGAAACAGCTCAGCCAGCCCAACAGCAGCGCGCTTGGCCTTGTTAGAGGAATCTTAGTGTCTGAGCAGCAGGTAATTGTCTGGCTCACTTAAATAAGAACAAGTATAACAGAGAGGGGAGTAATTTCTTACTGCTTATTACTATTGCGATAATCTGATATGCAGTTACTTGCTAACAGAAATGTTACAACTATTTCTGATTATCTGACTTTTGCACTACTGACTGCTGTAGCGGAATGTATCAGAAGTGAGTCTGGATTCACTCAAGGTGGTTTTCAAATCCAAATCTCAGGCTTGTGGGAGAGTTGCTCCCTGCAGGAAGAGACGCAGATGCTATCACTAGCCCACAAACACTTCATTAGCATTAAACCTTGCACTACAGGCAGTGGGATTGGCTGTGTTTTTCTAAAAACAGATTATTATTTTGGAAAAGGGGAGGGGAATTGATGGCAGGCTTTACAGCTGGCACATAGCTGAATTTTATACTCTTTCACATTGTCATAGTATTGCACTGAATCTTTGTATCTTAGTGTAGATAAGTAGGTGATGAACAACAGCTGCTGAGAGCTGTGGGCTTAAGGTTTGAGAAGTGTGACATCAGAATTCAGAACAACCTTTGCTATATAACAGGTGTTTAATTGTAATTTTTAAGCTTCTACAGTCTACCATATCTCTCATGTCCAGATTTTTTTCCTCTTTCAGACAGTAGCTAATCAAACACATTTTTGTGCTGGATTTAGTGCCTTGGTGTCTATCTTCTATACTAAGTAAAACTGACAGTGTGGACAGCTCGTGTTTGTAATAGGCTGATGTGCACTTACCCGGCCTGCAGAGTGGGGCAAGGACGTGCTTGCTTACTGTCTCTGTTCGTTATCATTGTCTCAGATATTGCTGAGCACTGTGATATGCATTTAAAAATAGAAAGGTTCTACAGGAGGTTGTTTTTTGTCCAGCTCTTGCTGGTCACTGAGCCTGGATGAGCTGCTGTAACACAAGATCACAAAACAGAGTCCTGATGTGCCTCCTTCAACCGAGGCTGGGCCCCTTCGGGCCAATCTGCTCCAGAAGGGAGAGGGAAAATGCTTCGAGCTTTCTGTTCACATCTGAAAATCGGTTTGGCAGGTATCATATAGCAAACTTCCTTCCCACTTAGTTTATCTGCACTGTGACCGAGCAGTCCCTGGGGAAGTATTCAGTTATATCAGTATATGGCAGTGCTGCCTAGCACCACAGCAGATGTCTGCATGTGCATTAAAGATGAGAGAGGATGATCGCCAGCTCTGAAATATAAGGCCACGCAGGGGACAGGAGTAAGGCAAAAACAAACGGCCAGAGATCAAGACTTGTGCAAGAGGGAGCACAGTGGTGCACGTAAACAGCTGTCGTTATCAGAGGTGAGCCAATTCCTCCTGAATAAGCAATTTTTTTTTAAGATACTGAACCTGAAACAAGTTTGGGGATGGTCTTCTCTGAGAATAATGTATTTTAGACAAAGTGAATGATTGTGTATTTTCTTCCTGTCTAGTCAAAACAGACAGGCCTGAACCACATGGTATTTTGCAAATGAGAACATAAATTTTGACTAACGAAAGCATTTACAAGTACTCATTACTAATCTGGAAGCAGTCAGCTGTCTTAAAGAATTCAAGTACAGCCTGAAGGTCTAAGGCAGCACTGCAGTCAAGTCTTGTAGGGAGACCCGAGAGCTGCTGTGCCTTCCCCTACTGGCAGGGGTAGGTGCAGAAGCACAGAAGGCAGAGGAAGGGTAGCAAGAGGTCTCCTCTCTGCTCAGAAAACTGATCCAAGCTGTTCCACAGCCCATCTGCCCTAATGATTTTCTGTCATGGCATATCAGGTGGCTTTCAGCACTAAAATTCAAATGTGCCCAGCAGGAGTGTTGACTTTCCTTCTGTGAAACAAACTAGTTGGTATTCTTGAGTCTAAAGCCCTGTAGGATGGAGCCAGGCTCTGCTGGAGTGACTGTTATTTAACAGCTTCCATTTCAATTAATATTGTGATATAATACTAATCCATGCAAGCATTATTGGTGGATTATATTTCTCTCTGCTTGCAGGGGTAAGGAAGTATACCACAAGTGACTGGAGAACAAAACCATACTGAAATCAGTCATCTGGATACAGTTTAAGAATGTTTGAAGCTCAACTGCACACACGAGGGACTGTTGCTGGCAAAAACGTACACCCTTCAAATTCAATTTTCTTTGAGCAGTTTATCTTCAATCTGACCTTTGTAACAGATCCAGTACAGAATCGACAGGTTCTGAATTGATGCTTCTCTCTGCTGTCCCCAAGCAAAATCTCAGTTATTAAAAATTTAAAAGAAACATGAGTATTATTCAAAATTTTAATGCAAGTTTCTTTGAATTAATAAAATTTTTATTCGTTAACGAGAAGTATTCACAATACCCTGCAGAAGCAGTGCAAAGCCACAGTGTTTTGTGCTGATGCAGGGCTATGATTTTAGTTAAGAGTAGCTTGGGCTATAATTACTCCCACCCTCCTTCTGGTCTGAGCTACAGGCACCTGTGTGTTTCAGCTGCTCCTCACATGTTGCTGTCCCAGGAGCCTGGCGCAGGGGAGCTGAGCTTTCTCACAGCCAGGAAGCTGCTTAACAGTCCAGGCTCAAAGAGAAAGGCAGCCAGCAGTAGCCAGCTGGCTCGTTTAAAGGTACTGTAGATTATCAATGCTAATTAACTGATGCATTCATGCAAGTTAGGTCTTGCTAGGCTGTTCCCCATTCTTTACATGAGGAACCTCCCACCTATACCAACTCAAGTTTTACTGCTGCCATGAAAAAGCCTTTCATAACAATTAAACTGTTATTAGTTATGTTACTAGTTGTAAGGGTCTATTTTTCAATTTCAAAGCAAGAGTCAGGAATACTACAGAACAGACTTTAGAAGTCTGTGCTTGGGGGAGAAAGTAATCCAATAATCTTCATGCTACCATCTTAACCTAGATGAACAAAATACATCACCCCAAAATCAGAAGGTATGCATGGCAGTATCTTGTTGAGATACACTGCATTTTTCTTGCTGTCCTCTCTCACATCTGGTCAAGAATAAGATCTAATTATATGCATTACAGTAGATTTAGTAAGGCCTGCACCTGTGCTAAGCTATAACCGATTACCCTGCTGTTTGTTAGGGGAGTCATTCTCCTTTCTTTCTCCAAAGTTGCTCTTTCTCGACTTTCCCAACAAATTGCAGAATGTCTTCAGCAAGAAGTTCAGGTTCCTCCAAAGCTGCAAAGTGGCCACCTTGAGGCATGAAATGGAAGGAAACTATGTTGGTGTATTTCTTCTGGGCCCAGGCCTGGGGTGTGTGCATGACTTCATTAGGGAAGGCGGCAATGCCAGTGGGTACTTGTACTGTGAGCCTGAGAGGAGAGAGAATAATTTTAATCTTTCACTTAGCTCGGCAAGAAATGGGAAGTCCCATGGAAATATTGTTCTTAAACAGCTGGGCACACTATTAGGCAATTAAAATTTGACTTCCATATCCTTAATTTGAACATTTGACAACACTCCCATTCCTGGGGGGAGGGGGAAATTCTAATTTTTGCATCAAGTTTCCTCATGCTGCATTCAGGGCACAAGAGTCATGTGTTGAGGGGAAAGCACACAATCTGACAAGGGCTGGAGAGAGATTTACAGTGAAGATTACAACTGGAACATGTTGAGCCTGTCAGGATGACTGGAGGGTAGGCAGGGGAAGAAGTATCTTGAACTACTGCAAAGGCAGAGGAGAGGGGAGGAATAATAAGAGAGTAAATCCGGACTAGTTCAGAGGAAACATTTCTGACCGTGAGACTACCCTGTAAAGTAGCTCTTGCTTTTAACTGGAACAAATGTACTCTATACAACATTTTGCACATTAGTAAGTGTAGGGAAGCAACTGGATTTGAAGGGAAAAGAACCTTAGAAAGTGGAACAGTCCACACTTGTTATAAACAGAGCAACATTTTCTAGATTTAAATATCCCATACACGTAGGCTTCATTGTCAGAAGTGACAGACTTTAAAATTTAGATACAGAAGTTGTTGGGCACATCACCACTGGAAGCCTGAAAACAGGGTGCCTAATTTTATGTAGGTCTTTAAGACTCTTTCCTCTAGGCACATAGAAGCTCATATAGCTCATCTCATGCAGGCAGAACTGGAGCAGGATGCTGCCCACAGTGTAGCCACAACAGCTTCAAGAACTGAGTCAGCTTCCTGGGAGCATCATTTCACAGCTAATAAATACCATAGCACCGAGCTGTGGTTGCAGATACCTCAGGGCAGGTTTAAGCCTTCAGTAATACTCAAGCTGACACAAGAATATGCAACCAAGCTGCTGTCTTAAGTGTCTGCACAGCAGGAACATCAGTCTTAATGACTTTCAAATTATTCAGTTTGTCAGTATACTGAAGTTGCTTCCAAAGGTAGGACTTAAATCTTTTGCAGAAATAGGCAAACTGTGTCCAGAAAAGTACTAGAACTACAAATCAAATAAACTATAAACAAAACTGACTGCGTGACTCAGTCACAGGCTAATTTAGTAACTGAAGTAAAATCTGGAAGTACTTGCATGAGCTTTCCTTTAGTTGGATACACCATGAATGGGAGGTCCTCAAGGAGTGCCTCCAGTCAGATTCTCCTTACTGATGGTTCAGGATTCTTACCTAATTACTGTGTTTTCCAGGCACAACACAGTATATTAACTAACAGACCTGTCCTGCAGAGGAACAGTGAGATACAGCATTGCTTTTCCTCAGCATTCAGAAAGTTGCAGCAGCTAAAAGACATAAGCAACCTGTCTGCAACCATAAAATTAAGTTCAGGCCAAAATATTTAAAGAAAAAAAAACCACTTACCTTTCATGTTTCTGTGTGCCTATCCCCTTCTGCAAATTTTCTTTGTAAAAACGCATTGAGGAGACTATACAGCCTGACACCCAGTAGATCATGATATTGGTGAGCAGATCATCCAGGTTAAACTTCCTGAATAGGTAAGCCCAGAGATTGCTTAGTTAGAACTGAGTACCATTTGGCATTACTTTAGCAGGGACTTGACTTTGGTTGGGTTGTAAGAAAAAAAGTTACACAGAAAAAATAGTTAACTTGGTTGAAAAAAGAGTTGAGAGGTGAAGTGTGTTACTCCCCTTCTGTCTGTCAGTAGCCAAATAAACATGTTAAAGGCTTTCAGACACAAACTGGGAAGTGACATTTTAACTCCGACATGGAAGGCAGACTCCAACAAGTTACCTTACGCCCCAGCATAGGTGACTATGCTGTCCATAGATGGAAGGGTAGGAGCAGAAGAGCGCATGGAACAGCTTGTGCCATTTATTATTGTAATTTGAAATGCTACCGTGAGCCTTCAATAGAGCCATCACACCAACATGTGCTGCTGTAAACAGCGCATGTTTCATATCAAATTATTAGCTGCATGCAGCGCAAACATTCTATTCAGATCCATTGTCCCTGGACCTTTTCATAACATGCTCCTGCACTCCACTCCACTCCTGCCAGGTGGCTCAGCAGTTTTCAAAGGGGACTTCATCTCAGATTTCTGCTGCACATTAAGAATGATCCTTTATTAGCAAACAGTATTTAGACGAAGCAATACTGATCAATTTAAAGCAAATTCATAGTGTTAAGTATTAGTATTAAATGAATTATGAGTTCTGTTTCCCAGCATCTTAATGTAGGTTAGACTTTTGTTTTTCTGTCCTAATTACATTCTTCCACCTAAGTCAGTTTTTAATCCCCAGAAGTTGCAGGGCGTATCTCTTTTCTAGGAGATCAAAGTGGGAAGGGAATAAATCAGCCTTCATTGCTTATTTGCTTCTTTGCATGCTGTAGTACAGCACTGCACCATTTGTGGTCACTACAGGCCCCCTACAAGATGTGAGGCGATCAATTCAGACAGACTTCTTTAGCTCTGGGCTCAGTTATCTCATCCAAAATGGCATAAGAGGTAACACTTACCTCTCTAGTCCTCCATCCTCTAAATTATGGAATTCCAGATCGGTCCATGTAGAAAACTTCTCCAAGATGTACGCGGCCAGTCCTACAGGAGAGTCATTCAAACCACAGCCTGAAAAAGAGGAGGAAAATTTAACTAAAATTGTGATACCCGACTAGTGAACTCAGACTGTTATAGAAGCAGCCCATTATAATACAGGGTAGATGACAACTTTACAAAGCTATTCCAGTAGCTGTGTTCTTAAATAAATAAGTAAAATACTAGAACAAGTTGGAGCCATTTACTGTTGAATCATTAACTGATAGTATCTGCAAACCAACAGGCTCTGCATTAGCTCACACTGTATGTTTTTTGAACTGATGTAACAGTATTGGATTTCTGCTGGTTTTTTTTTTTTCTTTTTCTTGTAAGCTAATAAGATTAAGCTCTATGTGCCAAGGAGGGTTTGCTTCCATTAATCTGGAAGTTGTCGTGTATTAAAGAGCATTACAGGACCAAACCCACATGCCTACACATGACCAGGAGAATTTGCACCATTATCTAACAACGAAAACATTTTAAGGATTATTAGAAAGTCATTAAAGAAGAGCAAGGCTTCTGAATTAGCAATAGCCAACTGCCTTCATGTAGAACAAGGCTGAATGTACTTTTTATAATTTGTTTTGCTTGGACAGAAAAAACATACCTGCAGCTGGAACTTTGCTAATACATCCTAGTGCTGTGACATACAGGGACTGTAAACTGTCCCAGCTGCTCAGAAAAACCTTAGAAAAAGCTTTTCCTGGGGAGCAGCAATATGTTTGAAGTTCCACCATGCAACCCAACCTTCCTGAAAGATGCCTAACACTACAGCTGGCACAGTTTCATCAGTAATTGCTATTTAAACATGATAGTTGAGTTTCAGTTACCAAACAAGTAACATTGACAACTGAAATACCAAGTGTTTGAAAAGTTATAGCGAGCTGCTTTCCAGATCTGCAGAACTAGACAAGCAATAGCCTGTTCTTACATACATACTGTGAACGAAGAGTACATCAGTTTACATGTAGGAAAAATTGACATTGATCCTAACAGTACTTTATACAGGTGCTGCCTATTTCAGGCAGTTGAAAATGAACCCACACTCCATGCAGGCTTCCCAAAGAATAAATGTAAAATCAAATCCATGCAAGCCACTTTGATCAAGCGCCAGCTGTGAAGCAATCCAGAGTATAGTATTAGCAAGCACAGCACATATCAAGAGCCAGAGACAACTTCCTTGCGTAGGACAGATTGCAAGGTAGCCCTGTACCACCAAAAGTCTCAGGAAGACTGTGGTAGCCTCCATGGCTGTGCTTCTTCCAGCTGCCTTGCGCTCCCTTCTTTCAGAGCGTCTTTCTCCCTGCGGGAACCTGCTATGCTCCTCTCTTCTTTGTCCTCAAAATTGCAGGAACGCTCCTGCTCCAGCTCCCAAAACACGAACTGGCTGCTGGTTCCCAGTCTGCGCAGTCCGCTCTGACAGACCACACGCTACTGGCAGGGACAAGAATCAGCCAGAAAACCACAGCAGAAGGAACGTGACTAGGCATCTTTCAGCTGCCAGCTTCCCCATCTTTGCTTAAAGCACAAAAGGAATTAAAGACTAGTAATTTTTAGAAACCAAAACTCAAAGGAAGCAAAATGATTTAAAATCGATAAAATTATAATTTTGCCTGCACATTTTAAGAATATACCTGCTTCTGTAGGTAAGCTTATAGAAAACCATTAAGAAATAGTTTCCTTAGCTATTTTTTTAATAAAATCCACAAGTGAATTGCTGCTGCACTAAACTAAAATATATTCAGTATTCTTGACTCAGTTGTCCAATTCAGTTGCAAAAGATGTTTTTAAAATAGAAACACTTAATACTCAGATACTTAAAGTAGTTAAGCAATCTGAGTGACTCGCTCATCTAGAAAGAACATTCAGCTTTTCTTTTTTCCTTGAAAGTCTGCAAGGGATTTGGAACAATGAGTGAGAACTAAATTTGATTTTACTTTTCAGGTATTACTTATCCCTATAAATAAGCTACATTGCGTGCTGAGACAGCTAAAAGCTTCTTGTAGTTTCTGTCATTTGAGTGTGATCGATTCTCGGTGAAGAAACTATCTTTTGCTCTTAGCATAGCTGCCTTTGAAATAGAATTACAGCCCCCAGTGGCAGCAGAAGTGGAAAAGTATTAAATAAACTATTTTATTTATGAAAACTGAAAATTAGGTCAGTGGCACTTGGAGCATGCTCAGTTTTGATGTGCAGATTTACCACTTCTGCATGCAAAAGCGAGTGTAATACTACATACCCGTGTGTAACTTTTTCTGACTTGGCTACAGAAAAGGAGCCCACCTTTTAAAACCTCTAACCTTCCTACTTCAGCTTTGCTGAAAAAAACCCTGATTTTTCTGCATATTTTAAGCAGTATATTTCATTTCTATGAAAGTACAACTAAAATGAACAGACTAAGTATTCTGAGCTCAAAAGGCTTTTTTTGTGTGTTTTACCAACAGTATCAGGTTTTGTAGCCTGTATGTGAGCGTAGCCAGACTCCGAAAAGATCCTGTAGAGCCGTTTTTTCCAGAAGGGAAACATCCGCCTAACATCTTCATCCTGGAAACCGAAGAGCCCGGGAAGATAGCGGCCCAGCAGAAAGGAGAGCAGGTGAGTGAATCCCATGTTTGTAACTAAGGCTAGATTTAAGTGGAGACCTTTCATATGGCTAAAAATAAAAACAGAAAAAGCCCCCACAAATTAATAAAAATAAAATGTGATTCAAAGTTGTTATATTTAAAGTGTTATTAACAAAAATGGACATACTTAAATTCTGACCTGCTAATTGCATCATGACCTTAGCTGTACTTTATGGTGTGACTTTTCACCCAAAAATGACAAGTCAAAGGGGCCACTGTCAGTAATCAGCACACACTCCTGGACACTAAGTCACAAATCCTCCTTTTGTTACAAGTACTTATCCCACTCCAGAGCCCAGTTGGGGCCATTACAAAACTACTGCACAACTGTTTGAAAGAACAGGTATATAGTATAAACTAAGGTATGTCATTCTGGATCACTGCTTAACACTGAGCACTGTAGAGAGAAACTGCACAGTGCTCATATGAGGACTTGGACAGGAACTCTCAAGTGTACAAGAAATAACTATTCCAACAGCTTTGCATGCCAACCGTGCAGCACAGTACCAAAGGGGTACTCACTTGGGAGCCATCTGGGCCAAATTGGTGCAGATGAGCCAGCCCCAGTCACCACCTTGTGCATAGAATTCGTTGAATCCCAGTCTGAGCATCAATTCATAAAAAATAGAAGCGGCACTTACAGAATTAAAGTCTGCATTAAAAAGAAAAAAAAGAATACTGTTGCATTAATTCCAGCTACACTTCTGACTCTACAGCATTTATTCTCCCCATAAAGGCAACGTTCAAGTTCCTAAAAAGCTACAAGTCCATGTTTCTGTGTGTGTCTGACAGACTATTTGGAAACCATTGTCACATCATCCAGGGAAGGTCTAGAGAGCACGCAGAAACCATGAGGGAAAATGCAGCCTTCATTGCAAACTAGTATTCTCCTAACCAGTTGCCCACACACTTCCGCGGCTGAGGGGTTGCCAGACTCCCTTTAAACTGTAGTCATACTCCAGCTGAGCCCTATCAGAGGCACTGAGCATTGTGCAGGCAGTGTTTCCATTTTGTCTACTGTGAGCAGAGTCTGATCTCACTGATAGTTGGAAACTTAAAGTTTCCACTAGTAATGCACTTCTCCACTTCACTAAATGCTGACCACATAAATCATAACCAGGGAAGTAGAGAAAAGCAAAACCAACCTTCCCCACATCATTCACCTGCACACATAGTTAAATACTAAACTCAGTATCACTTTAAATACTACGTCACTCCAATTTGTTGCAGCTTGTGTTTGTACAATTCAGAGCACAAGCTGAACAAGCAGGTATTCAGCTGCAATCTACCATATAGATACATGAATTGATTTGTTTCAACTGTTGCTTCCCACCTGTCTGTATGTGCTGTTGAATATGGATTCAAAACATCCAAAAGGAACAGTAGCAAATTAACTTTACCCTTCTTGTTCACCCACACACAATTCATTAACTCCATTACAATTCATGAGTTGGCACTTCATAACTTTTTATAGTCTTTTGTAAATTATATATACATTGCTCCTGAAACTGATCAATGGTGTCACCTGAAGTCACACTGTTACCTCCCTTTTCTCACATGACACACAGGATCTTTATTTCTACACTGAGAAAACAAGAAGAGCCAGAAGTTCCTGTTCTGCTAATAGGGGCTATCTCACTGTGAGACTAGGCTTGTGGTAGTTCACTTTCTTCCCATATATCATACCTTTTTTGTGGGGTGCTTCTGAGAAACCATAACCAGGGATAGATGGGCAAATGACTTCAAAAACGTGTTCATCACTGAGGCCATGGCTTGCAGGATCCGTCAGGAGAGGGATGATTTTGTAAAACTCATAAAACGAGCCAGGCCAACCATGAACCATTAATAACGGCTTTGCAGACTGGCCTTCAGGCAAACGAGGAGGCTTTACGTGAACAAAATGGATATCAATGCCTGTAAAAATAAAATAATTAATTAACATGTCCAAATTTACCATGAAACTGAAACTAATCACGGAACAGATTATGAGTAAGTCTTTTCTGAAGTCCTTTTCTGGTGAGCATGCACACACACTGTACTTCTCTGGATCCATTTATCCAAGGACCTTATAATAGGCAGTTAAGCAGCACAGCAGCTAAATGAGGTCGTCGTATTTCTGTTTTAAAATAAATTGGCAAATTAAGATGTAGAAGTGAAGCAATCTACTAACAGTAACACAGTGACTCACACAGCTTAAAGGCAGAAGAGATGATTACATCATTTAGCCCAAGTGCCCTTAAATTTTACCCAAATGTCCCTATATGGCACTAGATAGGCTTCAACCAACCACAGATGTTTCTTCCTGAAAGGCATACAATTGCAACTTGAAGGCATCAAGAGACAGGGAATTCATCATAACTAGCAGCTGTTTGTTTGGGGGCGTTAATCACTTTCCATGTTTTGTGCATGCCTTACTTTCCATTTGAACACGTCTAGCTTCTGTCTCCAGCCATTGATCCTAATGTTACAGCAGAAGGAATTTAAACAGCCTTCAGTAAGTATACTCTGTCTGCAGAGGCCTCCTGTAATCGTCACACATCTCGACTGCTGATAAACCAATCATGCTGAATCAAAGACTTGAAAACATGCCTTGCTAAAAGAGAGTTAGTGTTCAGTTTTGTAGTTCCTTTATACCTTTTGTCCAAAGCTGTCGGTATCTTTCAGTATCAGTGAGTAAACCAAAACAGGAAACTCTGTTCTTGTACCAGTCTCCTCATTGTTAAGTAAAAAAGTAAAAATTGCAGTCCTATTTCCTTTGTGATTCTTACAATACATAAGTAGCGTACTTCACACAGCGTTGCACTAGTTGCTGTATGTGAACTGCTTTTCCTCAAACCCATTCAGGGCTTTGCTTTCCAGGAAACAACAATTTGCTCTTACTGGAGCCTAAATGCCTCACTTCTCACTTGTATTTAAGCACATTTTGCTCACATCAACTCCAGCTCACCAGCAATCCCACCCGTTCCACTGACTGAGATTTCCTCATTCTTGACAATTCTGTGGATTTCTGTGTTCTCTGAAAACCTTTCAAGTGATGACAGAAGCTTGGAATCTGATATATGGCATGTTTGATCTTGTCTTTTCATGGCTCATCTCTGTAATCGTTCCTAATGTTGCAGTTTCTCTTCCTATTGCTATACATAGTGCATTGTCCTTAGCTTCTTTTCCCTTTCTTCTCTCAGATGGTACTTTTTTTTTAAGGGAAGACTTTTTGCTTTTATCTTTTTCAGCACTAACCATGTTTTATACACTTAAATAAATCTTTTTGTTCTAACCACGGTGTAACAACCGTTTTTTGTCCCAAATCCATTTAAAATATTATGGTGAACTGCCCCATTTGAAATAATGTACAATTAAGGGTGCAAGTAAAAATGTAGTAGCATAATCTCGAGCTTGAATTCTGCCATCATGTGCGACAATTGCCTGCTGTGCTCTAAATCTACAACTGTACCCCCAAATGACCCAAGCACAACCTAATTCAAGCAATTAAAACGTACAGTTTCACCAGCAGACCTTAGCTGAATGGCCTCTTTCAAAAGGTGTCTGTGCTTTGTATGAAAAGACAAACCATTCACTCACACCTGGCAGCACATCAGCCCCAAGGGAAAGGCGTCCTGCATTTACTACACCTATGAATGCTTGAAATGGCACAGCAGAGCGCATCTGCCCTGCCAAGCAGGGACAACCTGAGCAGCCAGCACACCCAGCTGAGAAGGGCTGCCAGGCTGACAGCATCACCGTGACAGCAGCAGCTGGGGAACTATGTGGAGCAAGAGGAGGCATCTGTGGGTATTCTGCGTGATTGCATGCAAGTCGGAGAACGTGTGTACATCTTAAGATCCAGTTCTGTTTCCAAATGCCTGTGCTTGGCTCCTTTTAACACCAGCTGACAACCCATCCACGCACGAGGGAATTCCATTTGTCATTCCTTGTCCTAAAGGCTTCAGTTACAATGAAGGAGTTTCTCGCTGCTTCATCAGCACAGCCAGTGATCCACGCCGTGGCAGCCAGGGAGGGACCGGCCCATGCGACACAACCATAGCAGTCTTACCACCGAGATCTCTTGTAGACAACATTATGTATTGCTGTTTGTTTATTTTTTTAAGGGAAAAAGCCACACACCTTGAATCTTAGTTTTGAATTGTGGGTACTTGTTGAGGACTTCAACTTGTTTCTTCCAATTGAACTGGTTTTTCCAGTAGGAGACAACCTTCCTGAGATAGGCCGAGTTAGTCCCATAATGGAAGCAACTGTTCTCCAGTGGCTCAGTGAATCGAGCCTGGTCAAGTCTCCTGAATAAGTCCTACAGGGAAAAAGAAAGAAGAGATGTTACAAGCATTTGTGTCTGCCATCTTGGCTCTACTGTGCATGGTTTGTAGTTATTCCCAAGTGAAACGAGAACAATGAAAGTAACACATCTAATGACACCTGTGCATTTTGCTGATGCTCCATCAGCTGTTCCAATTCTTCTTCTCCTCCAGATGGCCTCCTTCCTCTTCCATTTACAGCTGTTCTTAACAGTCTTTCTCTCTCTCTCTTTGTTTTGCAGGGCTGGCTAACCTGTTTGCCAGGCTGATAACCAGAGGACAAATACACTCTTCTGACACCACGGTGGCTTCACAGCATAAGTCGTGTGCCTTTCCACTGTACTCTGCTCCCCAGGTTACCTGCAAGCCCAACCTCACAATCAATGCATGGATCTGGCCTGAACCTTTTGCTCTCTTTCCCAAACCCAGGGTCTGGGTGTCTTCACTGGGAAGCACTCTGAGGGACTTCACATGGCCACAGAATTGGTGAAACTAGACTGGAGTGAAAGTTTCCCAATCTAGAATAACTATTGAAGTGACCTTCCTACTGCACTTCAAGGTTACAGGGGATGCTGACAACACTCCAAAATCAGGCCAAAATCACTCAGCAGGGAACGACAGCCAAAAGCCTCTTCCTGCTGCGAACAGAACCACAGAATAATTGAGGGTGGAAGGCAGGTCTGGAAATCTAATCCTGCTCAAACCTCTGTGGGGTTTAAACCTGAACAGCATTTTCTAACACAGCGATAGAGGTAGCTCTCATTCTGACTAAGATGAGTTAGGTGCCTCACGCTGAACAGGCAGTCTAAGCAAGATGTCAGTATGTAAGCTCACTGGTTTTGGCATTTAATGTGTACAGAAAGCATGGATTTTTTAAATGAAGTTTTTAACGTGTCTTTACATACATGCTTTCTGTCTATGCTCAAGACCTTTTAAAAAATATCTTAGTAATGTATGCTAGCATAACTTTAACTCCTAGTTTATGTAAACATTTATTTAGAAACAGTTTTCTACTGATGGATTATGTTGCAATAGCTGTTATAATACAGAATTGTGCATTTCAAAAACATCTGTAAGTTAGAAATTATCTAGCCTTGTGTCTGCAGCATAAAGGGAAAATATAGGACATCAATGTCCATTGATATTACTAAGGAAAGCAAACAAAGTGTTAAAAAAAACAGGCCTTACTGAGAAAATAGGAATCCATTGTAAACGAATAATATGAGCAATCCCACGAACACTGTTTGAACCACTACTCCACACAGATCTATGAAACTGTGCAATCTCTGACTTACAACACACATAATCAAAATCTTGCTGTCTTAACAAATTCTGCAATGTACGTGTTTACTGTAATTACCACTGTGGTATTAGTGTTGTGCAAAGTAGATCATTAATTACAGAAGAATCAGCATCCAACACAGCTGCAAATATAAAGCAGTCAAGAAAATGAGATACTTATAATTGCTTTTGAAAGAAGGAAAAAAAAAAAGACACTGTTCTTATTCTGGCCTACACAATCAAACTGAGGAAGGTGCACAAACAGGAATACAGAGTTGAGTAATCTGTAATATGATTTTTATCTTTATGAGGCTTTACAGAGTAGGTTTATTTACTAGCAATCTTGCAACAGTCAGCTGAGAACAAAATTGTATAGCAGGATGTGAAATCTGCCTATCCATAGCTATCTTCTGAAGTACTGAAAAATCCCTTCCCCCAAGTCCTGGACATCATTGCTCATTCTCATTAATGTAACTATGGGTTCAATTTAAAAATTACTTCCAAACAAGTTCTGCATTTATTTGGCCATTTCGTACTTCTCTCTCCCCAGGACAGAGATTTGCTTACACTCAGCTCTTCTTCTGTAGTTTCCACCTTAAATGGCCAAATAGTTGTATCTTCTTCAGTATCAGGCTTTTGTCCCTTGCCCCACCATCCCTCTTTGAAGGGTAATATCTCTTCTTTCTTCTTGGAAAGGAAGAAGTAGATGATGACTGCCCCCAGAACCAGGAATACTTCGAGCAGCATAATGCCTGCAAGAGAAGAACAGAACTCTGGTAAGCCCAATAAGATAATTTGGACACATACAACTTACTTTATAAAGAAAAATAGAGGTTTACTCGCTTCTTAAGACAGGATTTGATCTACATGATGTTCTGTCACTCACAGGACATCAACACACTTAAGTAAAGTTTCAGAAGTAGGATGTTTTAACCTATGCAACTCAAATAGGGAGGAATTAAGTGTTTTACATAGAAGCATTTAGTAAAAGAACTCAAAGCAAGTCAAGAGATCACATGGATTGGTAATTAAATAGTCCTCTGATTAAACACACCCCATTGGCTTCTTCAGGGGTGCTGCTAAACTTCAACAGTAAAGGAGGTGACTGTAGATATAATTCAAATTTAATGCTTTCTCTTCCTCTGAAGCTCTAGATTTCCCACAAATTCCAAAGCAGAGCATCTCTTCAGTAAGGCTTACTGTATACGATATACATAGAGAATAAAAAGTGAAGCGCATGAGGGCAGCCACCTTGTGCCTCCCAGTCAGCCTGGGTGAGTGGGGTGGGGATATATTTACATAACCCTTGAACAGCAGTGCAAAGGGGTAGAAGGACCTTCCCTTTCTTTCTCCCTCTGAACTGTTTTAAAGAGAAAACAAAAGATCACAGGCACGCCCTCCTGGCTCTAAACTGCCCTTCCCCAAGTGATAAAATTTTGTCAAAGTGAAGAAGAACCTGATTTCACAGAACATCTGCACAACCTGACTGCAGGGCTGTTGTGCTTTAGTCAAACAGAACACCTTAACAAAAATCCATTTTGAATATGTTTGAACCGTTTCATGCTACAGGTAGGAAAAATAGTTACTCAGACTCTGATGTTTTCAAGCATTCCTTTAAGTATGAGAAATACTTGTCATGTGGTTTGGGGAACAGTACTGCCATCATTTTCTTGCATAGTTATGAAGAATGTAGTGTTTCAAACACTCATTTGCTGGCGAATTGATAAGACATGAAGTATTTCTAAACTTCTGTAGAGCAAGCATGGTTTATCACACAGAATAGTGTTCATTCTCTCCAGAGCTGGAATGTTTTGTTGGTTTTGCTGCTGCAGAGTAATATGATGCTCTGAAATTGCTCAGAGTCAACAGAATGGACCAAATTTATTCCTGGATCAAAACAGGAATTGTAACACAAGTTAATGGGAGTTCACATGATTATAACAGCAGTAAAATTGACCTTTCTTTAAGTACGTTTATGTGACAGGACACGTTTCAGTCACCCTCTTGCATTTAATTTTCTAATGGCTGACAATAAATAAATAAATAAAACTGTGAAAATAAGCACCCACTGAAACATTTAGGGACATGGTTTAGTGGTGATTTTGGCAGTGTTAGGTTGATGGTCGGACTCCATGATCTTAAAGGTCCCTTCCAACCTAAACGATTCTATGAAACATTTGTAGAGAAGTCAGGCACTATGCAGATAGGGCAGCAAACTACAAAAATATATTGCTTACATATGCAAGTGCTACAGCCTTGAAAAGTGACCTGAAATTCCTTAATCCTCAGAGGCTGGAGAAATGGAAGTGATAGGCACTGAAAGAACTTTATCTGTTTATTTGTTTCACTTGCCCTTCCATAATTTCTGTTGTTTGAGGACACGCTAGTTTTTCTTCACCATGTTCTCTGAAGCACTAGACAACAATCTTTTCCCACCTCCAGCATACTCACACCGTAACTTACCCCAAAATTAAAGTTTGTCCAATTTCAGCTTGCCTCAACACATAAACCAATGCAGTCTAGGAGCCTCCAGAGCACAATTAAATTTTACTGCAGAGCAGAACTGGAGGGGCTTTCAGAAACCTCAAAGCACTTTACATAGAAATAATACCTACCACAGTATTTAACAGCATTTCTATTACTAAGTCTCCACAGAGAAGAACAGCAACTTCCCTGAAATCACAGCACAACTCAGGCCATGTCTGGACTACAAAGGTTCACCAGCATAACTATGTAAACACCACATATGAAAAATTCAAACTCTTGGCCAACTTCAGTATGTTTACAAAGCCCCACAACAAACAGCCATGCCAAGAGACAAAGAGAGCTGCTGTCAGCGCCAGCCCTGTTGTTCAGGCAGGATGGCTGGGGTACCTAGAAAACCAGGACTCTTCCTCCTGGCTTATACTGTATCAGCACCATGGCTTCTGCCAACATGGTGACAGAGGCACACCACCTAGCACAGAACTGCATTACCCAGGAACAGAATCCCAGCCCATTCTGTAGCAAGAAACTTCTATGTCCTAAGTCACTGGAATATCCAGGGCTTCAAAAATATTTCTGCTTCCCCTATCTGCTTTCAGAGGAACTTGAGAAATCAGAATTTTTCCAGCAGAAGGCATGGGAGGGATTGTGCACAAACACGTATTTTGTATTTGCCCTGGAGTGTGTGTACAAAGAACTCACTGTGTGAAAAGATCATAAAATCATAGAATGATTTAGATTGGAAGGCAACCTTAAGATACCCATTTTTGCAATTAATTCCAAACAGACTTTAGGATGAGCTTGTTTACAATCCAGCGATAAGTGCCAAAAATCAATTTCAGGTTTCACAGAAGTTGTCTTCTATTGCAGAGAATTGGGGCCAGTGACAAATTGATTTGCATGAGATGTCATTTTGATTTGGAAGAAGCTGCCTGTGATACTGGCTGGCTGATTTTTTGCTAACAGAGGGAGATCCCAAGTTGCTCTCTACATTCAATCTCTCTTAGTTCCCTTGAAAGTGCTTACAAAATTCCTAATTACAACGAACACTGGGGCTCCAGCACTGCTGCTACTTTTTTTTTTCCTGAGTGCACAGGTGGAAGAGAAAGGGCAAAGTGCGTCAGCAGTATTTTAACTTGCACCAGTTCATAGCACACTCAAAGGGATTGTTTCGCTAGTGATGAGTTACTGGAACGCAGCACAGTCCTACTAACGTCTCCAGCCCGCGCTGAGAGGAGACCACTTAGAGCAGATGTACTCAATGATTTCCCAAGTTTGCTATTCAAGTTAGTTCTCTAAAACTCCTGTGTGTTATTTGAACAGCATAAAGCAGCCTCAGTCATGATGCATCTGCACCAGAATTTCCTCCTCTAATCACTACTGAGCTGTCATGAGATGGAAGTTATTAGCCCCTTACAATTCTTTCATAATACAACAATATAGGACCACGAATGTGGAAGGAGAACACGTACAATAAAACTTTTCTGTACTTGCAGTTTTCAGAGATGTAAACAACAAAGTGCTGGTGGTTTCATTCTCTGAAGTCTCTTGATGCAACCATGCTGGCATGTTGCCTTTAAAAAATTACTACTTCAAAGGGAGTTCATGTTTTGGTTTGGCTTTTTCCTCTTTTTATGCAACCAAAGGCAAGACCCGTAGAAGGAAATATTTCCACTCATTCCACTGTCAAGTACTTAGACTCCAAGACTTTGCTGTACTCCGGGGTGGCTATTGTTTGTAGGCAGCACTTAAATACCTTAGACAGTACTTTTATCCTAAAGAGTCCAAGGAAGAATGTTTTTGTTTTGCTACTTTAAAAACATGTTTTGAAAGAAAAATTTTTAAGTAAGTGTGATGGATCCAGTAAATAGCCCAAAAACTAGCTCCTCTTGAAGAAGGCCAAGTGCATCTCAAGAAATACGTTGTTTGCAAGAAAACCCCAAAACTTTCTTACGGTATCTTAACTGCTCCTTGTTGAAAACACTTGTTTTTCAGCATTGTTTGCATTTTGATTTGCACTGTCCTCTGTTGGTGCATTAACAGCAGAGCTAATAGCTCCACAACAAGAGAACAATTACTATTTACATGAAAGCTATGTCGTGTCTCATGCCCTGTCTTCAGCAGTATCCAGTAACAGATGCCCCAGAGAACAACACACTATTTTTTAGAGAGGTCATCTATGAAATAGCTTAATGGTAAAATCCCCATCTTGTTCTACTACTAATCATTCACCTTTGCCTTGCAGCATTAGAATCCATCTGAAGCATGTCATTGGAGAAATAGGCAACTGGAAAGACTTTCAACCTAACATCTGAAAAACCATTTTGGCCCAAACGCTACACAACCCAGCTACTATGGCTTGAATGATGCATAATACCCACAACTCCGAGTGGTGCTGTTAAACCCTATCAGTGCAAAACAGGTAATGCATGAGTGAAGCAAAAGCTCTAAAAGACCGTCCTGCTTTCAGACACGTACCAGAGGTGATTGTGGTTTAGAGTTAATAACATTTTCTCTCCAAGGCTGGTTTACTAGCAGACTGCAAGGTAGCTCAGCGCACTTAGCACACTCTGATGCTGTCAGATACAGGGTTTATTGATTGATAATTACTCTGCAGGAGAAATAACAGCTCAATTTAGAAGTGATGTTTCCGTTTATTTTTGTTCTGTTACATAAACTTCCCCATTAGGTTTCACTGAAAATGCACCCCTCTGCTGCAGCATCTTTGTCTACACATTGGTTTGCCTGAAGAACAGCAATTGCAGGTTACTCTTCCCAACAGATCTGAAGGAAGAACAACCCACTGAAGGACTTAAACCCATGATACCTGTCACAGGGTCCCCTAGCAGTGACAGCCTAAAAAGGACTAAGACGAGGCACAGTCCCAGAAGCTTCACCCTCAGTCTACACCCTACCATCTCTAGGCATCACATTTTTGCCATTATGTAACACTGGAAACAGAAGAAAACATGAAGACATTTGTATAAGAAAAGCTTCCTCTTTACGTAGTTTATGGATCATTATGACATGCTTGAAAATAGTGCAACAACACAGGAATTGCTTTGCATACAACTCATAACATCTTCCAGGTGAGCAAAAAATGATACATTAACATTGTAGGAACGTAGGAGAGGTAGGCATCGGATGGAATAAACCATCCTACGCAGGGAAGCAAATCAAAGACAGGAAACACAAATCCAGAGTTTCTGGCTTGTCTCGATAAGAAATTTAGCATTTACATTTTTTATTGCCACAGGGAGGTGGCACACAATGCTATCTCCAAAACAGCAGGAAGAGATGATATCATTCTGTTCCACAATCTTTTTCTAGACTGTTTGCAATCACAAATTAGCCAGTACAGCAGGAACCTAATTAGAAGAGTACAACCAAGGAAAGGGGTGACCTCCTCTAAGAAGGAGAAACCACACTCTCTCCCAGGGGGATGGCTAGGCCTCTCCCAGGACAGGGTTGGGGGTACACCTCCATTACTGCCGAGGAACACCCCACGCCTGTGGCAGTGAGGCACTGCTCCCTTGCAGTTCATCTGCTTTGCCCCTTGGACAACAGTAACAAACAACGGAGAGCCAATGTAAGGCTCGTATGCATCACCCAGAACTTGCACTTACAGCAGTTAGTCCTTCATTCCACGGCAGTAGCTGAGCACCTTATAGAACATATTCCCACCTAATTTTCCCCACAATACTATGACAGTCAAGTGTTACCATCTCTTCAGTACTACACCGAAATCCAACAGGCACTGAGACCCAAGCCTAGCTCAGCATAAAAGAAAAGTAGTATGGGACTGAGTTCACTGTTATCCACTGCCTCACCCCAAAGCAGCATATTTATGCAAACACTGGCTGGTCAAAGTTCATTATCACAATCATAATTTAAAGCACTGCATGCCACATTTTTAAGAGGAAGGTACTCAATTTACCAGAACACATATTTAAGCAACATTACTTGTTTTTTCAAGTCCATGCCTAACACATTCTTCTGTGCTGCTTAAAAACATGTCTTGTTTATCTCAATTTTCCTTGTTTTGCTTCTGTTTTTCTTGAACAAACCCACTTCCTTCAAAGAGTCTAAAAAACATCTGTGGGCTACATAAACACAACCTGGCAGAATCCCACCTAGGATCTGTGTGATGCCCGTTATTGTGACCCAATGACTATGTGCACGATTCAGGGAAAAGGGGGTATACTCTCCATCTGCAGCAATTTCTGTTTCGGACTCTACAGACAGAAAAGCTGCTAAAGGATTCTTAAATCAGCACTGTTCAGTCATGATAATTAAGGGTGAAAGAACTGTTTAAACTTTCATAATAATGCATTTGGTAGCTAAAACATTATGGTTAGATTATGTAAAGATTTTATCCTATCCAGCCTTTACCCTATTTAATGAACCTCAAATTCAAACAACAGAGATTTTTTGCATGCATGCAGAGAAGTGGCAGAAGCCTGGCATACAACTTGGGGGTGAACACAGCTGAAAGCTGTGTCTCCTACAAAGAGTTCTCTCAGAACACATATTACAGTTAAAAAAGGGAAGCATATTGTGCCAGTAAAAAGTTTTAGAACAGTTCTTAGCCACTGTCCAGCCAACTAGGTGACACAGTCCGATAAAACAGACTCCAAAGTACATCTCGAGCTTTTCTTCAACGTTTAATGTCTAATGTCTGAAAAGAAATTATGAATAGCACATTGTTCTGTTTTGCCTTCCACCAGAGTTTCTAGCAATAATGAGGTTAACCTCCTCATCCTATGCCAGTATCTGCATTTTATGGAGGGAGTAGAAAAAAGTTCAGATGAACCAAAAGAGTTAGATATTACAGATAAGGAAATGAGGAGATTGAGGTAATTGTTCCTCAGGCCTTAAGGGAAATTCAGGCTCTATTTTTAGCTTCACCAAATCCACCAGTACTAAAGAGTAAAAGGTTGCCTTCCTCCCCTGCCATGATATTATTGCCAATGTTTTGCTTGGTCTGATCTCTAGAGAAGACTCAGATTAATCCGGTACTGCTTGGTGGTACGGCACAGCCTGTGTCTTTCTGTCTACTGTGGGATTTTCCATTAGTCTAATTCTCTTACGATTCTTCCATGGAATCGGAGAGAGAAAGATCTTATTTAACTTGCAGCTTTACAAGCTTTTTGTATTAGCACTGTTAGAAAACTGTCTTGCTAAAACCTTTAATAATTAACACATGCAGAACTGACACGTATGCGGTGCCTTAGAGGGGAAAAAAAGAGTGCAAACAGTTTGAAGTCTTACACTCCAAGCTATGTAAGAACAAAGGATATGACAATCTTTCCATTAAAAGAAGGTGTAGAGATGGAAATGATGAATATAAAGACTGCCAGAGAAAATTTCTGGCAATCTCCAAGACAGCAAAATGAGGTACACTCCATAAATTTATATTAGAATCATGACTCCAAAGTAGTAAGGGCATCATGAACAAAACGTGTACAAGAGCGTAAAAGAAAAAAAAATATTTTTTTTTTAAATTGTGACTATGGAAACAGGAAGAGACAGAAACTTATCTTTCTATGAAAACTTCACTCTCAAAGAGAAAAGGAACTTTGAATGATGAGAGAAGAGGGGAACAGATGGTAGTCATCATTTTCTGTCAAATAACTGCAACACCAAAAGGATGTGCCAGAGTAAACATGTAACAAGAACAATTCTTGCTACTTCATCTTTCTCTTAATAACAACTAAATATTTAAGTTCTCTTTGGATTTAAGGGCTTCATCTAGAAAAGTGCACTACCTGTAACCACCAGATTAGAACAATTAACTCTCATAATGAAGCAGCCAAGAGAACTAGGTCCTTCAACAGAACTTTATTTTTGATTCATAACACGTAGCTATTTAACCTGAGAGGAAGATTCATCTTCCATTAGACAGCAAAGCATACCCAGGGTACAGATGTGGTGGGCAGCCAGGACATACAGAACAAATGGACAGAGCAATAGTTGTGTGTCTTCATTGCAGAGCTCAAAAGAAAATAATAAAAAAACCCCTACTGCTGGGTGCAAGAAATAAGAGAAGAATTGATTGTGGTAGAGAAAGAACAAAAAAAAAAAAAAAATTTGCTGAGCGTTTATTTTTCTTGTGGATTACACTTAATCACCTCCAACAGGGATGTTTCAAAAAAACAAAGTGGAGGAACGTCGGAGAACAGCTTAGTTTTCAGAGAAGAAACCTGGAAAACAGCTCCTGTTCTTTACCACAGTAGGATCCCGCCACAAACACAATCACAGACCATTTCCTCATTCTGGCAAATGCATTAGAAGTCAGCATCATACGCGATTGAAAAAAGCAACTAACAAAGCACGGCTACCACAATTTCCACAAAAATATTCCCAGCCCTGCCAATCAGAAAGCATTTAATCAATAACAATATACTTGAATATATATAAAAACTGATAATGCCACGTAAAAACAAACCAGAACAACGACAAAACCAAACCAACCCATAAAATCCAGGATATATTCAAGTCAATGTTAGCTGTCCTCCTATGTCTAGCATGACCAAGATATTAAAGCAAATGCCATTTTAGATTTTTGTGCTTTACTATTTACGTAAACACCCATTTGCACATACAGTGATGCTTTTAATTAAAAATAATGTGTTCAGAGGAAGAATCCAGGACTTTTTCAGTAGTAGTATTCAGAAGGGAAAAAAGTATTTTCAGCATTAATTACAAGCAGACCAAAGCTCTTCAGAGAGAAGCAAGACGCTCTACTTTCCAAGTGACTTTTCTTTAGGGACCTACACAGTAATTAGAGATCTATTTGCCACATTTGGAACTTGCACGTTAAAGACGACTGCCCTGGTTCTAGGATTGTGCATTGCATGAAGAAAATATTCTTGCAGGCTCAACGAAGCAGTGCACACTCTACCACAAAGGTAAGGCTTTACCTTTGCTTGTCTGGCCACAAAATTTGAATACTCCAACTATAATACAAGAAATGTGCATAGGAATATGTAAAATAATCAATTCATTTTGCCTAGAGCTATAAGCTATACTTCACCTACCACCCCCATCACTGCTTTGCTACTTCACTGACAAATTACTTGACAAACTATTATTGAAGAAACCAGAACTTCTGGGACTATTACCATTCAGGAATTATTACCCCAAACCTTTTTATTTACCCGCTGTAATTACTTTGAACAAATTGCCCATGTATATTCTACTAAGAAGCCTGAACTTGTTTCACAGTGTTTACCATATTAAAACATTGCAGTTCTATGTCTAAAAATACTAGGCATGTCTGAAAGCTTTGCTGAAACCCTAGATAAACAAACATGCTGAAAACATGGTATTTCCCTATGGAATGACCAAATACAAGTAGTATAGTAGATCAAGATGGAGTGAAAAAAGCCCTTTTGAAACACCTAATAATCCAAAACCTACTTTGGGCAATTCATACAGACAAATTGCATGCGGATTCAGGCTGCACTGGTTATTACCAACTGTGCTCTATTTGGAATTGTTTACTTCGACATCAAGATTCCCCCTATGAAAAAAATAACAGAATTCAGAAGAAATAACAAACAAGTTTAAGCAAATCACACACAAGTTTTATATATGAATTCAGACTGGAAAAGATGTAGAACAAAGATCCACGAACTTGACACTGTGCCAGGACCTTCCCCACAACGACTTCAGCTCTGACAAAGATCTAATCCTTGTCCTTGGACAACTTCAACTGCGGATTGATTTTCAAAGCTGCCTAATTGCTTTTGGTGCCTATCTCCCATCGATTTTCAGTGAGCATCAGCAATTTGTGCACTCAGGTCTCAGTTTTAGCTTACTTCAGACAGGAGTAATATCCGTTTCAGAGGAGATGCATGGCATCTCAAAAGAACAGTGCCAATCAAAACATTAACCCCCCCATTTGTGGCCATAGAAGTAAATTTCAGGCAGTGGCTTCTAAGACTGATCCCATCTCCCAGGTTCACCTACAATAACTTAGTTTTCTTATTTTAGCTAAAGCTCTGCTACGAGAATAAGAGAAAACAGACTACTTCAGTTGAATTGGAAAATTAAGCAACATACTTGATTAGGGCATGTTTTAGCTGCAGGGCAACAAAGTCAAAATCCCAACTTAGTTCTGACAAACTGAGCCAAACTTCAGGAGCAAGTGCGTCATTTGCTTAGTCTTTGCAGATTGCTCAGTTATGCAACAAAATACGGTCATTAAACTTAAAAGGTTTTTCTCTCATCCCGAAAATGCTTGCTCAGCAAAGGGAACTATGTATATGGCACTCATTCCAATAATCTTCAGGTTTGGCAAACGAGCCATTAAAAAAAACCCAACAAAACCCAAAAAGACGAGTTCAATTTCATATCCCCATTTAGAGTAAAAACAAAACAAAAACCACCAAACAAAAAAAACAGACTAAAGCATTTATATGCCAATAGTTAAAGCCACTTACTCTAACTAAACCAGGAAACCCGGCCAGATTCCCAACGAACGCCAAATAAAATTGTTGCTTCCATAAGGATTGTCAGCAGTAAGGCCGGCTTATCAGGAACCTCATGCTGGACACAAACCCTGGCTCAAGCAAGCTGTCGGGGAACGTCCCCTCTGCTCTCCCCCCAGAAAAGCGATTAGGGCCTTCCTGTTCCTGAAATCAACCCCAAAATCCCCGCCCGGCCCGCTACTATTATTCAGACTTTAATAATACCCATTGTTAACGGTACTTTGATGCTGGCAGAGGGGCACGCGCTCTTTGGAACAACGGTATTTAAGGCACGTAGGCACAGAGCCCGCTTTAAAGCGTCCCCGTTCCCTCTCTCTCTCTCGGTGTTCAACGTCCGCAGGCTTCGGCAGGACCCGCCGCGCACGGAACGACCTGTAAAGGTACTTCCATTTACTGGATGGGAAGTGCGGGCCAACCGCCCTCCCCTCGCTGCCTCACGCCGCGGCTGCGAGGGCAGAGGCACCATCCCACCCCCCCGCGGGCGGGCGGAGAACTTCACGAAACGCCCCTCGCTCCCCGCCCTCAGGCTTCGGTGGCCGCCGGGCAACGGCCGCCGGGCAGGACCTCCCCCGGCGAGGCGAGGGGCTTTTCCCCTCCTCGGCGAACGCTGAGCCGCGGGTCGAGCGCTGCGGTCGCCTTGCCGGGCGGCTGCGGTGCGGCGCAACCCCACCGCTGAGGGGTTTTCCCGCCTCTCCCCTGAGGAGAGGGAGCGAGTCTCGCGGAACGCCCCTCGCACCCCCGCCCGGCTGTTACCTGCCGCGGAGCGGAGCGGGGACCGGCACCGCGCACGCCTCAGCCTCGCCGCGCTCGCCGCCCACCGGCACGCCGGGAGAGGCCGCACGGTGCCGGCCGAGCCTCTCCGTCCGCAAGCCCGCTGGGAGATGTAGTTCCTGCCGTGGGGCGGGGAGCGACGCGGGCCGCGGTGAGGCCCTCCCCCGGCCGGCCGCCTCCGCGGCCACCGCAGCTGAAGACGAAGGAGCAGACGGGCGCGAAGGCGTTCCCCCCCCCGACGGCGGCCCTGGACAAGAGGCGTTACAGCCGCTGCCCCCGGCCGAGCCGGTGTCGCCCGGCCCGCAGCGCTCCGGCGGGCCGGTGTGCGGCACCGACCGAACCCAGGGCAGTGGAGGAGTTCCCTGGGTCACAGAGCGCTGCAGGCTTCGGCCCAGCAAACGCTAATTCGGTGTTGTGACTTAGGGCGCAGGCAGGCAGCAACTAACAAACCAGCGGCACCATGTCTGAGCTTCCTAAACGGCCTCTCAGCCCATGTCGCCAGCACTCGCTGCGCTGTGGTAGGGCTGGTTTTAAGAGAAACGCATTGAGCCTGCTGCACCTCCCCAGCTACTGCCCCACGCAGCGCAACTGTGTGCCCAACAGAAGGAAGGCACTGGGAATGCATGTGCCTGGGGTGCTTTGTCCCTCAACCTGTGCTCTCCAAGGCCTGTCTTCCAAACTTGGTCAGAGAGACCACAGCAAGCCTCAGGAGGTCACGCTGTAACAACTAATCCCATCAGTAAGAACATGACAAGTAACTTAAATTCTTTATGGGCTCTTGGAGGTTTTTCCATCCAATCTCAGTTTTCATCTCTCACTCTGCTCCCAGATTCCAGTATTACTTTTTTTGTTGCCTTCATGCCATCCCAATTCTCTTGTTTTGATTGTTGAAGTCAACACACTTGTGATCACAGATACCCGTTCCTTTCACATCTTTCAGCCTCTGCTACCCAATCATTCCAGGCTGTTCAGGCAGTCCTTTGCCCAAAGAGCATTTTGTGCAGTTCTGCTCTTTTGCTATGAGCAAAAATAACCACATTTCACTTTAAAAAGTGATCTGTTTTAAAGCAATAGGTGCCTAAACTGTTCTGTAAGTAAGGCTTCTCTTTTTTTGTTCTTTTCTTCGTCCACAGCGAACACGCTGGCTGAGAGGTCTGCCCTTTCTGGGGCACCTATCTTCACCAACAGCTCCATACTACTTTTCTTGAGACGCCAAGAGCATTAGTAACAACCCGGCTTTCTTTGGTAGGAATATAGACATTCCACGAACATACAAATAAGACTGTGTTGAATTTTGTAGTAAAAACATAACTTTTATAGGATGATAGATAAAAATGCAACTGTATTATGTCTCACTGTCATAACACTTTATTGCAGCTACCATATAGATACTATATTTGACTATTTTGGTTAATGAAAAATGGCATTTCTTCTATACCCTATTTGCTATAAAAATGCCAGCTCCAGTCTCTAGTTAGCCAGTAACTCCAGCCTCTATAACTTGTTAAAGAAGTAGTTTCACACTTTATCCAGGCAGTCCCATGTTCTTAAAACAGGTGTCTTCAGTCACCCCCGAAGGCACCCTGTCACCTCCTCATGCCTTCCAGTTCCTCCTTTCATGAAGCAGACGGGGTAGTTCAAAGTTCCTACTGTGGAGGCATCACTCTTGCATAGATGTCTTCCTGTGGGTGTTAACCCTCTTAAATTGCCAATTCATTAAAAATTAGTTTTTCTCTGTGCTTTTAACAATAGTAGACATACAATGCTCCTGCTTCATGAGTGGGACCCTTAGGCCCTATGGCCATAGCAGTACTAAACAGCAATGAGCAAAGCAGTTACCCCAAACATACAGAGAAAGATTATATCAGGTTTTGTTCTTTACATGCATTCCTCCTAACTGGAACTGTTTTGGCTGTGTATTGTGAAAATCGTACAACTCCCACAGCCTATCATGGGAAAACACAGAGATGCAAATACCACTAAAGCCAAAAAGGCCAACTGTGCCCTGGTGTGCATCAAGCACAGCCTCGCTAGCTGGTCACAGGTGATTGTCCCACTCTACACTGCACTGGTGCAGCCCCACCTCGAGTACTGTGTGCAGGTTTGGGCGCCTCAATAGAACATCAAACTATGAGTGTGTCCAGAAGAGGGCGGCCAAGATGCTAAAAGGTCTTGAGGGCAAGGGATGTGAAGAGCGGCTGAGGTCACTTGGCTTGTTCAGCTTGGAGAAGGGAAGGCTGAGGGGTGACTGCATCGCAGTCTTCAACTTACTCATGGGGAGCAGCGGAGGGGGAGGTGCTGATCTCCTCTCTGGTGACCAGCGATAGGACACAAGGAAATGGACTGAGCTGCATCAGGGGAAGTTCAGATTGGACCTTAGGAAAAGGTTCTTCACTGAGAGGGTGCTCGGTCCCTGGAACAGGCTCCCCAGGGAAGTGGTCATGGCACCAAGCCTATCAGAGTTCAAGGAGCATCTGGATGACACTCTTAGTCATGTGGGTTAGTTTTAGGTAGTCCTGTGAGGAGCAGGGAGTTGGACTTTATGATCCTTACGGGTCCATTCCAACTTGAGAAATTCTGTGAATAAGAGAAATAAGACCATGGTCTGGCATTCCTTAAAAGTTATTTTTGCTTTGGACTCTTGAGCTGACGTAGAGCAATGTTACACAGCATTATATCCACCTTTAAAGCAGCTGGAGTTTGTTACAGCAAACAGAAATTAAGGGGAAGAAATGGCCATGATATAAACTTACGGGACTACTGGGGTGAGGGGAACTGCAGAGAGCTCTGACAGAGAATCATACAAGCACAGAGAAACTGAGAACAACAGATGTGGTTAGAGAACAGTTTTTATCTTACAATATAAGGAATTATTTTTAAAAAGGCAGATACTGATGACAAATTATTATGGATAATTGCTGATATCATTACAAGTGGTAGACCGGTAGTCAATCATCAGCCAAATAAAATAATGTCAAGTAGTATGTGATTTGCAGTACAGGGAAGTAAATGAATTGCTACAATCTAGGTAGATACTCCAACACAGAGTCTGAGCCAAAGGATCTTCTCACTCACTAAAGTCTAAGTGCTGGTTTTGATATTGAGAAAAGAAGTTTTCTTATCCTATTATTGGATAAGGAAGTTGGTCGTGCAGTTTTATTACTTGTGCTTCTGTGACACCTACACAAGTACTTTTTGCAAGCGTGACAATATAGAATCTCCCTCTACTGAAGCTCAGATTTGAGAATGAAATCCTCTATTAATACCCACAAGTAGAAGAAAGTAAAGATGCAACTGCAAGACAATCCTCTTCCCCCAAGCCAACCAAAAAGTCACCATGATCAACTATATAGAGGAAAATAAGAGGAACACATCTTAAAGATCTAAAGAGAAAGAACAAGTTTAAAACAAATGGAAAGGAAGAAAGGACCGAAGAGTCAGAAAAAAAGAAAAAGAGGCTTAATACAGAAGTCAAAAGGATGAGGAAGGAAAACTTGTATCGTGAAATCAAAATACTCCATTCTCACCACCAGTGAAATCATATCCAGTAGGTGTTTCAGTATTTGTAAGTGTTTCGAAGGTTGGCCACCTGGATGTGTTCTGGATGCACCTGAAGAATTTACTGGTTTGGCACCACTGCACACTGAGCCGTTGCTGCTGCAGTCACATACACCTTTCAACACGCTGATCCCTTCTTAACCACCCCCCCCCCCCAACATCCACACTTTAAGAATGTTAAGAATTACAACAGAGTTTTATAAATCCATGATATAATCTTCACCTTGTATCATGTGTTCAGTTCTGGTTGCTCCATTTGAGAGGCTACCAATGTGGTAGAGGCCTTTAAGGAGAATATCAGCTACCCTCTTTGGTTCCACACTTTCTGTACCATCCGTATGAACTAGCACGATACAGAAAAATTCAGACGTAGCTAGTTTTTAGGTAAATATTGTATGGCATGTACATTACAGAGCATTTAATGGGACAGACAGGAGGTTTTTACAAGCAAGTCAGGGAAATTACAAAGTGCGAGTTATTGAGGCTGTGGTTCTGTGGCAGCCTGAGCCAACCTCACTGCTGGCTCTTTCGTTCCCATCGTTCTCCTCACCTCTCTTGGGAGCTCTCAACCCCTCCATTTCACCCCCTGTAGCGCTCATTTGACCTTTTGTGATGCCGTCTCAGCACACTAACCAGGCAGAACACCAAACCAGCAGCTCTCCAGAATATTAAGGAGTTTTCTGATGCCCTGGTAAATTGAGACAGTCTGGCTGAGGCTGTGAGGCACGCTAGAATCGGTGCGACAGAGGCAACCGGGATGAGCAGCCAGCTGTTACGTTGACTGAGGCTGGTGTGGAATCCCAGTCTTGGCACATTTCTTACATGATCAACAGGGAATATTGCTGCAGTGGTTAAGAAGCTATTTGCAAAGCAGCTGTTTGCTCTTTTAAAAACATGGTTGGTTGTTTGCATGTTTAAATATAGTCATGTGTTATGTGGGTCTGCTGTGCGGCCAACATGGAGAAGGTTTGCCTCTGGCCCCAAACGACCGATCCTTGGTGAATCTTGTTTATTTCTTTGGTTACTGCTCTCAGCCATACCCTAGCACTGCCACAGCAAGTGTGTTTGAAAAAAAAAACCCCAAAATTAAATAACACCCATCCACTCCCTATCCCCCCATCAATCACTCATGGAAAAGGTCAGTTTCCCTCCTGCCCCCAAATTCAAAAGGTATATTTTATGGCAATTTAAAGTAAGACATTGACTTTCCCAGGGACACGTCCGAGGCATTAGTTCATCCTCCTGCCCGCTGACTCCTTAAAGCAGCAGATGCCTTTGGGAGGCAACATCTTTAAGCCACACAGAGGGTTTGCCAGAGCTCATTTGTCAGTGCCCTGCGGCAAGCCTTTCATCTTTTCGCCACATAATGATAGCAGAACTGTATTATAGATGGCTGTATTTACATGCATGAGCAATCCAGTTAAAATACATATTTTTGCTAGCCAGTGCGAGCAGCAAATTCTCATTTGCTCACTGCCAGCCAGCAAAGTCATTCAGTAGGTGCCCAGAACAGTCAACCCCCTCTCTGAGAACCCAGTCTTTGAAATCTTGCTGTAAACACATGCCTATACTGAGTAAGATTCTGCTCAGTAGAAGGCGAACAATGCAGATTAGTCCTTTTATGAACAGATACCACTTCTAGACAAAAAAAATGAACCCAACATGCAAGCACAACTTCAAAGGAAATTAAAAAAAAACCCAACCTCTCCCAGACCTCTCAGTATGACTGATGTTTTAAGTTCTAACAAAATGACTAAGAATCGCCACAAAAAAGGGGGCAGAAGAATGCGAGCCCAAAATCAAAACTTGCTGCAAAAACAGAGCAAAATATCCTCAGAGCTGGTCTTGATTTAAATAGAGAACACCTTCATAAATACCAACATCAGAGTTTAAGAGACACACTATACCCTTAGTATTATAATACCAACACTCACAACACATAGGAACCGTCGGTATGGAGAGTGCTAATGGTTTGAGCACGCTGGTTCTTGCTAGATGACTGGGCGTTTTCAAGTAAGAGCACTCAGAAACAGTACTCTTTTGGGTTTGTGTGGCAAGGTTTTGGTAGCAGGGGGGCCACAGGGGTGGCTTCTGTGAGATGCTGCTAGAAGCTTCCCCGATGTCTGATAGAGCCAATGCCAGCGGGCTCCAAGACGGACCCGCCGCTGGCCAAGGCTGAGCCCATCAGCAACGGTGGTAGCGCCGCTGTGAGAACATAGTTAAGAAGGGGGGAAAAAAAAACCAACAGCGCAATTGCAGCCGGAGAAGAGGAGCGAGAGTATGTGAGAGCAACAGCTCTGCAGACGCCAAGGTCAGTGAAGAAGGAGGGGGAGGTGTTTTAAGATTTGGTTTTATTTTCTCATTACCCTACTCTGATTGGATTGGCAATAAATTAATTCTCCCTAAGTCAAGTCTGTTTTGCCTGTGCTGGTAATTGGTGAATGATCTCTCCCTGTCCTTATCTCGACCCACAAGCCCTTCGTTGTATTTTCTCTCCCCCGTCCAGCTGAGGAGGGGAGTGACAGAGCAGCTTTGGCGGGCACCTGGCGTCCAGCCAGGGTCAACCCCCCACAGTCACTCATGACTTAAGATGTTTTCAGAACGGCAGAAAATAATTGTGTTCCCACTACAGGGCACCGAGAACACACACCTATAACCAACCTGGGCACAATACAAGAAAATAAGCACATGCCTTCACCAGAAACAAAGACTACGTTCAACAATAGGGCCTGTACTTGCATGAAGGCAGTTAACGCTGCTATCACACTGCGACCATGTTTTTATTGGCTCAGCTCCCACAGACTTCAGTTTTATGTGGTCCGGTTTAAGCCCACATTCTCCTGAGAGCATTTAGTCTGTTATAACAGTTACCGGACCTTCACAAACTTGCATAATAAGCAGAGGTTAGCAAACTACCGTGCTTTGTATTCTGCTGAGTAACTAATCTGCTTCTAAAATACTGTGGCACCATTCTCATCTCAAAAAAACCCCCACATTTCTACAGACTAAAAAAGCCCACATCTGCCTTCAGTGCGTAGTAATTAAAATGAGATAATTCACCCCAGCATAAAGGTGGGGAGGTTTATCTAGACATCAGTGTAAAGAGTCTACGTATTGTAAAAGTAGTAAGAGATGAAAAGCATGTTTTTATGTCATCCCCAGCAGCAAAGACAATTCAACTCTTGCCTGTATTTAAAGACCAGTCCTTGAACTCTCAAAGCCTTTGTAAAAGATAAAATCTTTATATAAACAAACAGTCATGTTATCTTGAGTCACGCAGCATCTATCTTTAAAGTGGTATCACCTTTCAGAATAAACACCCCATGTCTTGAAAAGCAGATCACTATTAACTTTAGCAAAAACTAGATGTAGCTCTTCATAGACTAGTTCCCTTTAAAAAAAAAAAAAAGGCAAACCACAGAAGTTAGCAGATACCTTTCTTAAAGAATCTTCACAAGAAGCCCCCTTTCATATGCTTGACCAAAACAGCTTTGTTTGAATTAGATTTACTTTACCTCAGCACAGAGCATTGTACAAAGAATACTACTGTTTTCAACTACGCTCCTACTCCCTAAAGTCACCCACTAGAGCTCACAGACTCTTGAAGTAAATTGGACTTGTGCAGAATCTGCAGTCTAGATAAGCTACGCAGAAAACCCCCCATCTATTTGCTATATATTAATTTTTCCACTTTAGATCTCAAACTTAATTTAAACCATGGTTGCAGTATCATTTCTGTGTTAGAATTTTGTCTTCCCCTAAGCCAGCAGCAGAAGTGAAAAAAGCACAGGTGTGCTGGGGGACAACAGTGTGTTACCACCGTTACTTAAGATGAATGAAGTGAAAGGATTTGTTCTCCCTATGGCAAGAGGGCTAACACACCTTCCAGATGACGTAATCCTTTAAGATCAACCTATGCTAATAAGTGATCATCTAAGTCTTACTGACCACATCTGGCAGAAACCAGGGTTTCTTCACATTTATTACAGCAAAACATTGAGTATTGCCCACTTTTATGCTGCAGGAAGGAACTTACTGAGATGAAATATAATTATTTCGACAAGTTAAAACATTTTTAAAAGCACCTGCTTGGCTTCAGTTCCATTTCCCATTTTGTCAGACTCAGGCACCGAAGCATCCCATTTTCCGGAATAAATCTGTCACTCTTAAAAGCGTTAGGTCAGGACTTCAGTGGAAACAAAGGCCTCTTTCATAAGGATCTCTAAAACTAAGACCTGTGACCAAAATTCTCACTTATAATTTAAGGATCTTCCTATAATCCAGAATACACTTACAGAACGGACTGCATACAGAGAAACTCAAGGTTATAATCCCTGAAGGAAAACAGAAGCAATGGAGCTGCGCCTAAGAGAGAGCTCAGGCACAAAGTGCCAAAGTGCAAGCTGAAGCGCTGTGCACAAAGGAAGAATTGAAATCAAGACACTCAGAGAATCAGAATAAACTCCATGGGTAAATTTACCCCATTTCTTTGTTCGTTAACAAGACCCTTATTCTTTATTAAACCATTCTCACAAAAGAGAGCAGTTCCTGAAGACAAGTAACATGCAGCAACAAAATTTGGTATAGTGAGGGAAAACATCCTTTTTTTTTTTTTTAAAATCATTCCACTTCTGCAAATGTAGCTTACCTGTCTTTAACTGCACAGGTTGCCTCTGCTCCTGTGCTGCCTGTCTGCAGCCTGTAACTGGCACAAACTCCCAGCTGGTGATCAGAAGCATTTGCCGACGTGCTGGGCTGCCAAATTCAGCGCTTCTGATGCCACGCATTCAAATCACCCCTTTGGTGCAGCAGCCATATTAAGCTTGATTTTTTCATCACGTACCAGTGGACACATTCAAGTAATTAGCAATATGATGGACTGACTCATTGAAAGTTTATTCGGAAAGTGATCAGTGTACATATGCACACACGCACGCTCTCAACAAGAGTATTAGCACAAAAACGCAGAGCTTTGAGTTCACAGCTTTTCTACCACCCCACGAACACAGTACTGAAGTTGCTGAAAATTCCAGGACAAAGTCATGAAGCACCTGTCTTTCTAAAGTTTCGGAAAGCTTTTTTTTTTTTTTTTTTAAATTTTTAAAGTAGCTTTATCAGTATTCTTGTGTATTATGACTGCACAGAACCGCCCTTGTTTTTCCACAAGTATGTGGAGAATAACCTTGACAACACACACTCTTACGAAAGTAGCATTAATATTTCCTTCTGGCTTTACAGAAGCCATTTCTGATGTTAGAAAACTAGTAATCCATTTCCCCATCTCTTTTGCTTGGCAACTGCTACTCTCATATATGGATAGTACTGTAGCGTACTGTAGCTGCCCTCCTCTAAAACCTGCTCAAGTATATAGCTTAAGTCTTTCAGCCACTTAGTACACCAAGTCTGTTTACAGTCTTGTCTCGCTCTTTTATCCTTCATGCCACTCGAGCCTTTCTGTACCTCAGCTCACAGAAGACATCTACGTGCCAAACCAATGTACGAGATGTCTAAAAATTACACTAAAATAGCTACAGCCTTTTCACCTCCCAATTTAACAGCTTAATTCTTGCTTGTATGACTTTGTGTAGCAACAATTCGTACTGCAGAACAGTGTTTCGGACAAAAATCATTTAACTACTTAACATACTATACTGCAAATATTAAGATAATGATTTGAAGCATCAAGAAAAATTTTCAGCATTACAGTACTTTAAAGTTTAACTATGAACAAAGTTTAGCCTTCTCTCTGGATTTATTTGTATTTCAAAAGGCAATACAAAAAGAAAAATGTTACATGTGTACCAGTCACTCCTGTAGACTAGAATTTGAGTAGCCACTGGGAATTTCGCACTGCAGCATTTTCCAACAATATGCAACGTTATACGTTCAGCTGAAAGGGTACGCTACTGCAATATTCAAGCCTGGGTTTTTTTCTGAGCTCTTGGCAAATGTGGGAACTCCACTGCTTCCCAGTAGCTCAATTATTTTTATGTAAGTGACAGCAGGTGGGTATTTAAGTAGATTGTTTTGTTATACATAAATGCCATTACAGACAAGCCTTTGTATGGCTCTGCTTTACTTTTGTGGCTTGGTTTAACACAAAACATTAGTCCTGGAAAAGCCCAGTTATACCAATAGCATAATTACATTAAAATATTCATCTGGTTGTAAGTATACAAGATCTAGTCAAAGCAAGTATCAATTTCAGCTGCTGGGTTTTCAAGCAAAAAGCCTTTGCAAAAGACAATTAAGGCTTCCATCACCCTACCAGAGGTAACAATGAGAAACAAGTCTAAGCCACAGGAGCATTGGTCTATTTTTGACAGTGATATTTAAGTATTTATTAAGCTGGTTTTCATCCATTTATTCAGTTGGCTGCCATCCATCGGCCACATGTAACATTTGAAAATGCACAGTTAGCAAGCTGCTAAAATAAGGGATCTGGGTAGTGTTTGGTTGCATTTTTTCTATTAACATAATAGGCAACAGCTTCTAGAATTTGTCTTGCTGATACACTTCAACTCTGCCTGAAGCAAAGATAGGAAAAGGTCCCTCCCTGCTAGTATAAAATAGTTCAAGTACTAGAAAAAAGCCACTGGCTATTTTTTAATAACAGCATTTGCATAAGCAGAGAAGAAACTCCCAGTTTCTCACTGATCTCTAACAATACTCAAGCAAAGTTTTACTTTAAGTTCTAAAATACAGAAATTTATTTAGCCAATATAACAGTTCTACAAACTGCACCGCAGATAGAGTCGCACAGCTTATGATCAAGATCCGTACTAAAAGCTAAAATCTTGCTAGTGACAGTGGTAATACAAATTGGCAATTTAAACATTTCAGTTCAGAAAACATCCGTTCTTCCAAACCCCGCTGATGTATATCACTTATGTAAATATTTTAGATCCAGTCATCAGGGTACAGTATTAGTCAGGTTAATAAACCTTCCCACTGTGAGAATACACCAGCATAAGGCATGAACACCATGAAATTCACATGAAATCTATATGAAGTTTTATAGTAACTGTCCAGAAATATGCTTGTGGCCCATCAAATTCAGACTTAAGTACTGTAAATTTAAAATATTTACTTGACTTCTTCGCATACCTAATGTGTAAGAATAGTTTCTTGTTTGATTCCCAAAAATAAATATAAGCTTTCAATTGAAAGCATTTATTTCCCTAGTTTTCCAAAGCAGAGTCTGGGGGGGGACAGAAAATGCTTCAGACTTGTCATTGGTCCACTTCGGTACATAAAAGCATCTCCTGTCCCAGTATTCTTTCAAATCCAAGAGATATTTTCTTCCAGTGAAATGTGACCGGAGCACTTATGTTATTTTCAGCAATTCAGTCTGTTTCCATGGCAGCACTGCGGGATTCCTTAGCCACCATGAGTCGCATTAGCTGACTGTGGAATTTCTCGATCTTCTTTACGTCTTGCGCCTGGTCTGTTCTATACAGCAAACACTGTAAAAGAAAGTTGTTTAATATCAGTTTTTACTTGAACCGGTTTTATCCTGTTTATAGTTGCAACAAATTTGTGCTTGGAACACACAAAACAAGGTAAGTCCTTAGAAGTTAATTTGTGGCATGTTGTTACCATGAGGCAGCACCAACACATGTCTACCCTGTTTTAAAACATACACACATCTGTGTTTACATTTAAGTTTCTCTGAAAGGCTCATGCCTTCCACTTTGAAAATAGGGAAGCTCATGATTGTTTCTTCTGTCTCAACAATAGTGCTAAAACTTGGGTTTTAAAGCTGTCTTTAAAAAGACACCTTTGTTTGTGTTGTCTAAAAATAAAAGCAGATTTTAAACCTGAAATTACTTTCCTATTCTTTATATTCTGACAGCAAGTTTATTTTGCCTTTCACAGTCCTTAATGTTACACTGCCAGTGACATAAAATCAGTTCAGTATTTCCCACTGAAGAGGATCCCCTTCCCCCATACAAAATCTGTTTCTAAGACAGTCCTAAATAAGGACCATAACATCTGATTAAGATCAAAAGGAACTCCTTCATAGGACAAGCCTGTAAATGCAAAGGGAACATGAGTGATATGCCAGTGATTTATCGCAGAAAGACCGCTTAGGTTTTTTGCAGACTAAGCAATTCCTTACACCTGTACAGCGCCAGTACAACTGCCCGGGCTGATTTAACAATGGAAAAACCCCAGAATGCTCCGTTCTTCAGTGCTGTCAACACAGCAACTTTTGACAGCATTAAATTCCTATTTTAATTCAGAGACAAACAGTAGAAAAACAGTTTCTTTTTCCCTTCAGCTATATTAGCTTTACAGAGTCAGCGGCAAGGAAAACGTCCCTTCCCACCTTTAGAAAAAAACATAAAAGCAGAAAACCAAACCAAGCCCCTGCCCCCCACACTGGTGTAAGCTTTCCATGACTGGAAGCAGGTAAGGAGGCCTATAACTGAAAGCAGTCCAAGTTCATGAATCACCTGGCTCCAGCCGTCCCCTATGGAAGACTTCAGTTTAGTTGTCCTTCACTTCCCCTTGTTATCAGTGCCCTGTACTCAACACCTCACCCGCACTAAGCCCTATTATCCTATCGAGAAGTGTCATTGCTGGAGTTTTGCATCTCTCCCAGGTATTGTAAATACCAACGCCAGACTACTTTTCCTGGAAAGAATAAATCTGATTTTTTTCAAGTCTGATAAGAGCACAGCAGATTACTGCTGCTTACTCTGGACCGCAGAATAACAACAACTTGGCGGTAACATCACTAGCACCAAGAACCTGTTGCTGGCGTGCACATCAGCATGCATACGCTGATGCATTTCTATCTGCTGCCCACCATCTCACATCCTAGCCCCTCACAGACTTCCAAGAACCCCTCCAGACTATTTAGAACATGGCAACCTGTAAGCACAGCTGCTCCACCTCCTTGTACAGCAACCCTTGGAAGGACACTGCAGAATTCCATGTTGTGTGCGTATCCAGTTTTTACTGAATGCATAACTGACACCGTAACAGTACTTCAGAAAACGGCATCACTGAACCACAAGGGAATCTTGTTGTGCTGTCTCATAATCACTCCACCATCTCATAATCACAAAGAAGGAGCTTAACCTATGGTTGGAAGTTGCTACCACTCTGTTTGAAGATGCTCCTGAAATGCTTCAGCAGAAGCTATTAATGTCATTCCATGATGCATTTTCAGAGAGAAGATTCAAGATTTTTGTAGTGCTTGTTTTCATAGAATCCTAAAATTATTATGTTGAGACCCATAAAGAACACTAAAGTGTTAGAACTTTTCCTGGACCATGCAGAGTTGAACCACATCAGTCACAGACACAGCAACTAGGGAAGGCTGAGCACAACAAGTCGGAACCTATCAGGCACTCTCAAGGCAATGGCTAAGAGCTCACAAGCTGACTGACAGCAAATCCAAGTCCATGAGAGGTACAATAAGCCCTAAAAGGGCAACATGTTCCGTACTTACAGCTACATCGTCTGTTACTTTGATACAGAGGTTCCCATCACAATGTCGGTATTTGAGAACAACCCGCACCTGAAATGACAAACATTAAGAATTAACATCTCCTAACAATTCTCAGAACATAGCTGAAGCAAATCTGCCCAAATTAAGACCACCTTTTATTATAATTCTGTACTGCTTCACATTTTCACCACCTCTGTGATGGTCCTCAGCTCTGCTGGCCACTAATCCTACCGACAGGATGGTCTGGGAGCTGAAACATCACATTTCCTTGCCTAACAGACTAGACTGCTATTATAACAGCAGCAGGAAGCTTAATACTGGGCATGTTCAAACCCACTATAACTACAGCAACGGCAGCTGCAGGGACCTCAGTGACACGTGAGATAAACTACAAGAGTCATGTCAATACAAGACACCCCCTCGCCATGTATCACGCTTCAGAAAAACTAAATGGAAGCTTGTGTTTATAGACTTGAAACACTTAAAAATAAAAAAAAGTTCTACACGAAGACTTGAAAGGGATTAACCGATTGGGGTACGCTCAACATTACTGCTTGTTGTTCTACAGTACCTAAGCTATTATCTTAACAAGTTGTATTTCCAGTCACTACAGCTAATTCAATAGCTGCACTGAAGCATACAGATTTCAAGTGTTCTGGTGTTTTGCAAGTGGAAAGGGACTGTACACGAATAACGTTTTTAGAGTAACTAAAATCAGAAGACTGACGAGAGCTCTTGCAAATTAAATTGCTTCTAAGACTCAGTAAGGCTAAATTTGAAGTCTGGAAGCAAGCATTCAACTTCTCACTAAACCAGCTACTACTGTAGTCACCTGCCCTGAGTTTTAACCTGTACACAGTCCTTCCGGACTCTCAAATCACCAAAGTTGTCAAAAACATGGTGATAAAAATCAACAGCCTCGGCAACTGACCCAGCATTAAATGCTTCCTCCTGAATGCAGAGCAGGCCACGGAGACTTTGTATCTATGGTTTCTCGCCTCAGCCAGCACCAGTAACTAGAAACAAAGCAAGGTATCCCTTAGAGAACATTCTGAACTCACACTATAAACACGTCTTTACTGTACAGCGTTGTTGACCTTGCTAACGGTCAACAACCTCCTTGGCTACAAAACATAATTTGAAATTTCTGCTCTCAGACAGATCTCACCACAGGTTTATCTTTCTTGTTTAAGAAACTGTCGTCTTCAAACAACAACAGCTGCATTACATCTCTCAACCCAGGAGGCCCAAAAGCACATGAGAGGCTGCCAGAGGGAGCAGGCATGGACTCGACAGACAACCTGCCCACACAAAAGCCAAGACCGCTCACTGCCCAGCCTCACCAGCCCACGAAGAACACAGAGCCATCACCTTTAACAGAACACAACTCTCGTTCTTCCGCCAGTTTCCTAACAAACCCCGTTACATGCAAGAGCTTCTCAAACTAGTTCTCTGGCAAACAAAAGAAGGGCAGTCACATTGCGACCCTGCAGCCTATATAAACTTATTCATAAACAGAAAATTTATTGCCACAGATGGGAAGAGATGGGGGCCCCCTTAAGAAAAGGGGAAGAGCAACTCCAGGCTGCAGTGACATCCCTCCCAAACTCTTTCATTTAATTGGTTATTAGAGAGCATACAAAGGTAAAATGGAACAATTTATTTTGTTATCAGTAGATAGGTGGCAATTGCCTATGAAGTGGTCAACCACGCTAATTAAAGGCAGATGTCACTGCTTCTGAAGGTTTCTCTGTGTCCTCTACCTTTGCTGAAGAAAATTAGGCCTTTCTTACAGAAGTTTCCTCAGGCATACAAGTTCTACGTTACCTTTTGTGCTATTTTTTAGCTAAAATGCAGTGCTGATCCTGAAGACTGATATAGCTTTTAATTTCTGCACAAACTATATTCCTGAAAAAGTTACCAGAAACAAAACACAGTCACATACCCAAAAGTCAATTCCTAGAGCAGTCACTCTTCACGAAGCTAACATCTTCCAGCCAGAAATGACACAGCAGGCAACAACGCAACGTAACACCTGATGACTGCTTTCATTTAATTTCTCTGAAGACTAACTAAAATGATACGGTCTTAAAGGCTGCAAGCTCATAAAATAAACGGATTCTAAAGCCACAGCACCGGAGCCACCAAGTCGCCCCCACCGGCGCCCACCGCCTCATCCCGGAGCCGCTCCTCCCCGGGGCCTACCGCGGCCCGTCCGTCCGTCCGTCCCTCCCTCCAGGCCTCTCGGCCCTGCCCCCCCTCACCTTCATGGGGTCGGCGAGGTAGAGCTTCTCGGCGGCGCGGGTGAACTCCTCCCAGGCCTGGTAGTGCGGCATGGCGCGGCCGGCACGGCACGGCGCGGCGCTCCTCTCCCCCCGCCGGCGGCAAGATGGCGCCGAAGGCGGGCGCCGCGTCACCGCAAGCCGGCACCTCCCATTGGCCGGCGGGAAACAGCCGCCCAATCGCGAAGAGGGTGACTCACGGATGCTGGCCCCGCCGGCGGCGGCTGTCGGGGGGCGCCGTTGCCACAGCGACCCCGCCAGGCGCGGCGGGATGCCGGCAGGCGCCGCCCCGCCCCGCCCACAGCGGAAGGGAGGGCTCCTATTGGTGGCTGCGGCGCCGCACCGCAGTGGCGCGGGCTGGCAGCCCTCCGGCCGGGTGTCGCGGGTTCGAGCCCCGCTGCCGGCGGAGGGGGGCTGGCAGCCGGTATGGCCTGCGGCTGGGCGCTCCGCGGGGGCGGCAGCAGCGGGGCTCCGCCAGGCCAGGTGCGGGCCGTCTCCGCCTCAGTCTCCCGGTCTGAGGCCCACGGAGGAGGGGGGGGGGTGGAGGCGCTTGTGGGCCAGCGTGGGGGCGAGGGGCCCGGCCTGGCCAGGAGGGCCCAGCGGGAGGTGAGGCCGGGGCCCCAGGCCGGCCCCGGCCAGGCGGGGCGAGCGGGCCGCTGTTGGCTGGGCTGGTTTTTACAGCTGAATCTAGTGGAGGTTTTCCCAGGCTGGAAGGTCCTTTGTTCAGCTGGAGGGTGGCTCCATGTTGAACAAAAGGGCCGCTGAGGAGCAGCTGTCCGGCGTCTGCGGGCCGCCGCGGAGGGTGCGGGGCCTGGGCCTGGGCCTGGGCCCGGGCCTGGGCCTGGCGGTAAAGGTGCTGGTGACAGACAGAGGCTGAAAGTTACGGAATTACAAAGATCTTGGGGGAACCCTGCTTTTCATATATATATATATATATATGTGTGTGTATGTATAGCATTTATATAAAACTGACAATTCATTTCAAAAGAGAAATGAAGGGGTGGGAAATAAAAGAATTCCCAGTTTCTCCTGTTACATTTTAAAATCCCATTTTCTTTCGTGACGTGTGATTTTTGTTCCTTAATTGCACAAAGAGTGTAGCCAGCCACGGTGGTAAGCTCTGGCTATGTTACATGGCTTGTGTAACTGCTGCCGTTACAATAAATGCGTAAAAATGGCAGTCCTCTATTCTCTATTTCCTGGGGACATACTGAAAACCGAGAAGCTCCTGATAATGACTCACAATTTGACGCTCGTTTTACTGAACTGAACAAACCTCAATATTGTGGCCAAACAAATAAACTGGAAAGTTTAGGGCAGATCTGCACGTAAGGGGGCAAATTATGCAGGCTGTTCAGTCCCCACTAGCAACATGGGGAAATACTAGCTGTAGGTTTTTTTGACCACAAAAGGCACAATAGACGCAAGGGAGAATGAAGAAACATGGCATAGAAATAAAAGGGCGGATGGGAGTTAAGGGGAGAAAAACTAGAATGAATTTCCCTGAGTCAGTAAAGCAGAAAATAATTGTTACTGTGGGGATCGACTCTGAAAAAGTCTGCAGTGATTAGACTGCCAAACTTTAATAAATTGCAACTTGTGGGTGTTATGTGGTCTAAACAATTCTGTTAAAGGGCTTTGCACCAATGAGTGGAGGCTATGAACAGTGGAAAGACTGAAGGCTTTTTTTTTTCTTTCCAGAACTGCTCACAGAGTTTAGATGCTGCCGTGTCTGAGAACCCAGCTTCAGACACTTAAGAGTTGTCTTTCAGAGAGGCTGATACTCAACAGCTTTGGTTAAAGGTGATAGGTGTATTTATAGAGCAATTATCCCAAACATAGGACCTAACCTGGAGGGAGTGCATCTCCACTGTCTCAGGTTTTGGGTAGCCATTTATAATTGCAGAATAGGAATTGCTTTCGGTAGTGTTTTACAGACACACAGGGGATGTAAACACATGAAAATAAAAGGTGTGGGGAGCGCAAACCCTGTAACACACAACATTTCATAGAACCGTTGCTCACCAAATTTGGATCCAGGTTTTCATGTGGGACACATTTTCTTTCTGAAGGAGTCACAATTTTGGGCTGTCCAGTCAGAAGCACCGTAGGGTTGCTTTTCAGAGGATTTTAATTTTGACTCAAATGTTCAGGATCTTTTATGTGTTATTTGACACAAGAGCTGACTTAGGAGCTTGCCAATGGCTGGTCATTAGTCCATTCATAATTTCTGCAGTTGAGCTAATGCAACAGAGCAAGATTAGAAAACAAACCCATTTTGGTATTTCTTTTTCCTTAACCCAGATGATTTCTGTGATCCAGTTTAGGATGCAGCTTCTAAAAAACTATAATATATGCACAACTTTGGAGGAGACAAACTGCAGCAGCCAGGGCAAAGAACAGAGAGAGGGATTTCGTAATTGGCCTTACCTCTGAAGAAAATGTAATGTGTCACTATGACAGTTATATACAGCCTGATACACAATTCTGCATAGCCTGTTCCTGGCTGCAAATCTTAAGGATTTCATCTTCCCTGCCACCACCACCACCTATGGCCCCATGGTTGTGCTGCTGCAGCTGTTTGTAAGTCTGTACTGGGGATCAAACCATGCTTGGATTAAAAGCAGCACCGGTTTTAGTAACACATTTTTTCAACCAAGATCCGTTCATTTTTCCAGTTTACTGTGTGGCCCTTACGTACTGTTGTGCTGACACAGCTGTTGGAAATGTACCTTTTTTGGTGGCAAGACAGGATATGGGAATTCCTACTGTTTTTGTTGGCTTGCCACCAAAAATGGGGGCCTGTATGTGAAACCACCCCCCCAACTGCCCAGAAAGCAAGGCCAGTTGCTGAAATCTTAGCTATTAAAAAGAGAAGCTATTTCTGAGCCTCAGGGAATGTCTGATACCTATAGTTAGAGTGCTGCTTCGCCCTGTTGTTCTCTTGCTTGGAGAACAGAACATTTTCTTGACATGTTTGAAAAGTAACTTAGACCACTGCAGTTACTCAGCTGTAAGTTGTATTTGATGTATGTCCAAAACTGTATTTTTCAAGTGAGTTCCAGTGAATGCAGTATTAGTAGAAATCTTTCAATGGGCTTTTTGTTTAGTGAAATAAAATGAACAGTTGTTTATCACTGTGTGGAGTGTTTGGTATGCGGCCAATAATAATTTAGTAGTTGGTAAGAATTCTGCTAAAACATACATACTTATCTTGCTTTCTTTTCTTGAGTTCTTGCTTTCTTCCATGCAAGAAATCATTCCAGCGGTCTTAACGGCCGTTCCATCACTCATAAGTGAAATCTGGAATGCTATAAAACCTCATTTACCATTTCCTCAATCTCTCCTTGTATATCCTTGCTATATCCCCTAGACCACCTTAGATAATGTCTTTTTTAGCTTGGATTTAAGGCCATAAAAAGCTATGAAGCAATAATGTAAGTACTTGTGTGATGAAGATTTTTTGTGCGGTTTTTCCTCAGGCCTTTCCCCCTCATCCAACCTGTATGTACATGATTAATGATCTCTCTTTGATCAAGCTTCTACATGCATTGCCACTGCAAGTTCTGCTTTGTATAGTTATGTTCAGGCATCTGGATTCCACATGTTAATTTCTTTAGTTTTTTATCTAGTGTCTTCCTTTGCATAAATGACAAACTGAACGAAAACAGTAGAAAAAGACCTTGCATTATGTCTTAAAATATCATCCATGGAGACCTTGACTTCTTGCAACTCCTGCAAAGTTCATGGAAGTTGCAGCTGCTCAGCATCACTCAGGGTTAGATATTTGGTTTCCTGTTCATCACATTAATGCTTTTTTTCAATCTAAAGCAGGTGCCGTATTCTTATTTGCAAGTGCATTTTTTTTTCCTGGATAAGGAATTCAGATAAGAGTATTAAATTCATTAAAATAGTTATCTGTCACCGTGACATACTACTGGTGGGTAAAGCAAGCTGGTCTTTCCAGCTAAAAGAAGCTTTGTATAGAACACCATGCATTATCATGCTAAATTATGGATTTGATGGGAAACAATAGGACAAACTCTGATCTCGGTTATGCTGCTGTAAATCCAGAGTCATTACATTTATTTCAGTGGATTTTTTTTGTGTGTGTGTGTCTGTAACAGTGCAGACTTTGGTGCTGAGATGATAATCCTGTTCTTGGACCAGGAGCAACATAGAGTCAGTGCAGTTATACAGATCTAAAAGAGTGCTAATGAGGAGTTAGTTACAAGGCAATTATTGCTGCCAGGAATGCTTAATGCTTAAAGAGGGAGATATAGTCACTTCTTTCAAAATAGCTTCAACCCAGCCCACAGTAAAGTTAAGGAGAAGGCATGGGCAAGGTGGTGATACATTCCATTCTTGTGTGTGTATGGTCTAAACGAGCTTGGGATTTGTACTGATGCGAACATCAATCACACAGGGTTATATTTTTCTTTGAAAGGGCATTTATGTGCATAGGGATGCAGATAGATCTTGAGTACAGTAAGATCTGAGGTCTCTGACATCTGACTGGCTTCTCAATCTCAGTACCCATGAGAACTGAGTCTCCAGTCAGAAGCTGTTTCTGCTCCTGGATGGGTTATAACATGCCAAACTGAGCCACAGGTTTTCACTCCACAGCTCATGAAGGAGCACAAAACATACTGCTCTTTTCTACCAGTTTTATGCTCTAAACAGCTTGGCTGATGGTTTTGCCAGGTTGAGCCATACATACTTAATTACATCAGTGCTAATTTTCTATTTCTTTTGCACACAAGCATCTTACCAGGCGATTCAGACTCAAACTGTCCTAACAGGATAATTAAATATTGGTGTCACTTGGTTGTTAATATGCAGTTCATGACAGTTAAGGCTCTACGTGGACAGCAGGATTCTGGGGCCCTGTCCTGGTGCCTGTCCCAGCCAAGTCACAACTTCAAGTCAGGATGAGACCTGGGTGCCTGTTGCTATCCTCGTTCCTTTTCCCCAGTGCCCTTGCTGCTGTGAAAGGAAGCACTCCAAACACGTCTCTGATCGGGGCCACTGGGGAGCCCACAGCCGTGGGCACACCGTGATCCACACTTGCTATACATTTTAGCCATAACCTTGCTTAAGGCAGCATTGTTTCCTAGTTTGCTTTAACCATTAGAAAAAAAAAAACCCCTGTCATTTATTATGGTCTAATCTAATCTTACTGTATGTTAGGGAGTTTATATATGTGCATGTCAATAGCCATTACGCTAGCAAGAGAGCTGTCCCTACATATGGCCATGTTGCCGGCCTGGCCTTAATAGAAACAGCCCTTTCATTTTTGGATGCTGTTCTGACAGTGTTCTTGTTAAGCTGTTCGCTTTTGATAGCTAGAAGGATGCATCCCTTCCTGTTAAGCGGTCAGTTTAGTCCCTGCAGCATAATACCATATTCAAATTAATGTGCTGTCATGCAAGAGACATATGTTAGAGAGCAGACTCTATGCTGTCCCAACAGTGACTATTGAGATTTGAGAATGAAATAGCAGTCCTCGTGGTGGCCTTCAGGGAAAAGGAGAACACATCTGGTAGCCAGCTCATGAACCGGCATCTGAAGCACTCTGGAAGCAGACAGAGACTCTTAGCATTAACTGCTCATAGATTTTGTATCACCATTACGTGACGTTTCTGAGCATGCTTAAGATGGGGTTAGATCATCTGCTGGCACACGCTGGAAGCACATTGATTTCTTACATTAATCTTTAAATAGAAAAGCTTTTTATTTGATAGGCATGACTTAAGGCTGGTTTACCTGTGCTATTCATGCTGCCATGGCTGACGTAATTGAAGAGTACAAACCGCCAGAACAGGCAAGTGAGATTAGATGCTTATTGCGATACCTTCCCAGGTCCTCTGGAGCAGCGTAACTGCATCTGGGGCTAAAGGGCTTTCAGTACTTGTAACTAAGTTGACTTCTAACTTCTAATTCTAAACTACGTGTCTCAGTGCAGATCAGATGGAAATTACCTCCTTCTCAGTTCAGCCTGCGGAAAGGAAGACATGAGCAGCTCCTAGTCTGCTGTAATATTGAAGCTTGAACCTTCCTGGCAGGTGAACCCTGCCGACTCCTTGCTGAAGTGGGAGGGTAACACGCTTCCCCTTCCCCCTGTGCTGTTGTGAGAGCAGCAACATGCAGCTGGTGGGAAAAAGTAACTTTTGCTGTTTGCAAAGTGAATTCATGCCTGTCCCTAAAGTTGTGTGGCCTCATTTGAGTGGGCTCTTGATTTAGCTGTGTCAGTAAAACAGGCTGGTACTCCCAGCCACTTGTCGTTGCCTTTTCCCAGGAATTAATGCCCTCTCATGAAGTGTTTGCAGAGATGCTTGTGTGAGTGCCCCTTAACCCACTTCAATCAAACTGGGTTAGCAAAAACCTCCTGCTTAATCCATTTAAGCTAAGTCTGGCTCAGGTTGACCAAAGTAGGTTAGGGGGTGTCCACACGAGCCACGCTGCAGGCAGATCTGAAGAGGTGGTAATTTCCACAAGAAGAAGTAGGACGGGCTGAGCAGGGGGAGTGGATCTGAATCAGCAACTTCTCCCATCCCCTCAGCGGCAGGCAGAAGAGGACGCCAGCCGCTGCCCCACGCTGCACACACACACGGGCGCTGGGCAGCTCAGCTGGCAGGCAGAACTTGGGAAGCCACAGTGGTGCAGCTGTTTTCCCATATACCCCTTCCCGTAGTTACAACAGTAGAAAAACTTTGTGCAGAGCAGCTGTTGCTAAGAAGGCAGAGCAGACTAAAGCCTCTGCAGGCTCCTCAAGCTCTCCCGTTCGAGCCTTTGTCCTTGGTCAAGAGTCAGTGCAGGTAGAGGTCCAAATTACAGTCAAATTAGTGTCAAAGTGGATTCTTGGCATTTGCATTGCCAATTCCTGATATAACTGCAAGCACATCCATTCCTTTGATGTCTACAGTGTGGCAGCTTTCTATAAAAGATGTGTGATACAGAGCTTGTGTAGCTGTCGGGCTCCCAGGCCCACATAAGCCATACGTAAGAGCTGGGATCTGTGCTGGGAAGGGCTTCCTTACTTCCAACGTGCTGCTGCTGTTATGATCCTTGTCATGGATGTTATTTACCTGGCCCTTTGGTTGGCTTGAGTCTGCAGAGAAATTTAACCTCAAATCTGTAAGTTTAGTGTTCTCATAAGTTTTGGAGTACATTAAAAATATAAAAGGAGATGTAGGTAGTGTGTAGGAGTGGGGGCAGGGAGAATATCTATATAAATTACATGCCAGGACTGTGACTTTATGTTGAAGGTATAACTGCTAACAAGATTTGAAATGTGTCCTAACAATTGCATTCTTGCTGAGGTGGTTTTCTCTCTCCATTAGCAACTTTTACTGATCTCATTTTTTTTTTATGCGTATGAAGTAAGTCAAAGGTTGAAGTGATCTTGGTAATTCAGGAATAAATGACAGAGTTCCTCCTTCTTTCAGATGAGGCAGAAGTTTAGAGGTCACACAGATACCAGAAACACATATGCAAGGGATATGAACAAAGGTGGAAATATTCACTGCTCTGATCATTTTAGGGCCTGGAGAAAGACGAGGAGCCTTCAGGCAATGCCCAGCCTGATGCTGACCCTCCTTCCATGTCTCTCTGCCTCTTTGCCACTCCTGGCTGGGACGGAGAGGAACTGGGAACAGTAGCTGCATGTTTTCTGAGGAATCTCTGTACCAGATCTCTATTTATAAGGATTCAGCCAATCTGTGTCCCTCTTATGCAGCACAAAGAGATGAGGCAGGGCAGTGCGTTTGCTCATACATATTTCAGATCTTTTTTTTTTTTTCCTTAGGGTTGTTTTCACTCTTCTTTTAAAACAGGGTAAATCTGGCTGCCCTAAAGCTAGCTCCTCTTCTATATAGTTTACTCTTGTTGATTTAAAAACAAGAATCATGAGAAAGATTTGCCAGCGTAGCATTTGCTATGAAAAATTTACATGCAGCTGCTTTGAACTAAATTCCCAGCAGAAGTGAAAGGATTTTGAGGCTTCCAGATCTTAGCAGACTACTGTTTTTTGCAGACAGAAATCCGTACGATATGTACTTCTCCAGAGGTCCTTCCCAGCCAGCTAGGACTGTACTATCCTTCTCCTATCCCACTGAGACATGTTATCAGCTTTTGGGAGGGTATCCTTCTGGACCTAGAAAGTTAATTAGCTTTGCTTGCGAATGTCTGCCACTGAAGTGACTGATTGCTTTTTGGAGGGAAGGAAAAATCCTGTCTCTAGAGTTGAAAACAGTAAGAACATGCAGATTTGTTTAAATCTTGATGGTTATTTCTCTTCTGTGGGGCAACACTCTTCTCCATATGTGGGGCACATTTTCCAGCAGTTCTGTTTCAGTTTCTGGAGTTGTAGGTTGAATCACAAATCTAGTCTTACAGATCGAGAATATGATCAGGAGTCTTTGAAGGCTGTTTGCAAATCAGATGCTGGTAATTTAAAGTAAGATAGTCTTACCCTGCCTGACTCCAGCCTGACCAGTTTCACAGAAGCTGAGAATCAGTTGACACCGATAGTTTTTTTGGGTAGTGAAACCATGATCTAATCCAGGGCCAGAGCAGTAAACAAGTAGTTTGCTGTTTAGACATGTAAGGTAACTAACACAATTAAGGTAATGCAGGCCACTTACAGGTGAGGTGAAGATGTCTCCTGTGTTGACACAGGAACCTCCTCACTGCTCAGTGGCAATGCCAACTTCAGTGTGTGGATGCTTTTCTCCTTAGGAGCAGGATCAATTTGATGCCCCATAAATCTTATTAGGTATTCTGTTCATTCCTCAGAGAAGTATCATGAGGGTTAATTATTTCTCTGCTCTGACTCAGACAGTGATTTTGTGCCAGAGGATTCTGGCAGTAAGTATAATCCTAGTGATACCCTCAGTGAGGAAACCATTGTTAATGATGTTGATGAGGAAGCGCTAATGGAAGCTGAACCAGAGCCTGATATAGAAATTGAGAGACCTAAGGCAAACAAAGGAAAGAGGTTGGAAACCTTGCCGTTTGCTGCCTTCTGCAGCAGATCTTACGAAAAATAACTCTTTGTCTTCTTTCCCCTTCCCCCGCCCATCCAAACCCAGGCTGAATGGCTCTCCTGAGGCTGAGCTGTGCTAGAGGGAGGGATGAGATGCACTGCTGAAGTGCTGGTGCTGGTGCCGATTGTCATTCCCCCGGGAAGATGTGCAGCAAGGAGCACGTTTCAAACAGAGTAAGTGTCTCTTCAGCGAAACAGGGCTGCCAGATGGGGGCTGAGGTCCTCGCTCTGCCCAGGCTCCAGCAAGGCGTCGCTCCAGAACCAGTCGGCACTGTGAATTATAAATACATTGGCCATGTTACTCTATTTAGGACCGGTGCTCTGGAGATAGATGTCACATGAATAAAACATATTTTCCATACTGTTTTTCTCTATCAGTATTTTATAAACTCATGATGAGAGACCAGTGATACCTACCTGCTGTGTAACTGTGCTGTGAAGGGCAAAAGGGCTCCTTGTGCCAGCACACAGAGCTAAGCACAACTCAGCCCTTAAAAAGTTTCCCTTGTCCCAAAGAGATTATTTTCCTCTTCTAGTCTCATGTGGTTTCCAAGGCCCAGTTTAAACACATACAATGACATAGGATAGATAGCTATTTTCCATACATGGCATTGGTTGTTCGGCAGGAAGCATTCATTCCTTTAAGACAGTACTGAAAGGGATTCTTTTCTGCACTCCAAAAGAGAATCAGGCAGGATTATCTTGGGTCACATCCTTCTTCTATTAGTCAAATGGTGATACCAGCCATCTGAGTTGTTTCAGTCTGTGACCTTACCCTGTGCTTCCTGACAGATCTCACAGCTTTTCAGTTGTCCCTAGTTTATATGCAGGATTCTTCAGTCCCGCTGGCAATCTGCATTCTTTCTCGAGCGTTTTCCTGGTATCTTGGGCCCTTGGGAGATCACAGCCTTGCCTTGGTTTCTATGTGGCTGCGTAGATGATCAGTCCAGTAATTCACTGCCTTTGCCTGGATCCCTCCGCTGAACAGGCTTAAAGGTATTCATGGCCTTCTCCAATATTTCTTGATGCTGTTCAACCTATGCAGTATTCTTTTCGACTTGCATTCTTCCTGGATGCCTCCAGAAGCAGAACAGCAGGCTCCAACATTTCCTGACACTGTGGCCCTTTATAGCAACCAGCAGTTTACACATTTGTCATTCAACTCACAATCTGCTTCACTGTTTCTGGCATCTTATGATTGCTCTCTCATTCCCTAACATGCTATAGCCTTCTTCAGGCTCAGCAGCTGCTCCAAGAGGGTTCCTAAGGCTTGGGAGCTTTTTGCTGAAAACATTTTTCTGATTCCCCCTCATGCTCTCTAGCAATCAATTTCTTTTCTATTTTGTGTTATAATATGTTATTCCTTGGCATATTTCTGATTGCTTCTTCATTTAGCTTTATCGGTCCCTGATTTCCAGCAGCATGTGTTATTCTCCATAATCTGGACACTCTGTGACTGTATTGTTTCAAACATCCTTGCAGCAATACCCAGCAGTTGTAGCCCTTCTTGATGCAATTGCATTCAGTAACATTCCCTTGTGTTAGCTGTCTTTTGTGTCCCCAGCAATTCTCAGTCTTCTCTGGTTTTCATCGTCATCCTGAGGCTTGCATCTCGTAGCATTGTGAGGCTTTCTCAGACAGCTCTGTCATGATGATGTCTCCTCTGGTTTTCCCTATCACCCTGGGACTTTTCTTGACATACATATCTTATTCAACTTCCCGTATGTCCCACAGCACTACGCAGGCTTTTCCTACATCCTCAGCAACTTTCATGGTACTCTGATGTCCCCTGGCTGTTATCTGGCTCCCTTTGATCTTTCCCAGCTGAATTGCAGTACTCTCTTAATATCCCTCTCTATATCCTCTATGATCTTCACAGGCACCTCTGGCTTGCTAATGGTTATTTCCACATTCTTTTTTAAGTTTGACTGAAAACATTTTCGCTCATCTACAAGCGTTCACAATCATGCAGCCAAAAAGGACTTCCTGGTAAAGGAGCAGTTCAAGCATTCACTTTGTTTCTCCAACAACATCTTTAAAAAGAAAATATGTAGCTGTCTTAATGAATTTTGAGAACAGGAGATTGTTACAGCATTTGCAGAAATGTCTATGAGCAGTCTGAGGCTCTTTTACTAAGTGACTAAAGTAAGGTAAGGATTATACCATGGTGAGCATGCCCCGTGTGTAAGGACCCTGCAGAGGATAAGACTGGAAATACTGTCAAAAATTTGATCCATAATAGCAGTGCCTTTGCTTCTCTTTAATAAGATGCACATCACTGTTCAATGCAAATTCACCCAGTAATATTTGTAAAGTACTTGAAATATTTGGGTGATGGGTACTGTAGAAGTTTAGACTGTTGCTATTCTTACATTAGATATCTTTATCCATAATGATTAGTAAGAAAACCCTGAGTTGGATCTGATAAAGCAATTTTAACTTGCCTGCTAGCTGGTCTCAAAACCTGTTTGAGGTTCGAAGTTTTCAAATGGAAAAAAAGAAACGTGCTGAAGTTTATGAAGCTGCAGAATTGGCTTCATTCTAATATCACCTCTTTTGAAAATATACGAGCATGAAATAATACAAGTTGTATTTCTTATAAGCTGTTCGTGTTGTAGCATCATCATCATCATCAGACTCATCTCTGCTGGTATAATGTAAGCCAACTGCATCCATTCTATGTAGATATCATGATAGAGTGAATATTTCTTCTTCATAAAAATTCCAACTCTCAAGCATGTTTGTATACTTTGACTCTCTCCTTGTCCCCAGTGCTTTGATTGCAGTAAGAATCATAAAATCAGTTTGTTCCTGTCATTTGTCTTGTGCAAACATGCGCACCCGTTCCTGGTTTCCACTTACAAAGATTACAAAAAAAAATCTGCATGATAAAAACCATACAGCAGTGCATTACAGTTTTATTTAGTTCCTTAGTCAACCACGCTTTTAGTTATACCCAGCAGTAGACGCCATGTTTAACTGTGCAAGGGCTACATGCTTATGTGCTTACTTTATTTCCTTTACTGCTGAAGTTCTAAAGCAGTCAACAGCACTTTAAATACGGATTTATTACTGCTTACGTACCACTGAACTGCAGGGGAGGGAGGATAAAAATGTTACCGAGTACAGTGGGGTCAATTTCTTTTTGCATGAAAGGACTGTTTAGCAGAAGGGGAAGAAGCTGAACCTGGTGCCAGCTGTTTTTGCACTAGCCAAGTCCTGTCATCAAAACTGCACAGGGGCTGTGCTAACTTAACTCTGCAGTAGTGTAAGGTTAACTTAAACTTCCAGATGTACGCTTCCACAGACCTCTGGTCCTTCCCTTCCCCTCTCTTCACTTTGCTCCCCACAGCCCCTTCTGGGACAAGTGCAGAAGCCATCTCAGCCAAGCAGACATCATCAGGTGAAGTCTGTGATGGTTGTGACCACTCTGGAGACCCTAATTCAGCGAGTGATCCAAGTTCAGTCATGGCCTAACTGGGTATAATTTTTTTTTAACATGAAAGCTGATCTGGACCTGGCAGCTTTTAAAACCTGAAGATTTGAGGGGAAAGGACAAACAAAAAATATTGAATATAGTCTGTATTATTTTTGCGTCAGATAGATGTTTCTTTTATTGTTTTTCCTTAGTAGGAATTTCCCTGGCATTAAGGATTCCCCTGTGGGGGCAGAGCGGGCACAACCGCCTTCTTTCCAGATATAGGCTGTCATCATGGAGGCTGGAGAATAACCATAGTATAATTTATGCTCAAATTGACCTCCAGAGGTAATTTGGTCCAACCTCCATTCCCAGCAGGGCCAAGCAGATGAGGCTGCTCTCTGATAATCCTTCTCTGATAGATGGCCCATGGTGAAAGTAAGGCCTTCAACTTTAGATTAGAAAAGCATTTCTTAAACTTCTTGTGAGCATAGACCCCTCCTGAATCATTTGTCTTCCCAAGATTTTCCTGAGTGCAGCACTTCTGCCTGGACTAGGGAACAGCTAACTTCTGCTAACTGATAGCAACAGCTCAAATTCTTCCAAGGTGAGGGAGTGAGAATTGATTAAAATTTACTTGTTTGAAGTCTGAAGATCCATTTCTTTGCCTTGGAAGAACTGCACTGCAATGAGCAGTTAGATGAGCTTGCGTAAGTACTTGCAGCCCGTTCTCATGCCCATATCCTGCAGGAAATGAGCAGCATCTAGTAAGTAGATTAACTGCTGTTCTCTATCTTGGTTTTTACTATGTATTTTTTTTTCTTTCTGTAATTTACCTGAATTTATGGTTTATACTTCTTAGTTAAGAAGGAAAATATTTTTTCTCTCTCTTAAATGTTTCAGACTCCTTGTGATTCTTTTTAAATCCTTTTTCATTGGAAAGGATACTCTGAGCTGTCTTTGGCCTAGCACTGGATAAGTACCAAAATCGGAGAACTGCTGGTTAACAAGCAGATTGAAGACGGACATTACAAAATTAAGTTTTCTATTGCTTTTGCTTTGCAGTTTGCTGCATGGTTGATGTAGCGGCATTACCTCTAGCAATGCTTATTCTCTCTTTAGCCTCTGTATTGATATTTCTCCCAATAAGTGAGAAATCTATTTTTGTGAGCATCTTGTGACAACCGGCTCAAGTGACATAAGCCACTGAACAGCTATTGAACAAATCTAGGCTAGATTCAGAATAGTAAATTAGAGGGAGAAGTCTCCACATTCAAACAGCAACACCAGATTAATCTGGACCAAATTTTTGTCCTTCAGCTTCTACCTTGTACGACAACTGTCCACTTAAAATAGCACTGAAATGAAAAAGAAAGGAAGCTGTGACAGTACTTTCAGTCCCTCTGCGGAAGGTGTTGGTTCACCCCTAATGCATAATGCACAGCCTCTCCGAAATACACATCCCGTCAGTTCTCAGTATCCGCAATGTTATAAAGCAGTTCGGAAAAGAAAAGGAAGAATAACTTCTCCAACTGCAGCTAGAGAGAGAAGTTTGAGAGAGCCCTGGATATAATTACCTGAGCTGGAGGCCAGCCAGGAGAATGCTGAGCTAAGGAACAGTAAAGTCCTGACTCCGCACAAGGGATCCAGACAAATTTAAAAGAAACTGCAATAACAGAAGTGGGATTTGAGCATCTGGGAAGACGTTTGAGAGAGTGAATGAATACAAACTAAGGCCTCTAGGGAGTCTGATAGGAAACAAAAGGAGCAAAATTGAGAACAGAGGAATATAATGGTAATATATGGGGCACTGACTGTCTTATACTCAGCCAGTGCTACCTGGTAAAACTGTATCTTGCACGTGATCTAGGAGAAGTAACTTCTCTGAGTTCATTTAACCTTCTACCCAAGCCAAACTACATGAACAAGGAGGAAAATAAGACAAGTTATCTCTGTTGTGTTCTTAAATAGCGATGAATAAGAACTGAGTCAGACCTGATAAATATGGTAAATCTTTAACGTTAACACCAGGTTAATTAGCCACAGTTAAGGGATTGCTTGTGCAGGAAGAAGGATTTCTCTCTGTTGGGCTGTTCTCCAGCTAAGGAGACCTGGTCTCAGCCTGGAAGGATTTTACCTTTAATGAAATTCCTTAAAGGGTAGTTATTCTGACACTTGGCTGCTGTTTCTTGCCAGCACTGGTATCAAACAAGCATTTCAATTTTCCTTCACTCATACTCTTTTACAAAGTCTTCAGAACTTCAGAATCAGCAAACCAGTACACCCAACAGAAGGATGATAACGGGTCTGCTATCGACTACCTTTCATTTTAAGGTCCTATTCTGTTTTTCTTTGTATTTGCTGGGAGCTAAAAGCATACTCAGGCAGCTACCATTGATCAGACCATGCACAGAGCTTTTTGGTGCTTCTGAACTGTTCTCATTCAGGCATTCTAAATGTTTTTTAAGGTTTGTCAAAGAGAAGTGGTTTAAAAAGGAATGCAAATGAAAAAACGGAGAGCTGATGGATGAGAGCGGGAAAGGTGGTCCAGAAGGTGATGTTAAAAAAAAAAGAAAAAGAAAAAAAAAAGAGGGGCTGGAGGGAAGGTGGAACGTGAGGAAATCCAAGTGGGGTAGCGCCCGGGATTTAAAACTGTGCATTCTTCCCACTGGCAGGTTTTTTCTTACTTTCCCTTAGCTCTTTCTTTTTTCACATTCCTTTTCCCCCAGCTCATTTGGTTTATGCCAAGAGGCTTATTTGTCTTTCCTGGCTTATTTGTAGTGCATCTGGATTTAGGCATCCTGATAAATCAGTTCCTCTGAAGACTGTGATCTAAAAATGAATGTTAGGATGGATTTTGAGCTAATTTAAACTGATACACATCTGATGAAGTGAAGTTTAGCCATGTAAAATTCCACTGCTTGAGCAAATGCATAAACAATGAACATTATTCCCCTTCAGTGTGTCAGAAAAAGAAATCATCTGCTCCTTCCAAAGAGATTATTTTAAATTTGAAACACGTACCTAAAAATGTCTGTATTTTGCAGTTTTGAAAATCTAAGCATGGAAATATATTAACACATACATAACACTCCAAGAGATTTTCTTCTACTGAGCACATTATTTTTGAGAAGAGGTAAACCTTTCATTAGTTTTATCTGCCTGAATGTATTGGTTTAATTGTGTTTTATTTGTTTCTATAATAACCTGTGTGTTTACTGTGCTTTAGCAGACAAATGTAAGCTGAGGTCAGAGTGCAACCTCAGACAACAGTTTGCAATTTTCAGCCCCCTGCAGGATTCGGCATTCCATTAGTATTTTTTGGTTTTATTTTATTATTAAACACAGAAAGAGAGCATCACAGAACTGATTCATCTTGGTCACTGTTCTTATTTCACTGGCTTGGAATTGAAAAAAATATATTTTAGAGACAGCTTTGCTTCTGATCTTAGGGAAAGCGCTGATGGGAATTAGTTAGGCGCTGCTACTTTAAAAAAAAGGCAGATAATTAGAATCCAAATTTTAATCATGCTGCCTTTGAAAGCAAAACAAAATCAGTAACAATCTGAAATCATGTCCCTTGCCACTTTTCGCTTTAGTCGGAGGATGCCCAATTCCCACTCCCACCAAGGGCGTTACTTCATGTTGAGAGAGGAGCTCTGGTGAATTTTGCTGCAGCAGCTACAGAAGTTGCTGCCCCAGGCTTCCCACCCTGCTGCTTTGCTGGAGGTTATCGCCACCCGAGCAACGCTGGCAGAAAAGAGTATGTCACACCTCAGTTTCTTCATGGAAAGCCTGGTTGTCTACTTACCTCAACTGGATTTTAAACTGGATTTGCACTGATTCACCCCCCCGGAGGTGGAAGCACAGGCCTCCTGCTGCGCACTCGGCTGTCAGGTGGAAACCTCCGTTGGGAGGACGGAGCAGCTGAGAGTGGTGGCTCTTGATGCTACCACAGCAATACCCATCTCTCAGTGCTGGGGGAGGTGTCAGCTCGCCGGTCTATGACAACTGCGTGGCAACAGTGCATTAAGCAAGAGAGAGACTAGGGACTTGAACAGCAAAATAATCAAAAATACACATGTATAGAAATAAGAGAAGGGCAAAATGCTTTAAGGTCCAAACAAGAATTCACATGGTGAGAGAAATGATGATTTATTGGAGGGCTACAGCTCAGCATCTTCCTTTTCTAACAAATATTTTTCTTTCATTTCAAGCTAAAGTCTGTGTTCTCCTGATTTCCTTCATTAAAAGGGAAAAAAATGCCAGAGAGACCCACTGGATGAGCTGGGAGCTTGGCAGTAGGAAATGGAGACTTTCAGCAGTATGTCAGTAGTTGCAGTGCTATCTGGATGGGTTTTGATTGTGTTACCAGCTAATGCTGTTTAGTATCTTCTGTGAAATGGCTCACTGATGTCAGACCAGGTCCCAGTGACAGCTAATGCTCCTTTGCCACAAACTGCCCAGTCAGAGTAGAAAGGACAGAGGATGAGCAAGCAACGGACACCGAGTTATAAATTGCCTTTAAAATGGCAAAAGATAAGTCAAGTGGGATGAATAATAGGGATAAGCAGAAAAAGATTTGTGCTTTTATTGTCATATACCCGAGGCCCAAGTGCCACCACACCAGTGGTGCTTAGGCCTTTCATTATCTCTGAAGATATGAGAATGACACTCAGAATAAAAGTGCAAGGACACTGTGGGCTCCACAGGATCTACCACCTGCCATTAGAGTAAAAAGCTGTCATCAACTTCAAGCGTTTGGAGGTTGAAGATACAGGCGTGCCAGCCTTAACTAACTGCTACTCGTTCTCATCCTTTAGTCCAACTGGAGACCCAATGTTTAGACATCTAATTAATTCATTATTCGTCTTAACCCAGACTACAAGCAAAATACGTTTGTCCAGCAAACTGTGTGCAATCTGGGAACTGCTGAGCTCCTGCCTTTTTGGTGTGCTGTTGAAAACCAAATGATATAGCTTTAGCAACAGAACTATAATTAGGGTCAATGGAACACTGCGGGTAGGATAATGTTGTGGATTCTGCAATTTTTGTCATGTTGCTCCGTAATATGCCAGCACTCAGTAGTTTTATTGCTCCGCAGTTCATTAACACTGTCAGTGAAACATCGCCTGCTTCCTGACGTGGAACTGGCCCTTCCGTGAGCACGCTGCCAAGGCTGGCCTCAATTTACAGTAATCCGCCAATGGGGCCCAACCGTGCTCCTCCTGGAGTCGATGGCAAAGCTCCTGTTAACTTCTGTAGGAGCTGGGCAGGCCTAGGCAGGGAAAATTGGGATGGATGAGGAAGATGATAGAGCAGAGCTGAGGAGAACAGAAGGCAGGCTATCGTGTTTCATTATAACCTCTCCAGTTATCACTGGATCTCATACTGATATCACCAGGAGGTTTGTTTATAGATTAAAATTATGTTGTAACTAGAATTTAATCAGTACTTATTTTCCTGTTCTCCATCACACTAAGAAAATCTCTCCTCTAGGCTACTGCTGCTTCTGCCTCTGGGCTCTTAAGTTCCTCCTGTTCCTTCTCCGGTTTTCTTCTGCTTATCCATCATCCCCCCATGCACATCTTTCTTTCAGCCGTTTCCAGATCTTGCCTCTTGGGGGGCTTCATTCTCTCCCCTTGCACTGTTCCAACCCCCAAAATTAATCAGCTGTGGGCGGGCTAATTACTGACTGTGATGTGCCATTGCTGGCCCTTGCAACCAGGAGAATACACCTCCTGAGATCATTCTTTCAGGATGTCAGCAAACTCAGGCAAATGTCATAAGACTGACATCATAGCTGGGAGGCTGCCCAGAATAAGTTTTTATCAAAAAAAACCTTAAAAGAAAAATAATCAAGTTTTAGCTCTTGTGGCTATAGAGGTGGTCTGAAGACGTAATACAGGTTCAAATAATTACAAAGATAATGCAAGATCAGGCTCACACTTCATTCCTTGTGGCAGTAGAGGGAAGTAAAAATGAAGAAGGAAAGAAAAAAGTGAGGTAATTTTGGGAAAGAACCACAGAAAGAGAGGAGGTGGAAAGAAAAACAGGGACGGAGAAATATAGAATGCTCTCATTTTTATTGAAAAAGTGTGAAACAAACAAACAAAAAAGAAATAGAAGCCTAAGGAGTGAAGAAGAAATAAAAGGAGGAAAAGAAGGAAGACTAGCAAGATAAGCTGGGGGTTGGTTGAATTCAATTTGAGCACTGCAGTGAAAAGTTCCAGCTATTGAATTACAGTCCAGATTCTTTAGATTGCAAAGTTGCCTGTGAAGAGACTGGCTTTCTCCTGTGCTTATACAACACCCACCAATTTAGGGACTATCGCCACACAAATACTAATGCTAATAATAAAAGGTTGAAGTAATTCCTGTGCACCAGATGACTTGGAGGAACCTCTGCATGAGGTGGCAGAAATAAAGACTGTATATAACCGCAAGTCGTCAAAGCAGATGAGCAATGATTGCAAGGTCAGCGTCAATACTTGTATTTCCTATTTTCTAAAAGCATTGACATTACAAGTTCCTTTCAAACTGGTTTTTATACACACACACACACATATAAATATAAAATAATTTCTTAGCTTTTTAAGGAAAGAAAGTTGATGTCCTTTCACATGTTACCACATTTAGTCCCCTTTGTTTCATTGGAAGGGCTGGAATTCCAGATCCCCAGATTGGAGGAGAGGTCCACGGACAACTCTTACTATGTAGAAGTGTATCATCCTCTGTGCGAGCCGCAAGAAAACAAGGCATTCACTTTTTTTAGTGGATCTTAGTAGGAAAAATAGAAAAATACTGCAAGTCAGAAATTCTGGGTTACGTTTCAGATTCTGGGACGAACAGAGTCAGCTCTTAACAACTTTGAAGTGTTGAGCTCCTAGTCCCTCTATCTTTTCCTTCTTACAGTCCCAATTTCTCCCCCTCTTACCCTTACATCTCCTTGTCTCCATCCCTGATTCTCAGTCTCCTTTCAGCTTCACGTTTTAGTCCTCACCATTGTTGCATTCCAGCTGCTAGCAGCCCCTTCTCCTAATCCTCGTCCTAGGCTCCCCTGCTTCCAAGCTCCATGGGTCAGTCCCTGGTACTCCAGGTACCCCCTGGTACCTCGCCACAGGGCTGCTCTCCCTGCTCTCTCATCCAGCTCTCTGTCACACCACACAAGTTTAATCTGAGCCTGCCCATTCTTGACTGAGTGGCAAAGCAATTTTCAGAGGTTTGGCCAAATTGGGAGGCTCGTCATATGAACAGTAAAATGTGCCTCCTTGATATCAGCACTCGTGATCCTTTCCTCCTTCAGAGTAAGGATGGGGCAGGATTTTTGAAAAAGAAAAAAAAAAAAAAAAAGGATATGAACATTTTTAAGGCAAAATGATACCCTTCTCTCTTGCCTGGGTTACTTTGGCTGGAATTATCCAAATGTATTCAGGTGAGGTGGATACCCAACATGGTAACTTTCAGCTGTCATAGTTTGTACTTGCTAATATTGTAAGTAGCTGAAAACAGTGACTTAAATGGAGATTGTAAAAACCTCAGCTACAGGAAGCCTTATCTTCATTAGCCATAATTTCACAACCTACTGTACAAAATACCCACATGGACTTTGCAAATTCCAACCAAAGACCTCAGCTGACCTTAAACACATTTACAGTCTCTCAGCCTTCCTCAGAGGGGGAAATTATTACCACGCAGGCAGAAATGGAGGCACAGAGGCATCGGAGGCGGTTTTGGAGTGCCACAGGGGGAACGGGAAAGAGGAACAGATCCCATGTTGCCCTGAATTCCCATTGCACACTAAATATCATCATTCTCTCCCCACGGTGTCAACTGATTTATCGAATTAACAACTGAAGCACAGTGTGTGCATTACAGGTGTGCCAGGAAAGGCAGTCATCAGTGAGGTCTTCTTGTGCTATACACTGGACAGACACACGCAGTTCTCCCGGAGACTTTTGCAATCTAGGATGCTGTTTGCTGTTGTATCAGTTATGCCAACAATTAATTCATGCGTGACAGAGCCCAACCTACTCAAAGATCCTTATGACTTGCAGGATCATGGCTTAAGAAATGAAGTTACAAACTAACTCATGACAGTTTTTGCTGACTTCACCTCACCGGCTTATTTATCATTTAGCACATGATCACGGCTGTCACTGATTTACATATGAAACATAAGAGAGGTTTTTTTTTCCTCAGGATCCTGACATCCCAAGGCTATGTGTGTGTACATAAAATGTATATAAAAGAGAGGAGCTCTGTTTTCCAAGTGTGAAACAGAGATTGTTCTAATGTGAGACATACGTCATTGGCATCCCTTTCCCTTTGTTCCCAAACATGGTAAAGAGCAATAAAACTGTTGGTGGACTATAAGGTGACATCACGTAAGAATGCACAGTTCTCAGTTTTTTATGCATGTATGTATATAACAACCTCAGTGTGGGCATCCAAAGAATTAATGGTTACGAAATACCGAGCAACAGCAACATATAAAAGGTAAATGACGCATAGCAAAGGAATCTCCCTTCAAATCACATAGCACATGAAACCATTCTGGTCAGTGACAACTACACCACTAGATTTTTTCCATGTTTATCCAAAGTAGCTTAGTAAGCATATCATGCATGCCATTCACTAAGTCTGTGTACCAAAATACAGAGCATGATGACCCTAAGCAATGTCTGCAGTGCTCGTAAGCTTGTCAGAAAGGAGAACTGGCTGATGTTGCTGCTGCTGTATTTATTTCAATTAACTTTTGTGAGAGAAGCGACAGAAATAGCTCCCATTCTACTACAGCTATTCAACTGTTATTTTGGTGGAATTATACCTGTGTAACTTTCTTATAAAAAGAGGTAGGAGTTATGCACATGTTCTGTGAGCTAATGAGACTTCAGAAAAGGTTGTCAAGAATGGCACGAGGCATATCTATTATTTTCAATTCAGAACCAACCCATTTATCTTTTCTGTTTGCTAAAAAGGGCAATTTCAGGGTTTTTCTGGTGACTGGAAAAAAATGTAATGCTAGATGCAGGCTTCCTTCTGTCCCATATGTCTTAAGTGTACAAAGCTTTTTTTAGAGAATAGCTTTCTTTCAGGGCAAACCAGTTCTTACTAAAAATAATTCTTATGAGATCAGATAAAATGAGAGGAATGTTGCTGGCAGATCCTGGTGCCTTATTTACAAAAAAAATAAGGCTAAATCAGCCTAATCCAAGCCTATAATACAAGGCGAGAGCTGAAGAACCTTTCCTGTTCCCCAGGGCCGTGGTTGACGGCCCAAGAGCTATCTTGGTGGTTGTGGTCAGAGGACACAAAGGGCCCATACAGACGCCTCCCCCGGTCTGCCCCAGCCCCTGGGGCTGACCCATGGAGACGGGCACAGCCACACGCTGGGGTGTTTGAAAAGGCACAGGGACAATCTGCACGCCCATCTGGGGACCTGCAACCACAAAGCACAAGAGCGCCTCTTAGATTAGTAGGACCTACCTAGATATGCATCTGTTTCATTTTAAAAATTGAGGTCTGGTTACAACAGAGCTAGAAATACAGCAATGACTGGCTACATGCACGGAGGTGAGTTTCCCTCCAGCAGGTCTTGGTGTTGCATCAAGTACGAAAGTAAAACTTAGATGGCTTTTTAGTGTTAATGTCCTCTTGACTTTGAACTTCACAGTTCTGTCTCCTCTTTCTTCATACAAATGTCTTCTCTCAAGCCTTGAGTATTGAACAGTGCCAGACTCCCCCTAATTTCTGGTGTTGTGTATTATTTTCCATCTTTTTAGCCCAATATTGAGTTACACTGCGAGCCCCTGAGGCAGGGACTTGTGTCATCTATTAAAAAAAAATGCTCAGAAATTATTTATGATTCGTTTGTGGGACAGGATCGCAGCATTTGTGTACATTATTTAATAACAGATACGGACGACAACTGTTAAGCAGACAGAAAGATCCATACTGCCAAGGAAGACTGAAGGTGATTTAGCAGATTGCACGTGTTGTCAAGTACCTACATCAGTAGACAAATTTACTGCATGTGTACATTCAAATCAAGCCAAAGCATACCAGTCACCTTTTAGTTGCTTAAATATTTGTTCACGCAAAGCATTGTGAATTGCTTATCCACACAGTCACTCAAACTGCATCAAACTAGCTTACAGGTAATTGTGCGGTCTGGTTTTGCATCTAGCTTTCTTTACTCTTCATTTAAGAGTAAAACTGAAAGGTCTGAGAGGAGTTTGGTTCTTTTTCTCCAGGTAATGTATTTCCTTATAAAGAATTCATTGACTTACTGTGTTAGAAAACTGTCCCTCGATCAGGTTAATTTTATTTTCAAACTAGAAGAAGAACCCCAGGATCCAAGTCGTTCATTTATAATTCAGCACTAAGCTAAAGAAACAAGAGCAGAAAATGCATAGTTGTAAATCACGCTACCAGCCACAGAACAACATAATGCCGAGCAGCCATTTTAGGTCTTCAGTTGCTTTATACCCTTTCCACATAATGAAGCCTGTTAAATGAATCCTTACGGGAATCACTCGTGAGGTTTGCATTTTGTACATGAAATTCCAAGTGCAAGAGATTAATTTGGCAAAGTAAATGGTCTGTATTCTGTAAGAATTTGTTCAAGGTACTTTTTTTTTGGAAAGGCTTCTTGCTTTCTAGGTGTAACAGTAGTATTATCCCTTTACTAAAATGTAAACCTATTCCCTCAAGAAAAAAAAAATAGACTTCAGTGGGATTATTTCAGTCAGAAGGAACACAAGCGGCAAATGCAATTCCTGGTATGTTTTATTCAGAACGATTCCCAGAATGTCTGTACGTGGACCAGATCCTACCTTCTCCTCTATTATAGAAATCTCTGAAAGAAACAAACTATTGCTGTTTCTTTTCACTCTTCAAAGTGAAGCCCTAACAGTGGATGGAGTAGAGGCTTTACCTAGTAAACGTGTGTAATTCTTGCCCACTTTTTTTCTAATGCTTTGTTGATGAAATTACCACTGTCTCTCTTCCCAAAATTTGCTTGTGGATAGATCTATTATTTTTCTCAGTGAGAAATAATCCAGGTGTCCAATCAACCCAAAGGCTGTGCATTCATTATTTCTATTTAAGTCAATTAGAACAGTGCAGATGCCTCTTCTCTTTGATGATTTGCTTCCAGAGAAAGATTAGAGAATTAATTAAAATACACAATCTAATTGAACAGAAATCATAAGATTTTGTTTCTAGGAAACAACTTATGAGTACGGATGAATCTAAAGTTGTGCATTTATATCTAAGTATAGAACGTATCATTTCAAGTTGCTCCACCAAAGTTTGAGTCTGAGGTTAGTTTTCAGACTGCGAGTCTAATTTAGTTTCAGAATGGAGAGTACAGCTTAAGATTCCCAACACCCAGAGACCTGGGTGGGGGCGTAGGGGGGGAAACATGTGATTTTGGTTTCAGTTAATTTTAGATTTATTTCTGTTTATGAGATCAGTTGTCTATTTCTAAAAGTGTTTTCGTTTTGGCAGACTCCTCAAATGAAAGGCTTATTTCGAGACATTTCCTGTTGAGTAACTGATGTTGCTGCTGCTGAGAGGTAAAGGAAGACAGATACAATGCTGAAGGGAATGTATGGTAGTGTCATGGTAATGACAGGCATGAAACCAAAGACTGCCAAGATCTTTCCTTCCATCGCAGAGGAGCTTAACAGGCAGTGCAGAGGGAGAACACAGTATATAGCATTAGCAGATCTATCCCTCCAACCTTTTGGTGAGCTCTACTAGACATGTGTTCTGAACATGGATTATGATTTGTATTTCATGTGATCATAGCTTCTAACACTTATCTTTTCTTGTACAGACACTCCCAGTCAGCTTTGCAAGTGCTGTATTTTTGGTGAGCACAGGGATTCTTCATCATTTATTTCCATTGTGCTAAAGACACCAGAAACGAGCAAAGCAGAATTCTGCATGATACTCCCGTTTGGACAAAGCCATGGTAAAGTGAAATAGCAGCAAAAATTCTGTCTTTTGAGGTGAATATTCAGAAATCTTGACATTTTGTTGAATTCTGGAAGACCACTGTTCCCAACTAAGCATTCCTTTCTGTCTTCCCCCACTAATAACCATCGCTGTGCAATTACTCTGTAGTTTCTGTACCCATCTAAAACTCTTTTCCAATTTCACAGCTGTAATAATAACTTTAACATTAAACAAAGAGTTTCTTTACATAGTAACAGGAGAAGACACAACAAAGATGCAATACTGGACAGTTAAGATGAAATCTATAATTGCCTTGTGGATGTTCTGCTTGTAGATTTAAGTCCTTTGAATACACTTAGACAAGCCTTTCCCTGGTTCTTACAGTCAGTCAGAACTCCTTTGTATAGTTGCTGTAAGAATGCAGTAGCTGGATAGAAATCATTAAACAAGTGAGATCAGCATCTCAGGAGAGTACGTCTGCAGAACTCGAGAGGTAAAAACTAGGTTATGGAAAGTTCTTAGCTTTTGAGGAAAACCTGTTGTAAAGGATTTAGCAAATGTACAGAGTAGGATACAGGAACAGAAACACATTTGTGGCTGCTTGAGAGCCCTCACAGAAACCAGTAAGATGTGCAAAAGGTGAAAGTCAGAGAATTTGAGGGAGAAATGCTTATGAAGCTGAGCAGTTTTGTGAATTGCAGCTAGCTTCACAAAATTCTTAGAGGAGGAACAAAAACTGCAAGGCAGTCTCTTGTGTGCTTATTTAACGCAATTAATTAATGCATTTCAAACCACTTTTTTAGTGCAAAGGGATCTTAATTATAGCATAAAATTCAGATGTAATTGATATAAAAGATCTTCCTGTAAATGAAAATACGAGCTGCTACGTTTGAAAGCAAAGGGAAGAGGAAATTCCCAGTTGTAAGGTCACAGCTTATGTGGGTGAGAGTCTCATCTGATTTGCATGTGCTAAAGGTCCAGCTCACACAGAAAACAACATGCTCGTACTTGTGTAGCCTATAAACCAGCATTACGTTGTCATGGGTGAGATTGTAATGCAGAGATAATGAGGATGATTCGCTTGTTTCTATGAGCTAAAAGATCCATTCTAAAATGCACCTGAAAATACAAATAAAGAGCTTTATAGAGTAAGTTCATCCATTGAGCTGTGCTCAAGCAGAGCTCCTGTGTCCAAGACCTTCCTGCAGTATGTACCAGGCTGATCTTCCTGGAAAAAATCAACTTCTTTGGGCTTTCCTCAGGGATCCGTAGGTAAGTGGAGGCAAGAACATGTCTTTCTGAGTTAACATCTGAGTGCAACCAATAATAGTTGTTTACTAGGGTGAATTTTCCTGTATCTTCGTACAAGTCACAGGCAAGGATTCCAGAGCAACGCTTTCAGTCTCATTTTGTTCAGGTTTGAAGGCATCACTTCTTATGATGCACTGTGACCTAATATGATCTGATTCATGTATAAAATCCCCCTAGGACCCCTTAGGCTAGTTCATCTTCTGTGTTTCAGCTAGCTCTTCTCCCTTCCCAAGCATGGCTTTCAACAGCTTCCAGTCTGCTCTAAGTTACCACAAGCACGGTAAAACCAAAAGGACCATTATGAAGCAGGAATCCCTGCACTTTGGTGGGATGGGGGCCACATCTCCCCTTTCAGCTGTCCTCCAAAAACACCCTCTGTTCCAGATTGTGGAGCAGCACATGAAGGCAACGATGATTTTTGTCAAATGAACCTTGTAATGTGTCTTTTTTAAAACTTCTTTTGAGCATCCATGATGAAGTTCAGAGATGGAAGGGTGATGCATTGCAGCTTTCTCAGAATAGATAGCTGGCCTTCTTAGGTATTAAAACTGAAAGTAAAATGGTGAATGCAAAGGCCACCTCTACAAAGGCAGACTGACTTTGGTATTATATTTTGTCTAGGATCAGGCTCATAATAACGGTCTATGAAACAGTATGACATGGTCTTTCTTTTAAAAAAATACATTCCCTGCATTTGTATATCCATATGTTGTTCTTTTGTCAGGAAAAAATGCTGATTAATTCCTACAGGGTTTTATCATTTTTTTAGCATTATAACCTCCACACCTTTTTGCTAAAATAACAGTGCTTTTCCTGCTTGCCATTGCTTCAAAGGAGAAAACAAGCATTTCCCTTTGGGTTTTAGGAACAGGCTTGCAAATCTTGCACCACTTCTCATTCAGTTCTGCATTTTTCACCCTATCAGCCACCTCTTGTGGAAAGGGATAGGCTTCTCACCTTTCTAGCATTTTTCGTCTGAGCATGTTCTGTTATCATCACATCATCTCGTATTACTGATGATTTTATGAATACACCAACCCTATCAGATGCTAATGGTTATGGTTGCTAACAGCTTAGGGTGGTTCTAAACCATGAAGAGGTAAGAGATGGAAGGCTTTTTATTTCTTTGCAGATATGCCAATATCCTAGTTGTACAGTTGTTTTAATAATAATAATTTCAAACATTACAAAGCTGGCACTTCCCCTCCACCCACTGGTGTAGTCACAGCAGAATGAATGGTTCATTGTTCTAAGAGTCATTTCGCTGCACAAGTCAACCTCTATTCACAATTAGAAGGTTAGAAATGTTCAGCCAGTCGTGACAATTAAATAAAATGACTATCTGAGCATCTCTTGGGGTTATAAATCAGTCTGTCTTCACACAGTTGATGTTACCTGTTTTTTATTATAAATCCACAGAATCTTTTAGAGTGACAACAACCCTAGTGGAACTAGTGTCATGACATGTAATTTCTGTTTCCATGTTCAGAAGCAAAGAGCAGTTGGCTGCACTTTGAATAAAGACATTAATTTTGTGCACCCAGGGCTACAAACATTGGAGGGAGTTTAGAACAAAGGCACAAAATGACAGTGGAGGCTTTTGAGAAATTGAGCTATGGGTACATTGAAAAATCTTGTTTAGTGACATAGAGCAGTTGATGTTTTAGGGATAGCTGATATCTGAAGAAGCCCATGATAAAATTAACAGCTATTTAGAATACAAAAGTAAAGGGAAGGCAGAATTTATCTAAGCATAGTAGGCCGAAGAGAAACAAAGACAGTTTTACAAGGAAGAACTTCCTGACAGTGAAATGATTCCAGATAGTATAAGGTTGGTTTTTAAACAAAACTGTGGACACAGTCTAGTGAGGAATGTTCCTTTATTGGTCTTTTCTTACCTCTATTTATTTATGTTCTCCAGAAGAGCAATGCTTTCTTACTAGCCAGTTAGAAACGTCAGCATTCAGCAAGCATTTGAAAAAGGCCATATTCCTATGAGAACCTTTATTTTTTGAATGTAAACTCTCCAGCAGTACTTTTTAATGAGTGGTATGCTTGGAAAGCAGTCAGTTGAATGTAGTACCTAAATTCCTGACTGCACCATGCCAGTCAGTGGCAAACAATCAGTATGAGTTTTTTGGAAAAAAACCTGTGAAATGGGAAATACGGTACGAGACGGTCTGTTCTGTCTGAGGCTGGAAGGAGCAGGAGAAAATCCATCACTGTTTATGTGGTTGTATTTGTGAAACATGGGAGCTGAATTAACAGAGGAAGTGAAGAATAAATACTCAGCAGAGAGAGTGGTTATTGTTGAGATACAGATCCCAAGTCCTAGAAGCGTGACTTAGGGCCAATTGCAAGGAATTCCTTCTCATTGATTTTACAGAGTATATCTTAATTTTGAAATTGTTGCTAACTAGTTATAGTAATAATAATGGCATGTGTTAGTGTTGTAATCTCTTAAGAGTTCATTTCTTCACGTCTTTTTATAGAAACATTAATTCATTTGGCAAACATTTTTGTGATGTTCTTTCTAAAATACTGAAGAAGAATATTTTTGCAACTGCTGCTTTGTATATTTTGGGTCTCATACATGATTTATCACTTACTAAATTTGAAATCCAAATTATGGAGTTGGCTATAGCTATTGCCAGAAAGCAAAATCTGCAGTGCTGGAAAGGACTAAAGAGGTTATCATCATCTTAGTAAGCTTCTACCTTTATTAGAACAATATTTGTATTGTAAGTTACTTCCAGCTTTGCAGACCACAGGTGCTCACTCACAATAGCAAAAGCGTTGTCATTCATCTATAATCGGGACATTATTTTTACTGCAAGTTATTCCAATTTGCAGTCAGTGGAAACTAACCAGCTATAGTAAAAGTGTTGTCATTCATCTATAACTGGGACAGTACTTTCATCGTAAGTTATTCCAACTTTGCTGTGAATGGAAACTAACCAGCAATAGTAAGCGTGTTGTCAGTCATTTAAAATAGAAGGGAGGAGAAAGAAGAATGATGGTCAAAAGACCGAACATATTTGCAATGGAGTCAGAGTAGAATATTCCCAGGGTTTCCCACATGTTTTGCAATTGTTTGGGTTATTCTTTTTTTTTTGACGGTTGCAAAGTGCAGGGTAGCTTTAAATTGGTGAAATTTGGTACAGGCTTCCAACTGAAAGGCTACACCACCTCCTTTGGCATCTGCCTACCTAAACTGGGCTGGGCATGAAGGGGTATGGTGCAGTGAACACGCTCTGGTAAAGTCAAATCTCTGCTGGTGTTGGGGCCAAGAAGCAAGATGAGCAGCTGCTTGCAGAGCTCAATACAGTTTCAGCTAGAATGTACCAGCTAACTAATACCAGCTAACTGAGCTAAGTATTTTAAAGCTGGCTCAGATACGGGAGACTGCAGTGTAGACATCCCCTTAAAGTAATAGCTCTTTCAGGCAAGAAGCCTGCCCCTTTTTTATGCTCCAAGTGCACTGTAGGCACTTAAAAATTATTAATAATAACTAATTAATAATGGCCCAAATCCTTGGCTGTGGTTGAGGAACTTAAAACATAACTCATCTGGAGTTGTAAGAAAAGATGGCTCAAAACAATCTTAACCAAATCCTGGGCCAGCTTTGTGCCTGGACTTTCCTCCAGCATAAGATAAAGCCGCAGAGTACAATTTGTTCTAAGACATTAGCAAGGGAGAGCAAAGAACATAATGAATAAATTTTATTGGTAACGCATAAGAAGAATGCAGACTGGTGGCAAATAAGACCATTAGGGTATAAGAGTATAAAATTAGATGGAAAGTAAGACATGAGATTGGTCTATCGCAGTGGTCCTAAATCAACATGACATCTCAGAAACCACAAAAGTCAGCAACTGAGTGGAGGTGAATGAAAGACAAGGGTCAAAACAACAATCATAATTTATCTGAGTGTCAGAAAAGCATTTTTACACTTAGTACACAATGCATCGACTTACACTTGATAGACAGTACTTACACAAAAAGAGACTTCAGCCCTCACTGAATAGCCTGCAGCACAATACAAATTCTTTTCATGATAAACCTAAGGGGAAAAAACAATCCTTTTTTATCCAAGGAATTTTCACTTAAATATTTGAGTCTACTGAGAACAGACTGGAAGACACATAGCATACTCCAGACGCACATCTACAGAGGCCTGTGGTTAGATTTGCTGATGCTGTGTGACAGTATGAGGGGCACTATTAGGAACCTTGGTGGAAAGACGCACGGTGGAAAGCTTCAGCTGTTGTTTTCGTTCCTCTTTGGAGGTGCTTGATGGAAGATCTTCGAACTGTTTACTTGTGTAACAAGGAGCAGGGTACGCTGGTAGGAAGACTGAGCTTCACATTCAGGAGTCAAAGGACTGTGTTTGATAGCAAAAGATTTGCTTCCTTTTCTGGTGATGTTGTTTTGCCTTTTTCACAACAAAACAAAAATATTATTCCATTAAGAAAAGACCTTGCTGGCTATTGTTGTCGTTATCTGCTGAGTCATTCCAGTAATTGTTTATTTTAGCATTCTTAAAGAATTTTAGAGATCGTTTACTCCCCCTCCCCCAGAAGACAGTTGAGAAATACTGCATAATTTTATAAATAAAGTAAAGCTAAAGAGTTTTTGGTTGAAAGCATTTCCTTTAATGGTCTGCTCTGCAACACTTCAGCAGTTGGCTGACTCATGGCAACCTGGAATTGAAAATGACTTGGGGGTGAGGGAAAGAAAGAAGAGGACAGGAAGAATTATACTAGCCAGTATATTTTAACTACCTATATAGCAGTCGGATCCTCATCTTGTTCAGCTAACCATAACGTCATGGAAGTGGCTCAGGCGTCAGCTCTGTGTCTGGTCCAGAGCAAAAGATGTATTTATAAATTAGATTAACATAATCAGTGATGAGAATAATATATTATATTACTTAATTCACTTCTGTTTTGATAATCTTAGATGCTAACAGGAGCACATTGTCAGAGCCATTTTCTTTTAGTACACCATTTTTGGAACGCCCTTTGCTATCACCAGAGAGAAAGCTCATGCTTTGTTGTGGCAATTTTCTCACTTCTATTATGTAGTAAATTGCATTTTCTTTCCATACTAGTTCTATAGAAAGTAATCCAAACAAGTTAAATAAAAAATCTTTTCCTACATATTAGAAAACCAAACTCTAGACACCTTAAGTAAAAAGAACAATAACCTTCAAAAAACCAAAACCACGAGAAAAAACCACTTCCCCCCACTCCAGAAACCTCTCTGACTGTGTATCCTGCATTGTGCTATTTACAGATCATCAAAGAAGGCCAAAGTGATCTTGCATAAGTGCTGTTGTCCTAGGACACTGACTGTAGTAAGACATATGAAGATCTCAGCTACTTTTTCCTCTTAAATACAAACAGACTTTCCAAAGAAACAAAGTCTGCAAAGCGGGATGTTGTTTCAGAGAAGATGGGGGAAACCTCACTGTGAGAGGAAGGATTACTCCGCTTTTTGAAGCTTTTGGATTCCCCGAATGTCTCCAGAACGTTAGTCATGCATCCTCCTCACGACGCTGTATTAAGGGTGATCCATGTTGATGAGATGCGATGGACTCGGCTGGGTTTGCTCAGGAGCAGCCTGCCAAGCCTCTTGCATCTGGCTGATACTAAACAGAAACACATTCTCTTCTGGTTTATGCCTGGGCGAGCCATTTCTCTAGCATTCAAAAAGCCTTCATTAGTCGGGTTGTTTGGAGAGGAGGCACACCATCCCGCTCAACCTGAGCTGGCTTAGCCTTTGGAAACATCTGAATTCCAGTCCTTGGTTGCAGCTGAGCAGCAGAAAATGCTAGAGGGAGGGATGTGAAGTGGCTTTGAGGTATTCTGAGCTGCTCGGATCTGGAGGAAGGAGGGCACGAACATGGTCCTTGGACACAGATTAGAAGAGCCGCTACGTGGCTCTGCCTAGTAAGCTGTCAGGGGCCTCAGGTTATTAGCGTGACACCACCAGCTACAATGTGGCTTTGTGCCACATTGTTTTTGTCATTGCCAGAAGAAGGGAGAGCGGTGGGAGGCGATGCGGAGGGCATTAACACCCATGCTGTGCCGCTGGAGGATCCCATCAACGAGAAAGATAACGGCCGAATCGCACAAAGTGACTTGGACACATGGAATGATTACAGCTTGAGAACATGCGGGGCCCGTACAAGAGATTACAGACTTCTCAGTGCATAATTCAGTATCATAAACATGTACACAACACTAACTCATTCTTCTGCTAGACTAATTTCTTGACTATAACGTCGCTAAATTGACCTGGAAAGAAAAAGGCGTTCAACATTTATAATTGATTTCTGCCCTATATAATTTTGGCTCCCCTCCTTCTCATATAACTGCTAATATGAGTTACTGCCGATTTAGTATTTTGTTACAGATTAATTCAATGGGATTTTTGACTAAGCTAGCGTCCAGAATGACTTTGCACTTGGTGACATCTGCGATGCCAGCATGCAAAATGATTCTTCTGGCATTTTTACAGATTCTATTGTACCACAGAGTATGTCTTGAGAAATCCAGCTATGACCATATCTGATTTGGCTAAGAACACCACGTAATATAACACAAATAACTATAACAGTTATTTTGCGGGACTAACAGCTTCTGGCTATTTTCATTACCTCTCAGGCAGACTTGTAGCCCAGGCATACTTTCAGTTGGTTTTATATATCTGTCACAGTCAAACTTCTTTGAGATTAGACCAATATGACCAGTTGTATCAACACAGTCACATTATGATCCTGATTTTTTCTGATATGGATCAACTGGGATCTTAGAACAAACCCCTTTTTCTTCGGACTCTCTGCCATTCCTTCCACTGATGTATCTGCTGAAGCCCATTAGATATATATGTTAGGTATAGCTATATATATGCATAGATGTATCAGTTAGATACAGATCTTACACATTTATATTTGCCTGCCTTCAAGATGCTTTTCACTGTCAGAATGGCTTTCTTTTCAAACCTTTTATTTGGAGGATGTTCTGGCGATTGGAAGCCCAGATCTTAGAAAAGTAATGATTTCTTAAGAACTGAGGTCCACTGTCATTAGAGTCCTCAGTATTTGCTGGAAGCAATTAAGGTAAATTTATTTACCAGATTCAATTGTGTCCCCTTTTTCAGACTGTGTTTACATTGTTGTCAAAGGTACTCACTTAATTTTTAAGAGTATAAAGCTGCTTTTCTTCGGATTACTCATCTGGATTTTGTGATTCACCTCTGCTGCAACATTTTCATTGACATCATCCCTATGCCAGTAAAAACATGTTAATTTTCTTACTAAACTGTTATTCATTAGCTTCAGTTTCAGAGCCTGTCCTTTTTCCTGAATTAGTATTTTCTAACAATTGACCATTTTTTTTCACTGACTAGCTCCTCTCTTACTGCGTTACTGACACCATTAATTGACAGTGGATGCCCCTACCTCAGATACCATACTGACTGAGGAAGAGGTTGTATGCGTAGTGTCAAGTAGCTGAGATTAATGGTAAAAAAACTAAAATGTGTGAAACCTAGATCAGAAATATATAAAGAAGATGTATTTTTTTTTCTAAAATTCTTTACCTTTTTGTATCTGAAAGTCTAGAAATTTATAAAGAAGATATACATACATTTATTTATCACGTACAATACAGTTTTACTAACTAAAACCTAGAAAACACTGGTGTTTGGTGGGGAAAAAATGAAACCAGAGGTGCAAAAGCACTAAGATGTCTTAACGCCATTGGAAATTGCAGTGATACTTGCTCATCACTTCTGTTAACGGAGACGAAAGAGAACGGGTGTTCGGTGCTTGACAGAAACGAGCTGAGCAGGAGCTGGGTTAAAGTTGCGCGTTCCGCGTGCTGGATCCACCCGGAGTACTAAAAGCAACACATAAATCTGTATATTTAGCACAGCAAATACCATTCCTGTGTCCCCTGAAAACGCGCCTTAGGCCACAGGCGCCCGAGGGCGCGGAGAGGCGGCGGGCAGCGCCCCGCAGCCGCAGGGCCATTGACCCGCCGAGCCCCGGCGGTGGGCTGGCGGCCGCCTGCCTCCGCTTCCCCACGGCACCGGCCGGCTCCGGCGTCACCGCCACACCGAGCGCCGGTGCCTCGGGTGGGCAGACCCCGCCGCGGGGGGGCGGAGGGGCCGGGGTGACGGAGGTGTTCGCAACCGGCCTCGGCCAGCCCGGAGCCCCCGAGCTCCGCCGGACGGGACGCGGCTCTCCGGCAGCCCAAGCCCGGCCCTCCCCAGCCCCGCCGCTCCGGGGCGCCTCCCGGGCGCCGGGTCAGGGCACGGGGGCGGCCCCGGCCCCGCTTCCCCCGGCCCGAGGGGCGGGCCGGCAGCGGGGTCTCGCCGCCGTGCCCTGCACTGCCCCGGCCCCGCCGGACAATGGCCCGGGGCCGCTGGGGAAGGAGCTGCCGCGGGCGACCGAGGACGGGCTGAGGAGCGTCTCCCGGAGAGCCGCCGCCTCACCTGAGGACGGACAGTCGGGCACACGGTCCGTCCCCCAGCCCGCCCCCGCGCGGGGCCGCCGAGCCCCGTTCACCCGCACGGGCGGCAGCGCGGCGGTGGGCGCGGCCTCCGCCCCCCGCCCCTTCCTCCCGCCGCCGCCCCCCCCCCCGCCGCCGCGCCCCCCGCCGCTCCCTCAGCCCCGCCGGTGTCTCCGGCCTCCCCCGCGCCTCCCCCCTCTCCCCCCCCCCCCCCGCCCTTCCCGCGCGTTGGTTCGCTCCTCCCCGCCCCTTTCCCCCACCTCTCTCGTCCCCTCCCACCCCCCGGCTCCCCGCGGTGGTCTGGCCCGGCCCGGCGGCGGAGGGAGCGGCGGAGACGGGCGGGGAGGCGCCGGCGGCCGGGGCTCTCGCTGTCCGTTGACGCGCCGGCCCCTGCGGAGCGGCGAGGAGCGGAGCGGGGCGGGGGAAGAGAGCGGAGCGAGCGAGGAAGCGGGAGCGGCTCCCCGACCCCGGGCAGCACCATGAGGTGAGGGGCCGGCCCCGGAGCGGGCGGGCTGGGGGGGGGTGTGTGTATGTTGGGGGGGGGGGGTTGCTCCGTTGCCCCCCGCCTCTAACGGCCCGCAGCCATGGCGGGGGGGCGGCGGGGGGCCCTCGGCCGGCGGAGGGGGGGGAGGGGGCCGGGCTGAGGGGAGCCCCGCGGTGGGGGAGGGGCCCATTGTTAGTGGCGGGTGGGGGAGGGGCGGCCCCGCCGTCCCCGTCCCCCGCGGCGGCGAAGTTGCGCTCGGGGGGCGGCAGCGGGGCCCGGCCCGGGCCGGGGGACGTTGAGGGGGGGGGGGGCGGCCCCTCTCCGGCGCCTCCCCCGGGCTGACCGCGGCGCTGCGCCGGTACGGCGTGAGCTCCCGGTCGCCCGGCTCCTTTCTTTCTCTCCCGGTGTTTTGTTTGGTTTTTTTTTTTTATACCCCCCCCTTTCCCCTCCGCCTTACCCGGTGCGTGTTGCATTGCAGCAGCAGCTGGGCTTTTCCCTGTGTAATCAATAAAGAGGCGTCCGGGGGGGGGGGGGGGGGGGGAGGTAAGGGAAAGGAGGGGGGAATCCCCCTCTCGGCAGCCGGGGAAGAGTCGCGTTCGGGGGGGGTTTCGGATGTAAACAGCGGGGTGGACGCGGCTGGGGCCGGGGGGGGGGAGGAGGAGGAGGAGGAGGGCGGTGGGTGCCTGCCCTGCCCGCCTTCCCGCCGGGGACTCCCGCTCCCCGCCGGCTCATTCATTTGAAGGCGATTTTCTGCCTGCCTGGCCCGCCCGTCCCCCCCCGCCCGTCCGCCTCGCCTCCCCCCATCCCTCCCTCCCAGCTCTTTTTAGTGCCTGTTCTGTTTCCATAATCTTCTTTCTGGATTGGTGCAGGACCCGGTGAGAAATGCGGCTCGGTAGCCCGAGCGCTGGTGTGGCTGTTCGGGGACGTTGTTGCTCCCTGTAGGCCCCGGTGAAACAACTGGGGAACCGAGTTATTGTCCACTCCCCCCCCCCCCCTCCCCGCTCCCCGGCAGATATTGCCTGGCTTGCAGTTGGATTTGAACCTTCTTTGTCTTAAAGATCACCGTAAGTCGTGAGGTCCTCTGGAATATAGCTCGCCAAGATTTGTATGATGAAAATTAGCGAATTGCTCAGCTGCATAAAACTGATGAGCCGTTAGAATTCTTTCTAAATTACGGTAAAATCCTAATTACGGGTTTTTTTTGAACGTGTCCCCCCCCCCCCCCCCCCATGTGTGTACACCTTCAATGGAAAGGGCAGCATTGCAGCGGGAAGCATGGGAACAATCTCCCTGCTGTTCTGTTTAGAATCGTGTTCTCTATTTCCCTCTAGTTTTCTTTGTTAACTGTAGGTATTTATGTCCTATGTTATTTTAAGCATTGTTTTGTCTTGTGATAATTTATTTTCACTTATTCATGTTGCTCATGTAGAAGTCAGATGTCCTACAAATAAAAAGTTACGATATAGAAAACTTACAGTTCATATCCAGATCCTTTAAACAGAGGGGTTTTTTTAATTATCATGACAGTCTTTAACACAACGAGTGCTGTTAATCTAACAAAAATTGGCATATATGTTTTGAGAAGCCCTGTATAAATTTGGTTTTTGTACTGGCAAAAAGTACTTTAATTGTGCGGGTGATGCTGAGTGAAGTAAGCTATACCAGCAAGACTGCTCTTTCGCTGATGTAACTGTATGTGTGTTAGGACTTCTGCCAGCTTGGAGGGAGCGCAAATATTTCTCTTAACCAGTGTAACAGGAAAGTGTCTAAGTTGAACCTACCCTTAGGTTGCTTATTTAGATGTTTGAATAGTTGACTTGAAGCACTTAGTAAATGCAGGCAAATGAATATATTACAGATCTGAAACTTTCTACCTGCTCTAGTGAGTGCAGAGTATTAAGCCGGTAAGAGCGAAGTGTAGTTGCAAGTTGGATGGTCACTCTGAGTGGTCATCGGGTGTTTCAAAGAAATCTTGACTTTCAGAATGCTTGGTTCCGAGCCTTTTGAAAAAAAGAAGCAAACTGTACCAATTAAACTACACAGGCTAAGAAAATGATGTGGTTAAAGAAGTATTTTTCTCTCTATAGAAGCACTATTAAATTGACTCAGTTTTGTTTAATTGGTCCAACTCCAGTACAATGGCAAGCTTTCACTGCACGCTCTCTCTTTGGACTTGTTTAGACTGGGATTGACGGTATATTTCTGAAACATGTTTAAACAATGTCTTCACACTGCATTTTGTTCGGGCAACCTCTTAATGTGTATTTGCTGGTCAAGGCAAGTCGTGATGGGGGAGGAGTGACAAGGTGGATGGGACAAGTGACCAGCGCTTCGTATATAGCTCCCGTGTTTGCAGGTGGTGTTAAATCTTAGCAGTTAATACTAAAAACATACTTTTGACATGATATTGGTGGTCTCCTGGAATGCATAAATTGCATTCTGTTGTTGCTGTTCTGCAGGTAAGTATGCAGGTGGTGCTCCAAAGAATACAAAAAGAAATAAATACTAGAAGTCATTCTGAGGTGACCTGTCAAAAAAACAAAACAAAACAACCCAACCCAAAACAAGACAACTAACCAACCAACAAGCCCCCCTCAGTTTCTGTTCTGTCCTTTGGCACATATATGTGCAAGAGCCTATTCTTTAGCCATCACAAGCCTGAAATAATTCTGATGATTTCGTGTTAAGATCTCACAACTTGTTTGGGTGGTTAGCTGGTCAGTTACTGAAGAGCAAACTGGCTTTCCTTAGTGTCAAGTAAAACTGAACGTTGTGGTAAAGAGCATCTTCATATTATAAAATAATCGTCAATTCAATAAAATGCAAACATCAGTGGCACGCAAGAATTAATTCTTGCAGAAGTCTGTTTTGTATTCAAATTAAAATTATATGCTATTTGAGTAGCATCTGTTAGGAGTTTTAGGTTGCTGATAAACTTTGAATATTAAATATCCCATTTAAATGGTCTAGCCTAAGTATGAAGTTACTTGGTTCAGGAGCCAGCTTGAATAGGGCTTGTGTGTATCTCTCTCCCTTGCTTTAGGTAAACAGTTGATTCCCATGAACACCTGTTGCTCTTATTGTATTGTGGTTAGCTGACTAAGTACTGCTCTTAATATAGTTTCCTGAGTGCACTTATCTCATAATAGGTATCCAGGAATAGGCATATTCAGTGACGTTTCCATTTACTAGTTGATTGGAATGCGATGGGGGGAAAAGGTAGTCAAGATCTAGGTAGCAACACAGTTTGGTGCCCCGGTTCTAGTAATAGCATAACTTCCCATCGTATTTGTACAAGAAGGACATGTGTGAACAGACTTTTATTGAAGCGTATGTTGAAATCTGTATTACGGAAGCTGATAAACATAACTCTACTGCTAGAGTTGGGTTTCTACAGTGAAGGTTAACTGACTTCTCTTATTTTTTTTTTTTTATCTAGCTCATTTTGTATGCTACCTCCAATAAAAATAAATGAGCTTTCCAAGATACTGACTTTTTTTTAATCAAACTGTACGGCCTTCTCTTGGGATTACTACATCCATTTCTTTGTGTGGGAAAGAATTGTTTTTCATTAGTGTGCTAGTCAGAAAGCAGACTGCTTAGTCTGGTTTCATTACCCAAGTTGCAGGAACTGGGAAAGAAACAGTATTTTTCTCAGAATTTTAAAATCTAGTATTTCCAGAGTGCAGTATATTAATTTGTGTTTACGATCGGCTACTATGCATATCATATGTTGAATGTTCATTCTGTATTTAGATAGGGCAAGCTGCTAAATTATTCTAGATTTTGCCTTTTTAGAAAATCATGTCATATCCTCACTTGTGTTTTCGAGATAAAAAGATAGCTAAATTTGTGGTCTCTAAACCATATTAAGATTTCTACTTATTTCCGTACAGCAGCTTTTCTGCTCAAGTATGTTGTTTTAGAATGTAATTCATGTTATCATTTAAAAGTGAGTGTATTTTGTGCCTGGGTTAATAAGTCTTATTATATTTTAAATGTTGTGCTAAGATACCTGATACCATACTCACTGTTTTTTTATGTCTTTAATACATGAGTGAAAGCCCACGGCAGAAGTAACAAAGCACGTACCATCATTAGGACTAGGAATTCTTGAAGGAACCCACACACATTTCCTAGGGTTTCCAGTAAAGTGGGTATGCAAGAGCATTGTATTATTAGTGACAGTAGTATAGTTCAGTCTACTGCAATAACAGCAGTCATTGAAGGTAGTAAAATACCGGAGTAGCAAAGCTATTAATTTCAATGGTGGCATTAAGTTGTTGTGTACATCAATATGTAGGGTAACACTTTGGAATTGTGCCTTTACTTTAGTTTTAATACTTGCACAAATAGCATATTTGAAGTAGAAAGCTTAATTTAGTTGAGGAATACTTGACAAAATGTTGGAAGTGGAAGCAGGCAGTTAAATTAGACTGGATACGCATAACTGCAACCAATACAGTTCCTAAAATTGCTCATATCTCAGGAGTAAAATTGGTGGTGTAGGCAGGTTTTTTTTTTTTTTTTTCAGGTGGATACAAGAATTCAGGTTACTTTCCTTGTTCTTAAGTAAAACCAACAGATGTACTGAGTCATCTGTCTGATAGAAGTGCAGTCTTTAGCTAGCACTTTATTTGTGACAGTTGCAAGTAATTTTTGGATGAGTTGTTTCTGCCCACCTGGTATGGAATCTGACAACTGTTTTACCCTCAAGGTCTCTGGATGGTTTAGTGAATTATTGTGATAGTAAAAATATAAGTCTTTAAAACATTACTGTGTGAATGAAGGGTGTGGGAATCGGAATACAAATTTTTTTAGAAAAAGCTATTTATGACCATTTTAGCAATTATGTTGTCAGCCTCTAAAAATTAGAAACAGTCTGGGAGTGTGTATAATTCAGGAATGCTCTCTGGAAGGGTATGTACAAGTTTTTTCTTGACTCTGATTCAGGACTTTGTGGTGTTTGTTGCTGGAGGTCAGAAAACAAGACCAAGTTAGTTTGCGTCCTACTTCAGACTACTATAGCGTGAAAGCCTTTTTTCTATGCTTCCATAAAAAGCAGAGGAATTATTCTTCCCGCACCTGTTTCAGCGGATGCTTTGCTAGAACGCTTGTGCCCTAAGTGACGTATCTCGGCTCTGCCTTAGGCATGTGATTGGAAATACTTTGTAAGGAGGACTGCTTCTTGCCATGCCAGTGCAGTTCATGCAGAACTTTTATAGAAGTAGGTTATTGAACCACTGGACAGAGTCATTTGCTTTCATTACTAGAGAGCAAATGTATTTTGTGAAACAGATATTATTCCCTTCTTTACGTTGACCTTTCATCTAGAATTGCTCTTGACAGTTCATGCCTGCTTCCACTCAGCAGTGTAGAAATACATGTGCCAGCTTTCTAAACATCCAGACATGTTTAGGTTTTAGGAGTGCTGTAGTGTTGAGAGAAAGCAGGAGATATGTGCTTTTTATGTTAGATTCAAAAAATTTGACTTTTGGTAGTAGCTAAAAGCAAATGTAGCAGTCACACAAACGTAGCAAATGTAGAAGTCACGCAAGCCTTGTTGAACAGCTTCAATATATTTAAGTAATTTTTTGGTGGTGCCTACCTCGCTCCCCCACCCCACTCCTACCTTTCCTTGCCAGTCCTTGTGAATTGTATAAAACTACCTCGTGTTCTTGGGCTGTTGGCAACTCTCTTGGGATTAACATGGGAGCAAAGGCACTTCTGTATCTGTCAGTATTTAAACCTGGTGGATGAAAAGTCGGTGTTGTGTCCCTACTGTCTCTCCCCTGCACTAACGTCCCATGTGTTGTCAGAAACCTGGGAAAGAATGAGGTTTGTATACAGCTTTTTTTGTTTAATAACATACGGAATCTTTTTTCTCTTTTAGAAATGGCTGCACTACCGTATTTTAACTTCCAAATTTTCTAACATAAGAAATAAAAATATATATCTAAGTAACAGAGTTGGAAGTAGTTTTGCCTAGTTTTAAAATACTCTGTACAATACAGGTTTTAGAGGAAAATGTTGGGTTTTATTTCAGATAATCAGAATTAATTGTTCTAATAATTGATAAGCCTCTTCCCTACTAAGGCTTATTACAAGCCTCCATCGCTGTAGCTGTTTCATGACTAATGTTTAAAAAGTTGCAAAAAATGTGAAAATCATGTTTACCACCTTTTGACAGTGTTACACATGTGCTGCTCCTAACGTTACGAGTTTTGTAGACACTTAGGGGCAGCTTACGGAACTGTTCCTTGGAGGTGATGTGACGTTTTTCTGTGTTTACGGCCCAAATGCTAGTGAGAGCCCAGTGGAGAAAACGGAGCTGTTTAACGTGATGCGAGATGAATTGTCAATCTACTTTGTGTTAGTATTTCCAGTTAAACTGCTAGTAATAAGCATGTTTTGGAAATCAATGCACAAGTTAATACGAGGAGTTGAAGTAAGATTCTCTTGCTCTCCATGAGTAGTCTTTAGGCAGGGCTCATTAAAAGAAACCATGATCAATATTGAAGCAAAAAAGGAAATAATCCACTCTTAGTTTCACATACTGAAAATTCTCCAGGCAAAGCTGGCTTGTATAAAGGAAGAATACTAAAAACTGTTTCAGTTTAGTCCAAAACTAGTATGCTTCTCTGCTAAGTGCTGTGCTGTTGTGGGTTTTTTCTTTTTTCTTTTTTTTTCTTTTTTTTTTTTTCTTTTTTAAAATTATGGTAAAGAAAGGTGCTGACCCCCAGTGAAGTATGGGGCAGAGAAGTGGAAAGTGATTGCACTCCAGAAAGTAGCAAAAATGCTACTTTGCTGGACTGGTGTGTTGCCAGAAATAACTCTAAACTCCTAGTTTGCAGCACAAACAAGATTGGAAGGATTCTGTTTCAAATGTTCTTGCATTTCTTTGTTATTCTTCACAAATTTAAAACTTCTTTTCAGATTCCTGAACCAGGTTACAAAGTAATCTATACTTATTGAGAGTTCCATAAAGAAGGTGAGGTGGTTGTGTATTCTGAGCATACTAGCTGCCTACTTTAAAAAAGAAAAAAAGTTTTAAAACTTGGAATTTAGCAGAATAGTAAAATAACAAGGGTAGTTACTGGTATAGCTAAAGCTTCTATTATGACTTAGTTGCAATTTTATAGCAACTAGAGAAATATTTTAATTTTCTTTCTAGAGGAAATCAATTTCTATGTATGTGCCATTCGCCTTAAAGCAACTTCCTAAAATACGGTTTAATACTTAAAATTTTTTTAGGCCACTAACTGCTGTGACTTTATTGCAGGTTACTGTACAGTGATACCAGATTTTTAACTGAAACACTTTGAAGGGCATGTAGTTAAGGGAATGTTTTGTTGTGGTCTTGTCCGGCTACCGGTAAATGCTTTTATATTTCAGTTATATAGACCAGTATATGTCTTCATATGTGATCATATCTGCTAGAATGGTATATTTTGTGGAGACTTCCATTGAAGTTACATTTTTTTCTTATTGTATGGGATTGAAAATGCAAATACTAAATGGGAAGATGATTAGGATTCTGTTGTAGTTCAGGTATTTTCAACAAAACTTTCAATACTTCTGTATTAGTGGTATTTTTACTGGCATTGGTGGAAAGAGGCAGTTGGTATTTTTAGGTTCCATTCAGATTTCTGGTTGGCTTTGTAAATCTGACTTAAGCATATGCTCTGAGTAAATCTGGGCCTTGAACCTGGTAGTGTTGCTGCTTAAAATTGCTAGCTCTTGAAATAGCTTTTGTTAAACATAAGTGTTTTTCAGGTACCAGACTTCCAACTCTAGGCTAGGAAGAATTTTGCATTTCTAGCTACTGTGGATGTTCATGTCAATAATGCGTTACAATGAACAGTATACACCGCTACTTGTTTTGAAAACTTGTTTTCTCTTTCTATCTTCCTGTTCTATAAAAATCTTTTCCCTTCTTTGCTTTCTTTTAAAAGCTTGGAGTCTTTTATAAACAGTGCATAGTGATGTGTACATCTTTTATTTCCTCTCCTGTGTTGAACTCTTGTTGATATTTGAGGAAAGTATGTGATCCTTTTGGCAAACCTTAGTCCATTAAACAATGCTGACTCTTCTATAAAAGTACTCAGTCTAAGTTAATGGAACAGATAGTTTTTTTTTTTTTTTTAAGCTTGTTGGATTTGTACTTAGAATTAAACACAGTGAAGCTTTACTAGAAAACTTGTACTGTGTTCTGGAATGCATTTACAAAGCTCATGTTTAGAAAACTGCAGTTGGCTACTGTGGATTAAGTTAAATGGACTTTACAGCTTCGGAATAAACATTGTTATCTATTGTCTGAAATAGGTGGTGTGGCCAGACTGACAAAACAGTGACATCTAATCCGAATGAACCTAATTATGGCAGAGATAATAAATCAAAGTAGTGAATGACAGCACTGTTATGAAAATGATCAGTGCTGAAGCTCAGCATTCGTATGTGTAAGTCTAATAACTGAGTTTACGAGCAGGCATAGTTTGGATGTAATTATGTACTACTTTAGCAAAAATACTGCTATTTTATTTTTTTTTTAAATTAGGTTTAGAGGTACTTTTTTTCTCGTTCAGAATATTCCTGCTTTGATAGGCATCTCTGGATATAATCAGATCTCAAGAAGCTACTATTATATTTTAATTTATACACTAATGTATTAAGTTCAATCACTTTGGTGCGAGTAGAGCAGGAGGATGGTGTGGGAAGTAGGTGGTACTTTGTACCTCCATTCAGTGTGTGTATGTATATGAAATAAACATGTTTTAAAAACAGAACTGCCTTATTAGTCAGATATGAACCATCCAGTCTGAAAAGGAGTATGGAGACAGTAGTCACTGTATATATTAGTCACTGCTTTTCTCTTGGTTCGAGCCTGCTGTTTGAGGGGTGAGCGAAGACGCGAAAGCCCTATCCAGTTCAGTATTATTCTGACCAAGAGAAGGCTGAGGAGATAGATTCCCTGTCAGGTTTCCAAAATTAACCTATGTCTAATCAAGAACCGAAGGAAGAGCAGATGAATGGCTAGAGCACTTGACTAGTAAGTTATTGCTAATAAACTTAAGCAGAAGTTGAATTTGGTACTTCAGCTGCTTCTTCAGTGTTACATGTTTTGGAGAGCAATGGAGAATGAGGTTTCGTAGCATTTCAGTGATATTGTTGGGTTTTTAGCTACTAAGTGGAAATGTAGTAGTGGGTTTCAGATGAAAATTTTGATGTGAGATTGAGGGAGAAGACCAAAGCATCAAATACATAAAAGCGAATTAAACAGATTTTGCACCCTAAAGATCTTGTGCTCTAATGTCAAGGATTGTGATGGTACCATTGCTCTAGTTTCCACAGTATGGTGTGATGAGTCTAGTAGCTTTTAGTTTAGTGATCAGCTCAGTTAACTGCATCATATATTAATTATTGTCAAAATGATTATTGCTGAACTTTACATCTGATCTTACAACTAAGTTGTGAGGTGAAGAAATCTGGACTGCTGGGTTCAGGGACTTCATTTTGTATTTTGGCAATATTTTAAGAGTAGTGTTTTCATAAAGTTTGGAAGAATAGTGCATCTCAGGCTCCTTGCTTTGGCATACTCTAAAGGCAACTTTAAAACCAGTGGGTATTCCTCTGTATTTTTTATTTGCTGTACATTTCTTATTCACTGATAGAACAGTGTTCCTGTAATTGCCACTGTTTTCAACAGCAGCTAAATCCATGAGTGGATGGCAGTAAGATAAACACAAAGGTTGTCTTGGAGGTTATGAATACTGTTGCTGTAACTGTGTTGCTCTAAGGATATAAACAAGACAAAGGTTTTATAAGGAGAGGCAATATCTTTTATTAGATCAACTGCTGCAGTGGTGGGGAACAGGACACGGGCAAGCTTTCAGACATTCCAGTGCTGAGTTCCTGAGAAAGTTATTCAATTCTTTGGAGACACCATGTGGAGATTTTTTACTGTGTGGATGGTTGCAGGCACGTTGCAGATGCAGGTAAATGTTGTTGTGTGTTTTATTTTTTTATAGGTAGCTCATAGTTTTGATGTCTGAGTTAGTCGCAATATTTGGTATAATTCTTATTTCAAAGAATAAGGAATTAGGTGCTTGAAAATGGGTAAGCAGCTGTAGGATACTGTTTAAATTGCTATTTGTTTTTGCGTTACCCTGCAAACATGATGTCTACGTAAAGGAAGTGAAGATTGCATTGTAGAGAAAAATGTCAAAAAGAAACTCTGAAAATACTTCTAAAATGTTACTGTTCATGTGTAAAGTGAGAAGGTGTATTTTCCTTTGGAGTGTCTGACTACTGGAAAAAATGCTTGGAGCGCCTTGTTTGAGGAGCCCATCTGTGTTACTTCTGTAGAGAGGTGGTCTTGGTCACTAGTGTGACGTGTGTAGTAAATCTGTAAGATGCAGATAAAAGTGGGTTGCCTTGTAAGGTTTGCATCTTTAGACATGACTAATGCTTAATAATACTTAATAGTAGAATTTTATTTTTGCCCTGTTGAAGCCCCTAGTCATCGCAGGATAGAAGAGTGTACAGTTAAGCCAGTTCTGAATACTCTGAATATCTTGCCTTCCGTTCGTGTGTATCCTTTCCTTAGGGCGGCCGGATGCAAAACAAGCAACCTCTCCTCTTGCACTCCTCCCTGCCCCAATGATAAAAAGAAAACACTGTTCCTGATATGTACTGTTAACCTCTGTGTGCTGCCTGTGTACACAGGTGTTCACTTGTTCAGGATTCTCAATATTTGATGCGCAATCTTCACCTACGATCAGGTCTCTGATTTCTATCTGGTCCGTTCTGTGGCTCACTAGTTGTGAATGAAGAGGGAGAGAATTGACTGTATGGTATAAGAAATAGTTAGCTGTTATGAATTGAGAAGTGTTTCTAAGCTTGTTCGTTAATGGTATGCTTTACGTTATCTAGGCCTTATGTAGTAAGGCCTTCATAACTTTTTCCTTAACTTGTTCTAAATAAATTGCACATATGCTGTTAAGTGATGTTAGGACAAAAACTGAGCTGTTAGTGTAACTCTCAGGAATGCTTTCAGGTTTGGTGATTTATATAGTGGCAGTCTCTGTATTCAACAGCCATATATTTGAAATCTTGCATTTTTTCCTTCTGAATTGAACTGAGCTCCCTGTCTTTAAGTGTGTCTGCAGCTGGGGTGGGTGTAGGGAGTGAACTCGTCCCAAAGCCCAGTCATTATTAGATAGCTTCGTTGTAACTCTTGGGGAGCTTACCATAGTCTTGTCTGATAATGGGGAGGGTGTTTAAAAAAACCCAAAGAAACAAAAAACTGAGAGAGAAATCTCCCCAATTTGGCGTCGCATGTTTTCATATACCTTATGATGTATCAATGTTCCAACCAGTGAGTGATCATAATTTTCTTGTTCTTTGGGAAAGAGGGGCAGATTTTATGGAATTCATACTGTCTTACAAAAAAACTTTCTCTCCCATGAAGAGGAACACAGTTTAGGTGTCCACACATAGTTTAGCTTCAAAATTCATAGCAGATCTTTAAATTTGAAGTAGTTTGGATTGATGCTATTTTTTTTTTTTTTTTAGGAAACAAAACTGGCCCCCCAAACACAAACAACACAAACAAAACAAAAAGCAAACCTATTTAGAAATACAAGCTGTAGGCTTTTCTGCTAGAATTTGAGAGCTTTGCTTTTTTTGCATAGCGTGACAAAAATCAGGTATAAAATGATGAAAGCCTTCCACACTTAAGAATGGAAACTTCATGCATCTAAGAACTTTTTCTTGGACATTACTGTAGAATTAAAATGTTGCTGGCCGTGTGCACTGTAGCAATGAATTTTCTCTCAGCAGCACCATACCCTCCAACCATTTAAATGCACAGAATCATTCTCATGTAAAACAGGGTAAGCGTTGGACATAGCATCTTTGGTTAGATTGGTGAGGAGGGCAATCTATGCTGTGGATGTTCTGTGTCTCAGGAAGGCTGGGGTTAATTGTAGCTTGGCAAGTAAAAAAAAAAAAAGTTCCATATTGTTTTTCTGCAGTAGATTCCTGTTGCTATGCAACAAACAGAATGTCACTTAGTACAGGATATATTAAATTTGTATTCCCGGCACATATCTCTGCGCGTTCATTTTAAACTTTAACAGGAGGGTATGGTTCTGACTTCCTGTAGGACTATAGTGTGAAGTATATATTTGAGTTTCTATTCTGGTGCTTGCTGTAGCTGTGGTGACGTCAGTGTACTTGCAGAGCCTTTCTTTGTTTTTGGATGGATGGGACACCTGTGCAACGCAATCAGGCTTCCGACCAGACAAAAAGGGGTGGTGGCTATCTTCCCCAAGGTGGGATGGTATTGCCAAGCAACGTGTTAAAGAGTTACAAGAGGGAGAAATTTCTTGTATGAAAAAATCTTAGGCAATGAATTCTGAAAACCTTTAAATGTGATGCAGAGAAAGTTAATGTGGATGGCACAATAGGAATCTTTAAACCAAAAGATCCAGTTAATTTTTAATGATTAGAATTAACTTTGACGTTTGAATATGTTGACACTTCCCCTCCCTACCTCCCCACTCCCCCCAGTGCTAAAACCACTCAATCTCAGCATCCGAACTACTTACATTTGCACTGGATGGATTCTGGAATAAACGTTTAGGGCATGTTTGGGAAAATTACCTTCTATGGCTCTGGAACCAGTAATTAAGTAATGGACAAATGACAATATCTGGTAAGGCATTAATTTATAATCTAGTTAGACTTCCGTAGTGGAAAAGAAGGCAAAAATAATATTTGAAAGCTAGAAGGATGTTAATTTGATCTTTGCTTCAAAGGCTGTCATGCCATATAGATGACTGAAATATAGAAACTTGAAAGCTGCAGATTTTTAATACTGTGGATTTAAGAATAAAATGCGTGCATTGTCTTGTGTTCTGTGATGTTTATCCTATATAATAATCTGTCTTGTTTTAAGCAGTTCTCTGAATTTTGTGGATTTTGAAAGCCAATTTACAAAATCTAAGCTGAAATTGTTAGATACTAAAATTAGCAGGTCAAATACTGTCACTTTTTCTGCTCTTAGAATTGAAATATGCCATTGTCTAACATATCTTTAAATTGTCAGTCTGAAGCAGATTTGCAAGTAGCCGCTTTTTAAATGTTATTGTGGATTTACTTATATGTGTAGCTTCTTAATAAAGCAGAAGTCAAAAGGAAGAGTCAAAATGAAGTCAAGAAAGATTTGAAATGTCTTTCAGTATTGTTCTCTTGCTCTTTTGCCAAGGGGATGCCTCTAATATATAAAGCATCATTAAAGGAGCAAGCAGCCTTTAATAATACCATTTTCTTTCTTGTAGTCTGCTGCTTAATTCAGAGCTCAATGCCAGAGTGTTGCATGCCTGTTCCCAAGCAGACTCAATAAAAACCGTTTCTCTGTGTACACAAAGAGAACCTGATGCAACCTAAAAAAATTCTTATGGCATTCTCTATTTGGTGAGATCAAACCTGAGCTCTGTTACAGAGAAATGATTTAAAGACATGGACGGGGATGCTTTGGGCCTTTTTGCTTTCTGTTTTGGGAAGATGAATCTTTGCTTCTGTTGCAGGACTGTTTGGTGAGAATAAGAATACTGCCTGTGGCTTTCAATGCTATGATGACTTGTTTTAATGATATCTTTTGGAACAGGAAACAGTCGGAATTTGTAAAACTGCCACGTCGTCTTAAGGAGGGGGGCAGAACATAATTGTGAAGCTAACAGTTTTATGGGTAACTTTAATGAATGGACTCATTTTAATATGTAGATTGAGATGTTCTAGACCGCACAGGAAATTGGGAAATTTCAGATGTAAGTTATAAGTAGTGTGTTGGTAGGCTACTTAGATAAATCTTAAAGGAACTCAAAGTAGAAAAAGGATGTTCTAAAAACACTCTGGTTGTAGGACAAAGAGCATTTAAAAGTTAACCACTTTAAAATACTAATCAATTTATTTTTATGTTCAGGTGTCTAAACCACCCCTCCACTTTTGTCTAATTGGACCCTAAATCCAACTGTAATGTTGTGGTAGTAATCTCTTAATTTCTCATATCATGTAGCCCTTTTTTCTCTAGGTCTGGTAACAGCTATGATTTTGCTGACAGCAAGAGTCAATCTCCACAGAAATTTTCCAAGTGTGACTTTGTGATGGAGAAGCAAACAATTGGAAGCAAAAATTAACAGCTAGGATCAAACACTGTTTAAAATACTTTTTTTCCTTTTGTTCCCTCCAATCTCTTCTTCCCTTTATTTTTTTTTCTTTGAGGCGTTTGTGCTGTTGTGCTTCATAGTATAATGGAGTAGCAATTGAAAATGAGCAAAAAGATGCAGCAGGTAAAGCAACAATCCATTTCCATGTTAATGGTTGCCAAATGAAAGTAATCAGTGTATGGGTAGTGCATACTGGGGTTTCTCTTTTTTGGAAGCTCAGGTGCTATGCTGCTGTAAATAGGGCTATTACAAATCAGTCAGCTTTTCATGTCCATCATCTTCCCCCCAAATTGAAATTAAGTTGAGGCAAATCCTGTAGATTTGTTACAAGTAGTCCAAAGTTCTGTTTGGCTGTTGAAAAGAAATGAATACATTCTTTATGTACGTGTGCTCAGTCACACTAGCCTGCTAGCTCTTGGTCATTAATTAATACCTGTATGCATACACCATGTGCACAATTACGTAAAAAGGACGTGAAAGCATGCAAACGATTATATGCTATTTTTCCTCCCCTACAACAGAGGCTGGATTCTGGTTTGCAGAAAGAATTAGATTGTGGTTTGAAGGCTGCTTTTTTTTGGTTTTAAGTTGTCTTTCTCTGTTGCAGAGGTTGGAAAGTAATGAATGAGGTAGGGAACTGCTTGAAGAGGAGACGATTTCATGGTCTCAGCCCAGTGTTTTCCACGAGAACTGACTGCTTTTTATTTTTCAAAGAGTTTCTGTCCTTTTGTGCTGGTTGAGTTGTTCAGAGTTGTCAGGGATGTTCATTAGCTATGTCCTGACTTGTTTTCTTATTGACTAACTTGACTGTGGGCCTGATCTGTCAAAATATTAAATTATTCAGCATACACCTTAATCCTTCAAAGCACAGAGAACATTATATGTCCATTGAAGACAAAAGGCTCTAGATTGTCTTGGATTAAATGATCAACATCAGAAGACTTGGTGCACCAGTTATTGTGCTTCAGCTCTCCAATGGAGGAAAGGACTTCCCATCTGTTTCTCCTTTAATTTCTAACTTTTGCCAATTTCTTAAAAATAAGCGCATTCAAGTTTGAAGCTCTCAAATGCTGTATTTTATGACACTGTGCTTAAACCGTGAGTAACTTCTGAATTTGGTATTCAGAACAAGTTTTGATTAATGTGCAGAAAACATTACTACACATTGAATAATGAAGAAAGCTACTAGCTGTTCATTTACTCCTCAGTCCATCTATCCTTAGTCAGAGGTAGTCTGAGAAAAAAGGTAGGAGGGGTGAGAGGAGCAAGTATATAACCAAGACTTTTTAATGGTTTTACAACCATAAGTCACTCCTTCCTCTCATATATAAGCAACCAGAATTTTTAGTCATTCTTAACTCTTCTACTTTTTTTAACTCCAAAGTTGTTTTTTTTTTTTAACCATATTACCATGTAATTTCACAGGTTCTTTAAAAATGGGAGTAATAAGACAAACAGTGTGGCATGATATTTGAAATACGTGTAGATTTGAACGGCTAGATTCTTAACTGCATGTGCAACCTAAAATCAGGGTAACTCTTGGTAGTTCTTGTCTTGCTGGTAGAGCATGCACATGAAAGAAACTGAAACTGTGATTGTAACAGTGTGTGATAACCAGAGAGGAAGACTGTAACTCTAGGAATGTACGTTCTCATACTGTGCTTAATCAGACTTGTTAACTTCAACCAAACTAAGATCCATCAGTATTTATCTGTCAGTTTTTATGATAGGACTGGGAAGAACTTTGACACTTAGCTCATTGTTCCGATGTTTTGTGTGGGTTAGATCATGTGGCTTTTTCTGAAGATGCTTTGAATTGGTCTATGTTGATCTCTCCTTTACCATACAACTAAAAAACGCGTAATGTTCACCTGTCTTACATAATGGGACAGTCCACTAAAGTGACTCCTTTTAGATATTCAGAGGTGCAACTGCTCTATAATGAATGATGGAATGGCTCACTTTTATGTGTTTTGGCAACACGGCAGATGCAGGCCTAGTTATTAAGGAGGGAGGTGTTGTGGTACCCTCAGAGCAGCAAGGGTTTCAAAATAACTATACACATTCTCTGGCTATATCTTGGGAAGATTTGGGGGAAAAACGATGCCGGGGAGCAGTCTGGGCAGACAGATTTTTCTTGGAGACTCTGGTCTGTAGATTGCAGTTTGGGCACCTCAGTTAAATTTATCTTTAATCTGAGATGGTATCGCCTCTATCGGGGAAACTTACTCCCATTCTGAATTATCTTTGGAGTTTTTGTCTCACTACATGATTTAAATCTTTCTTTCTGTGTATTAAGGCTTCCATACGCACTAGCTGTGGACAATAGAATGTATTCTCCTCTTTGAAGCTACTACCTGTGGTGTACATGAGGGTTAATGTTTCTCCTAAGTCTTTTCCAGATTAAAATCACCAACTTCATTAATCTTTCATTGTGGGGTGTTTTTTAGACCTCCTGCCAGTTGTTACTCTCTACATCGTTTGGAAGCCAAGACTGATTGTCTAGTTTGTCATGTACTGATCTGTTCACTGGAATATATCTAAATGTAGACCTGAACTTTTTTTCTTCAGTCACTTTTCCAGTATGCCAGTATTATTCAGAATTCTCACCCTGTCCTCCTTTCTGCTTGCATCATCTTCTGGGCTTCTGTCCTCCCTGGTGATAGCGAGCATATTCTTCCATCTCTTTGTGGTTCTGCTGCAGCACAGGCATCACAAAACTACGCTTGATGTGTTTTCTCTGAATGTAGCATCAATAGCTGCTCTCTGAATATGGTTTTCAAAACTCCTTTCTGCTCTCCTTACAGTAATTTTTGTGTGTATCTTTGCTATGAAAATGCCCTGTAAATTCTGTCAAAAAACGAGTCATACTACAGCATCTGCTACATCTCTATGGTAATTAGCGTAGGGCTCCAGAAGACCTAGAGGAAATTAAACTTTCTTGACATTATTAATTCTTAAGTAACTTTGAAGATGTATTTGTTATCTATTAGCAGGTTTTTACCAATAGTTTGTGCTGCTCTTTTTCTTAGGATTCAAGTTAAACATAAGATCTTTATAAACCTGACAGCTTGCTTCCTTCCTCATTCAGAACCTTGCATCTGCTGTGAGAGGTAACCGCTGGGGCCACAGGCTTCTGCAGATCTGATCGACATCCCTCCATGGTCTAGTGTTCTGAACACTAGCTGGAAATACGTCTTGGAATGGAATCTCTTCAGTCTAAGCCCAACACCTGCAATCTTCTGAAAACTGAGGCTTGTAGCTATGACATTCAGGGTTTTCTCATGGGGAAAAAATCCATAGTAAATGCAGACACAAAGTATATTAAAAAAAAAGTCATCTGTCGTGGTTGAAGCTTGGAAATTTTTACACAGTTGAAAACAGGCACTTTGTGTAAAGCAGTGTGGAGCAATCTGTTGCTACAGCACTAATTACATAGCAGGGAAAAGACTAAAGCATAACGAGTGAGAATGGTATGAGATTCCCTGGTAATGTTTGAGGCATTGCGTTGAGAAGGATTACCCTCTTGGGATCCAAGTAGGGTGTAACAATTTGTGGGGTAAGATGTTGGGCTACAACCTACGGATAATAACCTAAAAGAGGGGAGGAGGTTGGTTTTGCAGGAACAACCGTCTTTTTACCCTCTTTTTACCATAAACTCTTGTCTTGCCTGCAGGACGCTTCAGATTTCGTTCCCGTACCCATGTGTCACACCTGCCTGATTAAAATCCTTTCAGTTTGACCCAGGCTGTTTTTTGCTGCAGTAGATTGTAGCCAAGTTCTGTACCGAATCTAAAATGCTTGAACTTACTCTTTCAGTAGAAACTCCAGGTTTTCATCAGAATGAGGTATATTGTCATAACAGGAATCTCCATAGTTTAAAAACGTTCAAGGAAGTGTAGTGCATTACAGAATATTTTGTGACTTATAGTCAGTCTGTTCTCCTCCAGTATAAGCTAATTGTTTTTAGAGCAAAATATTTTCCTTGAAAATAAATCTCTAATTGAAGCTGCTTTGTTTTGTACCATGAGAGTTAATTTCGCTGGGATGTAATTAGCAATAGTTGTGACTTCTGCACCTAGCAAAAATACTACCTGAAAAGATAGGCACAGTTTGCCTTCTTTCTACACGGCTTATTTGTGTTTCATAGCAGCCTGAAAGCGCTGGAAATACTGCTACATAGTGCTATCATATACTAATTTTCCGTGTAGCTAGTTGGTACGCTTTGGGGATAAGCTCTTAAACTGGTAATCGTGGATTACTGATTTACAGGAACTAGCTGAATTTTCATTAAAAATTGTCAGTATGACAACTTCTGTCTGCAAAATAGCTCAAAAATGTGGAAACCTTTTCATTTTGCTTTCCTTTTGTGTTGCAACAAGCTACTATTTGTAGTTACAGTCTTTTCATGGAGTTCCTTTTATCTACTGTACACTACTGAGTATCTTTAGGTTTGAGTAACTTCATGCTGCTTGTCTCCCTATCGGATGTTAGGCTTAAAATGCTTCATAGATAATACAGAAGAACAGATCAAAAAGGGAATGGGAGTGGGGAGAGTGTCCGGTCTTTTTATCCAGCTCTAGCGAATGCATGTATAGAAAGAATTTAACTTACTGTATGAAGTAAAATCCAGAGGTGCGAGGTAAGTGACCATTTTTCTTAGCAGTAGCATCACGTTCCTTTCAAAAAATGAGTGATGGTTTTCACTCCCACCTGTACATCTTAACTAGCAGGGCCAGCAAAGGCACAAATGAAAATCTGAAATAGATACTTGCATTATAAACCTCTGTCAGTGGAGTTCTTAACAAAACAAACGCTTTCTCTGTTCACTTGGCAGTCAGTGTCTTTCTGTTAGCTCAGCCTGCCAAGTGCGCTTTCCAGATGAATACTGTAGGGTTACAGATACCTGTAGATGGGATGATCAGGAGAACATCCACAAGGCAATCTTTACAGCTTGGGTTTGTAGCTCAGAGGTTGTGGAGCTGCTATCAGAAAATTTAGTAGGGTAAAGAGGACTTGATTGGTAGTTAATTAGGTAGGTAATTGACTTGTGTTAATGCATATAGCTGTTCTGCTTGGTTTCATTTTTTTACATCAATAACTTAGCTCAGGGTTTTGGAACTTAATTATGCTTGGTCAAAATAAATGTTTTTTTATGAAGCTTATCTGATCTGTGCTTTGTCTAAGCTTCAGTAAATGATGATGAGTGAGCCAGCAATGCATGATGGCAGCCCAGAAGGCCAACCGTATCCTGGGCTGCATCAAAAGCAGTGTGGCCAGCAGGTCAAGGGAGGTGATTCTGCCCCTCTACTCTGCTCTCGTGAGACCCCACCTGGAGTACTGCATCCAGCTCTGGGGCCCCCAACATAAGAAGGACATGGACCTGCTGGAGCGTGTCCAGAGGAGAGCCACGAGGATGATCAGAGGGCTGGAGCACCTCTCCTATGAGGAGAGGCTGAGAGAGTTGGAGCTGTTCATCCTGGAGACGAGAAGCCTCCAGGGAGGTCTTACTGTGGCCTTCCAGTACCTAAAGGGGGCCTACAGGAGAGCTGGGGAAGGACTTTTTACTAGGGCATGTAGTGATAGGACGAGGGGGAATGGCTTTAAGCTGGAAGAGGGCAGGTTTAGATTAATCATTAGGAAGAAGTTTTTCACTTTAAGGGTGGTGAGGCACTGGAACAGGTTGCCCGGAGAGGTTGTTGAAGCCCCATCCCTGGAGGTGTTCAAGGCCAGGCTGGACGTGGCCTTGGGCAACCTGGTCTAGTGAGAGGTGTCCCTGCCTGTGGCAGGGGGGTTGGAACTCAATGATCTTCAAGGTCCCTTCCAACCTAAACCATTCTATGATTCTATGTCTAGCACTTGCTAAAAGTGTAGTTTATTGTGAGCTTTGTGGAAATTAGAAACAGAATAATATTTTTGGTCTAAAACTATGCTTTTTTCTGTTATTCTTGTCTTAGAGGTTTTGAAGTTAATTGAACATTATTATTATTGAACACTATTTTTTGTAATGCCAGTTAAAACTATTTTTAAAAATGCTGTTTTATTCTTATAAAGATCTTTAATTTTTTTTCTGTGGTTGGGATTAACTGGACAAACTACATCTGAACTATCAATCCTAAATTTAGATTGCATTTTTAAACTTTTTTGATATGTCTTGTTTGCAAAAGAGGTTCTTGTCTAAAACGGGAGCTTTTGTTTCCTTGCTTTGGAATGTCTTGATCTACAGTTTAGGCAAGGCTTGGTCAGCTCAAACCACTTTAGAATCTATTTGCTTACACTCATCTTTAAAGATTATATTTTAAAAAGTGGCTGCAGGCTACAGAAGCCCCAAGACTTCTTCCAGTATTTCCCCTGTTTGGGGAGAACTTCAGTGACATAGCCTGTGTACTCGGTGTGACCATGGCGAAAAATGCTGGGATTATTTGCAGCTCTATTTGATCCGTGGAATGCACTGCATCTATTGTTAGCTCTCCAGCTGAAGCAAGAGCAGGCGTTGTTTTTCTCTTTTGACATTGTCTAGCCAGACCTGCTGCACTGCTGTATCGGTCTTGAGTAGTTAAAGGTGATAGTATTGGCAGACTTCCCATCCTTTTAGTAGCTGTGGGGGAGCTGGGATGTGGGAGACCATAACTTATGTGGTTGGTTTTGCTTTTAAATTCTTAAGAAGACTGCAGGCAGTATATCTCTAGAAGCCTGTAAAGTTCACTGTGTTCAGCTTTCCTATTCGATTTAGAATCTTTTGGAAGTAGAAATGCTCTTCCTGGATAATTCCTTACCATGGAAGTTAAACACTGTGTGTTTGTGTGTGTGTGATAGTAATGAGGACAAGATTGTTCACATCTAGCTTGTAAATACAACAGAGTCGCTAACCCACATATGTATACTTCTTTGCTGTTGCCTGTTGCAGAAGAGATCATTATGTCTTTTTTTTTTTTTTTTTTTTTTCCCCCTTCAGCATAAAATTTGGATACTGAACGCTTTACAGTTTCGTCGTGGAGCACGCACAGATCTCTTCATTGTCTTCAATTCAGTCCTAGCCTGCACTGTACTTCAGCATGTTGTCTTCTGAAATTTCTTACATCTGATAACATGCTATTAGAGGGGCATGTACTTCAGCATGTTGTCTTCTGAAATTTCTTACATCTGATAACATGCTATTAGAGGGGCATGTAGCAATGCTCTTCTGATGTTGCCTCATAACTAGAGAACAGGGCTTTTAGCGACTTGATTTTGGTTGATTGGTTTGTTATGAAATATTAGATAAGAATATATAAAAAAGAGGGTAACAATAGATTACCTATGAAATCATGCAAATAGGTTTGAAAGCTGTTATAGCTAAAATTAATGTCAGAATAAAAAAGGAAAGCTTGCCAAGATTTCCCCAGTGCTGATATCTGGGCAGTGTGGCTGTTTATTTAAACGAGGACTTCCTTCTGACTTAAAACAATAGAAAATGACTCTTAATCTAAAAAACTTTGCTTCCTATCTTAGATATGATTCCCTTGATAACAAAACAAAGAAAACGGGATGTATAATTCAAACAAGGCAGATTTCAGAGTACTGGGATTCCCTGCCTGTGGAAAGAGTTAAGGTTTTGTGTGAACCAGACAGTTCAATATAATAGTAGTGTTAAAAACAAGCGAAGTGTCCGGTTGGGGCAGACCAATGGTCGATCTAGTCCCATACTTTGTCCTGGAGAGTAGCAGTAGGAGAAGTTGCTTTGAAGAAACTACCTGCAGCCACTTAGCGATCCCTTTTCCTCCCCTCTGCCAGCAGCCTAGAATCCATTGTCTGATTTGAGACATTTTGGAACATAAAATTCCTTTTTTTTTTTTTTTTTAAGAACCTGTTAGCCATGAATTCTTCTAATCCTTTTTTAGCTTGCTGATGTTATCTACCTCCATAACTTCCTGTAGCAACAAAGTCCAGAAATTTACTGTCTTTGTATGTAACTTTAACCTTTAGGGTGGCAGGGATTGATGTTAAGTCAAATCAAGAGTTCAGATTTGGCAACTGGCTTCACTTTTCCCCGTCATTGTGAGTTCTGCTTCTGTTAAGCAGTCTGTTTTATGGTATGTAGTACAATATAGTGAGTATATTTCTTGGCAGGTGAAATGAAAAGGGGGAGCAATCATGTTGCTTGTGCTACTGTAAGGCCAAAAGGGCATTGTTAACTTCCTTCAATGTGGATTAAGTAGATATGCAGATGAAGTAGTTTTGACTATCCAGATAGCACCTTCCAATTTATTCCTTTTAGCAAATAAAGGTCTGCACTAGTAAGGAAAGATCTTTCTAAACATTTTGACAACTTTTTGACAGGTTACTTTAGTGATTGCTCTAGCAGTTTGTAATATTTTTATGAAACCATTTCTATAAAAGTATTCTTTGTGTGTGTAGCAGAGAGGCAGTATGTGTTGCATAATTTTTATGGCTGGAGGGAAGAGCTTGAAACTTGTACAGCTCCTGTGTATGATTTACAGTATGCAAAAGCAGGGCTTCCTTGCAGCTATTGCTTCAGGTCACTATCATACTACAGGTCAGTGTCATTTTGCCTGTTTTTCTTTTTTTTTAATTTTTTTTAAAGTGTACCTAGGTAGCTGTGTGTAGAGCAAAACACAGAAAACTGAAGTAGAAATTCTATGATATAGAGGAATATTAAATTTGCAAGTTTAGACCTGCAATCCAGAAATGTTAGTACTAAGTCTTTTTAAATTTTAAATTCACAGATCCCTTGTAGGTCAGGAGAAAAGTCAGTAGATTTTTATGGTGTAGTAGTATCATTTGACTCTTCCACATTCCTTTCCTCTATCTCCTCGTTATGAGAGTTGTAAAACCAAACTGGAGAAAACATGGTGACCTCAGAAGATAGTTATGGTGGCAGTAGTCTATATAGTGTGACTTTGATAAAAGTGTTTTACTTGACACTTGAGGTTTTCAGTGTAAGTATTTATTGCCTGGAAAAAAAAAAAACCACCATCTATAATACCACAGTTAAAACCTAGTGAAATGCTTGAAATGGCTTCTCTTTTAAAGAGCTGGCCTGTATGCCAGCTATTACATTCTTTTTGCTTATATTTGTGGGTTGGCATAGTTTGTATATCTTGAATTTTAGGATTACTCTAGGAATTTTAACATAAATTTCTGGATGTTTTAAGTCTTAATCTGACTGTAATGAAGGTTTTGGGCTTGATTTCCCTCTTATATCCTCCTTTATCATGAACAGGAGTAGTGCTTCGGTGATGGAAGCTGGTTAATTTTGTGGGCTTTGGGTATCGAAGAGGTTAACAGTCTAATGTTGAAGTACAGGCAAGAAACTGATGAGTAACTCTTCCTGCTTTGTTCTGGGGAATCTGAAATGCTGTTTAAAAAGTTCACATCTAGGGTGCACACAGAAGGTGTATTTACTTACAGCAAAATTCTTGTTTTTTTGTTTGACAGTTGCGAGCTGTAAAGAATGAACGTCGCTGTATGTAAGAAAATGTAGTTGTGTTCTAGTTCATTCAAAATCCAATTACGTTTCCATGTCAGGACCAAAAGCTGTCTTTATTTACACTTGTAAAGCTCCCGTTGAAAGAAGAGTGGTTATATAATTTAAATTTAGGCCAAACTAGGTTTTTTTTGATGTTTTGGAATAGTGAATGATGCAGAAAAGGCCTTGCCTGTCTTGTATGTTAAAATTACGAAGAGGTAGCACCTAGTGAGAATATATGCTGACCACAATGAGATGCCTTTATAAATAACTTGTGTAGAACTCTATTTTAAGGTGGATAACTTTTAATACGTAAAAGCTCTGCCTTTTCCTCCCTTTAAAATCTGTTGTGAACTTAATGAATTATCTCTTTGATCTAATTAAGGTGCCAAACTTTGCATTTAACTATTTTGTTTCTCTGCAGTATTCTTGCAGACAGCTGGCTGCAAAACATAGAGTATACTTAGGTGTTTTGAATGTAACTCCTTGTCATGTGCTTTTTTTGTCCTGGGAAATTAAACTTCTTGACTGAAAAGGTGGTCAAGGTTTGGTTGGTTTGTTTTTTTAATAAATGAATGTGCTATAAAAGTTTTTTTCTGATAATTGTTTTCATAGACATATACTATAACCTCGATTAAAATACAAAAAATAATGCAATAAATCAGAATTCCTACTAAAATTGTAGTGACAACAGATTGGTAATGAAATTCTGTTTATAGCAACTTGCTATTATAATTGAATCATTTGGTTTCAGTTTTATCACTGGAGTACCCAAAATTGAATATTGATGAAGGATGGACATGATTCTGGCTGGCATCGTGCCATAAATCTTGCAGAGAACAGCATTTCTTGGCTGTTGTGATTCTACATTGGTGTAGAGAAAACAAACTGAACAAAAAGTGTTAAGCAAGAAGAAATATTTTTCCTATAAAAATCAAAATGATGGGATTGTTAATTAAATGCAAGTATAGAGATTTCAGGTGAATTAAATCTAGGCTACATCAGGTAACCTAAACCTAGACTAATCATTACAGTACATATTAATTTTATGCTATGGCTTTCTCTTCAGAGAAAGTGCTGGTGTATTGAAATTCTTCTTTGTAAGCGTTCCTAGCTGTTAGCAGGCTTGTTATCAACCAGAGAAGAGGTCTGGAAAGGGAGCTTTCAGTCACAAGCGCTGTCCTACCCAGGCTGCTTAGCCTAGCTGTTAGGAAAAGTTTAAGTGGATTCTACAATAACTCGCTATTTAAGTGGACACCACTTAAAACTATACGAAATATGGTACAATGATAGAAGTCAGTGCTTTGGCTTCTGATCATAAAGAAACTTTGGAGACATCAGAAACTGAGTGCAACTCTTTGTTTAAGATACAGGACTTTATGGAAAATTATTTTCAATGGCCTCAAAATCAAGAATGTGGGGCTTTGTAAGGCAGTTTCTTTTCTGCCAAAGTTGTATGGTTTTTAAGACTGGAGACTGCTTTAGAATAACAAGTGATGTTATGATATCAAAAAGTATTTGAAGTACTTCTAAAAGTTTGTGGAGAGAGACTTTTCTTTATTTCCTTAAATTAAAGATTTATTTTTCCATTACAGCTATAGTCATGCAAACTCAGACAATGTATTCACTGAATAAAGCTAAAAGTTGGTATGTGAAAAATGAGGACCTGTTGTCTTTCAGATTGCACTTTGAGTCAAATGACGTGCACAGATCAGGAATTTGAGCAGGCATTCTGCAAACAGACTGTATACCTTCTGACAGGTTTTTTTAAATTCAGTTTGTTAAAAATGTAATCTCTCCATATATGCTGGAGTAAAAACTTTCAAACGCATAAATTTGCTCTATGTATCTTCATGACTGCAAATATTGCTGATATATGCAAGTTTTAAGTCTGTCTAAGCTTCTGTTAGCCATTCTTTCTAAAAATGTGACTTTATATACTAAAGGGGAGCATGGATAGCACCATCCAGATTCAGTGACAAAGAGCATCTATGCAAACTTTCCTATGCAGTTTTCTTTTCTGTTCTCTTGCAGACAGATTCAGACCAGTCTATTACAAAAAGCAGAAGAGAAGGTTCTGCATTTCCTTTTCATCCTTTATACATATTTAAGCACCTAGCATGAAAGGTCACTCGCAGTGGCTGGAGCTTTGGAGAGCAAACAGCAGATTTCAGAACCAACACCAAATACCACAAACTTTTTTTTTTAGCAAGAGCAAGTTAATAGTTATTCAACCTTCAGCGGTCAGTTGTTTGAATCTAATTATCACAGTTGTCCCAAGGTGTTAGAATTTATCCAAATACTGTAGGATTTCAGAGGTGAAGTGAGGCCTTGGTTCTCAGGGACGCTGGTAAGGTTGATTGCTCGAGCATTTGTTGTTACTTACTGCTGTGGCAGTAGTAGCAGCTGGAGGACGAACATCTGAAGTTACTGATAACTGAAGTTAAATTAGACTTAAATAGGGACTGCAGCATCTGAGAAGCTAATGCATGTGTGCTTCTGCAGCTCTGCTGCTGAGATGGCATAACCTCTGGTAAGGTGGTGAACAGATACTAAACTGCTATAGTTGCAATTGCCAGGCACCTGTAAATGTGCTAGCTAACATCCTTGGGTTTCTAGAACAACTCAAGTACAGCAGAGTGTTTTGATCATTTTGGTAGCAAAGTTGACAGTGTGCTACACGTGAAGAGAAGCTACACATGCTCAGGAACTTTGGGACCATTGGTACTCCAGAACTTTTAAAAGAAGCAGATAAAGACCCAAACTGTTTGATGGGAAAAACTTGAATTTTCTTATCAGCTGGAAAAAGCACAATTTGAGTAACCACAGTGGAATGAGTTTCACCAGGCACCTTTATAATCTTAAAAACAACTGAAACTTAAGTCGAATAATACTAAAACCAAAATAATCAGTTTACTACATTAAAAATAATTGGGAACTGCAACTAAGAATCTGTTCCTAGGCTATTTAGGGATTGGTTGTTTCATTTTAAGGAAGGTTATTGCTAAAGGTTAATGGGTTCTAGAAATGATGACACTTGATGTTTATTATTCATCCTCACTATTCTCCTTTTCCCAATCTCCCATCATTTGTGAGGGCCATCCATAAGGATGTATTACAGCGCTGTGTAGAGTATCTCCTGTTTCTCAGAACCGTAATGTGAATTCCTCCTATGAAAGTAAAGGAAGGATTTCTGTTTTGTTCCCCACCCCCCAAGAAGTTATCTCTACATGTGCTACTGTATGTAATATTTGAAATTTGGAATGAGAACATTTGTCTCTGAAATTGTTAGGACTAATACTGCTTTTTGACCTTGAAAACATACAATTTAGTCTCTCCATCAGCATATGGAAAGCACTTAATTAGGACCATTATTATGCAAGTACTGTCCTCTTTTTTGGGGGGAGAGGTTGGTTGGTTGTCAGTAGCCAAGAAAGCCTTTGGTATATCTTGTGGAAGGTGTATCTGAGGAGGCAGAACATTCTGCGTTAACCGTAAAGAGCTCATTCTGTAAATTTGTTATCCTGGGACTCAGAATTAATCAGGTGCCAACTTATAATTCACCAGGAACATTTCTAGACACGACTGCATTTGAGGGACTGTTTACCCTGGGCAGATAAGCCAAATACAAATCAATTGGAGAAGTGTGATAAAAACCAGTAAGAACACCTCTAAGGATATAAAGCTGTGTTTCACTTGTGCTAATGAGGTATTGTGAATTCAGTGTGGGGTTTTTTTTGAGAAGACTTTTCCATTTCCTAAACTACTAACATAAGTGTTAGTGTTTAGATTTTTGCTTTGTTCGTTTCTTATATTTAACTTTGTCTCTCGAATGTTAAAGGAAGTTGGGATATTCTGGGCATCCGGATTTTTTACTGCCACAGATATTGAGGGCTGTGATGCGGAGGCTCAAATGACACAGCACAGTGTTTTGGGCCACCAGCTGGTGCTGTAATTGCAAATTAGTTGAGCTGTAACTTCAGATCCTAATAAAGTTATGCCTGCTCCTCGGGTGTTTCTCAGCCATGGGACCAGAGCCATGGTCTGGGAACACCTGAGCCAGATTCATTTGACTGATTGATTCTTACTCCATACCTTCTGGAAGAGCAGCCTGCTGATCTGAAAATGATAAAACCAGTGCCTGCTAAGCACTGCAATACATTTAGTAACTCTGCTGGATCTTGACCTTATTTTGCATTGAGCCGGAGTCCCATCTTTTCTGTGGCAGGGTCCATCCGCAGCAGACACCTGTGAGCTGAGTGTGCTGGGGCGGCGAAGTCACTGACTTGTACGGATCCCCGCAGGCAGTGGCGCAAAGGGGGTTCTGTCCCTCTGCGCAGAGGTGTCAAAGGGGTGCTTGCAGCTTCTGCCTGGAAGTGTGCTCTGGCAGTTGCAAGGCTCAAGGGCTGTTTACGCGCATGGATGCTCCTAAAATACTGAGTTGAGAAGCAAGAATGAAATAACCTTATCTTATGTGTGTGAGGTTTTTTTCAGAATCTTCCATGAGGTTTCACAGTATTTCTAAATAGTCTCTTCTAGTATTTCATTGCTGTTACTATTAGGGGAATTTTTCTGTTACTCGTTCTTGTTTATGGACAATGTTGTTGGTACATTCCAAGATTTTTTTCATCTGCATTGCATGGTTTGCTTTTCTATTTTGTAACCCACATGTCTTTTTTGGTGCACTTTTTTGCCTTCCCAAGTGTGTTCCCAGTTTGTCTGTTGTAGTCCAAAATGTAGTGCTTTGTGCTCATGTTTTTAGAAAGCTAATTAAAGTTAATTTTTCCTTATCTTTTTAGTTTTTACATCTACCTCCATTTTTACTAATTATGTATGTGGTAATATTTTAGATACAAAACAATATAAACCCATATACTTAGTGTGCGGTGGTGTTTGGTTTTTTTGGTTTTTTTGTTTGTGTTTTTTTCCCTCCCAGAGTAAGCTGGGTAATGATGAAGGGTGTAGTGCCTCTCTCTTTTACATGATCTCTTGTCCTTCGTGGTAGCAAGATGGTACTTTGCATATAGTCTTGTATGTGCCTGCGTTACCTGAGCCAGATGATTACAAATAGTTCCCAAATGACCACTAGCAGTTACAGCTTTTTTTTTTCTGCGTGCACTATTTAGTGACAAGCTACTCATCAACAGATTTGTCACAGAAAAGGTTGTAAAGTGCTAAATGTTACCTTCCACAAATAACTGGGAGTCCAGGTTTTTATGAGGATGTTTTTCGTACTTTGGGGTAGATTTGCCTAACGATAGGACGTTCTTGCTCTTGGCAGTAATGATACTATTTGAATTGTTTTGGCTAAGCCAGTGTTAACATCTCTAGACCTTACAGGATGAATGCTGGTTGCTTAATGGAGGTGAAGAAGCTCTGTGTTATGCATCTGTATTACATACAATTCTTTTAAGTTTGTGTAAAGGTATTACCTGATGGCTTATGCTGCTATGTAAAAGACTTCATTTGTATTTTCATGAGTCTGCTCCATAAACTGAACGTCTTTATCTGATGCAGTAGGAGTTCTGGGTGGTTCAGGATGCTGCTTCACCCCTGTGAAGGCTTTTCTCACTGTTTCTTTAGCTGTTGAGGTGAAGGAAACACTGGTGCTGGTAGTGGCTCCCACTGTATGCTGTGTTTTGTGAGGAATTGTGAATAGTATTTTGGTCCATGCCCAGACTTTTAAAGTTGCTTTGAATGCACACTTAAAATGTGTTGGCTACTTTTCTTTTCTGACTGTTGTTAGGCAGGAAGAGGTAAGACTGCATGCTGGTGCTTGTTACTTTATTTTTTTCATTTGAATATTTTCTTTAAAGTGACTGTCAAGGTTTTGGGGGTTTTTGTGTTGGTTTTGGTGTGTTTCTTTTTTTTTTTTGTTGGTGCTTTTTGTTTTGGTTTGGTTTTTTTAGAAAAATTCTTGCTCCTGCGAACATCATTGTGTGTGTCTACTTATACTTAACAGATACTAGTTGTTAAAGAACACTGCCTGATGTCCCTGCTAGTAGAGGGAGCTGTGTTGCTATATCTAGATTTAAATAAACTTTGTGTCCTGCTTTGAGTGCAGATAATGCTGTTAGTCTGACTGAGTACCATAAGGAAAACAGCTACTGACATTCAAACTACTGTTTTTAACAAGGCCTGGATTTGATTAGACTGCCTGGGTCACTGGCAGCCTTTGATCGCTGGAATAAAAGCTGAAGTAACTGGTTTCTAAACCAAACCAGAACTTTGGGTTATTCAGTGGATTGTGCTGACAGGGTAGCTAGCCAGTTTGCTGGGGCTTCTTTTCTCCTACGGTCTGAAACAGCCTTTCTGTAGCTTTCTGCTTTGTTCATTCACTGCTGGCAATCAGAACCTTGAGTCCCCCCTGCTTGTTTTTGCTTCATATGAGTCCATTTGCCTTAATTTTAATTTTGTAAAAAGCCATGAAGTGCTTCTGAAGCAACTTGTGTGAGGATGCAGAAGCAGAAGAGCTGCATGGAGTAGCATGTGCTTCTAATAGTTTATGCTTACATTATCCTCACTGGCATGCTGGTAGATGGATTCAGAAGTAGTGTGCAGTCTGACAAAATGTGATTAGTCTGCACTTATTGGTACACGTAGTGTCTGGGAAACCCTGATGTAAGTCTTGAAAGGCTTTATCTCAACAGTCTTGCTTGATAGCCTTTGGGAGCTTTTTTTCCAAAACAAATGACTCACAGCCCTTAGGTACTTCATAGATGCAGTGAATGCTGTTCTTTGTACATAGGAGGAGGGAGAACAAGCAGTTTACCTTTTTGCTTTCAAAGATAACGATAAATTTTAAAAACAAAACAGAAACTGCACAACTAATATGCTGATGATGTAGGGGAGAAAAAAGGTCATAATGGAAAAAAGTTTAAAGTGTATAATTTTCTAAAGTCTATAATAAACTTGTTAGTGTTTCCTGGAACATTACCTTTTCATTTTATGCATGCATATGTGTAAACTAAGTTTTGCTGACTTTGTTTCATGTTACGTTAACCAAATTTTACTGTGTTACTTTGTCACGTGCTGCTTAAAGTGAATTTGGACAACTGAATATGCATAAATGGAAGATGGATTACACGGTACCAGGGGCTAACTAACTGAACCGTGGTTGTAGCATATGCCCACATATGGCATAAAACTGATAATAAAACTTCTTTTTTTCTGTGTATCTGCTCACAAAATACATATTTCTGGTTGGTATGCAGTCTGCCTGTTTTTGTTTGTTTAACTTAAGTTTGCAGCCAATCACAATGTATTCCAGAATATGAATGCTTAGCTAGTCTGAAAATGCAGTATTGTGTTAAGCCCCTTGCCTTGTGCATTGCTTACCTAAAAGGGTGCTTTTGTGGGGCAGGTAACAACGGAAGATAACCAAGTCTTGTTAAGTGTGCAGCTGGTGTTATCAAAATGGTGTGTGTGCTACAGCATAGAGGTACATGACTATAGTTTGAGTTAAAAACAAAACAAAAAACACCAAAAAAACCCAAGTGAAAACCACAAAACTGCCTCAAAATGCTTCTGTTTGCAAGCAGAACATGAGGGCCCTGGTTAAGGAGTAGGATTCCCAAAGCTTCCCTGAAGAGGGAAGATGCAAGACACTCCACTCCCTTTGTGGTTTAAAGATTAAACTTCTGAATGTACTTTTAAAAGGGTGTCACGACACTGGAAAAACCCAGCCTAGTAGTAAATAATGTAAATGCAGAACTTTGTCCTGTGGCGTTGAGCTTAAGGTATCTTAGCACTTAAATGACTAAACAGAGAGTAATATAATAAATTAAAAGGCTGATTAAAATAATGCAAGATTGCCTGGAAAAGGTGGTTTCTAACATAAAGTTATAGCTGGAGGAGAAAGATAATATAATGGTTGGACTGTTGATCTAGAGTGCTGAAAGCCACGTTAAATTTCTAGCTCCGTAACAGCCATCTTGTCCAATGAAAGAGGCCCATGGGATGCCAGCTGGATTGCACTGCTTTTATACTTCAAAATAGCATTTTCCAATAATTACTGCTCAATTAGATGAACTAGTGAAAATCCTTGTTCAGATAAAGCCTTCTGGCACTTGCAGCTAGCGCAAACCTAAACAATGGATATGCTGGTAAATCTTAATTTTCTAGTGTGAGCAAAATCGTTCTTCAACTCACCTTTGCATTATAGTTACTCCACTAAATACTTTATTAGCACAAATAATCAATAAATACAGAATTATGTGTTTAAATATTCTTTTTCCAGTCAGAGCTTACAAATTTTTTTTCAATTGGAAAGTAGTGATTAGTATAGGTCTCTAGGTTTTTATTCCTCTGCTGTATTTTTAATACTTTTAATATTAAAACAACGGAATAAAAGCCTTAATTGGCTGGAGCTGCTGCTCAGTTTGGGGTGTTTGTATTGGTGCTTTCTGGACTGAATTTATACTTTCAGTTTAATGAGAAGTATTTGCCTATGTAATGATTCACTGAAGAAACTTAGGTAAGAAAAAATTAGCAGAAAAATTAAGGACAAAGTAGTAACCTATGCACTACTTTTAGTTTAAATACTGGGCTTTCAATGTGAGAGAAGGTGTAGTGAGTTACACTCCTTAAAGAGGAGGAATAGAATAACTGACATCTAATTATAACTAATATTAGAAAAAAATGTCTAAACATCTCTTCCAGTTTTGATAATGTAATAAACGCATTCTTATTAGATCAGGGTTTTTGATCTTATTGCTGTATTGAAAGTTTCATTTTCCTGTTTTTCTAGTAAAGGAAGCTAGTAACTATTTTTCTCCCTGCCCTAAAAGGAAAAAATATTTTTGTCAAACCTTAAGGGACTTCCCGAGTAGTGTTGATAATACCATTGTGTATAAAGGACTTTTTTTAACAATGGAATTTTTTAATATAATGTGTTATGTATACAATATAACATGAAAATATAAAAATCTGTAGGCCTTTTTCTTTTGAGCAATGTTGTCTGCAGATTTAGCCCACTCAAGTCAAATCTCGTGCCCAAATACAAATAGAAATTCACATGCAGAGGTTTGGATTTGTTGAATAATTATTTGTGCTTGTTCATGCAGATATAGCTAAGAAAGGTATGAATTGTCATGTCTGGGAAAGTTTTAAAATGAAAGGACTCATGGGAAATACAGTCGTCTTTTGTTGCTATCACCAGTAAATGTGATACAGTTTGTTCTAAAACTTGGGGGTAGAGGTTGGCGGTATTGTAAGGGAATAGAAGTTCTTCAGGTGAATATGGATATGTCCCTGTTACTATAGATCTTAGTGTTTAACAGATTAGCATATTTAAGATTAAAGTTATTGTGAAAGGGAATTGACTTTCCAGTCTTAAAATTCAGGGTTTGTCTCAAAACATGAGCATTTGCAAAGTGGAGCTGAATTGCCTGGCAATTGAGACCAGGAAACCAAGGCAAACACAGTTTCTCACTGTTTAACTTGGTAACTGTTTTTCTGGTGTGAAGGTAGATCTCAATGACAATATTTAAGAAGCTAATAAACAAAGCATCCTAAAATGGGGGAAATAAAGTATTGCCATCTTGGACAATAATTACATTTCCAAGAGGTTTGAAATACTAGAAGAGCTGCTCTCTGGAAAAGCAGTGTGTAATGCCATGATGAAGGTGTTGATCAATTTCATAACTCGCATATTATTTTAGTATTTTCTTATATGTGTGTGTGTTCTGCTCTGGAGTAAGACTGCTCTTCGTTTTATTTGTTTTGATTTGTTTTTTTTTTTTCCCCATGGCATAACCATTTTTGTAGAGTTTTGATAATAGACCTATTTGAGAGGCAAGATATGTTGAAAAATAGTTTTTGTTTTACTCATTGAGATGACAATTCAAATGCCTGTTTATACTAACTACTCTGCCTGGATAAAACCCCTTCAAACAAGTATTTAGAGCACACATCTGCATTGATACACATCTGTTCAATGGCTGTGTGCTTACTGCCACTCACTCTAGCTGCATAATTTTGATTGCAAGAGATGCAATAAATAGCTGACTGTGAGAAAATCAAACCGCGTCTACTCGATGGTTTGTGGTGCAGCTAGATCATCCCTTTTTCTAGGACAGAACATTAGATGTAAAGAATGCACAAATGGTAATGTTAATTATTAACTAGATTGAATTAGTTACTGTAATCGTCTGTTGGTGTTCAAAGTTAAAAGTGGGTCACTGAGACTCAAAGTACTTTTGCAATGAATTCTAGCATTTATTTTTGTATTTCTGCTTGTGCTGTTCTTTGACTACTAGTTTGGAGAGCAAGAGTAGAAACTTCAGGCCTTTTGCTTATGGCCTCATTAATGTAAAAGTAACCTGTCCCTTCTGTTAGAGTTACAGTAGCGCGTATGTTACAGGACAGAATTGTCTGAATCTCTCTATCAGCTCCTGAAAAAGGATTTCCTTTTTAAATTGAACATGGCTACCATAAGACCGTGGGAGAATTTTTAGATCAAATCACATTTACTGCCTTGTCATCAAAATCATTAATTAGTGCAGCCAAACTTCAGACTTTGGGAAATGCATCATTTTTTTACTGTTTGTTGTTAAATAACACTGTATGAAGGACATTTAGAGGAAAAATGATCACAGGTCTGCATTGTTATAGGTGAATTTAAGCTGCATTTGATAGAAGAGTGTATGAAAGTGGGTTTATACCTAAGGGACTACATTTTGAAAAGACAAGCCTTAATAGCTTGAGGGAAGCATATTAGTAAAAATTGCTGGAAGTGAGGAATGAAGGTGTGTGTAGGGTAGAATCAGGACTTTCTTCAAGTTAGAGGCTAAAATCTTGACTGACTTGAAGTCAAACTTGGAAGAAGGGCTTCTGAAATAGCTGTGTGAGTAACCACTTCAAGAAGGATATTAGTAATAAGTAGGGTATAGGAGGAGTGAAAAAATAATCACTCATTTTAAAAGTGATATTTAGAGATTAAATGGTGCGGGAAGGAAATCAGTTATTCAAAATAAGGCTGAATTAGGTTTGACAAAAAGTAGTTTGGATCAAAGAAGAGAAGAGTGAAAGAAAAATACGCTGTTCAGTTGAGTAAACGCAGTAGTTTGGCATGAAAGTTGAATTCATACTTTAATATAGGTGATAACTTTGTGTTCAAAAGCAAATGTAAATAAACCATAATTGAAATGGAAGCAGAATGCTTCCAGACTGGGTCAACTTGATGAGAACAACCTCTTCTTGAATTTTGGTGGAATTTGTACGTGGAAACCCATGCTCAAAACAGGAGTAGAGCTCTACTGTAGATAGGCGTGTAAGTGGAAGTGTAGTATTTCTTTGTTTTACAGATTATCATAAATGTCTATATTGAATGCACAACATGAGAATGCTCATTAGATCTTCCTGTACAAGGAAGCAGTAGTAGCTAGAGTAATTTTTACAGATCTGTATGTGCTTACTACACCGTGACTGGTCTTGACTTGTTTAAGAATTCATTTGTTTAGAGTTGCTTGAATAAGGCCCATAACTTTGCCTTATCCTGAAGCCCTTGGAAATACGGACAAGATTGTCAGGGTGTGTGTTATATTTGAAGCATTTTGTAGTACAAACTTGGTAAAGAAATTTCAGAAATTCATGGATCAATCTTACGTGCTTTGTTGGGACGAGAGTATGCAAGAAGCAAGGCTTATTGTACAGGAGACTGCATCTTTTTGTCTTGTTGACTGACAATAGGTAATTTTAGCATGATGTTTTTCATTTTTTGTTTTCTCAGAAATAATTATTGAAAGTGGTAAGATGCTGTTTAACGTGAATTTAGCCTATTTTTTTTCTGTTTAAGAGATTTCTACAACTTATTAATTTAATATAATCAGTTATTCTTATTGCCAGTATTTCCTGGATTTTTTTTAAAGGTAATTTTTGTGTATAATTGATATCAAATCTCAAATGTGAAATGTTTCTATTGAAAACGTGTGTGTGTGTGTTATAAGGAACTGGCATGAGTATTAGAACAGTTTACTAAGCTGCTGTGGTAAAGTGCCTTTTTCTGAAGTCTTTCAAGTACAGAAAATTGTTGCCTCTTGCATGTGCTTTAGAATACATGTATTGCTTTCTAAAGAAGAGTAAGATGGAGTAGAATAAATATGGCACGAAACTAAGCTTTTAGCAGCGCATTTATTTTAGGGAGCAGAAAGTATTTCAAGATTGACTTGAGAAAATGGAGGTGTTGCTTTGTCTTTGTTGCTGCTTTTTGTGAAGAATAGAAAATAGCTGTGTGCCAGGTACGGTATATCTTCTGAGAATATTAGGATTATAAACATGATGGATACTTCTCTGGTTTTGCAGTTGTCTATAAAAATATTAGTAAACTTTTTGTTTCAGTAACTTGAAACTATCCTGGTCTTTTTTCTTCTGACTTTATAATTGCTTTAGAAACAACTAATAGTCTTTAGGAAGAATCTTTGTCATAGTCATAAGCACATCTGTAATGTTTACTAAGTGTCAACTGGCATCATTGCTTGGAAATTAAATTATTTCAGTAGGATGCTCTCTGCTTTTGAGGTATTCGCTGGCCTGGTTGGAGATGCTTTTTTAAAATCACATTTTACTTTTTCTACCGTACTCCAGTGGGAGTATTGATTTTGATTCATGTCTATGCATCTGCTGGGTGCTATAAAAAGGGGAGGTAAGGGGGCCACATTAGGATTATGTAAGTATTGCACGTAAGATGTTTGGAGTAATCATTCCACTTTACTCTGAGCAGTGTCTCGATTGAGGTAATGTGCTCACATTTTTCTGTCTCACTTCACTGTACCTCCAATAGTTTCACAGAGTATTTTGATTTTCTTAATAGTAGAAAGAATTATGAGAAATTTAGGAAAAGCTAGAACGTGGTGAAGACAGAAAACTTGGTTGGTTTGATCGAGAAAGGAGGATACTGAGGGATCTGCTTTCTCTTGGATCTTTCCTTACCAAATCCTTGAGTTCAATGGTTTTTGTTTTGCTCTCACTTCTTCCATCTATAGTTGAGAACTGTAGTGTTTTGTTTCCCTTTCACATTCAAATTCACTGAGTTACTTTGCTAATCATTATAATCTAAAATAGCGTAGTAAAATGCTATTTTAAATATTCAGACACTTATTTTGTAGTACAGGTCAGCGATATAAATACTGCGTAGTTTATTTAAACCTCTTACTTTTAGACATTGAGCATTAGAACTACTAGTGTTTAAGATCTTTATTTATAGGCAACAGAAGGAGAGGCTGGTTGAAACTTCAAGTGTGAAATGCATGATGCTATTTTTGGGAAGAACATTCCAATAAAATGAGGTGCTAAGGCAGTAATTGTCATAAATAAGGTACTTCTATGTCTGCAATTCAGTGGGACCTTCTCAAATAATTTTATTTCTTCTAGAGGCATAGAATGACTTAGTCAAAGTGGGAATTCTCGGAGCTCATCTGCTTCTGTCCCCTGCTTGGAAGAGGCTGTCATCTAAGTTAGGTTGCATTACTCGGGATGTTGTCCAGCTGAATTTTGAAGTCTCCAGCGATGGAGATTCCATAGCTCCTCTGTGCAGCCTCTCCCAGTGTTTAACTGCTCTCTTGGTGAAACTTTTTCTTATCCGGTTGAAAGCTCCTTTGATGCAACTTTTGACCATTACCTCTCATCCTCTGTTGTGTGCTTTTAAGAAGATTCTGACTCTGTATTCTCTGTAATGACTTATTGAGTAGTTGCAAATGGCAATTACATTCCTGCCTTAGCTTAAGACTGAACAAACACAGCTGTCTCAGCGTCTCCTCATGCATCTTTTCCTTTAGCACCCTTAATGGTTTCCTGTTTGATTTGCTCCAATTTGTCACAGTCTTCCTTCTTCTGGGGAGCCCAAAACTTGGCACAATATGCCAGATATGGTCTGAATAGACGGCAATAATCGCCTTCTACAGTGTGGTAGTTATTTTGTTCCAGGTGCAAGTTCTTGCTCTGGTCTTCAAATTTCTTGAGGTTTTTGTCAGCCGGTTTCTCCAACCTGCTGAGACTCCTCTGAACAGTAGCTCTACTGTCCAGTATATCAATCTGTCCCAATTTAGGGAAAGCCATCCACAGACTTGCTGAAGTTGTATTCCATCCCATTTTCTTGGTCATTAGCGAGGACATTAAACAGTATCAGAGCTGGTATTGACCCCTGAGAAATTCCCCAGTAATAGCTTACCAGTTAGATGTCAGACTACTTACTGCAACCCCCGAACCTTGGTTCTTGCACTGCTGGAAGATGGTCACGACATTTGCCTTTTTCCAGCTGACAGGAACTTGTCTTTTTCACCTTGTAAAGATATTAGAGTGGCCTCATGATGTCACCACCGAGCTACTTCCACCCTCGTTGAGTGGATACTATTCGATTCAATAGACTTTCTGTATCCGGTGCATCTAACTGGGGTCCCTAACTTAGTTTTCCTCTACTGCAGGTAGTACTCCAGTACTCATGCAGACCTGGGAAGTCTGAGAACAAAGCTTGCCAGCTGAGACCAAGGCAAATACGTGTAGCCGTTTCTGTGTCCTTTGCTGCTAGGTAACCTCATTTCTGCAGTGGACCCACCTTTTCCTTGATTAAGTCATGTTAATGTCAACTCGGTGTTTAAAAACAAGTGCTCAATTAACAAAATACGATTTTTACTTTCATATTTTTTAGGTGAAATTAAGTTTCTAGAAAGATACTTCATACAAGAATCTTTCTTATAATGGACTGTGAATTGTATATTCATATATAAACACTGGGGCTATGTCTCAATCAAACATCAGCCACATTCCCTTTACGCAGCTCTCTACATCAGAGGTAGCCATTATATTAAATAGGTAATGTAAAAATGCTACTATCGCACTATTCCAGGAGGAGTTGGGCATTCTTTGTCTGAAAGTAAAATGAGTTACGTGATCTGCAGCGATGGTAATGTAATGATGGATTTTGTTGCAGTGCGTGTTCCGGAACTCAGATTGCCCAGGGAATCTGGACTCTGAAAGCTGTGATTTGTACCATGTGTTGAAAGCTTAAGAAATAACATAATAAGGTCACTTTCTGTTAAAATATGTATAGAAGATAGGAAATGTATGTTAAGTGCTTTTTCGCAGGAAATCATCAACTGTCTTGTCTAGTTGCTGCTGCTGTTGTTTTTCATGCCCACTTAAAAAGGCTGGGCTCAGATTCATGGAATTGTAGCAAGGAAAGCAACAAAACATCAAAAATACATGACTTCTTTCCTAAAAATAGTCTATCTGGCTAGCTTTTGGCCCTTGTCTTTAAGACCTTGTGGTTAAAAGATTTGAACTTTTAAATCTGCCATGATTGTTCCTAATCAGTAAACGTATTGATTTTATGGCTGTTAGCTTTGTTCAATTACAGGGTACTTACAAATTGGTTCATTCCCAGATTGTGCCATAGAGCTTGTTTTCCATTAGCTTTGTGAAAAAGTAGACAAACTGAGAAACTGATTTTTGATAAAAACCTGTCTTGAAATGGATGAAAAATCACGGTAGGAGTCTCCTGCTCCTGTTCTACTGTTGAGTAAAATCGCTATCGAAGCAGTATTAGCCTTGCTGTGGCAGGACCTTTGGCTTGCAATGCCACTGTATCAAATCTGCATTGAGGAAATGTGATCTATTTAAATTACTGCATGGATTCTGCATAACCTTTTAGTATAAGTAAAGTAGTAAATGCCCTTGAGAAATATGTTTGAAGAATCAGTGGAAAAATGGATTTGATTATAACAATGCAGTATTTTAAGGAAAAATATCTGGATAAATTACCAAAAATGCTATGTCTAAGAGAGCACCCTGTGTAAGAGGATAAAAGAAAACAAGAATATGGATGAGTGCATGGATGAAACGTAAACTGAATTATCTAATGTTGTGGTTCTATGGAGTCTAAATGTAAGACTTTACCTGTATAAAAACAATGGCTAGGAAGATATCCCCCCTCCTCCCTTGCCCCCAGTGCAAATGCATTATAATGAAATAGCCAGCCACTGTGTAGTTCTGATTTTTGTTTTTTTCCAAAACATCTGTTGGAGACGGTTATTGAGGAAAAATATCTTTGTGATTCTTCATAGGATGGAAAATCTAGAAAATTCTAGAAGAAAATGGGAAAATATTGCTTTTGTCATTTGCCAGTTGCTTCATTGAAGATGTTATCTCAAAACTAAATAATGAAGGCTTTTAATAAAGTATTTCCATTAAGCTATCACTAGGTTTGCATACAAGGCAAGGACCACATCTGGTGTATAAAATACCAGTATATCCAAGTTCTTAGTTCTCCATCTCATAACTTACAATTTTAAGTAAACCTGGTATTTTTTTGACAGTAAAGTTTCAACAAACTTTATAATGTCTAATTGTTCAAAGTAAATTCTTCACTGACATCCATGCATCCTGGGCTGCATCAAAAGCAGTGTGGCCAGCAGGTCAAGGGAGGTGATTCTGCCCCTTTACTCCACTCTTGTGAGACCCCACCTGGAATATTGCGTCCAGCTCTGGAGCCCTCAACGTAAGAAGGACATGGACCTGTTGGAGTGGGTCCAGAGGAGGGCCATGAAGATGATCAGAGGGCTGGAGCACCTCTCTTGTGAAGACAGGCTGAGAGAGTTGGGGCTGTTCAGCCTGGGGAAGAGAAGGCTCCGGGGATACCTCATAGCAGTTTTCCAGTATCTGAAGGGCACCTACAGGAGAGCTGGAGAGGGACTTTTACAAGGGCATGTAGTGATAGGATGAGGGGGAATGGCTTCAAACTGGAAGAAGGTAGATTTAGATTAGATATTAGGAAAAAATTTTTCACTTTAAGGGTGGTGAGGCATTGGAACAAATTGCCTGGGAAGTTGTGGATGCCCCATCCCTGGAGGTGTTCAAGGCCAGGCTGGATGGGGCTTTGAGCAACCTGGTCTAGTGGGAGGTGTCCCTGCCTCTGGCAGGGGGTTGGAACTCGATCTTCAAGGTCCCTTCCAACCTAAACCATTCTATGATTTAAAACCTCGCATTTTGTTTTAAGCATTCAAAGTATTGTCTGTACAAGGCTGAATGTGCTTTTTGGACACGTGTAGCATTCTAGTGCTGCATTTTTTCCAATCCAAATTAGTTATGATGAAAGCCTTGAACCTGAAGTGCAGGCAGTGGAAAACTGTTTCTCTTAAACACAAAAATAGATAAATATCTGGATAGTATGGCAATACAAACAAGTAAAGGAAAAAATCAAGGTTAGCAAGTAACCTATGGGAAATTAAGTAATAGAGATGAAGTCCTGAGTTGGATCATGTTTTTTTAGATAATAGTTTTGAGCATCTCTGGTTTTATAGAAGGAAGGCAATGTGTACTATGGATGATAAAAGTTAAGATTTTTATTCTTCCTTTTAAAAAAAAAAAAACAAGACAGTAGATGGTCATTCCTTTTGGCTGCTGAAGTTATTGCTTAAAAAACACGTCTTCCTTTGTGTGTTAAGTGAATTTTAATTTCTCTTCCTGTTTGAAAACTGATACCTGGTTTTGAGTAACCATGCAGTCTCTTTAATTTAAGATTTGAGAAGTGACATCTTGTACTGGTTAAATAGTTCCTTGGCTGAAACATTTCATTGATATAACCAACTTAAGTCACTTTATAAACCTTTTTTTGTTTTTTCTTTTTTTTTTTTTTTAAATTTTGCTTAATCTGTCTGTAGTGGATACAATAGTCATTTCTGAAATGTATACATGCTAGATATCTTAATGTCACCTTCAGTTTGAGATAAGAATTGGAAGGTTGACTTCAGAAAGTGTTTATGAATTTAAGTTTGGGATGGAGATTGTAACTAAATATAATTAGTTACATAAATATAAGCATATTATATATGCTTATATTATTGCATATCATACATACGGTTAGCCATCATTAGTATATCTAGTTTCATGCTATTAAAAATCCATGGGTTTTAGTCTGCTATTTTTAATTCTCATCAATCCTTTGTTTTTATTAAGGTTCGTCTCTGTAGTGTGGCTATTTCTTGGTTTGACTGTCGTCATGTTCCCTTAGATATCCCTGATTCCCTTTGAGTTTGATTAGATTAAGGATTAGCACTTATTGACATCAAATTACTCTGAAGTCCACCTATCACTTTTACAATGGACCACCAATACAATATCAGTTGATACGTTAAGAATGTTCAAAACTACAGTACTTTTCCTCTATTGAAATGTTCATCTAACTTCAGTGGCTTTTGCCATTCTTTGCACTGTCTGTGGCTAGAACATGTTCTGTCTTCCAATTTCTTAGGTGTCCTTTCCAGATTGTTTTGGTTTGTGTGCTTTCTCTAAGTGTTATTATCCATTTAAAAAACAATTTATACAGAAATTTTAAGATTAGTATTTCTGGAATACTGCTCTAGATTGTGAGCATTTCGGTCTGACTCCAGCATGCATTTTCAAATTGAAATAACATTTCCTATTGAAAAGAATAGGTGATTTTTTTATGTGAAACATCATATGACACACCTAGAGACAATATTGAATTTCCCACTCAAAATTACTTTATCCATTGCATGAGATATTCTTACGTTAAATATGGCATGTGAAACAATGTTGAAAAATTCCTGGGGTTATAAATTGATAATTCTATGTGAAAAGTAGACTTTCATTTAACATCAAGCTGTTGCTCTAAATAATATTTCTTTTTCTGCCTGAGTGTCCTGCAATGATTTCCTTCACCTGTTTGATATTCACCTGCTGCTATGGAACAAGCTACAACTGCAAAATTGTGAAGGAACAGATTTATAGCAACAAGAGAAATTTATTCTGTAAATTGCACTTGTTCCAAGAGCAGACTGCTCTTAAATTAATGTTAAATGCTTTTATACGTGAGATAAAAAGCAATTTTATTTCAGTGGAAGGTGCTCATTGAGCAAGGAAAGTTTAGCTTCAATAAACTGTGTACCAACTAAAGCTCTGGAATGGAGTGTTGCAGAATTCTGTGTCAAAAGCAAAGCACCTTTCTTTTGCCAGCCACTAATCCCAGTGTTTAGATTCAGTTTCCCCTGCTCCTCTGCAGTAGTAGTTTTATTTCTAATTGAGACTTTCCCATACAGGATTTCTCTCTGGTTTCTGATGTTGCCGCAAATCTGTATTCTGAGTAATTCATGAGAAGAAAAAGTGGGAGAGATGAATGAATCTGTTATCAGAGATGAAAAAGTGGGAGAGATGAATGAATCTCCGTTATCAATCAAAAGTTTTCTAGGCGCAGGCAAGTACTAACTCATTAGCAGGAGAGCTGTTAGTGAAGCAATCTGGAACTACTCCTGCCGTGTTCACCTCCCATTTGAACAGCAACTCTAGCTTCAGTTTGATCTGCTGGAAGAAATCAACAAACAGTATTGTTCTCAGTGTCAGAAGAAGAATTTGCATGAAAACCAGTCAGATAAATCAGCTGGTCTCCATTTAGTCTTATTCTAAAACCTGAGCAGCAACGAAATTCTGTACTAGCTGAAGTGTTGGAGTGGGCAAGCCACATGATTTGAAGTTGGATAACACTGTGTAGTTCCTTCTGCTGTACCAAGCACGTAATGTTCCCCTGCAGCAGCATATTCAGCTAGGGTTTAGTAATGCAGAAAAAGTTGAGGTTCTTATCTTTCAACTGAGGATGAGTTACAGGGAAAATTAATATATTGTAAGAACTACTATGTTAACCCTTGCTGAGCCCAGGTGGATTATATTTTTTCATGTTGTCCTGTTGATGGCGTTGATACCACTCTAGTTGGCAGAATGAGATGGTAATTGTTATACTCAGCTTCCTCTGAGATTTGCTTTTGGCTAAAGTGCCAGAGTTCAAAAAATTAGTAAAATTAAAGCAGTGGATTACGAGTTAAAAACTTCAGTGATCCAAAGAAAGCCCCACGTTCTTCCCTTCTACCCACTCACATCGCCCCCTACCCCCCAACAAATCCAAACCCCTTCCCTTACTCCCCAAAATAAATATTAATCTATGTAGTTGAGTTCAGTCTGGTTCTCAGCAGAACATAATGTGAGGAGCATATTTGAGGGCATTGGAAACATTTTTATGTTAACTTTAAGATACCAACAAGTAGCTAAACTATTGAGTTAAGCCAAATGAGTAAAGTGTCTGTTTTAGCTAATAGAAAGCAGTGGTGCAGTAATGGTACAGCAGACAGTATGTTGTGGGGTTTTTTGTTGTTGTTTGTTTGTGTTTATTTTTTGAATAGTGAAGTGGAAAACACACATTTTCACTGTGATGTGCCGGTCGGGGTTCAGCAACAAGCAGGGAAAAACATCTTACAAAACATCATCTGGACCAGCACTTAGCTCCTTTTTAAAAGTGTGTATTTTAAGATATTAGTATTGGAAATGTTTGAAGTTTCTTTCTAGCTTTGTGCCACATGGTTTGAAAATCCTAAACAGACGTTTGATGAATCAGCGTCTCTTTCCATTCCTTCTGTCCCACAAAGACTGCATACTTACAGAAACATAACAACATGTTCTTAAATTGAGAACACAGCAAAAAAACCCTGAATCACCAGAAGAAGCGGTAGTGGAATATGATTTTCAAAAAACCTCATTGTTACATCACTGACAAAAATACTAAAGGTCGAGAATCAGAGTAATCGCAGCTTTTCCTTTAAATGGTCTTTTCTGTGGCTGTTATCGTGCTGTTTTCCATATGAGTTTGATCATTTAAGTCTGTCTGTCTTTTTAGTTCTTGTGAGAGGAAAACCAAGCATCCACTTTTTGGGGAGAGGAAAAAAAAAAAAGGCTTAAGTCAGCAGACTGTGCATCGGTGTCACTGTGCATTGAGCTTAAGAACTTGGGATGTGAAAGAATGAACACAGTCCATCTGGGCAAGAGACTGATGTCTGTTAGGGTTCAGTTTGCAATGGTTTTTTGAGCTTTCCATATGATCTCATCACTGGAGGAGGAAAGTATATTCTCCCATAAGAATAATCCTATACTTATGATTCATTACTACTGTGTTTTTTGTGTGAGGCTTTTGAGTGCCAGACCTCCCCCCACTCTTCCACCCCAAATAAAAAACAACCACTGTGTCTTTGGCTTTATATGGTATTGCTGTAGGTGGACTTATCCAGAATAATGGTTGGCTTTAACAATCAGAGCCTTACATCTTTGTCTAGAGAAGAACTCCTCCTAACATATATTTATCCAGCTATTTGTCAAGATTTACATTTTGGGAAGAGAGCTTGTACACTTTGTTTCCTGAGGTTTGGTAAGCACTGTTTTGCATGAATCTTCCTTTTTCTGAATTCTCCTTTTTCTCCATATAACTTCATGTACTTGTCTGTTCCCAAGTAAACTTACCAAACCAATTTCTTAATTTTTCTTAGTTAATATTTAGATTGTCACTTTAGTTCCCCAACACATTACCCTAATAAGTTAGCAATCGGTTCCTTGAGCAGCTGTGTGTTTTGGCAATAGCATTTGAAGCTGGAGATGGATCCCTTCACTCATTTTCCCGCATCCTAATGTTTTCTCATGTCAGGAAGGTGCAGGCTAATCCAAGTGTAATGGTTTCTGGAACCATTACACTAGTAGAGCATGCCAGAAAAAGGAGAATTTGTAGATAGGCGACTAAACCCTGTAGGATGCTTTTGAAGGCCTAATGTGGTGAATAGATGAGGACCCTTTCCCTTTTCTCTTACCACATGACTGTAGTCAATTTGTTTATTTCCCACTAGTGCTAAAGTAATCTATGTGTTTAAAAAAAAAAAAAAAATAAAAGGCATTTGTGATCAGACCAAAATGATTCTGGTGCAGTGAATGAAGTCAGTCGTCTAGCATCTTACAAGTCAGTTCCTGGAGTCTAAGGGACGTGTATTGCAGAAAACCCTGTGGACTGTGAAGAGCTCATGTATAAATACTGAGATCATTGAAGACCTGTCTCCTGTTAAAAGTACAGCAGGGAAGTATAATAAGCTTGAAGAGCAATAAATATGATAAATGACCCTATTCTGATTCACTTGGCTCCTGGTCCTTTGAACTGGAGTTTTAAGTTCATATATAGTAGAGGAATACAAAGGGCACTGGCTCAGATTCTAGTAACAGTCTGTATGTTAAACTCTCCTTTTTTTGCTAGAAAAGGGTGAATCATGGAAAGAAAACTAAACCTTGTTTCTCATTAGACCTGTCAAAGATAGTCATGCACTAACAGCATGGACTTTCGATCTGGTGTAGCCCTTTGAGGATAGTGGAGTTCCCGTATACATCTTATTTTTAAAAAGGGAATTATTTTTTTTTTGAGACTTGTGGTGTCTAATTGCTGAATATACTATATTCAAATATTGAAGTATCAAATGGTCATTGAAGAGCAGACCTAAAGATTCTTCTTTGCTAAAGCTTTTGCCTCCATGCTTTTCAAAACAAAAAGTAATCACTTTAGAGTGCAGAACTTTTTACTAAGAAAAAGAAATTGAATTAATCCCCCTACATCTAGTAACGTGCAATTATTGAAGCCTGGAAAAAGGCTAGCGCACTGTGATGGTTTAATTTGTTTCTGATAGTGATAGCTTCATTCTTCTGTCTTACTGCTGCAGTCTGATAAACAAAGTGATGGGTTGTGGGAACTGTTGGCAGGAGGGGAGTATGTCACCTTCAAATTGGTACCTGGATATGAAAATTATAGACCTGGAACATTAAAATTTTAGTTATAGGATTTGTGTGAAATGAAGGCAGAAGGCTTATTGTGTAATGATTGAATAGGTCAACTGGAAATTGTTTGTATTTGTCATTTTTTAAAGTATGTGAATCATGTATCTTTATATGGTTAAGAATAGTCCCCTGCTATTAAGAAAATTCTTTTATTTTAAATGAAGCATAAAATATTTGAGATCTAGACTTGTATAATATTTCTAGTTATAAGGCATAGCCTGAGAAGTGGAACTAAAAATAGTTTAACGGTTGTTAAAGAAAAGCTAGAAATTCTACTCAAGGTCATCTTATTTGCACTCATTAATTGTGCCACATGAATACCAAATAGTTCTAAAATGAGTAGGTGTTTATTCTTGTTACATTAAATAAAAGACCAGAGTTTTTACAAAAACTTAGGCCTGTGGACGGACCGTGGCAGGGCGAAACGTTAGAATGCTCTGAATAAGAATGTCTGAACTTGATGATCTGTCCTATTAATTAAGTCTTCTGATCGTTGCACTCATTACTCAATCACTCTTTGGTTCTACCTTTGTTGTAATTGGAATGTATTAGCTTATACTCATTGTCTTAATTTTTAATAGAATCTAAATGATTTTTTTTTTAAATGTGTCTGACACATGATTAAGATGAAGTTATTTTTTGGCAAGAATCCTGCAAACCACATGGCTCTGCTTCCAAATCAGTGTCTGGCTCCTGTCACCTATGGTTTACCATGCCCCTGAGTGATCCCAATTCAAAGGCAGCAAAAGTTTGTTTCCGGTTCAGAAATTTTACAGAAATTTTCTATAATACTGTTACGTGTTTTAGAAAAAATACTACTGTTTGTGCTGTACTTTGTGAACAGTACAGAATGTTTCTAGATTTGAACTTTAAGATAGTTTTGTGCCAAAATACTTTAAAGAAATCCAGTAGGTTCTTGCATTGTCCTCTTCTCAGACGAGGGAATCTTCTTATTTACCCATGGCATGTTTTCAATGGGATTGTGAAATATGTGGAACTTGTAACGGATTTTACTTTCTTTGCAGCTAATCTTTCTTCTTGGATTAGATGTGGTCCTTTCAGTCTAAATTGTAAACTATAAGATGAACTATGCTTGGAAAAGAAGCACCGTATATGTCTATATTATAATTTTGCTATCCCTATATTGAACTAATTTCTGGCTAGAAAAAGGGTGGTCTAATTAGAGGTTGCTAGCCCATTCTGATCTAGTTGTTGAATAGGTGATGAGACTAGAACAAGTGTGTTTCAAAAATTAAGAATATATTTCCTCATCTGATCTTGAATCTCTTGCATGCATAAGAGACATGATCTCAGTATTCTGTCTTCTCTCCTAGCCTTGAAAAGCATCCCAGTGTTGAGCACTTTTCTAATTGTTGGAGTGCCATGGAAAGTGTGACAGAAATTGATGCTTTGTTTTCTCAATAACATCAGTATTGAAAGTTAACAAAACACCTGGATACTGAATTTTCTTGTGCTGGGAGATGGAAATAAGATATTGGGAAATTCAGTATGATTTTTTAGAAAAACTCCAAGAAACAAACACAAAGACCCCAAAACCAACCCACAAAAAACCCCAAGAATGACTGGACGGGAGTCGTCTTCTCCCTCCTTCATAAAACAGGAAGAACTATTTCATTACTTTCCTTTTGTAATTTTTGAAGAATGTGTGTCTCTTCAGCCTTCTCAGTTTTCCAAATGGCAGGCTACATTCCTTGCAAGCCAGGCATCATGTGCTTTCTATAATGTTGGATGTGCTGGAGTGGTATGTTCAGAGAATTCGACTTACTGATAAGAAATCATTCCTTTCTATTTTTATTTCCTGTCTGCATCTGGACATTTCCCGTAAAGACAACTTGTGTAGTATCACCCGCTCCTCTCCTAATAAGTAGTGTGTTTATGGTATGTTCTGCTTTCTTGTGTTTTTAATATGATGACATTCATGATATGCTCCCTTTTAACTTTAGGCTGTACCTTAGTTTCCAGATGACTGCTGTAATCAGGATTAGCTACAGATGAAATTGTGCTTTTCAGTAATCAATAGAACCTTTTCTCAGGGAGAAAATGTTACATCTAGGTGTCAGCTGTTGTCAAAAATGTCAAAACCAAAAAGTGTTTCATTTATGACCAGGTGAATTTTTTGTGCTGAACTTTATACTCTGTGTGTGTGTTCTTCTATATATGTTAGAAAGAGCAAGGGCCTTCCAGTCCTCATTTCTTGTAGTAGTTGCCACTGGAAAATGTAAACTTCACGAAGCTAGTGCAGCTCCAGATTCTTTGTTCTCCAGTCTTTGCAGAAAACTTTGTGTATGGTTATGACATTTGATTAAACTTCATGGTTGGTGGTGAGGGCGTGGGGGAATCTACAGGGTGAAAAAGTGCAAAAAAGGGAAAATAAATCTTGATCTCTTTCATTAGTAGTTAGGCCTGTGCTTTTTAGAATCAACACCTTTAAGCAAAAGTCAAAGTGCTAGCAGTTTTCTATTTAGAAAGGTGGATGTTTCAGCAAGTTGCGAGGAGTATTACTTTAATGTTTTTGAGTTTAAAAAAAAAAGTTAACCTTAAAGATGATGACTTGCCATAAGTAATTTTATGTTGTGCTCTAAAATACTTGTATTTTAACAGTGAACAGAGTATCTGCCAAGCACGAGCTGCTGTAATGGTCTATGATGATGCCAATAAAAAATGGGTACCAGCTGGTGGATCGACTGGATTCAGCAGAGTTCATATATATCATCACACAGGCAACAACACGTTCAGAGTAGTGGGCAGGAAGATTCAGGATCATCAGGTAAGTAAATATCTGGAAATTTGGAATAGGAATCTTAAGCTATTTTTATGATTGTTTTTAACATTAAGAAATAGGTCTTCAGTAACATTTTGGGAACTGTAAATAATAAATTTACTTTTATTTTGAACTGAAGTAGCAAAACTGTATTATGGCTTTTCCTCCGTAAACTAAGCACTTTACGTACATCCAAGGCGATAGTCGTTGTGCGCTCTTTGCTATTCCTTCCTACAGACAGACATAAAGGCTAGTGCTGTACACAGAAGTCATCTGATTCTCTTGGAGGCAAAGTGTCAACCTAACAACTTTTCTTTTTCCCTGCTCTTCGCTCTTAGCTGTAGTCTGTGTAGGTACCAACAGTCCTCTTGTAGCTCTTCCTGTATTATGAAAAGTTGGATGCATGATTTCTCGTTTCCCCAGATCAGTTCATTCAGTAAACACCTTCTGACATTTGGTAATGCTGATCGTCTACCACTCTGAGAAGTTGGGAAGGGAGCAACAAGAATTACATCTTAATTTCCTTGATAAAGAAGTTATTAGATGTTGATTAAATGGCAAATTTAGCACTCTGTCTTGAAATTTGCTCTGCCTTGTGGTATGTAGGGTGGGGCTAAAGATCTAATCTTTTTATTTGAGGAAGGCTTCTGTATCTGTTTCTTTCTCTCCCAGTATTTCATAAAATTTTTTTGGTCTGTTCTTGGTCGTTTATCACACACCTGAAGCATAGACTGATAACGTCCTGTGTGGTTTGTCAGTAAACACTTATTCCAAGAATAAACGTTCTCTGCATTCATCTGAGAACAAACCTGTTTTTTTTTTCTCCCATTATTCAGTGGAAAAAAGTGAGAGAATATAGTTATCCACATGCAATGAGGTCCTCGTAGTGGATGGCTTGTAATAAATGGTTGTCCTACTAGCTAGAATTTATCACCTTTAGTGTAAGCCATAATGATCTTGCAAAATGATATTTGGTGATGCATAGTAGAAGTCCACATAACTGCTGCTGAAAGCACATCAAGCTAAGGGGTGCAGCAGGCACAGTGAGAAGGTAATAACGGTTAAAAAACAGAATTCTAACAAGTACTCAGTGAAATTAATGAAAAACAGACTTTCTGAAATCCAAATGCATATTCACATCAAGTACTCTGCTACTAAAAGTCAGAACTGGTGATACTACTAGATTGCTGTTATGAAACATGACTGCATCTTTTGAAATGAGAACACTTAAGCTACAAAAGTTGATACAAAATATCTCATTAGTCCCCTTGTGTATTCTCATTGCTGATTTCATGAGGCATTGGAATTAAAGTTGAAATGGCTATGTGCTTCAACATCGTGATCTTGTGGATTGTGGGACTGGAATTAACCCACGTGGTTAGGGAATAAAATCTACATGAAGCTGAAACTTGTGATGAAATAGCAATTTTAAACGTAAGTAATTTTTTTTTATGCTTATAGGTGGTAATAAATTGTGCCATTCCGAAAGGGCTGAAGTACAATCAGGCTACACAGACCTTCCACCAGTGGCGTGATGCTAGGCAGGTGTATGGTCTGAATTTTGGCAGCAAAGAAGATGCCAATGTCTTCGCAAGTGCCATGATGCATGCCTTAGAAGTATTAAATTCACAGGAAGCTGGTAAGAGTCTCTTAACTTTTTTTTTGAAGATTGTTCAGATAGAGAAATGGAAAAAAATCAAATGTTTATGCATAAAAGTCAGTAAGTCTTGTTTTTAATCATGATTCAGCCTTTAGCCATTTTAATTATTTGGGTGTTTTGTCTGCCTAACTGGTGCTGCTTAATAGTGATTCTCAACTTGACTACCATCTGTGTAAATGCAATTACTAAAACAATGTTATCTATTACATGTAGAAACTTGCTGACTTTGCTTTTTATTTAAGGAAACAAAACCAAAACACCTGACCAACAAATGTGTAGAATTTTCAGGATTTCTAAGGACGTGCAGTGTTCTTAATGTGATGTTGTGGTTTAACCCCAGCTGGCAACTAAGCACCACACAGCCGCTCTCTCACTCCCCCTCAGTGGGATGGGGAAGAGAATTGGAAGAGTAAAAGTGAAAAAACTTGTGGGTTGAGGTAAAGACAGTTTAATAAGTAAAGCAAAAGCCACGCATGCAAGCAAAGCAAAACAAGGAATTCATTCCATACTTACCATTGGCAGGCAGGTGTTCAGCCATCTGCAGGAAAGCAGGGCTCCATCACGCGTAATGGTTACTTGGGAAGACAAACGCCATTGCTCTGAACATCCCCCCCCCCCTTCCTCCTTCTTCCCCCAGCTTTATATGCTGAGCGTGACGTCACATGGTATGGAATTGCCCTTCGGTCAGTTCGGGTCAGCTGTCCCAGCTTTATCCCCTTCCAACTTTTTGTGCCCTCCCAGTCTGCTCGCTGGTGGGATGGTGTGAAAAAAGGCAGAAAAGGCCTTGACTCTGTGTAAGCACTGCTCAGCAATAACTAAAACATCCCTGTATTACCAACAGTGTTTGCAGCACAAATCCAAAACATAGCCCTATGCTAGCTACTATGAAGAAAATTAACCGTACCCCAGCCAAATTGAGCACATGTGTATTGGTATTTTTCCTTCTCATTGGGTACTAGTTTATTATGAGAATGTTAGGGTTTTTTCCTCCAGACTTTGGAATTCAGGTCATCCTCTTCGGCAGTTCTTACATACAGAGTTTTTTAGCTTGGAGATCTCGGATCCAGGGGTACCGATGAGCTCAGATGAGCACGTATAATTTAGACAACAGATCTATCATTTAATTTGTTTGGAGAACAGGATGACATAGAGGGTTTAAAGCATTAGTGAAAAACTTGGTGGTTTTCAGTCTTCAGGTGGTGTATGTGATATATTCTAGCTAGGCTCTACAGCAAATTGATCAGTGTAACACTGGGACACACACAGAGGGAGTTCTCATTTAAAAGGCTTCAAGAGACTTTTGTGTTCTTGTAACCAAATAGAATTCTTTTGTCCTCATTAAACTTTAAAGATCACCCGTGTAACAAGAGATAGTACTTCTGTGCCAGTTTTCTTTCTCTTGTGTAGAAGAGAGGCTGTAGATAACCTTACTAGTGCTGTCTCAACTACAGCAAAAAAGGGTGACTTTATGAAGCTGCCTTTTCATTCTGATAGTTGTTTCAAGACTTAACCTTTTGAAACTAAGCAATCTAGACCAAGAAGGATGATACATTCTGCAGTGTCTATGCTGTTATGCAGCAGATGAGGCCAAAACATAAAGGGTAGCCGGAGGTATTAAGGTTTCTTTTTGCCAGCTAAAATAATTCAGTTGTGTATCCCATTCTCCTACCTCTCAGTTGGATATTTTCTCCTCTAAATTCCTCAGTTGTTCTTCCCCTAAGGATTACTTGATTGTAAATATTTCATGCATTCTGACTGTTTATCGTCTGTCTCCCTACCAACATTTGGGAACATATGAAGTGTTGGTTTCTACTCATTTGATGTAAAGTCTGAAAGGCCTGTTTTATGGTAATCATGACAAGTTTGAGGGTTTGATGTTGTTTCCTGTTACCTGTACTTGAAGAGTTTGGTACAACATGTTTCAAATAAGTATATATTTTTCATCATTTAATATAACTCCTTCTCCTAACGCTAAAACTGAGCTACTAGAGAGGCTGACATGACAAGCAGGCATGACAGTTCTCATTTTTTTAATTGGTCAGTGTGTCTGTTTTTTCATTTCACAGATTATTGTAATTTGTCTAATGACCAGTTCTCTTGCTGTTTCGTGCAAAGTATATGCAGGCTAACAACTATGTTGTTATATTATTCAGTAGTAGAAGTTTTGTTGAACTAAGATGCCCTTCAGTTTATGAAGACTCAATATTTAGACTTGGACAAAACTAAAGTTGTTTTTAGGGGGTTCCTTGAGTGCAACTTCAATAATACAAAATGTCATTCAAACAATAGCCTAGATTCAACGTAATTCCAGAGGAGCAAACAACTCATTGAAAATAACTCTTCTTTCTGTTGCATAACCTCAGTAATTTCTTAAATGATGTGAGGAGGTAATTTCTTAAATGGTAGAGGAGGGGAGCTGAACTTTGCAATTAGTCTAAAAGTCCATGGTACTTAGAATTCAGTCCTCTGCTCGTCCCAAATTGTGAATTCTTCCAAATCATTCTGCCCGTAGTCTCTTCATTGATCTCTGAAGTGGCCCTTCAGTTTGAGGTTGTCTGCTTCATTCAGTTTAATACCAGTTAATCCTTCATGACTGGGAGGTTGTTTTGTTTTCAGATGGATTTTTGTGTGGTCCATGAAATGAGAGTTGAGTATGACTGCAGTATCATGTCCCAGTTGCTGGATACAGTGCTGTACCCAATCTAGTTTGTTCTTAATGGCTTTGAGATGTAGGTCTGACAAGGACGTGAATTAAGTTGCATAATTATGTTTGATAGTGACTGGTTGTAACCTCTAAGTGTTCTGAATTGTAAGATAGTTGCCTTGTTTCTCTTTCTCGTGATTTGACTTGGTAGTAGAAATGAGTACGAGTCAAAATGTATTAATTAGCTGCATCACAAACTAATGGTGGGCACCATCGGCACAGGAGGAGATAACTGTTCTTCTGTAACTTCTGTCAGCCAAGGACTGTGGCTGTTTAAGATTAGCTATCACTTACCTATTTAGCAGACATATAGGTGCTCTAGCTTCCATCAAGTTGAAATAAAAACAAATCTTAATGTTATCAGCGTTGCTTCAGCATATGTCTGAAGATGAGTAGTTTTGCACTGCTGCTTGTAAAAAAAAATAAAAATAAATCATCATAATTATGCATATAGAATTGCTTTGTAAGCCTGTTACCACTTCCAGACAATGTTTAAAGATAAAAGTTCATAATGTATCTGTGTTAGAATATTGTCAACAAGCTTCCTGAGTTTTATCAGCTGGGAGGTTTGTCAGTGTATGATATACATATTACTTAATTTTTCTGACCTGTATCAATGTAAGAAGTAAAAAAGATCAAGTATCTTTGTGAACATGCCTGCTTCAGTAATGGAAATAGGATGCTGAGTACCTTGCAATTTAGAAACAAACTAATTGGGTTCCTTGCTCAAAGCTTAATGCATTTCTTTTTCTCTATAGTTGGTATAATTTCCTAAAAGTGCAGCTAGAAATGAATCCTTAGTGTTAAATTTTTTTTTCCTAGCATCTCTGTTGCCCAGAGAGCTTGTAGGTGCTCCATCCCTGGAGATGTTCGAGGCCAGGTTGGATACAGCTTTGAGCAACCTGGTGTAGTGGAAGGTGTCCCTGCCCATGGCAGGGGGGTTGGAACTCGATGGTCTTTAAGGTCCCTTCCAACCCAAACTGTTCTATGATTGTATGACATAGCTGAATATTTACTTAGATCACTGGCTCTGAGGCTCTAATATTAGATCTTCATTTTAGGAAATGAATTGCAACTGCCACCCCCTTTTTATAAACAAATTGGCCTTTTTTGAACAGGTGTTGGGTGGTTTATGTTGTGAAAGGAATTTGTGCCAATATGTGAAGATCAATACATTATATATTGATAGTTTTGTTTCTTCCAACCTATCTGCTAAACTTTTAAAAATTTCTAACCTATGCAGGCCTAGGTGGTATTCAGACAATACTGCTTCAAAAACCTGTACTTGAAGAAGACAACTTGTCTCTAATAATTTATGTAGATTGCTATGTTTCCTAGTGTACCTAAAACAGCATATAGAATCTCCAACTCAAGATAAAGAAATCCTGTATAGATAACTTCCCTTTTACTCTAGAATTGCTTACAATTAAAGTTTGATTCTTGCAATATCCTTATTTTTTGCTGTGTTTTCTCATTTTGGCAATTTCTTTTATTAACTTGGTTATTTTTAATTGTATTTTGTTTATAGAAGGAAAGCAGTTTTAATGTTAGCTGAGCATACTGTTCATAAGTCCATAAAGCTGTAGATGAATTTTATACTTTATGCAAGGATTCACAGAAATCTAAATGACTCCTGAGGAATATTAAAAGATTATTTTATGGATATCCTTTTGGTTTGTGAGTCAGCTGTTACTTACAGCTCTTTCTCACTCTTTAAAAAGAAGAAATCATATAGTCTCCTTCTCTTGCATATCTTTGAAAAATGTCATTGATCTTGCTTGCAGTTGGCATCTTCACCTGTTGTATTGCTGGCATAATTTGAGATTGTTTAATTTAGGATCTCCCTCTAGTGGACTACAGGAGCAGAGGCGAAGACACTGGGTGCCTGTACCACTGAGCAGTGATGGGCTTTTCGTCATTCTAATGAGTTCAGAATGCAGAATGAAAGTGTTTGAAGCTGGAGTAAAGTCTTTACCATAACTGGCAATTTTCTTCTTTAAAAAAAAAAAAAGCACAGGTTTGTCTGAAAGGACTCTGAACTGATGGCTGCCTTGTCAGCAAAAATGTCTGAAATATGCTGTCTCTATTTTTTTCTTTTTTCCTCTTCCCGATATGCAGTGCTGATCACGTGATTGTCCTAATTTCTCTTATGCAGCAACATTTGCATTTAAGTCAATGTAAAAGTCAAAGTGTTTTCACTCAGTTCTGGTTTGAATGATTGTATTAGCTAGTAAATGTTCAACCAGTCCCTATTTTGCTGCTGGCTAGTCGACCAGATTGTAGGCTACCTGCAAATCGAGAACAGAAAGACAACAATGCAGGACTGCGCTTTCTCTTGGAATTTTAAGGTGGACTATGAATGCTCCAAGTTCCTGCCCCACACTGTTTAGGAGACGTATTAAAAATGTACCAAGATTTCATTCTGGCACTCCTTTGGGAAAAATTTGAAAGACTTACTCATTTCATTAAACAATTTTCTGAGGTGATCAAAAGTTACCCCTTCATCAAATGACATGTATGTGTCATCAGTTTAAGAGGTCATTTGAAGAGGATTTCTGGCTTTAAGGCTGTGTGCATTGTGTTGAGATATTCAGGAATTGGTCTTAATTGTCTAGATGACTGCTTTCTGTGAAGATTTTGCATTGCATTACAAAGAAAACTTTCATATCTGCATTAAGTAGAGTTCAGTGTTGCAATCAAAGTGACTCTGGAATGAGAGAAAAGCTTCAATGAAGGGAAATCAGATGGCTGAGAAAATTCTCTGATGTGTGAGAAAATGGATTATTCCTTTGAAGGAATAAGGGTAAGGAAGGGAGGTGTGCGCTGGGAGATGGGAGGAACAAAGGGGTGTCATACTCAGTTTTGCTGCAAAAGGTACCTTCTAGTTCAGCTGGAATTGGCGTTGTTTTGTGTGGCATCTGCCTTCAGTCCCAGGAAAGCTTTGCTAAGAGAATAAGAAACTAAGTATGAGATTTATATAGGTGTAATTTGCATTTGAGGAGGTACTTTGAGTTGTTCATTGCGGAAGATGAAAGTGGCAAAAGAAGAACTGAAGGATGTCGTACAACCGTAAATAAGCCTATTCTAATTCTTTATAATAGAATTACATATTTGTAAGATCCATGGTGGTTTTTTGTACTAATCTTTAGCACTTATATATTGGCTCTTGAAAAGGTTTTGGGATATTCTGTATATAAAGGCAAGGATAGGAATGGCTTCAGTGAAGTTGTTCTAATATTGTCTTAGATCACACTTTAATTCATAGGAAAATGGGGAGGAGGAAAAAGAAACATAGGGACTTTTTGTTACCAGGGTCTCTTTATTTTGTTAGTTTCATCTTGGTAAGAAAAACCTTGACGTTAAATTTCTTTGGAATTATTAGTAACCCTAGAAGATTGGTTGTCCAGTTGTTAAAGAATCAAACCTTTATGGGGAAAAGATGCATGTTTTTTCCACAGCTGTATACTCATGTGCAGTCCTTTTTCTTAGAGCAAAGATAGTTCATTAAATTGTTGCTGATAGAGGAATGCACTTACTCATATTCGTAGACTGAATAATTTAGTATCTTTGGGAAATGCAAACTGAAATAAAACCTGGGGTTAACTAATTGGAATATGTGTAGAGACTATAGGAATAAAATGGCACTGAATAGGCACTGAAATGAGAGATTTATATGCGGGGTGGGGAGGGATCTCAAATGCTTCTCCTTGTACTGTTGTGCTTCATACCATGCTAAAACTTGTTTTGAGAGAAAATTTATTTTACTGCAATGAGGGAATTATGCTGTACCTGTACTTTTCGCAAGCCTCTGGAGCAGGCTTTCAGCACTCCCTGTCAGAATGGGAGTAACATAATGGGATATTACTTCTGTTGTTAACAAGTTGGATAATATCTATTTTTGTTAGTTTTTTTTCTTTTCCTTTTAAATGCGATATTGATTTAAGAATTTTTTTTTGTAGTTACTAGATTCTATAATAGCTAATCCTGACTACTTAATCCTGATTTATATGCCAAAATATTAACCTAAAGGAAGTTTTAACTTTTTATTGGACAAAATACTTCTGTTCCATTGTAATTGTGCATAAGAGTATTGAAAGCATCATTGATTTTTGGTTGTGGTATTTGGAAGTGAAGGAAGAGTTGTTAAGTTTTCAGTTATACTCACTTTTAAGTGTTGCTTGTGTGGTATTTATGATTTGTGTGGGTCTTCGGGGTTAGCTTTGGTATCAGGTGAAAGCATTAAAGTTTGGGTGGGCAACCCAAAGAACGTCATTAAAATTTTGTAGTTGGTCTTGACTCTATGGGAAACACACATAGAAGTAGATTAATTTTGTGGATAAAGTTTTGTTTAATAAACATTGGGGAATGTTAATGTATTTTTCTCTTGGGGGTTCACATTGTTGGCTTAAAAATATTACTGGTAGAAGTTGTAGCTATATTAGATCTGCTGCCTTTCAGAAACAGGGTGTTGTCATAGAATTGTGAGCATAATTGTGGAAATACAGCTTTGGTAAGCTCGTTTCTTTAGTATTATGTGCAAAAAGTGACAGGCATCATCTATAACATTTCTATTTAAACAAATTTTGACAGAACTGTGGAAAAAATATTCTGGAGTAGATGGTGTTGATATATTTAACTTTCGATACTTACCTTTTTAAGATTGTGATATTGTAGTTTCATTAAGCAACTGTAGTACTCTACTGTTGAAGCTCTGTCTCTGTCTCCTCCTGCATAGAAGGATGGTAGAGGGAAACCACGGGCCTGCTTGAGGTCACCCAGCAAGCAAGCGCTGAGACAAGCCTTGCACCCAGGTTATCAGCACTCTGTTTCCAAGGCTCTGCTGGCACTGATAGGAGGCTCTGCTTGGCATTGATAGGAGGCTTATCTCTACTTAAATTCAAATGTATTTTAATGAATATTTTTGTTATTCTTGTCCCCTTTTATTACCTTTATCAGGTAAAAGTGTTTGTGAAGTGAAATAGAAAGCATTTACTTTCAGTATAGAAAATGCGAAATAGTTACTGCTCTGCTAAAATAGATCAAAGCAATGAGTAAACTAACTCAGCTGACGATACTTAAAAAATGGTAGCTGTGTATGAGGAAGTAGATATTTAAAGGAAAGAGAAGTCTTAGCTAGAAGATAATTCCTCCAAATAGAAGTACTAGAGAATAGTTTTGTCACTTAATGCCCTGGTTTTTGACCATCTTAGTCTTGCTTAGAAATTCGTAATACAAGTCCAGGTCTAGAGGGGAGGTTCCATTTTGCTTCTGCTGAAGGCTAATTAGCAAGACTTCCCAGACTTTGTTCTGTAGTGTCGTAGAGCAGGACAGGCTCTGAATGGGAGAAGGAGCTAGACACAAGTGAGAGGTTACTTCACTGTAATCACTTTTCTTATTACTTCCTAGCATAGATCTCTGAAAAAGCCTACTTTCCATTTATTCAGAATACCTCCAAGCATTTAGTAAAACACCTTTTTTTTTTTTTTTTTTTTTAAAAAAAGTTCTTATAGTCTGTAACAGAAATGCATCTTTTTGCTGTGGTTTTGAACTCTTGCCTGGGGTGTGTTCTTTGCTTAGTAGGTGTACTCAAACTGTCCTTAATGAAAATATTTTCTAAAGATTATAATTAATCAGTACACTTAGACAGCAAGTTAATTTGTGTGATGCTTTCAATCCATTCTTCTCAGTCAGTCATACTTTGATTTGAATATCAGACTGTATAATTGGAATGTTGCTTAGTTTTGGCACTAACATTTCCCACTCTTTCATATCTCAGTATGTTAATTACCAAGTTGTTTATACAAACTTTCTCTGGGGGAAAAATTGAGATCTTCACCTCAAACTAAAATTCTTATGCACAATAGTTGACCTGCTTTTTCTATAGGTACTAGATTTTTTTAAAAATTAGATTTTGTCTTTTAATGCTGTACTCTGAACAGTACAGTAATTGCAGGAGTGGGGGTTTTGTGCGTTTTTTGGCTTTATTGAACCCTAGGGCATGCAGGGTTCTGAGGAAGATTTCACATGATCTGACTGCCAGCGGTCCCCCAAAAAACACTTCACAAATCCTTATGTTACCAGTGCACAAGCAAGGCTGTCCAGCTAAATGAAAATACACGTTGTAGCTCATTGTATAACCTGTAGCACCTGTATTGTCTCTATCTTGAACAGTAGATACTCAGGGGTTTTTAGGGCTATTACCTCATAGGAATGTGGTATCTTCAGTGTCAGCCAGGTGCTATGTCAATGCTGCTAGTATAAGGCAGGTGACATTAAAAGAAGTGGAGTGGAGAGTTTGGTGTGAAACTCCCGACAACGTAATTGCAAAGATTGAGGGTACTGATGAACCAAAAAGATTCGAGGGAGGAGAAACCAGGTGTTTCAATCTCCAGTTTGCTAATTATGCTTTCATAGGGTCGTGCAATTGGAATTAATTCAGCTCTTGAATGGAGATGCAGAGGTAAAAAGTCAATTGGAGGTGAAAATGAAGTTAAGGTGTTTGATAAACTACAACTCTGGTTGTGGTTTAGAAAGGTGATGTTGGGGATGCTTAATTTGGCTCAAGCAGCCCACAGCAGTCTGATATCATTCTCTGAGTTGTGCCAGCATAGTTGTGTGTGTTGACTGCATGAAGGACCAGAACTGGCTCTGATCTAGCTGGTGAAAACACTTGTTGCAGGGCTTTTTCCCCTGGGATTTTTTAATACATTGGATTTCCAGTCCATTTCTCGCTACACAGTTGCCTGAACTGTCACAGAGGAAGTGTGACGCAAAGGTGAGAATAAGCTGTAAAACAGAAAGCATTTAAACTGGAATGACTGCTGAACAAATTAGTATGAAATTATATCCTCTATCTTTCAGAGTGTGCCATGGAGTGCACTATCTGTGCTTTCTTTAGGAAAAGAAAGATGTTAAGCTTTCCTTAAAAAGTCGGAATGAACAGACCATTCAGCCTTGTCTCTTGCTTGGCTTGTACCGCTTTCTGAAGATAGTGATCCTGTAGAAGGATCAGACTTTTTTTCCAGGCAGTATCTGTGAGCATTTCTCTTGGGACTTGATGTTTCTGAAGTATCTTGAAGTGTTCACCAGACTCTGAGAGAGCTTTTTATTAGCTAGCTCCTGCTTATTTGTTGTACTCTCTGTCTCACTATCCAGACAGTTGTATTTTAGCAATGAAGTGGCGGTCTTGGCTTCCTGTAATAATTTGATTTTATATGATAAAACATAATTTTCCAGCTGGTATGTACCTTTAACTTGCTGGTGTCCGTTAGCATGGTGGTTATTTAGAAGAGTCTGCTTGCAGAGAGGAATTTGTCAGAGAACAGGCCAAATGACTTGGTCATCGAACTTGTCTTTCTTGAAAGCCTTTGGTATACTCAGGTTGCATTTCCTAATGGCAAAAATGTATAAGAAATACTAGAACAACCATGTTAATTGTTAGTAGGAGATTGTGTTGGGCTTCCTTGCATGTATAGCTATGAAAGAAGCACATAACTTACTGGAGTAGGTTGGCCAGGTTACACTAGCTTGGCTTGCTGATGGTTGCATTCTGCAGAATTTACGTGTTTTCTGACAGACAGTGTTCTAGAATGTTTGAGAACAGGTTTTCTGATAGCTGGGCTGGTTTGAATAGCCAGTGCAAGTGAAGCTAGATGGTTGGTTTTGAGTGGTGCTAGCAAAAGAAAGAGTTGGGGGGACACTGGCAGAAGGGTGGTGGAGTGGCAGTCCAAACTCAACTACTGCAGCATGATAGTACCTTATGCAAAAAGACTGCTAAGTACTCTTCAAGATTAAATGAGTGGAAGTTTTCAGTTTTCATTTCTACTGTATTTGCAGTACAAAATAGTTCCAGTTGGTAAATGACCATGGTATGACCATTTCTTTTTATTTTTGTGGTCTTTGTTATTAATTTTTAGGTCAATGCCTTTCATACTAAGAAACAGCAGATCTGAGGGAAGGGAGTGTGTTAGACATGGCAAGCGGTAGTGGTATGTAGCACCTTTAAGCAGCAACACAGCTGCTGCTGAGTTGTATCTGCTTCTAAAAGCCCATGAAAGGCTGCAGCGTGGTGCGAACAGCCCAGCTGCTTGGGAGCTGCGGTCATGGCTTAATGGGCATAAAAGCTTACCTACCACCTGTCGTGCAGGGGAGATGACAGAGGAGGACGTGTGACTTCAGAAGTTTTAAAGCAGAAAAGTTTTCCAGATGAGCAATATGACAGATGTTTATACTTACTGATAACTTAATAATTAATTATCATTGCAGTTAAATCTTTTGCGTTAAAAATAATATATATCTGTGGGTATGACTTGGAGATGCTCCAATCAAAAATAGTACATCCACAGTAACATCGTGTACTTAGGTATAGGACCTAATCCTTGCTGAGAAGAATAAATGAGGAAGAGACCACCTCTGTAGTACACTTCCTGCTTTTATCTTCCAGAATTAAGCTCTTGCATTACTTTTTAACTGGAGGGTACGGTAGCTAGTATACACTTCTATAATTCTCAGGATTCGTTGTCTTTATGACCACAGTGTGATCACTGTGCTGTTTTGAGTAAATTAACCTTTTTGTACAGCCTTTAAACAGGGCACTCGTTCACCAAGTCTGAGGCAGATCGCTTGTCCTTGATATCTCAATATATCACACATGGTTTCTTCATGTTTTTGGATGACTTTCACAAGTTCAGATGGTGAACAACTTTTACATTTTGATATTTGAGATGGGGGAGATATCATTACAACTCCATCACTGTAACTACTTTGGTGGAATATCAGCAAGAAATTACTGTTTTGCTTTGGGACCTTTTCAGAACAGTATAAATTCTTATTGTTTTTAATTCTGCTTGCTTATAAATTCTATAATCTTAAGTGTAACTACGGTCTAAATAATTTCTTGATTTACTGCCCATTTTTACAGAGACAATGCATTCATGTTCTACTGTATTCAATTCCACACTTCTTCATCCTTCACTTCTGTTAATTATTTTAAAATAATTTTGTGCTGTAAATACATTTGTGACAAGAGTGGAAAAACCTCTCTGTTTTTAGAAGACAGATCTAGCATATGCAATTATTTCAAAGATGTATGATTCAGAATTGCCCATCAGTAAAAGTCAGAGATGAATTTGCACGTCCTTCTCTTTTGCATTTCTTGTGCTTAGCAGAATGCACAGTTTGTACATTTGCTATATGCCTCGGTTCCTTTGGACACAATACTTGCCTTTTGAAAAAGGAAGGTCTTTGTTCCAAGTTGGTGAGCTAAAATATGAGTAAATTTTGGTGTGACCTGTAGAAACATACTTTATCTTCCTTCTCTTAATATGGTGATAAGCTTCTGATGTTTTTTTCTCCTGTTCTTTTTTCTTTTTTTTTTTTCATTTCCAGTGTTCTATTTAGGTGAGTGTTTTACTTTTTGAGCCTTTTTTCTTCCTCCCAAGAGTACTTGTTCATTGTTTTAAGAAAATCTTAAACTTGGAGTGCTTTTCAAGGCTTTTGTGAAGTACCATCATATATAAAATTTATTTTGCATTTCTGTGAAACATTTTCATCCATGTGAAATAAATCCATTCTGCAAATATGTACGGTAACATTTGTTGCAGTTTTTATTTGCTGTATTATGTTGTTGAGCTTGTTTGGCTTAAAAAGCAGAAGTAAACAGTTCCTATAATGTCCCGTGATGGCTGGCCTTTTTCCTTGATTTTCTGATTTTTTGCAAAGTAAAAGTTCAAATTGTTAATTTATGGTCTGTCTTCGCTTTTAGGTCCTACATTGCCTCGACAGAATTCACAGCTTCCCTCTCAAGTACAAAATGGTCCTTCACAAGAAGAATTGGAAATCCAGAGACGGTATGGTATTATAAATGAACAGCTGTTCAATTAAAGAATATAGTAACTCTTACTAATGATGAGAAATCAAAGTCAAGGACTTATAATTACGCTCTTGCATTAGGGCAGCGTTTGTATGCTTGCAGTTTTCAGTAGTGCAGCTTTCTGGTGTAAAAACTTTGATTGTGGCTTGAGCCCTTGTTTGTGATTTCTGCCCATTCAAACAATGCAATTGGTATTGGCCTGTCATGGAAGCACTGAAGATCAGATGGGAAGCCTTGGAAGACTTTACTGCTGTCATTTTCAACCAGACTGACTAATTTTCCAGTGACTGTTGTGTCTTCAGTTTTTGACACACAGATCTAAGGAAAACAGTGAGCAAGGAAGTAAATTTTAACCTTTTAGAAGCAGAGAATTAAATCATCATGGAGAATCACAGTTTTTCTTCCTGAATGTGGATGCACTAGATTGCACTAGATCAAAATAGTCTACTGGAAAGCTTGTTCACCTTTATACTGTATTAGTTCTTTAGCAAAGAAACCTTTATTTTCTGCTTTTAGTCTATGCATTTATGGAATCTTTAGTGGTTTAACTTTCAGCTGTAGCAGTACTGGTTGTATCTGTGCTACCCTCAGGGAGCAGTCCCTGTTCCCCATACCAGTCATCACTTCTCCAAGCTAAGCTGTTCCCTTCAATGAGAAGACACTGTACCCTCTCCCATGCCCTGGGGGATATTTTTCAGACCTGTAGCACTTTTAATGTACAGGTTTTTTCCAGTTCCTTTTAATAATTGCTACATATCAATCATGTGCCCAAGTTCTGGGAACAAACTTTCTCGTTGCCATATTCCTACTTTTGCTGTGTGGCAATATGGGTTAGTGCTGTAGGTTGAGCCTCTGGGATATGGGCATATGAAATGGCAAATTCTTCTAGGATAATGCTATCAGACTGGCTTAAATGAAAACAGCAAGACCTTGGGCTGACTCAAGCATACTGCCTGTGGTGCAATCCTGGATTATTTTACCATCAAAATGCTCCCAGGAGATTAGCTGTTCCCTTACAGAAGGGATGCTGGGAGCGATTTAGGTCACATGCAGTACAGATACAGGGAACGGGATCCTTGAATAAATAGGAAGTGGTCCAGATTGGTGGTGTAAATGCACTTAATAGCTCTCAGTAGTAAACGCAAAAATATTTTAACATGTTTTATCTAATTGGTGCTGAAGTTTTTTCTATTTTGGTATTTTCCTTTAGTTTATTTATGCAAAGGTGAGCAGAACCAGATTGCTAATTTGGGAATAATTCACATTACAGATTTGATAAACAAGCTATATGTGTTGAACAAAGGTTTGACATCAAAATTGGTCATACTTCTCTGTCTCTTTTCTGCAGTATGTTCTTAAATCTGAGCAGGGATTGCTTTATCTGAAAGTCTCCTTGTTTAAAGACAAATAGCGAGAAGCTCATTACAAATCTGTCTGATGTGTTTACGTGCAAGTCTGCTGTCACGATAAAGGTCTTTTATGTCACTTCTTTTGACAGACTTTTAAAAAGCTTTTTTCTTTTTAGATTTTTTTCTGTTCTACAGTAATGGCTTTTAATATTTTTATTTCCTGTCTGTTCCTTTAGAAGGCTGCATTAATTGAAATTTATAATGCTGAAATACTTTTCAGAGAAGCATTGTAGATAGACATCTCTTCAGAAAAAAGTGCTGCCACATATTAAGAGCTCTGCAAGTCTCTTGAAATTTTTTGTTTGTAAAGGACATATTATCAGATGGCATTCTTATGGCTTCACTTTCTCATTTGATCAGTGTGCTCTACTTGTTTTCATCTCATACAATGTCCTCTTTCAAGTCGGGTCCTGGTTTTGATTTGTTTTTTCCCTAAAAAGGGATAGAGAACTGGAATGAGTGTTCACTCATGTTGCTAGCCAGATTGTCTGTGGAAAAACTATTGCTGTTGTGTCACTAAGCCTAAGAAGAACGTGTAATTTTGTTAAAACGTTTCACAAATGCTTCTCTGGTCTCTTTACTGCTGTAACTATATGGTTCTAATACAGTTCAATTTACTCTAAGCTAGAACTTTTCTTCTGTAGTAACTGTCTTTCAGCTTTTAGACTGTAATAATAGCAGTCTTACTACCATAATGTAGAGAGTAGTAAATAGTTGGGGGAAAAAAAGGTTTAGGTATATATTACTTTTAACAATTCTACAGGTGACTTTTAGTCTTCGTGAAGGGTAAGGGCAGCGTGGGCAAAATTGAATTCTGTGGGGAGCAGTAAGACTACAGGGAATGCAAGAGAAGGGAATAAATAGTACTATATAGGAAGGAACGTGGCCTTTGTGATGGATCAGTAGAAGGGCAGGCTATGCTAAGTCTTGTTCATGAAATGTGTGTCTGTGGGGTAGGGGTTTTGTTTAAGATGTGGCTTGATAATATTTGTCTTTAAGTGCTAGTCTCATATCCCTCCCCTTAAGTGTAGCTGATTCAGTAATATTTGACCAACTCCCATGTTAAAGATGTTCAGGAAAATATTTTTTTAAATGATTTTAGGCCTGAGGGGAAAAAAAAATCTGCTTACATAAAAATTAAAGTTGAAAAAGGGACCCTGTGGAGGTCACCTAGTCCAACCCTCAGCTCAAAGCAGAACTAATTTGAAAGTTAAATTGTGTGGCTTGCAGCTTCAGGGTTTTCCTAGGCACAAATAGAAACATTTCCTCAGAAATGTTTTGCCAAAGAAGTGACCAGTAAAGAATGGCATATTAAGGAGAGCGCTTCAACTGATCTGATGTTTTCCTTCACTTTTATAAGCACTGTTCAAGAATCTTGGGGAAATTGGGAACTGAAGAATTAAATTAGATCATTGTCAACAAAAGTACATTATTTTGGCTCAAAGATTTTTCTCTACTTTAGAAAAGATTTAGATGCCCTACGTTTTGAGTAAAAGTCTTAAAGTAATAATACTACATTTTTTATTTTGCTGCAGAGCCTGTTACTTGAATGTTTGCATTGTTTACTGTGCAGTGGTGGCAATCTGTAAAGCCATTAGGACCGGATGTGCATTCTAAAACACGGAGGTTTTTGAGGCCAAGATTACATATAAGGTGGTCAATGAAATAATTTCGTCTTGTGAATTGATAACTTTGTTACTTCTTTTAAGAAACCTTAATACATTGTGTATGCTTTCCCTGTCAAAGTAGGGAATACTTGAAGATAACTGTAATTTTCCATAACTTGCACTCATTTAAGTACAATAATAACAGGCTTTAAAACACTCCAGCTTCCATTTTCAATCCTCAAAAATGAAGGGATTTATTGTTATGTGGGTTATTTTTCATTTTGTCAGAGTGGTAGTCAGGCAGTGTTTATAAATTCCACTGATTGTTTGATAATGAGCCAACTTCAGTTGACATATGTATTTGTTAATAACTTCAGAGTTACTTAATGTCAAATACCATTTTAAAATATAAGATTAGTTCATGACATGCCTCTGTGTGCTACTCGTGTGTGTAAATTTACCTTCTCTTCCAGCCACGATAAATATATTGTCAGGAATATGAGTCACTGAGTTGGTATCTAATATGACACTTGGGAATTTAATGAGTTAATGTTTATAAATAACTTCAAAATCATCACTGCTTCATAAATAAAGAGGCCAAGAACACCAGAAACAAAGTGTATCGATTGTAAGGAATAATGAAGGTGTACAAGCCGCCTGTTGTCCTTCAGGGACGCAATGGACCAAAACTTGACCGCCTGCTGTCGTAAGTACTCAAAAATGTTAGAAGTTCGCATAAACGCAACAGTAGGGGATTTTGTCATTGTTAAATACTTCAAGTTTGCTTACAGTTTTAGTTTATTTCATGTGTTGGGATGATACCATACAGTGTGTGACTGTGCTAGAAAGCGGTATTGCTGTGGTGTGGTTTTCATAACACCTTTTGGGAGGTTTCTTAGTTTTAGTTCAAGTTCAGAGGCTGACAAGGGTGGCAGTTTCTTATGTACTGGTAGACTTAAAGGAATGCTTTTTGTTTTACAGAGTGAAAGTATTTTTTCTAAGATTTTGCTAATCTTAAAATTTAACTTCAGTAAAAGAATTTATTCCCCCCCTCCACAAATTAGTAATTATTACATATATAATTCCTGGGCTGTTTTGAAAACATGTGGAAATACTGAAAGAAAAAACCCCACACCTGCTTCCTACAATTCAGTAGCAATGTAGCTATAATAGTTTAAAGGAAAAAAAGTTTGTCCGTCACTTTGTGTCCCTGGTAGCCTGGTTTCTGCTGATTGCCCACAGCCTGTGACCTTTCCCTAGTTAATAGCTAGATGTACTGTTTCCAGTTTTCCCAGCTTATTTTGAGGAAGTAGGATTTCTTTAAAGGCATATGAATTGATTAGATTATAACTAAGCAAACAGTTCTAATCTGACATAGGCATATGAATATAATACAGTAGTTGGCTTTTTCGTTAAGGGTATGAGTAGTCAGTAGAATACTGTCATATGATTGTATTTTGTGCTGTGCATTTTACAAAATCTGCATGAAGTTTGCATCCCAGAGACATGGTTTAGATGAAATCAAAGGTTGTTTTTTAATGCCTAAACTAAGGTTTTCCAGCAGGTCAAAGTTACATCAGTATAAACTTTCAAGTTGAGCTTGCTGAGGTAGTTTCTTGGGGACAGCCTGCGGCCATTTGGATCTTTTTAGCCTCTGCATTGCATAGTAGGATGGAAAACAAAAGGAGCCAAGCAAAAAGATCCACCAGTGTCGTTTATCTCATCCTAAAGACTTAATTTTTTTCTTGCCCTCGAAGTTTTTTTGGGTTTTGGGGTTTTTTTTTGGTTTTTTTTTTGTTTTTTTTTTTTTTGTTTTTTTCAGTGCCTAACTTTCTTTCCGTTCAGTTTCTTCCCATTCACAGTAAAGTTTTCCTTAATTCTGTCAAGTCTAGCTTTCAGAGACTTAATGACTGGCTTTATGGAGAGGTAATGGGTTCTGACTGGTTACAGTACTGAGTAGCTATAGATGTTGGGTAACACTGACATGTTTAGCAGACTAAGAGTACTCTCCTATTAAGAAGTCTTTCGACTACATTGGCAAAATTGCTGCCTTAATTGCTGCGATTGAATATGGATGTTGCTTAAAGGGTGGTTCTGACAAGTATCTTAGTTAACACTTTTAAAAATGTCTCTTTGAAATCTTACCCTTTCTGCAAAACTTTCAGTTCTGTGAGGTTTTTTCTGTTTAATGCAAAACATGAAATTGGGATTAAAAACTCTTCTACATTTTTCCAGATTTTTGGTTATTGTGGTTCCCTTTTATGAAATTATTTCTGTCATGACCATACTCACTAGAATACCACTGAGGGAGTTGCCAATGGAAGTAGATTTTTCTACTGTTTTTTTCTAAAATTTGATGTGCACAGATGACTTCTGCAATCCAGCTTCTGCCAGATATGTAAGCTAACAGATGCCAGATATGTAAGTTAACAGAACACTTGAACTTAGTAAGTTGAAAAGATCAAAGTGAGGAAGACTAAGCTTGATGAGGTTTGATTAAACAGCGTTAATAGATCCCTTTCTCTATTAGAACTCCTGTATCTAAATAACCTTTAGGTTTATAGCCGCCTCTTCATGGCTTTATCGTGGTGGTTGGTTACCAGTTTTTGCTTGACTGATAAAACCTAGTTATTTCTCTTATTTTCTTATTTCCAATTAATGTCGTTTGAGCCTATAACATAAAAGCTTGATGTTAGACCTTAAATCCCTTTTGATCAAGGAAATGAAAGCCTGTTAGTTTGGCCTTGCTAACGTGAAAAGCTTTAGAACTACTTTTGAAGAAAAGAATAATTAACCAGATAAATCAGCACAGTAAACTGTGCCCAGATAATATTTTCTTTTGGAAAAGGAGAAAGGCTGTTCTTGACGTGTTCCTGGGCTTCAGTAAAGCATTTGACAGATACCGAGAGGGTACCTTCTATGATAAGGTGACCTGCTTAGTGGATGAGGGAAAGGCTGTGGATGTTGTTACCTGGACTTAAATAAAGCCTTTGACACTACTTCACACAGCATTCTCCTGGAGAAACTGGCTGCTTATGGCTTGGATGGGCGTATGCTTTGCTGGGTAAAAAACTGGCTAGATAGCCGGGCCCAAAGAGTTGTGGTTAATGGAGCTAAATCCAGTTGGCAGCTGGTCACAAGTGGTGTTCCTCGGGGCTCAGTATTGGGGTCGGTTCTGTTTGGTGTCTTTATTAACAACTGAGGGGATTGAGTGCACCCTCAGTAAGTTTGCAGATGACAACAAGTTGGGCAGGAGTGCTGATCTGCTTGAGGGTAGGACGGCCCTACAGAGGGATCTGGACAGGCTGGATCGATGGGCCGAGGCCAATGGTATGATGGTTCAACAAGGCCAAGCGCTGGGTCCTGCACTTGGGCCACAACAACCCTGTGCAGCACTACAGGCTTGGGGAAGAGTGGCTGGAAAGCTGCCTGGCAGAAAAGGACCTGGGGGTGTTGGTCGACAGCCGGCTGAATGTGAGCCAGCAGTGTGCCCAGGTGGCCAAGAAGGCCAACCGCATTCTGGCCCGTATCAGGAATAGTGCGGTGAGCAGGACTGGGGAAGTGACTGTCCCCCTGTACTCAGCACTGGTGATGCTCCACCTCGAATACTGTGTTCAGCTTTGGGCCCCTTACAAGACAGACATCGAGGTGCTGGAGCATGTCCAGAGAAGGGCAACGAAACTGGTGAGGGGTCTGGAGGACAAGTCTTATGAGGAGCAGCTGAAGGAACTGGAGTCATTTAGCCTGGAGAAAAGGAGGCTGAGGGGAGACCTTATCACTCTCTACAACTACCTGACAGGAGTGTGTAGTGAGGTGCGGGTCAGTTTCTCCCAAGTAACAAGCGATAGGACAAGAGGAAATGACCTCAAGTTGTGCCAGGGGAGGTTGAGGGTAAATATTGGGAAAAATTTCTTACCAGCAAGGGTTATCAAACATTGGAACAGGCTGCCCAGGGAAGTGGTTGAATCACCATCCCTGGAGGTATTTAAAAGACTGGTAGACGCGGTGCTTAGGGCCATGGTTTAGTGGTGGTTTTGGCAGTGTTAGGTTGATAAGTTGGGCTCAGGGATCTTAAAGGTCCCTTCTGACCTAGACGATTGTATGATTCTCTAAGTTCCTAGTTAAGGTGGAAGAGAGGAGGATTGCTGTGGAAGTGTGAGGGGCTTAGGGACAGGCAGTTCCTCTGGTGTCATTGGGATTGGGAACGATCAAATTTTATTTGGTGTTTTGCTGAACACATTAAGTCCTTGCTGCTGATATGAGTTGAGATATGTGAGTACAAAGGAGAACAGGAGGAGTTGGGTGATGTTGCAGATTTTGGTCAAAACTGAATGAGAAATAATACATGGCTGTTGTCCTGATTTTGGAGGGGAAAACCTCCCAACCTGTAGACCAAATACTAGTGTTTAGGATGTCTTAATATTTGTGTATAGGGATAATCAAATTGACAGTGGAAGTGTTACATACAATGGTGATCAATCAGGGGAAAGTTGCTTGAACATTGGAAACAGCTATAATGACATCTGGATTTGTGTAGTGTTTCAAAATCATGATACACGTAGTCAATTAAATGCCTTTGTAATTTTGCTTTAAATTAAGTGTAAAGTGTTCTTTGATACAATCTTTAAAAAAGGACATAGTTGAAACAGTCTCGCCTTTAATTGCTGTTTATAAACCGAAGGTTTGCCACTGTTGAAACTGGGGGTAATTGTCAGTTCCAGAGCATATACATAAACTCACTTCACAAACCTCTTACCTTTGAACAGTCAAACTTTGCAGATCTTCAGAATGCCTGTTTGTTGCTCCTTTTGTCAAGTTGAATAGCTCTAGTCTGGGTTTCTCTAAAATGATTTGTAGTATACACAGGTAGAAGCTGTCTGGACTGTCTAGCATGTGAACAATGCTTTTAAAAAATAACTAAATAAAGCTAACTTGGGAAGAGTTTTAGTGAAAGTATATAGCAAGAGTTCAGTTTAGGTGAGGCAAAGTGAAGTTCATTCAACTGAGAGAGCTTAGGAAGATGCCAAGAGGTTAAATGTTGATCGCTTCTGCTGAAGTTATGTTATTGGTGCATCAGGTGTACTTTGGAGGCTGTCTGTGTTTGATAGAAGTTTGCAATCTGTATTGACATGATTTAGACTGTATTTTCTCTTTGTAAATGAATTCTGAAATTTGAGGGGTGGTGTATGTTCATTCCATGGTACATAAGCGTTAATGTCTACGTCTTGAGATATGTATTCAGTAGGTTTATGTGACCATATGTGAGTGTGAGGTCTGTGGTATATGCTGAATTTTAGAATGATGAATAAATATTTGATATTAAAGAGAAAAGAGCAAGTTTAACACTGATACTCAGGTTTTTATTATTTGGGTAAGTTCCTGCAAATTTGGAGGGCCATAGCAGACACACCTTTTCCTCTTCTGAACTTGCGCAGAAGATTAGAGGATTAAGCTGTTAAAACTCAAACTGGCAGCTAAGTTCAGAATAATCAACACGTTAAAACACTCCCTTTTTTGTTTCTTTTCTATGAACGGGTGTAACAGTGATAAAGTAGGTTGACTGTGTCCAGTTGAATTCATGTCCATAGAGCGCTTGCAGTTCCGTGCAGTCACAAGGTATCAGCTCTTCTGTAGACAACAGCATGCTTCAGACGGAGCTGAGGTCACCCTGCATCTGGTGCTGGCGCCTCCAGCTCAGCTAGGCGTTGTGTAGCCTGTTTGCAGGCAGCTGCTCTGTTTGTTGCAGTGACTCAGTGGTGGGAGGAGGAGAGCCATCATGTGAGATGTATTCCAGTAGGTAGTGACTGTTGGATTAGATAATGGTATCTATGCCCACATGCTGGGGCTTTCAGCATTTTAGAATAAAACTTCAAACATTACTGTCTTGTTTATTGCTCCGTAGGTTGAGGCAGGGTTAAAGGAGCCTATGCAAGAGCTCAGAGCAGCCCTGAAGGTCTAGGCATAAAGACACTCTAGGACTGGAATACTATGGACTTTTTCTTGCAGAGCTAGTCTTTGCAGTGCAACTTTTAAAATTTGTAAACGTATTTTAATGGTTAAATGTATTTTAATATTTAATTGGTAAATTAAGTTTAATGGCCAGATCACCAACACATTTTGAGCAACTCCATTGGTTTGGGTTGATGAATCCAGGTCTTGATAACTAATTATGGTTGATATTATACACTTACCTTTGTAACTTTGACATAGTAGCAGTATTCCTAGGTTTCTTGTTTATGTTGGGTTATAAAATTTACGTTTAAAAAAACAACTAGTGAAGCACAGAATGAAAGATGCATACATGGTTGAATACTTTTATATAATCACACTTGGTTTCTTATACAGAATGTATTAACTGTAATTTTCAGAATAGATAAAGTGCAGAATCATAGAATGGTTTAGGTTGGAAGGGACCTTGAAGATCGAGTTCCAACCCCCCTGCCACAGGCAGGGACACCTCCCACTAGACCAGGTTGCCTAAGGCCACGTCCAGCCTGGCCTTGAACACCTCCAGGGACGGGGCTTCAACAACCTCTCTGGGCAACCTGTTCCAGTGCCTCACCACCCTTAAAGTGAAAAGCTTCTTCCTAATGATTAATCTAAACCTGCCCTCTTCCAGTTTAAAGCCATTCCCCATCGTCCTATCACTACATGCCCTAGTAAAAACTCCTTCCCCAGCTCTCCTGTAGGCCCCCTTTAGGTACTGGAAAGCCGCAATAAGATCTCCTCGGAGCCTTCTCTTCTCCAGGCTGAACAGCCCCAACTCCTTCAGCCTCTCCTTATAGGAGAGGTGCTCCAGCCCTCGGATCATCCTCGTGGCTCTCCTCTGGACACGCTCCAGCATGTCCATGTCCTTATGTTGGGGACTCCACAGCTGGATGCAGTACTCCAGGTGGGGTCTCACGAGAGCGGAGTAGAGGGTCAGAATCACGTCCCTTGACCTGCTGGCCACGCATCTTTTGATGCAGCCCAGGTTACGGTTGGCCTTCTGGGCTGCAGTCGCACATTGCTGGTTCATGTTGAGCTTCTCTTCAGTCAGCACCCCCAGGTCCTTCTCCACAGGGCTGTTCTCCAGCCATTCCCCGCCGAGCCTGTATTTGTGCTTGGGATTGCCCCGACCCAGATGTAGGACCTTGCACTTGGCCTTGTTGAACTGCATGAGGTTGGCTTGGGCCCACCTCTCCAGCCTGTCCAGGTCCCTCTGGATGGCATCCCTCCCCTCCAGCGTGTCTGCTTCGCCAAACAGCTTGGTATCATCAGCGAACTTGCTGAGGGCGCACTCTCTACCCCACTGTCCATGTCGCTGACAAAATACAGAATACATCACTGCAGTGTTTTAAGCTAGCAATGATCAACCTTCGTGCTGCCTTTTGGGTGTCATCCTTGTATCTGTCTTCCACCATGCCACATACATTTGTTTCAGAATAGGTAACAGGGCAAGCAAGAAACTGTTCTTCAAAAAAAGCAAAAAAAAAAAAAAGCCAAAAAACAAACCCACCCAAAACTATGTGGGATGCAGACCAGAAAAATCTCTTCTCAAGAGAATCTGTTCTATGATTTAATTTTTTTAATTCAACATTTTTTTTTTAGTGGCTCAAGTGGTGTGTTTTTATGTCCTTTTTCAATACACTCATCTTATTAGTGATTCCCCCCCCCCCATCCTTGTTGTTGTATTTTTAAGCAGGCAAAATGGGGATAGTATTCCTATTGATCTTTCTGATTGATTTGATGCCCTGCTTTGACACCAAGTTATTCAGCCAGTAAAGAATGGAATATGAAAGTGGTGTGTTCATAAATGATGACTAACAGTTGTCAAATACTATGTATTTATCTGCCTGCAGCTGACCTCTTCACTCAATGCAGCAATTACTTCAGTCAGGTCTGTTCCTCAAGATATTTTGTTTTATGCAGTCTTTGTCTTGGATCTTTGTTTTCTGCGGTGAATTTTAAGATCAAATACATCAAACCAGTTTCTGTTCATCTTGGAATGTCTATCAGCTCAGTGCCTGTTGAATTTGGATGTGATACAAAGATACTTCTGTCTGTACTGTTCATGGAAATACCTCTGTTTTTAATGTATCTGGCTTCGTGACAAGAAGCCTTTTGGGTTTGTGGCTGAATTCTGTTATTCAGGTTGATATATGGCGTTCTCGGCACAGTTTCCTATCATCTTTTTAGGAAAAAATTTAATGGCTTGATCTCATGTCCAAGAGCAAAGCAACCAGTGTTCAAATCCTGAAGATTTATGTGAACGTACAGAAAAACTTGCACCTGAGGAAACAAGGTGACCTGCCAGAGCAGAAAGCTATTTGCTTTCACAAACTGTTTCAGCAGTGGATTTGTTACATGTAGGGTTTTTGGTTTGTTTGGGGGTTTTTTGTTGGTGTTTTTTTTCCCCCTCTTGATGCCCTTGTGACAACAGCTCTCTTATTGACACAATGAGAGTTGCTCAAAGCTGAGGCATACTTTCTCTGGTGGAAGGACAGTCTTTCCACAAAGTGAGACACTTGCAGTAACTCTTCTGCAGGTGACCAAGATACGGGCTTAAATGTGACATTTGTTCCAGAAGAAGACAGGTTCTCTTTGGCTGTTAAGTCTGCTCTGACAGAGAATAGTGTTTTACCAGTAAATGTGAAATTTCTTAATCTATTTGAGATCTTCCCTTCAGCTCTTGTGGTAATAGTCATATTGTAAGAAAATTGATTGAGGCTTCAATTATTTTGACTGACTATGTTGAAGTCCTTAGCAGAAGGGACCTGAGGATCTCTGTCAGTCATTCACCTCCAGGAGCAGAAGCTAAAACAACCTTTTTTTTTTTCCTCTTTCTGAAACAGTACAGATCTAAAAGTATTGAATAATACTATTTTGGGATAGCTTCCTAGTTGCTGCGTGTGATGATCTGTTGAATGTGGTGAAGTTATTTGCTAGTGAAAGACATGATAGAAAGTGATCTTGGTGAACATGAGGTATTGGCTCATTTCATATAACATCAAGAGCTGAGATGGTAGCACTGCTTCTTAATTGTTATTCCCTTCTATGACCTGATTTGGAACAAACTAGGAAGGCTTTGTGTTTACCTTGGTAAACTAACAGCAATTCTGTTTTGCAGTTGTCATGTAAGAGAAATTCTAAGCACCTTCACCATTGCAAAATGTGAGGTTTTTTTTCAGCAGGGATGCGGAAATGTGTACTTTACTGGTTGCATTTTTCTCCTTGTGTTATTTCAAGAATGTAGTCATGCTCCCGATTCTTGGCTGCCCAAAGAACTGGACGATTAATGCTGATAGAGTTCAAAGTCACAAGTTAGTATTGTAAATGTGATTCTTTCTTCATCCTCTGACTATACCTCCTCCTCCTTCCTTGACTTGACAAAAGTGTAAGGGCAAGAAAAAGAGGGGAAATAACTTTAAAAGCAGTTGCAATATTAAAGTAAGTTAATTTAAAAACAACAACCACCAAACAACACCTCTTACCCCAAAGTGAAGTTTCCTAAGATGCTTTTGGCATGAAACTAATTAAAATCCAAAAAGAAAGTTTCATGAATAGGATATGTGATATAACTAGCAGCTATTCTGAAATTCTGAAGTTGACTAAGCCGATACCTACCTTGGTTGCGTATGACTGACGTGATGTTCCGTTTTATAGCACTTTCTCAACTATTCAATGTAAATTAGCTCTTAGATTCCAGTAATTCACACCTTCAAAATAGTAAGAATCACTGTGCCTTAGTATAATTAGCATTTCACTGTAAGAAGGCTTTCTGGGGCATTTTTAGTACCTTCTTAGCTTTTTCAAAAGTTTTCCTGGTAGCTAGATAATGTGCTTTCTGAAGGATTTTCATGTGTTGATTTCACAATGTTCTTGAATGTTCCCATGCTTTAGAACTACCAAAGTCTTGACATTTCAGAAATGCTTTAATTGAGATGTAATGACTCTTTCTAATCTACTAATGCTTTTGCATAATATAATTTCAACATCTGACAAAATTTTAAAATAAAATTACGTTTTCTAATGCTAACTAAACAAAACCAGGGGGTTTTAATGCAAATAAATTTATCCTCTTTTTATTTTTTCTTTTAACTAGCAGAATGAGTTCTTAATCTTTTTAAGCTACAACTGTCACACTTGTTAAGCTGTAGTTCTTTCTTAGTTTATGAAATTCATCCTTGCTCATTAAGTTGTGTTGAAGTAACTTGATTGCATTACTGGCGTACTGATCTTCTAACCTGTGCCACTTTTGGTTTTCTGTCTGAAAACTTTTTATTAAAAGCCTTAAAAGTACTGTAAAAAAGTAGATGGTTGTGGTGTGTGGTGGTGTTTGGTTTTTCTTTTGGGGGGGGGGGGGGGGGGGGTTGTTTGTTTTTGGTTTATTTTTGATTACTTTTCCTTGCTGATGAAGGGATGCTTCAGCGATATATAATGAGAATAATTTAAACTTAAAATTATTCTCAAGGATGATGTATTTCATCTCATATTTTCCTGCATGGGAATTTTATAGAAGATAAGAAATGCTTGCAAGGTATTTTGCTGCCCTCTGTTGGTAGAGGATTTGTATTGTAAGGAACATGCTCGACTTGTTCATAGTTTTTATTTGTATGTTTCAAAAAATTCTGGGTTTATTCTTTTATGTCCTGAAGAAATGGAAAATGAAGATTCTTCTAGAAAAATGAGACGTTAAACACTGAATCACTCAATATTTATTTAAAATGAGAACTTTTTCATTTAGGTCCTGTGTAGGTGAAAGTGGTTATCCCACTGCTGTTTATCTATATCTTAGTAGACAGCCAATACAGTTTGACAGTGTTGATTGCTGACTGAAATGCTTTTTACTTCAGATAAAGATTAAAGCATATAAACTCTTGGGTACGTTTTGTTATGACACGTGGGCATTGTGTGTCTTTATAGCTCTCTGAAGAGGAGAAAACCCCCAGGTGAGCCTCAGGATCATGTTCACACATATTAGGAAAACTAGTCAATTCCAAACAGTTTGATTTAAACATGCATCTTACACTTTAGCTAAAATTGCGTGTAACTACATGCTATATAGAGACAGAGTATACATTTATATACAGTCTTGTCATCTGTGTCTCCCTCCTCCCCTCCTTCTATATAGTACTTACATACACAGGCATGTGGACACCCCTCACAACAGTTAGAAAACCATTAAGTGAAAGCTAACAAAAGTCCCCACCCTTCTGGGCCAGGGCAAACACCTGGAATACTCCCCCCTGCTACTCTCCTGTCCTCTGGGCATTTTTGGTTCAACAGCTTCTTGTGTGTGATGCAATTTCTGTTATCTACATGACCTTCCATGGGCTTTTTCCTGCTCTTTGTTTGAATCACTCTGGCAAGGAATTCCACAGCTCCCTGATGTGCACAGGTGCTCACTCTTTTTTTATTTCTTCATTATTTTTTATATATTTTTTTTAGCTTTGCTATTATTAGTTGCATCAACTCTTTCCTTCCAGCTTTTGTATTAGAATGTCCTTATCACTTGGGATTTTATAGACCTCCAGTTGTCTCTTCCAGAATGCAGAATTCCAGCTTCTTTAGTTATTTTTTGAATGGAAGCTGTTTGGTACATTTGATCATAGCCATAGTGCTCTTTGAACCTTTTCAGTCCTGCTGTTTTCTGCCTTTGAGATGAGAACAGAGATGCAGGGTTTGTGAAGCAGGATGATGGTATTTTCTGTACTGCTCTGTAATCCTTTCCTAATATATAGTATCTGGTTTATGTTTTTGAACAGAACACGTCAGTGAATGGATGTTGTCATAGAACTGTGTCATAGCCCAAATATCCCACTCCTGAGTCAGTAGTCAACTTGTAGTGCAGCATTTTGTATATGAATTAAGCAGATTTCCTGTCTCTCCTGCATCACTGCAGTTACATCTCAATTGAGTTTTGTTTGCCAGTTTTAGTGCCTAGTTACTTGGAATTAGAAGATCCACAGTAGTTCTTCATAATCAGTCATCATCCTTACTATCTTAAATAACTTGATATTAAGGAGCTTAGTAAAAAGCACGCCACTGTTTCTTTTCCAGGTTGCTTGTGAAAATATGAAATGGCATAGCTCTCGGTATGGCTTATTGCAGTACTGCCTCGGTGATGCTGCTGTTATGTGAGAAGTGACCTATATTGAGGTTCTATTTCTGTGAAGAAATGAAGAACTTAAGAAACAGAAAATCTAAATATCTGGCAGCAGCTTCACATGTTATTAAACCCAGTGAATTGATACCTTCTAGTTCCATAAACTAAATAGAACATGAAATGTTTATAACCTCAAATGCCTTATCTACATTTTTGTTTTAGGATTAACAGTGTGTACATTTCTAGGTAGAATATGCTAGCTTCTGGCAGATGAGTGAAAAAGAGTGAATAATATAAACAAAAGCTGCTTTGGAGTCTGTAAATGTTGACTCCTGCTCTGAATAGCCTTTTAGCTACCAAAGCCTGTGCATCCACCTCCTTTAAAAAAAAAGAGCCGAAGATGGCCAATCTGAAGTTAGCCTGCTGTTAGTTATGCTGCTTTCCTCTAATAATAGATTTTTATCTGAGGGGGGGAAAAAGCACATAATAAAACTAGTTTTGTACAGTACAGAGCAAGCAAAAATGTAATGCCAAAAATACTTTTAATATCTGTTTTGGAGCTTACATTTCTATGGTTTATATTGTATTCTCTTGATATTTTGTAGAAATCATCTACTAGTTCCAAATATGTATCAGTCAATTGCCAGAATTTTTGGTGGACTTCAAAGGCTAAAAATCAAGCATTTAATAAGCTGAGATGCAGCCCTAATTTCTTTGTGACTGCTGTTACAACTTTGTTGTATGGGAGACCAGGAGCTGATGGAAGAACTGATACAACAGCAGAACTATTTTGCAGCTTCTGAGGATGTTGAATAACAAGTTCAGTAGGGAAAAGTCCTTTTGCTGTACTGGAACTTAGTTGCTTATAGCAATTGTGAAATTTCAATATTTAACAGGGGTTGGGTTTGGTTTTGTACTTGTTTTTTAAAGGACAAACATTGTTCTGAAAGAGGGTGGACTTCAATAGTAAGAGTGTACAAGCTGGGGTTTCCAGTTCTGCCAGTATTTTCTGAGCATGAATAGGAATGAAATAGCTGAAGTTCCCTTTGTTTTCAGGCTTGCGTTTTACATCGCTCTAAGCATATAGACTAGAATTACTAATGACCTTTCCAAATAAGATTGCCCAGTGGCAGTCTATAGAAAACAAGTATCCAGTAGCTTGAGGTGTCAGAATTTAGGTCTTCTTTCTGCTTTATAGTTAAAAGCTGCCCATGCTTTGTATTTGTTGAGAAACTATCTTCAGCTTGTATCTGAAGCACGGCAGAAAAAAATGGCTGTGTGTTTTGTATACAAGTTCTTTTAAAATGTCATGATTTTTTGAAAATAAGAATTCAAATAGAGGATGATAACTAACAAGATTTCCAGTGATACGTACTGACAGGAACATACTGGCCACAGCTTTGAGGGGGATGTGCCTAATTTTTCTTTTAGTAGTGAGTTCCTCCAAGAGATGAAAAAGCTTTGAAAATCAAAAAGCTATATTTTATCTGACTAGAAACATGTATCTTATTTGAATACAAATTTATTTTTAAAAACTAAAGAAAATATTTAAAAGTTTGGGGAAAGAAGCAAAAGGGCTATGTACATCTTTTCCCACTGTGTTTTTGCAGGAAAGTCCTTTCTTTCAGCCACCCTAGTGGGTTTGGCAGCAAATTTTGTGTGATTCCTTCTTACCCTTATAAAGTTCTCTCTATTTCCTCTGCCTGGCTTTTACTTGTTTTTCTCCTCTCCACATCTCCTGCCTCTCTGCTTTCCTTTGCAAAGACTCCCATGAGGTGGAAGCCCTCCCAGCTCCCCACACTGTTTCCCTGGCTGCTGCACCCTCAATTTTTTTCTCACCATGTCCAGTTTCCCCCTGCTGTCAGGGTGTTCTTGTCTTAATGCTGGTTAAGCTGTATGTGTGTGTAGTAGTATGCAGGTGGAGAGGGACACACATACATTTTCATGCTTCTGTAAAATTTGAATAAATACCAGCCAATTAGTTTATCTGAAAAATGTAATTTGGGGGCGGGTTTTTTATGAGTATTTGTGTTACTGCTATTTCACTGTACTTTTTTATTTACTGCTTTGAGTATAAAATACCGTGCAAAGAACAAATGTAATTTCATATCCCAAACTGGGAAGATTGCATCAGTTAGTAAATTACCAGCGCCAGCTTTCTATTCTTACCTCTTGAAAGCTGTCTCTCAGAATGTTAAATTGGTTAAGAGGAAATTGGATATGTGATTCTTTTTACTGTAAGCATAATACAACTATTATTATCCAGCTCAGAAAAATAACATGTAGAGTTCAGAATTTTATGCAGGTACAAACGCTATGCTTTTGTTCTCACTGGTGCAAAGATTGTTGATTAGTTTATCTCTTCTTGTCCTCTAACAGTTGCTTGATATTTTTGGTTTTTGCTTTGCAGCTTAGTCTTTTTCCTTTTTTCATGATTGTAGACAGTTGCAAGAGCAACAGAGGCAGAAGGAGCTGGAACGGGAGAGGCTGGATCGTGAACGAATGGAACGGGAGAGGCTGGAGAGAGAGAGGCTAGAAAGGGAAAGACTTGAAAGAGAGCGCCTAGAACAGGAGCAACTGGAGAGAGAACGGCAAGAAAGGGAACGGCAAGAACGCCTAGAAAGGGAGAGACAAGAGAAGGAGAGGCAGGATCGAGAAAGACTCGAACGACTTGAACGGGAAAGGCAAGAAAGAGAACGGCAAGAACAGTTGGAAAGGGAACAATTGGAATGGGAAAGAGAGAGAAGAATTTCAAATGCTGGTAAGAATTTCAAAACTGAGTGTATTCAAGTACCAGACTGCTCTTTATGTGTTTGAGTGATGGAGTGGGAGAGAAGCAACAAAGGGCAGTGAGTACAGTTGTGCAACAACAGTCAATACTTCAGGCTTCTATTTGCTGGAATTGCTTCCTTTTTATGGCAAGAAGTCCAAGATCTTTGACTTTCCTGTCATAATTTTCCATTAACTCGGAAATAATTTTTTTTTGGTACTATTTGCTCACTCCATTGCCGTACTCTCACATTACTTGAAGTACTTGAATCATATTCGGCACCTCCAACATCGGTTAAAGTATGATGAGTTAAAATTTCTAAATACCTTATCATTGTTTGTTCTATTAAACAAGATGTATTCTCCTTGCATAATTTGGGAAAAAAAAAACCCAAACATATCAGGTTGAGTGTGTTAATGTTGAAGGTATGTACCTACATAAGGCAAAGTAATAGTGCAAGAAATGCCTTTCAGTATGAAGTCTTGCTTAATATATCATTGTAGTAACATTTCAGTAAAACGTATTATATGTATTTGTAGATAAGATAATGCACTGCCTGCAGAAATGTATCCAGCGATAACAGAAAGTTTTCTCATTTTGGTAATATAATGGAATATTAGTCAAGCACTTAGTTGTTCTTTAGTAACAAACTCAATTTACATAAGAAGTCAGCTCATGGTAAAAGTCGAGGTATACTATGTACGAGCTAGTCACTTAAGAACAGAGGATTTTACTGGTAGTTTTTTTCCCAGTACTTTCAAGTTTGCGATGGAGCTTTTTCTGGGGAAGAGAAAGATGATACCTACTTGCTGCCTATGGTATGAGTTTTGTTAGTGGAGTTGTAACAAATGTTAAGATCACTACACTTGCTTGCAGTTTGCAACCAAACAAGATAAAAGCTGATAAAAGACTGATTAATCAACCCTGTATCTAATCCATCTCACAGATGGGATTTGAGAAAACTTACTCTAGAACATACTTGTAAATTCGAATGTTGGCACAAAAATAGTTGGTAAAATTTAAAAGCAGCTGTTGATAATACGTAAAACTTTCCTAACAGTATTTTCACTTGTGCCTAATCCTCTGGTACTAACTGTAGTCTACATTTATACATTTTGTTTGAATGCTGGTTTTGTTGCTTCATTAGCTCCCTTTTTCTCTTTCTCCTTTTTTTATCCTGCCTTTGCTGCTGCTTTCCATCTTCTGTCCAGCTCCATCTTTCGACAACTCCCCGTATAGCACTCCACTTCCTGAATACTCCAGTTGCCAGCCTCCTTCAGCACCTCCTCCATCATATGCAAAAGCAGTCTCAGCACCAATGTCAGAGGCCGCACCGGAGTACGCTGTAGTGACTTCTGCACCACCGACTTCCACTCCCCCTACACCGCCTCTAAGGCACTCTGCATCACGTTTTGCTACATCTTTAGGCTCAGCTTTCCACCCTGTTCTCCCCCATTATGCTACGGTTCCTCGTCCGCTGAACAAAAGTTCTCGGCCCCCTTCTCCTGTCAATGCCCCGGCGACTTTGCCTCCAAATACAAAGCCTGTTGCCTGGTCCGCGCCCAGTTTTGCCCCCCTTCCCCCATCTCCACCAGTCATGATAAGCAGTCCACCAGGCAAAGCTACTGGTCCGAGACCTGTCCTCCCAGTGTCGGCTTCTAATCCGGTGACCCAAATGTCCACGTCTCCCACGGCTCCTAACGGGCTTCCTGAAAACCTGGCTTATCCGGTTCCTTCACCTTCTACCTCAGGTCCAACTCCGCCTCCGCCACCTCCTCCCCCCCCCACTGCCTTCCTTTCCGCCTCTGTCACTCTCTGGACCTCAAGCTTCTCCTTCTCCCAACTCCCCGAATGCCTCGACTCCCTCATCCAAGCCTAGTGTTCTCCCTTCTCCCTCTGCAGCTACCCCTGCCTCTGTTGAGAACTCTCTAAACTCTGTGCTGGGAGACTCCTCTGCTTCTGAGCCAGTCTTGCAGGCAGCCTCTCAGCCGATTGAACCTACGACCCAGCAGGGTAAGGCTTTCTGTTATTGCTACTAATGCACTAATCAGGAATGCAGTCGAAACCAATTGGTATCAAAGCCCGTAACCGCCCCGAAGAATTAATACAATGCTTCCAAAGTTGCAGTGATCTTAATACCACAACGAAATACCGTTTGGAAAACTGGGGTAAGGGAAACTTTAAAGCTCCGCGGAGAAGAGCCGGTGTTCTGTTGCCTGCCATACGTAAAATTCTGGTTCTTTAGAGCTCTCACTTGTCAAATACTCGCTTGGTAAATCTTGCACTGATAGTTTATTTGGAACGTGGTGTTAATAGGCAGCGTTAGTTTCCTGATGGCAGCCAACATGGAAGAATGTATGTGTAGCTTTGGACATGTGAATGGCCTTAAGTGAGGAATAATCTGAACCACTTTGATGCTCTATGTAGTTTCAAATTTACATAGTAGTATGTAACACCTACAGCATTTCTTTCTGGACAGTGGTCGTATTTTGATATATGGCTATATGCATGCATATATATGTGTTTATATAAAGACAGGTCTTCCTGTGGTATTCTACCAGTGTAGCTAAAAAGACTTTAGAAAAAAAGTTTGGTTAAGCAGGTCACGGTCTTAATGGACACTCTACCAATGCGATAGAAATGTGTTTTACATGGATGTACGTGTCTTTGTTAACCTGAATCCTGCTTTTATATTGATTTAATAGATTTAGGTCTTTGTACGCAAGTCTGTGGTAGCTCAGCTAAAGCTGCGGGCAGAGGCGCTCCTGGGGGATGAGCAGACTGTGGCTTCATCACACGCAAGCCATGCAGAGTAGATCCTGTGTATGCCCTCTTGTCTTAAATGAAGGTGTGAGCTACTCTGGGATGGAGTGGAACTAGGGTGAATGGCCTCACTTGTAGTATGGAATAGAAGTGTGCACTTGGATGGTGACTGACGCCAAGAGAGTTTAAAAGGCTTTTAAGTTTACATGGTGGTTAGCGGAGTAGGAAACCAGGAAGAGTTGTGTGGGAAATTCTTGCCTGCAGAGGTTCCTTAAGGTGGTTGGGCAGTGTTTTTAGTAGGTTATGGCAATTTGGGCGAGGTGGGGGCAGGATGTGTGGGGCTATTTTCTTAGTCATAATTTCTTAAACTGTTCCTGTTATAATAACACAGTAATCAGAATATTCTTTCTTCAAAACACATTTTGTATTGCATATCAATGTGAATTTAAAGCATTAAAGGAGTCATAGGTAAAAAATAGAAGAGCTCGTTCCCATCATCTTAAAATATGCCAGTCTTCTAACTCACTAATTAATGTTTGTACTTAATTATTAAAGTTGATTCCTGGAATGTTTTTTAGAGGAAAGATTTTTATACAGCCTGGAAATTAGCGTTGGAAGTCAAACAGTTCAAGGGTTCAGGTGTTTGGGTGGTGTGTTAAATTCTTGTTAGTACAATGAATAGTCAGTCTGTGTTTTTCACCGTTTGGACAAACAGTATAGTTCCTACATGGTCTGGTGCTTGCGCCTTACGTGACTCTCTATAAAAGCTTTGCCTGTTTCCTGGTGTACGATTCTTGGTTGCAGCACAGAACCTGACCGGAGGGGTTTTGTATGTAAAAGTCTCTGAAACTGTCTGATCTTTTATAGCATACTATATAATATTTTTAGTGCATTTAATAAGAATGTTTCTTCCCTGCTGAACCTTGCAGTGTTTTCTTGCCTATAAAAAGGACCCATACCAGTATTAATGTCTCATATATTGAGCAAAAGAACCGGTATTTCAGTGGACATAAGATCTTTCTTTTCTAAATCCTTAACATTGTCTATTTGTTTTCTTTTTGACACTAGGTGTTGTCCAAGGACCACCTGCACCTCCTCCCCCACCCCCCTTGCCCCCTGGCCCAGCTCAGTCTTCAGTAGCAGCCCCACCTCCTCCTGGCCCACCACCACCACCTCCACTTCCACCTTCAGGGCCACCGCCGCCGCCACCACCACCTCCTCCACTTCCTAGCCAAGTTCCTCCCGTTCCCCTTCCACCTCCTGCTCCCCCCCTCCCTCCCTCTGGATTTTCAGTGGGATTTGTGTCTGAAGAAAATCGCCCTTTAACTGGACTAGCAGCTGCACTTGCTGGAGCCAAACTTAGGAAAGTCTCACGGGTAAATAAAACTCTTGTTTCTTTTTCTGATTCTTGTCTCTAAATCCTGTCTTCCTGAACCGGTTGTAATTTTTGTTCAAGACTAATAGCAGTATTAAGACTTTTGGGGTAGGCCTAATTCATTATTAAAAAAACATTATAGGATGTACTACCAGCCCATCACATTCTTTATACAGTTGTTTCTTTCTTGTCTGTGAACTTTGCTTCTTTCATTAAGTCGGCTATCATTTTATCTGCACATCTACTGCTATTTTGTGTGTTATGAAGGGTGAAGACTCCTCCAGTTCAAGTGGAGGAGGAGGAGGAGGTGGCTCTGCTTCATCTAAAACAGACAGTGGCCGTGGAAATGGACCACTTCCCTTGGGAGGCAGTGGGTTGATGGAAGAAATGAGCGCACTGCTGGCCAGGAGGTAAGGAGCTGTTCCTGTGCTCCAGTTGCTTGGTCATCATAGAGGTAGGATTTTGGGTGCCTGTTTGCAGCTGGCTAAGGATCAAATAAATGTCGGCTTGCTCATGTGGTTGCTTTGTGAAGTTGATAACATTTTGTGAATAGCCATTTTTACTTGAGTGTAATCGAGTACTTTTCTTCTGTGTAAGTCTTTGTGCAGCAGTAGAGGAGAGGATACAGACTTCAAGAGGAGAAAGAATTGCACAATTGCTTTGGCAGGAGGGCTTTGTCCTTGAAAGTATTTTGAAAGTACTTCTTTAAACGCTAATTTTCAATTGTCTAGCTATCAAGCTGTATATGTCTTTAACTATATTAAACAACATTCTTCCATCTCAAAGCCATGATGACCTTGATAACTTTTGTCTCTGCTTATAGGAGAAGAATTGCTGAAAAGGGATCAACAGAACCAGAGCAGAAAGAAGATAAAACTGTGAGTTGAGAAATGTTCTCTCCTTCATGTTACTCAATACTAGATTATGAGGAAGAGTCTAATGGTGTACATGAGAGATTGTATATATACATATATAAATATGGTAAAGAATAAGCAAAGAAAACCGCTATTTTGTGAAGTGCATAATGCTTGTCCATTTTCTACATATAATTCAGCAGAACCATTTAAATCTATATAAAAAGTGGAATAAATATTTGAACAGTTAAGATTAATCTGTTAGATTTACAAGAGTCAAAGGTGTGCTTTTTTTTCTTCTCTCCCCCCCCTTCTCCCTCTCTCCTCCCTTTTAATCAGGAAGAATCAGAGTCTTCAACTTCTAAGGTTTCTTCAACGAGCACACCTGGTAAGTAGCACAGGTTTGTGAACTCTGTGACTCTGTAATGCTAAATAAAACCTAATGATGAACCTCAGTGAGCTGTGCTGAATTTTGGAGCCTGCCTCTTCTCCCATGATTACAGCTTGGCATTTTGCTGTCAAACGGGTCCTGGTTCAGAAGTGTTTCAGAAGATGGCAGATAAAAAGAACATCCATTGGAACACTGCACTTGGTATAGGGGTCTCCCGTGGCAAACCTATGGGGCTGATGCACAGAAAGCAGTTGGTAGTGAATGGAAAAGCAATTGTCTTTGAGTCCTTGCAGGACACGAGTTTGGACAGTAGTTTGTTTCCTTCAAGGCACATGTACAAGAGTGTCAGAGTCAGACAGAAACATTTGCTGCTTCCAGGAACTTTAGTAAAGATTCCCTCACATGCAAGTATGCTTTCTAAATCATTGTAAGTGCATGGAGTAGAAACTCTTTAACGTGATTCCTCTGCTGAGGTATGCTGATGGCAGTTAGGAACTGTTTAGCCAACACTTCTGCTGCAGTCAGTAAGGAAAGCTTATGTATCACCAACTCTGTAGTTGGCCAAGATGTATTGTCAGCATGCATGTGTATTCATACTGTAAGCGCTTGTGTTACAAGGACTCAGGTGATACTCAAGACTTTCTTTTCCTGTCCTTTAGTAATACCTTCTTGTACCCTTAGCTTCCCTGTCCATCTCCCCCTACATGCAAAAGGGGGAGGATGTGTCGTATAACCTGCAGTTTGTCATCCCAAAAGATACTGGAAGCAGAAGGCAAATGAATGCGTAATGAATATACCAGTCTTCAGCATGTTCTAGCTTTCTCTGTTGGTTGTTTGCCTATGTGTATACTTCTTCACTAGGTGACTCAGCTGCTTGATGGTGTGCAGGCCTTAATATTGAAAATGGTTGCTGTAGGGTGAACAAAACCCAGGCAGCCGCTGCCTGTGGGATAAAAAGGAGAGCGAGGAGCTAGGTGTGTCCTGATGGAAATAAATGGAAAACTGTTAGTACTGGGATACAGCCTGTAGTCTAAATAAATTAAACTGCACGGCAATAAATGACTTAATACAAATCAAGTTTTTCATATTCCGTGTCTCACCCCCCCCCTGCTTAGGAGTTTGCATTCATTCCTTTAAACACAGAGACAATATTAGCCTTGAGGAAATGATGGCTTTTGGAACACTTCTTCCAATAGTATAGGCCCAAAAGAGGGAAATCACAAACAGTGGAAGTGAAGTGGTTCCTGTAATTGATTATCATGGTAAGCCTCATCAAACTTCTTTAAAATGTCAAATGCTTCCAGAGGTTTGACTGTTTCCTTCCATTGGAGAGATTTCACTTCATTTCTTGATGATATAAAATGTTCTGGTGATGCTGTGCCTCATCTTTGGAATGTGTCTTATATTTGAGGAATGCTTGGCATACTGAGCAAAGGCCAGGTCAGAAGTTTATGTAATTATGTCTAATTACCACTAGTAATATAACTGAAATTGTTATACGTAGACTTGCTAGCATTTACCTCTTTCTTGGGTGTTGCCCTTCCCCTTCCTATGAGCTGTTACGGTGAACTAGCAGAGTTCCACATTCTTTGTCAGGAGGAGTATAATGTTGAAAGGGGAGACATTTCTTCTGCCCTGAGCTTGGATATCCTTGCATTTATTTTGAAACATTTCAACTCTGCTAAGGGGCTGTGCTCTCTCCCTCTCTCTCCTGTTACTTACAGGGAGAGTTATGCCGTGATTACTTAGACGTATTAGTCCTTCTCTGTATATGGTGTATTCCTTTTAGGAGAACACACAATCACAAAAAGCTAAGTAAAACCTAAGTCAAAACATGTTAGGTAATACTGTAATCAAAACAAGCTCAAAACCATGGGGTAGACAACAGATATATGACTCTTGGATAATGTTTGCTATTTCAGCTAGGTAAGGATAATCACGTGGTCCTTGAGCAAGCTGCAGCTGTAACAAAAAGTTTCTCAAATAATTTTGCAGATACAGCTAAAATCCTGCTAAAATAACTCCTATGGCAGGACAAGTCCTGAGGCCTGGTATATCAAATTAAGCTTAAGACTCATTACTGGCACTGGGAACCTGTAGCTGGCTGGATCACAGGCTATGCTAGCACACTTCTGCAATTCCGATATTCTTCTCAGTATCTAGCTGCATTCCAGAGAACATCCTGGTCAGTATGAGACTCTGAAAGAGTGTTTCTGCCTCTCAGCTTGCACAGCTTAGCAGAGCTGAGCAACACAAAAGAACAAATAAACAAACCCAAAATTTGAAATAAAGGCTGATAAGATCAGTGGTACATTAAAGTCCTGAGTAAGTAACAATAGCCAATAGCGAGTAAGAAAAACAATTTGCACTACAGAAAGACTGTTCTAACTTGTGCAGATTGTAAGGAATGAAAATCTGATCTGTAAGGAATGAAGAAGCATTGTGGTGATAGGTATGTCCCGAGGAAGGGCTTAGGTGAGACCACTAAAGGGGGAAAAAAAATAAATCTCATTCACCATACAAGAACACAAAGTAAACAGACCTTAACTGAACTGTTTGTCCTGTTTCAGCTGTGATTTCTATCTGTCTGGTGTTGACAAACAAACCTGCACAATAAAGCTAGTTTTCACATGTGACTTTAGATCACTGTAATTAACTCAGGGTGGCAAGTTAAAGTTTACTGGAGAGGATTCTAAGCAGAACTGAAAGTATGCTCCAGAATGGAAAGTGAAGCATGAGCATGTATAAAGTAGGTTGGGCTTTTAAAACTTGACTACAAATTAGACTCGTGTCTCCAGATGAGGCCCAAAAGTCCTCTTCTGCAGTGTGTAATAGAGCACTTGCCCATAGAGTGTAAGCTGCCCAGGCAGAAGAAATGCACAGTAAAACTTTGTTAGTATCACGGGTGATAAGTAAACTACAATTTCTTCTGGATCTAAAGGCAACATACCTTTAGTTTTGAGTCTGTTTTATTTTGAAAGGGGGAAATGGTATATTGCAACTTTAGAAGTATCTTTTTGGGGAGAAGACTTTAGTGGAAAATGAATACCTTGTTGCTGAAAGGTATTCTAGTTGTGTGAAGTTTTATTATCCCTACTATCGCTTCACTGAAATTGACACTGAATTAATTTTATGTAATTCATTAACAGCTCAGGAAAACTCCTTTAGCTTAAAAACATCTTCCCCCAGTATTTGAAGTTGACTATTTCGTTACAGTCCAGAAATTCATGCGTCACAACTGAAGCAATAAAATCGTAAAGTATAGGCAGATCTTCTCCCAGTTGGATTAAGAATCAAATGGCATTTACGATGTCTAGCACAAAAGTGAGACTTTAAGGTGCTATCACAACATAAATGGTAGTATGGCTGAAAATAAGATGAATGCAACAGGAGGTAGCTTAATATGAAAGAACTAATGCAATGTGGTAGTAAAAAATAAAAAAAACCCACAACAAAAAAAAACAAACCCAAACCAAAAAAGGCTGACTTAAGTTGCCAGGTAGTTGAAGTTTTCTCACATAGATTACACAACAAGTAGAAAAAGACAATTTTTAATCTTTTCATTGTGTTTTCCAGAACTAACAAGAAAGCCTTGGGAAAGAACAAATACAGTGAATGGAAGCAAGTCACCTGTTATCTCCAGGTACTCCCTTTTGTACCAGTTACCTTTTCCTTATGTTTGCTGTTGTTGCTCATGCTGCTAAAGATACTGGACTAGAATAGCAAAAATCACCTTCATATTGAAAGCAAAATGTATGGGTTTAAAATTACTGCTGTGAAACTGCTTTTGGCAGTTTTAATTAAGAAAGAAGACTTGCTTTTGGAGGATATTAGCAAGTGAAATTTTTGACAGTAAAGTCAAAAGTAAAACCCCAAAACATTCCTTAATAATTGCTGGTGTATAGCTTGAATTATTAAGGTATATGTTTGCCTACAGCAATGTTTAATTCTTTCTATTTCTTTAAATTTTGAAGTCTGACAATTCCTGCAAGGGAAAACCAAATTCGGTGCTGTGATTCATATATTCAGTAGTAAATCTAGCGAATAGGTTTTCTCCCTTCTATTTCTGTTCTAGTCATAGAGTGGTTATCTCGATATTTAAGCCATCTTGGTAAGATTTGATTCTGTGACAATTTTCAGTAGCTGTGTCATACCATCCAAAAGAAGTGTAGAAATATTACACATCCTTCAGTGCATTAACCAATCTTTGGTAACTTGTCAGCTGGAACTTTGGTAGGCAGTGGACGTTTTGGTAGGCATTTCAGTAATACAAGAGAGTGAAATGGCTGCTTTAGCAATTTGGTTTTTTTTGAGGTATATTTAGTTGCCATTTACATTAAGCAGATGGCTTGTGGTTCATTTTAGAATTCCTGTATATTCTGTGTACAGAGGTTAAATGATTCTGACCTGTGATAATCTGACAAAGTTACCTGAATTTATTGAGAGAAAACAAAAGAACATGTTAAACTTAAGAATGCTGTGTTTGAAATGACTTGAATTCTCCTTAAAATTCTGGCCTGTTGGAGACAGCTATGCAAGATTTGGTGATCAGAGAAGAAAAATCAGTTATTCTCTAAGTGGCATTACTTATGGTCAAAGTTGCCATCCAGGTCTTCAGTTCTAAAACGCAGCACTAAACACTGTCAGCCTATATCAGTATCCGTGTCTGTCTTTCAGAAATAACCAAGTCCAGGAGCTTAAAATGTCTGCAGCCATGATTCTGTCTGCTTGCTTTGTTTTTTGTCAAAAAGCAGTTGACATTGGTGGTGATGTCCTCTCTGTTGTACTGTCAGTGTAACAAAATACTGCTTCACCTTTAGCTTTGATTTCCCCCTACCACCTTCTCCCTCATCCCCTGGTAGGTCTTACGTGCTTTAACTGAGGTCTCTTTGTTTTCAGGCAGATTGAGGTATCGATACATGTCACAGAACTTGTCACAGAATTAGCTTGTGTAAAGAAATCCTAAAGAGCATTTTCATATGAAGACTGTTGCTGACCCGTCCCTTTGGATATAAATACTTTATGTATAAGCAATTGGAGAAAGGAAAGTCGAGGGATTAATAAATAGGGCATCTTTCTATATCAGACCCCTTTGGAGAGTCTGGGATGTCTTTAAGTCTTCATTCTGCCTCTCCCTACAGCCATAGTTTCTTGTAAACTGTTTTATGCAGCCTATCTCATTGATCTTGTTCCAACCAGTGAAATTCAGATGTTACTGAGGGTTGTTCTAAAAGGTTTTCTGACCTAGAGGAGTACAGACATTTTGAGACTTCTCTTGAGATGTGTTAAGAAAATCTCTCCATCATGCTTTTGCCTCACTCATTCAATGGAAAATGTTGATAGAATTCAGCTTGATGAGCATCTTACTCAGTGTATACTCTAAAAGTATTCCCAAAATAAGAATTCCATGTTTACTGGACAACAGTGTTACTTTCCAGTGCTGTCATAACCTGCTGGAATGTGCCATTGCGTATATTCTAAGACTGCTAGGACAGTTTTCTAGACAGTGTTAACAGTTTGCCTTGCCATGATGAGGAGTATTTCATGGACTGAGAAAGAAAAGGTATTAGTAGAAGTCTGTCTTGAATATCCTTGCATTTTCCTTATTTCTCTACAGTTGCCAAGCCTGTCTCAGCAAACAGCTTGTTAAAGTAACTTTCTTTGAGTGAGTTAGTCAAAGGGGGATGCTATTTGAAACACTAATAGTGTGTTTGCCAAAAGGGGATATCTTTCACCTGGTAAGCCTCGAGAACCTACTTCTGACCTCTGCAGAGAGGATATGAGTCATTTATGGGGATTAAACAAAGCATGCCTAAGAAACTGGCAAGTAAGCAAAATTCTCTTCAGAGCTTCCAAACAGGTAGACAATGAAGGAGTTGTTATTCAGAATGAATGTTCTAAGTATTGTAAAATAACTGGCGTCCTGTTTAAAATCAGACCTTTTTTTGTAGCAGACTTGGAAAAGATTTAAGCTGCGTGCTTTTAGTATTTCATGAAACATTCAAATAGAACTTGTGGAACATAACTAGTTAAACACCATGGTTTTTAAGGTGCTAAAGCTGAACATAATTGAGACCTATTATAGCTTGTTAAGGTAGTGTTTCTCCCCTTCGTAGACGGGAATCTCCGTGGAAAAACCTGCTTGCTTATGAAAACAGGTTCTATGATTCATTAAACAGGTATCATCCTGTTGGGATTTGAGACTTCGTAATAACCATTTTGATCAGTTCAGGGTTGGACTTTTTCTACATGGATTGGTAATCACCACAGGCATGACCAGGTTCCTCTTCACGTTTTGTTTGTCCAGTTGAGCCTATTTTTGGACTGGTTAAAAGCAGGTGGTGCCAAAGGCAAACAGAGGTGGCTTAAGAACCAGCTATGAATTCATATTAAATACTGGTTTTCTGGCAGACACGGCCTGCCAAGGTAGAGATTTCTGTTGGATATGCCAAGATTTAGTGAACCATTTGGAGTGTTTTGAGAAGCAGGTTTTCAAAATGTAAGTTTAAGTGTACAGGAATAGCAATTAATTTGCTGGGTGAGTTTTCACATCTGCTTTTCACAAATTAAGATAACAGATAGATTTTGCCAGACTTAAACATCGGAAAGGAAGAAAAAAAAAAACCAACTCATTAACCATAAATTAGTGTTTCTGTTGGGAACATATTCACAAATTAGTATCAACATCATGCGTATTTTAAGCTGTAGATCTCAGTTTCACTCTCTGTAGAATAAAACACTGACATTGAAAGCCTTCCAGTTTTAAGAGCTTTCCACAGGTAAAAGTGTTACAGAGCCCCTCGGCATTACTGAGTCAAATTCCAGCTTTGTTTGTCATGAAGATACTCATTGTGGTGACTACTTAATCTTTTGTATGAAAAGTTCCCCTTTTAGCTACTTATCTTGGGTGGTGTATTCTGCATGTTGGCATGAATAAAATCTTTATCTTGCATGCTTGATTTAAGGTGTTTTAGGGCCTATTGAGGTTGCCTCACTGTCCTCTTAGGCAATGCTATGAAAAACCACACGGGAGAGCTCTTTAGCCATCTTAGGTTCAAATGGTTGGGATCTTTCATTCACAAAATTTCAATAGTTAATGTATTTCTTAATGGCAACTGCATTCACTACTAACCTTTCTTCTGAGCAAGTTGAAGAAGGAAAAAGAGGATAATTTGGAGGGGGGAGAAAGCTAGATTTGCCCAGGGTTGAAAAATGATCTAGTTTACAAATTATGGTCTTTCATATTTGACTGAATGAAGAATGTCTTGCATTTTGGAAAGCAAAAATGGAACACATTCTTAAGACTGAGTGGTAGAGTTTGTAAAGAGGCTTCCCTGTTGAGCTCTTCGCAGGTAGCAGTAGTACATGGCGTATGATTGGTAAAGCTGTCTTTATTCTAAAGATCTGAAGCAAAAGAAACAAGAAGCAGAGAGAGCTCTTCTTTGAAGTAATTTCATTAAAATATTAGTCATAAGTCATTTTATTAAAATATTAAAGTGTATTCTTGTTTGGGTTCTTCCATTAAGGCATGTAGTAGGTCTCTGTTATCACTTGTCAGGAATTGCATTTGGGAGGACACCAATTCTTTTTTCAGTCAGGTTGGGTATATGCTGTAATGCCATAGTGTATGGGAACAAAGTGACAGTGAATGGAAATTATCAGAAACTATATACAGAGAAACTGAAAAACTCATGCTATCCTGCTTGGACTAAGTCAGTGTTCACAGTTGCAGGTGTAAACTGCAAGTAATGCTTTAAATATCAGGTATGTGATGACATGGCAATTGCCAAAGATCTCATCTTGAATGTTTTTGAGCAAGGAATTCTTTCATAAGGAACTAAGCATTATCGGTATCTAAAGAGTTCTGTAAAAGATCCCAAACTGTGGTTTGTCTTCATAGCATTAGCGCATACTGTAGACCTTCTGGTGGTTACAAGGTGAATTCTATTTTCCAGCTTCTTCCACTATCAAGTTACTGAATATTTTATCTTCTGTCTTACTCTGTGGATCACGTATTTCATTTCCGTGTGTTTCAAGCAATAATAATGTTAGAAATTTCTCTCTTGGAACTTACATTTAGATTCTCTAAACAGCTGTAGCAATTGACTATTGTGATCCCAAGTGAAAAACTGAGCTGGTATAACAACACAGGATGTTCCTGCACCTCTGCCTGGATGCAAAGTCCAGCAGCAAAGGGACAGATACAGATTCCCTTCTGCTGACTCTGTTTTGCATGGTTAATTGCTGGCAGTTTTTTCCTAAATGGGTGCCACTGGGCTTGACATAACTAACATATCAGTGCACAGAAATGATCGTGAAGCATTAAAAAAAATATCAAGAGGTTTCTAACACCTACACAGGAGCTACTGCCTTTTGAAAAGATGAATCGGCTCAGGTGTACCAATTTTAAATGTCCTATCACCAGAATTACTCGGTAGCTATGAACATGTATGAAGGTTTTCATGAAGTTTTTTGAATGTTCCAGGCTCTCCAATGACACAGGCATGCCCTGTTGCAGGTTAGGGTGAAGGAAAAATAGGCAACTCTTGTTTCCCATATTGTGTCTTAATATTTTTCACACTGGGAACCTATAAGAGGTAAAAGTATCTGCTGGAGAGCACAAACCTGAGAAAGTTTCTGTAGTATCAAAATGACGTTTTAGTGTGCCTGCCCTTTTCTGCTGGGAGTTGCATTTTGGGTATTTTTGTCCCATTAGCAAATAAGAAAATAGTCCTGTCAGGTTATAAGAGTTATCAAGACACTCCAGTATGAGGCTCGTTCTACTCATACTAAACAAAGAGTGTAATCAGAGTTTCTTCATGGATGAACTGCTGCCTTGTAAGGGAAGATGTATGAAAGATGAAGGTAGTGATTTTGTAAAAACAAACAACATGTATATATACAGGTTCACTATTCTTTTTCTTCTGATTAAGAACACAGCTTTTTTGTGTTAGTTAAGTTAAAAATACATAAATACATGGAAAAAATAAAGCAATGGATGTACTGCTTGTGTACTTCACACATTTGGCTTTATTCTGAAAAAAAGATAATTTTATATTGTGGATTTGAGGGAAGGTAAAGCGCAGAACTGTGCCTTTCTTGCTGGTTTGCCTTTTGTTGTTCCTGGCCACCTTCCATCGTAATAAATAAGGCTGCACCTTCAGGTAAAACGAATCCAAAGAAATGCAGTGTTTAATGAATTCCTCCTACGTAAGAATTTTGAAGTGAGGTGCTGAGTTTAGGCCAGGCTTTTTTGTTCAGTGATGCCACGTACAAGGACAATGAAATAGGAGCCAGTTTAGTCTACTAATACCCTGCCCGTCCTTAACGTTAGCATACTGTGATAATTCTAAGCATCAGGGAAACCTCTTGACGTGATAAAATTGCTGATAGTTCAACAGCGTCTTTTTGCCGTAACATTTTATAGAGTAATGGAGAGAGAATGTTAGCCAAGATGTAAATAGTAATTAAGAACAGCAGAACATTCCTCCCTCTTTCTCCCACACCACTCATCCGTCCATCCCTGCTTTGGGGAACCGTTTCTTGCATTCCTGCTGTTAGCATCTAGGTTCTGTCTCTGCTCATAGCTGTAGGTATGCAAGGCCCTGTGGAAGCATAGTAAGTACATGAGTCTGAGTTATACCTTGTATAAACAGAGGGGATCAGAAAAGAGAGAAGGTAGAAAACCCGCTTCTTCTGGAATGTGTGTTTAAAAAATGCAAGGTGATCTTGGTAAGGAAGTTTTTGATGTTTGGGAGAGTATTACGTAAGCATACATTTAATATGACATAGTCCAAAACACTAGAACTTCCTCTCAAGTATTGTCTTATAAATCTTGCTGCTCTTACAGTAATTGTGTTCAGTAGCTTTAGAAAGCAATAGATGGAATAATTTAGGCTGGAAGGGAGTTAGATAAGGTTGCTCAGCCATGTCCTGTCAAACGTTGAATATCTGTTAGGGTGATTCCACAGCATTCATACAGTTACGGCATCAACATGTAGTTATTAGTGGGAGTGTTTCTTTGAGAGGGCCTCTTTTGAAATTAGTAAGCAGCTGAAAAGGGAGAAGGAAAAGTATTTGACATTTGAAGGCATTCAGCTTTTTGTGCCCCTTATGGAAAAAAAATCAGAAACCACTGACAGTGAAATCTGTCTGTTACTTGAAAAGTTCTTGTTTTGAGCTAATAACTCTTATTCTTATGGTAATTTATATTTCCAGCGTGTGGAAAATGTTCTTGGTTGTTGCTTTCTATTCTGTGTGGTATTTTGGGTCTGCTTGATTTTCCCACCCTCCCACTCACAACATTATTTTTTTTTTTTTTTCATTCTGAGTCTTTACTATGTTTTTGATAGACAAATGTTAGCAAGTTTGATGGGGAAGTCCTGTGTATCCTGTAATAATGAGTGACAAGTAATTCATGGGTGTATTTTTGTACTGCAGACCAAAATCTACACCAACGGGGCAACCCAGTGCCAATGGAGTACAGTCAGAAGGTCTAGATTATGACAGATTGAAGCAGGTACGTATATAATGCTTTGAATAGAAAACTTGGGCATAAGAACTTGTAGCTGTCTGCTACCAGTTTATAACTGTTTTGTTAACTAGTTCCAAACTTAAATAATGATTTAGTAATTATTTTTCACCAGACGCGCTTCAGTATTCTCAGGAGCTGTAACTGTAGGATGCTTTTGCATTAGGCAGCACAAACAAGATGGTGTTGATACTATGGGTGGAACTGGGAAACTGGTTTGCCTGGAAAATCTTTCCTTCTCTCTACTGAAACACGCAAGCAAGCAAACAACAAGACCTCAGAGCAGTTCTAGTGGAACAAGTATCAACATGTTTTATGTTGGATGTGAGCACCCATGGTCATGAGTTTGGTGGCAAAAGAACACCCAGTGATACCACCTTTTGTGTAGCTGTCCTGGCTAAGAGCAGAGCGGAGTATGGTGGCAAGAAGGCAGCAGCCGCCTGCTGTTAAATGAGGAAAAGGCATTATGCGATGCTTGGTTGGTAACTTTCCTGTAGGTGACAGGCCTTTGTCAAGTACACTTCCAAACAGACAAACCTGTGCAACCAGAGACTCGGCAAGGGATCTCTTGTGACTTGTGCGAAGGCGGGAGCTATCAGTTAAGAGCGTTAGTGATCTGCAGACTGAACAGATGTTCCATGCTCCTAAAAACAGGAGCCCTCAGAGGAGCAAGTGGGTGTAAGGTATTTGTATTCCTCTGACTACTGAGAAGTCCCTTGTTGCTGAGGAGGCCCTAAGGTGATCGTCTGTGCTGCCGCTGGTAGGTGCTTTCAGTGCAGATGTCCTTTTGAGAGCAGTAGTTGCCTTGGGCATTGGGCTGATGCTGACCCGGGCAGACTTGTATAAGGTGTTTGGAGTTGTCTTTGTGCAAGAATGCTGCTGTGTATTTTTGCCCTGTTGTGCTTTGTGGTGCACCTAGAAATCTGTAGGGTCTTTGGGAACTGCAAGGCCAACATGCTGCAGGGAAGCCTGATTCCTGTGGGTGAGCAGCATTTCAGCATGTTGTCCCTGGGGTAGGTAGCAGTCTTGAGGAGGCATGGTATGATGGGGGGGTAGCTGGCCCGCTGGTGGCTTGCTGAGTGAGGCTTGGGCAAAAGCAGTCGTGCACTTTCTCAGTGCCAGTCTGAGTTGTGCGGTATGGGAAGTCACGTCTGAGGTCCTGGCACTGTTTTTTGGCCACACTTGTCCAAGCTGAGCTGGTGGAAGCTCCTTGGGGACCACGTTGAGATGGTGCTAGTTACTTTTCTGGCAGAGACTATGAGTACGCAGTGTTTTGTGGGTGGGATCTGCCTCTCTTCCAGGCAAGACTTTGCTGAAGTCAGATCCCTGTCCTTGAAAACGGGAGCGATATGCTTGCTGTTGCTGGGGGGGACTCTACCTTCAGGGTTCTATAGAGCGGTGGTTGGTTGTACAGCAGGTAGGTTCCAGACTTGATGAATTTGTGGGGGGTGGTTGTTTGTAGGCCCATGATGGTGGTGTTGGTAGCAGCCATTTTTAGAGGGGGTGAGAATTGTGGAGTTGCAGGTGAGGTTGTGAGGGATCTTCCTCAAGTAGCTTTTGGATCAATGGGCTGGTCCCTGAGTGGGGACAGAGGTTCTAGAGCGGAGGGGTCCACCTTGGTGTTGTTTTTAGAGCAATGGTTGGTTCTAGAGCAGGTTCTGGCCTGTGGGTTGTTCTGGAGCATGTGTGGGATTGTTCTAGAATCTAGTTTAAGGGGTGCTCCTGTTTCGAGGTACTCTTGCTAGAGCTTCTATGAAATGATGATGATGACGGCAGTCTGGCTGCTTGCTTCTTTTTTTTTTTCTGTTTGTGTTTTTTTTTTTCCTGAGGTGTTTTTTCCTTCTCTGTGGTTATTTTGAATGGAAGGCACAGAGAATGGAGATCCTATCATCCCATAAAGCACAGCTCTCCCAAGTTTCCAGCACACTGCCTCTGTTAAGATTCTTTTCTCTGGAGGCAAAATTGTCTCACACTTTATTTCCACTGGACATGTGGCAGGCTTTTAGTAGCCGCTGCCCTTCCCGGCAACTGGTGGCCACACTCCTGCTCCAAGGCTTCTTGCCACTTGTCCAAGAGTCTTGTCTAAGACTTGGCGAATTGGGAGACCTACCTTGGCAGCTTTGGTACGCCCTCTTACACCAGGAATGACTCCAGGCAGAGAAGGTGTGTCTATGTGTGTCTTCCACCAACAGCTCATAAAGGACTCAAGTCTAGAGCGCACTAGAGTAATTGTGCACTCAGTTGCGAACAGCATGCTAACCGCAAAGCGGAAAAAGAAACACCTGAAATCTTCTGGATGAGTTTCCTGCTGACTACAGATTTGGCCAGGAGGTGACAGTCTCCTCTGCAGAAACAGACACTATCTCCCACTCTGCTTGTGAAAACATTGTCACCAAATCACCAGTTAACATCACTTAGATGAAAGGATGGAGAAAACAGCAGGCGGGGGACAGCACTTCACTCCGTCACCTTCATTCCTTCACATTCCACTTGGCGACCGGGAATACCTTGATAACTTGACACCCCACCCCCCCACACACACCCCTTTTGGTTTTTTTTTTCTTTGAGTATTTCCTTGACTTGTAGTTTTTAGTTAGGTATTTTTTTTGCATTCCTAACTTCATTGTGTCCCTTCTCCTCTTGTGAGTTCTACAGGAATCAATTTGTAGGACTTCTGCAGAAGGCTTTTTCTTCATTGTACCTGCAGTAAGAATGTTTTAGGGATGCTTTAGGTTTGGAGGGATTGACTTGGAAGATAAAGGCTGAGTTATGCATTTCAGAAGGGTTAAAGTTTGGAAGAATTTTGGGTTTCGCTCTGCAGAAAATTACAGGTGCAAAACTAATCTGTTCATGTTGCAAAACTAATCTGTTATTTATGCTCTGACACCATAGGACATTTTAGATGAAATGAGGAAGGAGTTAACGAAATTAAAGGAAGAACTCATTGATGGTAGGTATCAATCTGCTGCTGTTCAGTTTTAGAGTAAGTAGCTGCAAGTGCACAGCAATGTATTCTAGCCTCAGAACAATATATTGGTAAAAGTAGCTTCGTTAGTCTGGTGGCATGGTGTCATTTGTGCCAGACCTGTTCTGATTGATTTCCTTGTTATGTTTTATCTCCTGTGCTTTTTTGTTTTAATAGCACATTGACACCAAATAGTGTCTTTTAAAAGTGGTTGGAGGGATGCTGTATTTGAATGATTGCAGTTATCCTTGTATCATGTGGTGGTAGGTAGGTTATTTTTAAATCATGCTTCTGAGGTGCATAGTTCAAAACTGGTAACATTCAGACCAGGCTCGTGCTTTGAGTCTTTTCCTCTTTGGTCTGTAACAGAAGAATGAAAGAAAAGAATTCTTACAATTTTCATTTTTATTTTAACAGAAGATATTTTCCTATGTAGCCTTCTGTAATTAAGGGAAATTATTGAGAGAGAATAATCTTAAAGGTCCACCAGTCAAGAAGAAAATAAAACTGTTTATTTTACTGCCTCGGTGTGCATTTTTTTGCTTTGTGGGAAGTACTAGCATAAAGTATGGAACAAAAAAAGCCAGCCAAACAAAAAGTCATATTAAACTGATACCACTGCTGGTAAAATATCATGTCGTCTACTGATGTCGTAGAAAGAGCTGGCTGGTTTTGGGCTATACAGAATGCAGTGCTTCTCCCTGTATTTTGACTGTGTTGTGTACTGCAGCCTTTTAGAACTGTATGATGCAAACAAGGGAGAGGCTGAGGCTGCTCTTAAAATAAACAAAAAAGTTAAAATAAATGAGCCCACACATATGTGTCTTGATAATCCCAGTGGTAGTGATTGTCATCAGGTAAGGTCATAGACTTGCCGGAGATGCAGAATGTAAAAATAAGACGTTAACAAAAATTTTACAGTAGGAAAAAAAGGGTCCTATCCGGCTGAGAATGACACTTGTCTGAAGCCACATGAAGCTATCTTACGTATAGGTTATTCATGTTCTAAAGATGGTTGGAGCAGGATGAGCCTTCTTTAAGGTGTCAGTTGTGTATTCTGGCTTTCTGCCTTGACTTTGACTATTTGATTTGTTAATTTTTCTCTCTCTCTCTTTCTCTCTAGCTATCAGGCAGGAACTCAGCAAGTCGAATACTGCATAGAAAGACTAGTACTAAGCCGATGTGACTCTTTAACTTGGGATAAAACTGACTACGTTTTGTGAGCTGTTAGAAGAAAACGGAGACAGACACTTGGAAGGAGGGAGAAACAACCTATTCTGAAAAGCTTCAGACACATGACTGGTGATATGCTATTCCCCTCCTAGTTTGCAGCTTTTTTCTGACCTTTACAGCAGGGTGGAAAAGACTCTTAAAGTTACTGTAATGATTATGCAGAAATTACTACACCTATCAGACAAGATCACAGTGCTTTGAAGTCTACTCATGTCAAGATAAAATTGCACATGTTTCAGAATTTGTTGTTAAGACAAAAAACAGGGAAAAGGTTGGGAAGGCTTTTCAGAGAGGTTTTCTTTATTAATGAAGGAGTTAGCAAGTTATACTGTTGTACTTCAAATGTATCTCAGGTTTGTCTTCCTATCATATCTGATGTTTCCATGAATAATTTAAAAGATCAGATGTGTAGAAGTTCAGTTCACAAAACATGGAACAATTAGAAACGCGTGCTTTTAACGGGCAGTATTTGTAAGTGAATGACCTAGACAGTGATGACATATCAAGATTTTGGAATTTTATGATAGGAAGCCTCTCTAGTTAGCCTTCATGCAATTTTATAGGAAAATTAAAAAAAGCAAATGCAGTCCAGAGTTTAAAGATGTAGATGCCTTCCTACATTGTTACGATGCTTTACCAAATCTAAGACTTCTACATAATGCGAATCAGCAGTCAAATGTAAATCATTAGTATGTTGTAGATTTACAGTAGATTTTGGGGCTTTTTTTAGATTTATGCATGTGGACATTTTTGTAATGTAACACAACACAGCCAGCTTTTTAATTAAAAGAAAAATTGCATGTCACAGAGTAGCCTTTTCATTTGTAAGGCTTAATTTATGCCCAGAAAGATGCGGGATGAGGGAGGGGGAAGGTGACACATTTTTATTACTTTCTGCACTTTTTCTTCATCTTACATGCATGTGTAATAATGAGGAAAACGTGACTTTTATCAGTAACCATGTTAATGGAACCAGGTACTTAATGCTTTTGTATCTTTTTTTCAGTTTTCTATTTGAAATTCAGTAATACTTCCATAATGGTTCTGAAACTCCCATGTGAACCTAACTCATTTCTCGTTGAGAGAACAAACATGTAGGCATCTGAATTACTGAGGATGCACCTGTGTAAGTGCGTTGTCCTTTACCTTTTTACCATGACCCTCTGCTTCACTCTTTTCTGAGATTCCTTTTTTTATTGTTTAATGAAACAGAACAGCATTTAGTTACCTTAGAGTGACGGAGCATCAGGTCACAGTAAACGTCCCCTTCTCCTCCTAATTTATCTGCCACCCTCCTTCCACAAAACTCCAAACCAACGAAAAACCCCACAGCTCCACGCAGCCCAAACCCAGACAAACAGCAATGGTATGCCATTGGTTTTGGTCAACAATTTGAGAACCGTTTTTAGGGGAAATGTTACCTTTCTGTTTCCCAGCGTTTTCAGATTTTATGCTTGTAAATTTTTATTTTTTTAATTTTTTTAATGTGGTAAAGTTCAGTGGAATAGAAATTCTGTGAATTGGATCTGTAGTGCTTTGGACAAAGAACATGGATTAAAATCTTCCCTTTTCCTTTGCACTGTCAATTTTCCTGAGCCATCACAGTGCCATGTTTGCTTTGGGATCTGTGCTGATCCAAAAGAAAAGTTTACTTACAACTTTTGGAGAGATTAATGTTTCAGTTTAAAAGTATATGCAGCTCCATTCGTAGGACAAATGCTTTCAATAACATACTGTCTGAAGTGCTGAACACCAAAGCAAAACAGCACTTACAGCTTTCGAAAGGCTTCAATGGGAAATTTTTGTCCAATTCCAACATTTCCTGTTTTTATTGGTTCAAATTCTAAGGGAAGACTACAGTGGAAATATTGCCCAACTCTATTTATTAATCATTTTTTAAAGAAGAAAAACAAACATTTTTCTGCATGCATTTATTGAAGGCATTAAAAAAAATCCATAGTAAGCTTGTCAAGTACTGTTTTTCTCAAAACAAGAGGAGGCATTTTCATCTTTGTTGATGTAACTTTTTGTTTTACATGGACTTTTTGAGCATTAAGGAAGTTTACCCTTGTCAGAAATCATACTTGATTTGTTTCTAGGAGAGTTCAGGAGTAGCATAGTGGAATAGTGTGAATGCGTATAAGTGGTCCAAAATTAAAGGCTGAACTACTAGATTGTACAAGGAACTGGCTTATGCACTAAACGTTTTGTGCCTTGGTCTACAATTAACATGATTTCTGTTTAAAAGAAAAAGGAACAGATGTCGTCTTTTGTGCTGCTTCTACATACATACTTTCTGTAATCCCAAACTGCCGAATTGGTTCTTTCCAGAAAATCGGATTGAATTAAAGATTACTGTAGACATTTCCTGTCCTACTGACAGTTACACCGTTTCCAGAGATTTCAGTATTGAAAATGAACTGCAGAAGCTAAGATTATTTTGCTTACTGGTAACGAAGTTCTTTAAAAACCATATTGTGGTGGTTCTGTGCTTTTGTACAATGGATGTCTTAAGCTGAGGGCAGTTTAAGGGATCCTTTCTAATGCCAGGGAGGCGTTGCTTTCCTCAACACTGTGATCTGACCTGTGATAAACCTGTACTATAGACAAGTGGCTACCAAGTCAACTGCAAACCAACTGAATGTAAAAATCTTAGTGCTGGTGCTGAAATCTCTTCAGATAGTCACAATGATTTCCAGTTCATTGTTTCGAAAAAGTTATCGACCATCAAGTGTCAATCAGAGACTGAAGATGATCACTAATGAATGTTGACTTTTCATGCATTTAGGTTTACCTTCTTTTTAGTTTCTCAGTTCATTCTCTGCTATTTTTATCATATTGTGTCATTTAAAATTTCTTACATGCTAACGTTTTGTTTGAGCGAATGAAATAAAATTGCAATATATACACGTTGCCACCAATTATTTCTGGAACTCCATAGAAGACTCTCCAAGGTTTGCTACTCAAATTCCCCAAATTTGTAATGACTGTGATCGTTCTTTACTCCTTGGTTCCACCCTTCCTTTTTGTTTCTCCGTCAGAAGTAGAAGAAAGTGAAGACTTCCCTTACAAAGAATGTAGTTGCAGGGACTGTGTAACATTCATGAACGGTAACTGCTGTACATAAATTCAAATCCATTTTAAACGTATTATTTGATTTACATTCTCACACAGCATATGCTTTGGTCTCTATATCCATGGAGAACTTGGAAGGAAGAGAGATGGAAAGACTGGGGGAAAAATAATGGCAGTTAGTCCAATTTTTTGTCTTGTTGCTTTTGTGTTCATGACTTATTTTCAATACTGGTAATAAAGAAAACCTACCATGAAAGATTAACATAACTTTCTGTACACTAAGGACAGTTTTGCTCAATTTGTCTTACAGCTGAATATTGAGTGTAGCTGTTTAAATGTCCTTGACTCAGCATCCTGAAAGGTGTACTTATCTGCTGTTGCTTTTTCTTCAGAGAGAGAATGGGATAACCCAGCTTTGGCAAACCGTTAGTACCAGTGCCAAGTTTGATACCAACCTTAATGAGTTATAAAGGCCTTTTAAAATAAAATTATCACTAGATTCTAAAATGGTCTGCTATTATTGGGGTAATGTTTAGACAACAATTCCGATTTAAATTTCTGAACAGTGTTACAAAATCTGTCTGTTAGTGTCAAGAGATGTGCGGTATCTACTTTTTAAAGTTGTGTATTACCGAAGTAGTAATGTGGTCTGAGGTTAATCAAACTGGTGATTATCAACACTTTACATAGGCTCTTCTGAACATGTTTTTAAGTAGGCACAGTTCCAGTTCTAAATGTTACATGCCAGCATGTCTCTTGCAACTAATCATACAAAGCTTGCAAAATCAAGAGAAGATTCCCTCTGCTTTTGGTAGGTGAGCAAAACTGGGCTGATGAGGAACAACAAAAAAGTTTCCCAAACTGCCTTTGTATGCAAGACTAACAGTTCTTTGGGGGACTGCAGAGTTTCCTGACTCTGTTAGGCTGTCACCGTGGGGTTTTTGATGGAGAGCAGGTGAAAAGGGAAGGAGTCTGATTTCAGTGAATCTGGGGCCAATGCAAAGTATTTGAAGAACAGGCTAAACTTCGCTAAAATCTTTTGTCTTAGGGAGTGTCTTTTGGGTATGGAAGTGCTGAGGATTATTTAATGCTCAGTTACGTGCTATCTAGGAGAGTCTTAATGGAGAGAGAGAAGTCAGTTAAATCAACTGTCACATATTTACATGTTCAAAAGACTGTATCTTTAAGCCAGCCCATATGAAGGCCTGACAGGAGTTAAGTATTTACTTTAATTCCTTGGAGATGGCCACCTAAGACTGTTGAAACTGATATGTCAGGTAATATATTCAAGTTTTTTTAGGCTTATAATCTTAACAAAAAAAGCGTTAATAAAACTTGGCCTAATTGTCCAAAATACGGAAGAGGAGGTGTAGTTCTAGATGTTGGGAAAGCTTAGCAAAACCTTAAAGTAACAGCACTAGTGTGTCTGCATGTTACCTGGTAATCAGCACCTTCATTTATTGCGCAGGGGGTTCTTACGGTAGTTGGTTGTCACAGTGATGCTGAAAGTCATCAAATAGCTTTGTAAAATAACCTCCATTTTATAAATGGACCCCAGTTGAACTCTCAGTCATTACATAAATGTGTTTTCTAACATTTATTTTATGGAGCTTGGTGTCGTGAATCTTCCTCGATGAGTGTTCTTTATCCGGTATCCTACCTTGATAAACTGTTAAGTGTCAAAGATGTGGAGCAGCTCCTGCAGATGAACTGTATTGCTGTTCTGGCTGTTGCAGTTCTCAGCTGCAGGCTGACAGGGTTTTTTTTGTTGAGATGCTTCATTTTGCCATTGTTGTTCAGTTATGTGGACCACCACCCTTCCCAACCTATTTTAGAGCTGTTACTGGTGTGACATTTTTGCATCTCTTCATGACTGCAGGTCTCTTCTGCAACTGCTCAAGCATGGTAGAGTTGGAAGTGGTCTCGCATCATGATCCTGTGTTTACCATCTTAAATGTAATTTTTTTATCACCAGCCAGCTGGAGCCACTTAAGTCCCTACATACTCTCTGAGTACAACTTTCTACTCAGCAATAAAGTTATCGATGCTAACTACGCTGTGAGTGTGTGCTGGTTTGCAGAGCCTCTCGGAGTTGGTCCGCAAGCTGCTGACACAGGCAGAGGAAAACATCAACAGTAGCGAGGAAGTGGGTGTAAGAAGAGAAGAATGTAAGGAGGTTCTGGAGGTTCAGTGTAGACTGACACCTGCAGGGAAGGAGGCAGCTAGAAATGAATGGCAAGAGACCTGAAGACTCACAAACGGGTTTCAAACCCAATCTGGATGCTGCTGGAGTCTGCAAATTATGAGCTTATCAGCTGAGGTGGCTTTCTGGGCAATCTTAAGGCTGGTTGCCTATTGTTGTAGGCCAAGTACATTTAAAAAAAAAAAAAAAAAGAGAAAGATTACCTCTATGTTGAAGGTAAATTATTTGCTGCTTGACATTTCTCCCCAGTACTGTATTGTGAAACCAGTTTGACCCTACGTAGCTCAGTAAGTCCTGTGATACTGCAGAACCAGCCCCAGCAGCTGAAATGTAGCCCTGAGGAAAGGGGGGAGTGCAGACACGCTCATAAATGCCTCCTGGACATGGATCTAGGGAAGTCTGTCACTGCCACGAAGCATTGTGGCTGCAGCAGATGAGAAACGGAGCTTATGTGGCTCTTTGGCTGAGACTTTTATCTCTGGCGGTGAAAGATGCCTGTATGTGAGACAAAATTGGCCCAAAATGTGCCTTATCTCTGCCCAGTAGTCTTTGATCCACTAATGAGAGAAGGTCTCCACAGCTCTCAGCCCCACAGGCTGACAACGCACTACAGTGTAAGAAGCAGAGAGGGGCCCAAGGGGAGTCCAGTCTCGATGGAGTTGGTCTCTCAGGGGACTTCATGGGGTAAGTGAAAAGTCTTTTCCCTTGTTCAGAGTGAGCGATTGCAGAAATGCAGCCCTGAGGAGTACCGGCTGGTCCCGCCAGGTGCCCGCGATGATAGAAGGACATTGGCATTCGTGAAGGACTGTTGTCACACGTGCTGGTTTTGTCAGCAGGTCGTCTTCGAGAATACCTGGAACAATGTGCGTTAGTGCAGTGCTCCTCGTAGCCTGATGCGAAGGGCAAAGCTTTGTATTCTGCCTGTAATGTGGCCTTAAGCATTATTTTCTTTAACTTACATATTTGCCAGTTTGTTTGGATTGTCAGAGGTGAGAACCTTTTTATATCCTGCTGTCATGCTGTATGTTAGTAGTTGTATGGGAGTGGATCTCTTGGTTGTGGAGCCAGTTTACACGTTCAACCTCCCAAAAGTGACTTTTGAAGTAGGAGTTTGTCACTTAGAAAACTGAAATTGGCACTGTCATGGGACTTGATGGAGTGTATGTAAAGAGGAGATGACCACCATACCCAGCAGCGGTGGGGAAGCTGAGGAGTGCAATCCTGACACGCACTGGAAGTTCAGGTGCATCAGAGGTGCGGTGCCAGATGAATACTGTGAACCCAAAGGGAGAGTGCAGTTAGCTAGGGATGCGCAGGTTCAGGCTTTGTCTGATGATCAGGAGGACTTTATTCCAGCAGTAGAAGGGAATCCTAATGTCTTTTTTTTTTTTTTTTCAAATAATAAAAAAATCCTTCAGAAATGTAAATGCTGTTCTTGCATACTCGAGTCAAGGAAACATTTGTGAATATTGTGGTGACAAACTGATACCAAGTCTTCACAAGGTCACATTCCTACAGAGGTCTCAAACCACACAGAAGAGGAGGAACACACAGGTTGCGTACTAGTGACAGCTTTCAATACTCTAAAAAAAAAAAAAAAAATATTTATAAAAAAAGAAGAGTACTCTTCGAAGACGACTTACAAAATGATAACTTGTAAGCTGAAAACATGCAGCTTCTGAAGTTTATTTGGTTGTAACTGAAAACACGAGTTTTCAGTTCTGTATTCAATTTGTTAGTTGGTATTACTTTTCAAATGTGTTTCCCTCTCATTTCACTTGTGTAATATTTGGTGAGCTGCTGGTTGCTATAGTAATTTATAGCAGAGTCAGCGAGATGTTCTGCGCTCTCATTTGGGACAGAATAATTTTGTTTGAATTCTGCTGAATGCCTGGGCTTGGTTACCACTTCCAATTAGCAGCACAGGGTGATGGGAAAGAAAAATCGTCGTGTGAGCTATTGGACGTGGTGTAATCGAAGTGCATCTGAAAGTCACCTGAAGGTAGAGATCTCCAGAGATGAGCTATGGGATGGGAATGGGGTAGTGCACCTTGAGGAAAAAGTAAGGTAGGTAAAGAAATCACAAGCCCACAAGAGTGGTAGGCAAATGAGAGGACTCCAGAAGAGAGGGTTTCTGTCAGGCAAAATTCCTTCCTTGAAAATGAAGGAATAGAGTTGTAAAAGGCTTTGAAGATGGTGGCGCGTTAACATGGTCCAAATAATGAATGTTGGTTGGAGCATCTGTGTTTCATGTGTTCCCAAGCATTTTGTGTGAAGGAAACCAGAGGTGACGATGTAAATAATCATTAATATTCAGGGAGAGGGGAATGAGCACTTCATAAAATACTGCATTTTCTTGCTGTATTACTTTTCACTTACATGCTTTTATTTTTTTTTTGTTAAGGGCATAGAAAGGTAGGGTGAAATATACAACCGAAGTCATGTCTTTTAAGTAGTTGACTAATATAAAGGGAGAGGAGTTCGGGTCTGAACCACTGCTGCCCAAGGGCAGAGCCTCGCAGGGTTACAGCTTCGGGTCTGACCCAGCACAGGCTGTGAAGACTTGAGCGCAACCAGGGCCTGCGCCAGCAGGAAAGTCTTGGCTTTTTCATTGCGTAATAAATTGTTAATTACACTTGATACATCTGCTGAAGGACAACTTCATTGCCATGAAGTTGTTGGTCTTACTCTAACGGCAAGAGGTTTTGTGCTTTGTTTAACTGGACCCTGTTCACGTATGTTTCTCTATATGCTCTCAGCTATTATGAATAAAAATATTGCAAAATCTTCAAGCCCTGAGTCTTCTCAGCTTCTCTGAAGTCAATATGCATTGTATGACAGAGTTTGGTCTTTTTAGCCTGAAATGTTTCCAGCCATCACGTGTAATTGTCTTGTCTTTACACAATCTAGTATATACTGCCCAGCATTTTTTATGCATCTATGAAAAATATGTAAGCAATAAAGCATAACTTGAATTACAGGAAACGGCTTTTTTTACTGAAGGTTGGGAATCCTGGGGGTGCAATAGAATGGCTCACGCTATTTTTAATTGTTTACTTCCAATCTAGATGTTCTGGAAAGGCATGCCTTTTACGTACGGTGTTGCATGTCATGCACGGCCTAGTAGCGGCACATACTAACATGAGTACAATATAGCACCTGTAGTATGCCGTGAGTAAAGAATAAAAGGCATTTGGTGGTATTTCTAAACCAAAAATGATTTGCTAAATAACTGAGATACAGATACTGAATAAATAAATAGCAATTACTGAGAAGTAACACCTCCTTTTGGAGTAAGAAGCTGGACGGCATCGTCAGCCAGTGCAGTTTGGAGCCGGCGTTCCGGGGTGATGCAGCCATTACACATGTTAGGGGATTTATTTTTTTTGAACTGTGCTACTGAGATTCAGCAGTACTAAATTTGCTGGTGGTAAGGAAAACAGCTTTTTCTGGGGAAGTGCCTCACTAACAATTCAGAAATGGCTTGATGTCTGCTTTAAAAAGGAAACTGCTCCAATCACAGAGTTATCGGAGTTGTTTGGTTTGGTTTTTTTTGGTTTTTTTTTTTTAGTTGTCATTTTCAAAGCTGATGGTCACAGAGGAAAACTTCAGTGCAGTGCTGCAGAGATGCATCACAGCTGGGTTGAGATTCTGTATTGCAAACTGACAACTGTATTGCAAATGGTCCTTTTATATTTTATGAACTGCACGTAGATTTCACATTCCTGTTAATTTCAGGTTTTCCTCTTGAAAACGTCGGTTTGGAAGAGGGGGGAACACACCCAACTTGTAATACAAGTTTCTTGGTGAAAACAGGTTCATTTCTTTTCCTCCTCATATCCGTGCTTTCCTGGTTAGAAGAGGTGCTATTTTGATACAGCTCAATATCAGTTTTCTTTTTGAAATAAATACTGATTATTTGGGATGAATGTAAGATGTGTAGTTTCTGTCTAGCAATGGAGTACTGATTTTTTTTTTTTTTTTTTGGTGTTCTAGAAAGGTAATTGTAGTGCTTGAGAGAGGCAGAAACCAGAAAAATCTCTGCTCTCTGATGGTTTGCTTTTAACAAAAGGATTTAGATGCTCAACATGGGGCACAATGAGGAAAATCAAAATAGATATGTTTCATAGTCATTGTAGTTTCAGCCCAGGGGATATCCTACAGTGCAGTTGAAGCATAGCTGAACTGTTAATTGAACTGTTCCTTCAAAATCTGGAGAACAACTTCCTTCAGCTGTTTTTAGTCTTAAAATAGCTTCACAAAAGGCAGGGGATGAGTGTTCAGCTTTTTGGGCTTTTTAGGCTTAAATTCATCTCTGAAGGTAGATGCACGGATATGGATTCGTGTTCTTCCTCCAGCCTCTCTAAAAACTTCTCCCTCGGCAGCCTCTCACTCACATGTTGACCAAGGCTGTCCTCTCCTACTGCACACCTGGCAGAGCCTTGAGCTGGATTTTGAGCCAGGAACAAGGCATTTCAGTTTTTCTAGCCTATTTATTTTTTTTAACCTACTTTTTTCTGCTAGCTGGTCAGGCCAGAGATGGGAATAACCTTTAACCTCTTTGCGATGAGGCCTGGGTTTATACAAATGACCACCTTGTGAAGCAAACCTTAACCTTCCTACCAAAACCTGAGGCCTCCAGATGCCCGATTAAAAGCTAAATGTGAAAAATGCTTTCCTTCCTTTGTGAACTTTTGCATTCTTTCTCATGTATATTCATCACATAGAGCTTATTTCAAGAAAATACAACTTATTTGCCCCATACTACTGAGGGAACCACTCCAATGTAACCAAAACAAGAACCTAAAAGCTGAAATACTGCTGCTGAAACTTAATTTCCGCATAGGTTGCAGTGGGAAATAATTGTAATGGTCATTCCGGTGCTGCCATACTGAGCTCATTGGCTTTTTTTCTTGAGCCTGCCATCATCCTGCAGTTAGAAACAGCATAGCCAAGTTTAACAAAACCCTGTTTGCCAGCTGCAGAGACTAACCCTGTAAGCCTGAAGGCATTTTTGTTTAAGCTAAAAAGGCTTTTTTTTATAGTTAAGAGGCAATTTTCAGTGACGATAAAAAGGATGTGTTAAAGCCACAGATAACTTTGTACTGTAAACTGGATTGTGCTCCTGGCTTTGTCAGCACAGCATCCTTCCCCTGAGCTACAGTGAGATGGATTTTCTTAGCACTCTGTTGCCTTGATTTTTTTTGTAATTGAACAAAAGCAGATGCATACTTTCCTGCTGGAGCATTTAATAGTTTTGCTACTGACCTTAAGCAGCATTGTTAGACTGCTGGTGGGACTCTGTTCTCACAGTGACTCTCATCTTGCCAGATAACAGAAGATAGAAATTGGACGTGGCCGGTTTAGGTGTCAGCTCTTTCTCCAAACTGCTTCTGTTACGCTCTATCTCAGTGTTTGGTTGCAAAGAAAACTCCTGAAGTGGGAGCAGAGAGCTTGGAGGGAGAGCAGAGCATCTAGTGTGATGCTAAGGATGAACTGCCCCTCTCCTGTCAGCATTTTCTATGCTGAATATTTCATATTGTTCTGTGATTTTGCCCATGTCGCCTGCTTGACGGCGAGGGTCGCAGGAATCCCATTTGATGCCGTAAGACCGCACTATTCAAGACTAGCATTTTTTCAAGTGTAGGAGCTGAAATCTTTGTAGCCATGGGTTATATATTTGAAATGTTTCTGGAGATGGGAACATCAAATCTTTAGCTCATCCAGTTAAGCACATCATTAAGGTTGTCTGTCTTCACTTTTAATAAATGTACAATATGTGGGAACGTACAGGCCTAAATATGCTCCGAGGGGGGACTGGACTACTTCACTCAGTGTTTGCATGGGTGTAAAGAGACTTTAAATTTACTGTTTTCCATTGGTCAGTTTTCACAGTTGCAGTTTTGTGGTGTCCTGTACTAATTTTATCTAGGTCTTCATCTTCCCAAATAGAATCAATCTGCAGTCTAACAAAAGAGTTGAAAATTTTTGGAGGACAGGGTGAGAAGCGAATGCAAAGTGAATCAAGTACAATTATTTTATTGCAAGTCATGCTTAAAATTGATCAATTTTACCATATGTAAAAAATGCAAAGCTTATAGTAGGGAACAGTACAGAATCAGACATCTAAATTTCTTCCAGGTGCTGTGAAGATAAAGATGACTCTTGTATAATAAAGCACCAAAGCTCTATGGGGCTAATGTACATTCAGCATTTTTTCTTTAGAAAGCAACAGGCTTGCTGGCACAAGGCAGTTCTTGTGTTGGGGGGCCTGGGGGGTGTTTGTTTAAGATCTTTGAGCCATCTTGATTTCTTTCCCTTGTCGTGTTAAAGCCTTGTGGATAACAAATTATGTCATTTTCAAGTTGGATCACTGTGCAGAGTAGTAGAACATACTCTAGAAATTGCCACAAATTATGCAGCTTCATTGTTCAACTATGAAAATATTCCCAAAAGATTTTTTGTAGCTTCTGGTGAACCCAAGAATCGACCGCTTCTGTTGGCCTTTTGAGATACAGAAGAAATGCAAAGTCAGGACCACAACAATTTACAGAAATGTACTTAATTTAACGAAGTCCAGGCTGCTGAAGTAAGCAGTTACTAAAGTTTCCACGTTGTTGGATCTAGAACCACCCTCCCACCCAGAATGTGATCTAGAACCCGATACAGAACCTCCTTCCCCTACGCTCCGGGGCTGCCAGTTCATCCAAATGCCAGTTGATGAACAGCCCTCACCTCCAACTCCATCCTTCGGGCTACAGAGGATGCAGAGCTTTTCCCTATACTTCAATCAGGAGTTGTCTCTTTACTTTCAGAGATGATTTCTCAGTTAATGTTTTGACTGTGCTGTGTACTGCAGCCTTCTTTAAGGGGTCAGCTGTGTATTCTGGCTTTCTGCCTTGACTTCGACTATTTGACTTCTTAACTTCTGTCTGTCTGTCTGTCTGTCTCTCTCTCTCTCTCTCTCTCTCTCTCTCATGGTACTTAATACCATTAAGTACCTAAATACTGATTATGGAGTTGCATTCTTTTCTGCTGATGTCTCGATTACCCTTCTTCCATAGCATTTCCTTTGTGTGCTGTATATTTAAATTGTATGTTTTGGGGGATATAAAGGGATTCATACAGGTTTGTACAAAGAAAGGGTCTTTGACTCAGAGTTTAGAGACACTTCTACGCTACCAATCTTATATATGACCTTCAGAGTCTTTTTTTTTTTTTTTTTTCTAATGTACTCTCGTTCAGAGTTTAGTATTCTAGAGTTACTGAGCTTCCAGGGCTGCAGCAGATGAGATGTCCTCCTCGGTTCAAGGCAGAGGTGGGGATTTTCTGGTATGCCTTATCAGCCTAAGAGTGGTTCTGAGCCCCTAGATGTGGAGCTACTTTGCAAATCTCTGTTAAAGTGACTTTGGTTATAGTAATTAGTAATTAAGTTTAGGTTCCAGAAGACCTGCACCCCACTGTAGTTCACTGGGGCTTTATTAGCAGCCATACACTAGTATTGTGTTGGTTCCCAACAGCCAAAGTCACAGTTATATCCAAAAATAGCGATGCTGTAATAAATGGGAACATAGTCTGGCTGCAGCTATGGAGGAGGGGGGATGAGGCAGGTGATGTGGACTGTGCTGCTTGGCATAATGCTCTTTACCATTAAACAAGAAAATAAAAAACCTGACAAGCCTCTGGACACAATAATAGCAATACTCAAGCATTTACTCCAGTATCAAGAATGCAATTTAAAAATAGAAGCATATGAAATACCCCCACACACAAGAATGCTCAAACTGGAGTGTAATTCATGTGAGTGTATATTAATGAGCAAATAATTAGTTGCTGTGAAATCACCCAGCAAAGGCAGCAGCTGGAGAAAATCACAGGGCAGTTCCACTCCAGATACAATGCCCAATATTGTGCTATGTCATGGGAAATGTGTAAAATAGCTGGAGCCAATGAAGAGGAAAAATAAGGTCTGTGGGAACAGAGGTATTAATTGTAAAGGCTGGGGGGAGGGGTGGGTGGGGGTAGGGGGTGTTTACACTCTGCTAGCTTCAGCAAAAATATGATGGGGCAATTAAGGGAAGATGTTCCTACATATGATCCCTATTCCTAAACACGCAAGATTTCATTTAAAACGAAAAAACTGAACCAAGGTATTTCCAAGATCTCAGGCTATAATGGGGTTCGTGAAACGGCAGTCTGTGTGAGATGCGGAGAGACAAAAGTGTCACTGGTGAAGCTGGACCAAGATGGATAAGGCAAAAAGTCATCAACAGCAGAGAGAACCTCATGAAACAGCAACTGGGAAGCAACAACGACGATGTTTGAGAGTTGAAGAAAGGGTTGTACCTGTTTGGGGGTAAGTCAGAAGAAACGAAAGGTGGTCCTCTCCTCCCAGCCGATGTGCAGCTGCTGGGACAGCAGCTACGGCTCCTCGCTGCCAAGCGGCAGGCATAGATGGTCAGCACTGTCCTTCATTTCCAGAAGCAGCCATGGAGTAAGGGCTGGGTGTTTTAATGCCTATTTAATTCCTCTCTTTAAAATTCCTAACTTCTTACCAGCAGTTCCTGACTTGTGAGCACTTGCGCTCTATGCTCATAATTTTAGTTTCTTTCCTGACTGTAAGCAAAGGTAGAATATTACACTTCAGTTCAAATGCCTCTACTGGCTTTAGAGAGGGCTTTTCTTTTTTTTTTTCAGTGCCTGTTATCCCACAGAGCCAATGATGTTGTGTTGAACTACATTCTGGTTTCTGCGTTGCCCCCCCGATCGTTAATTGGGCTATTTCCAGCTGTGGGATTGCTATTGCTAATAAAGGTTGATTGCTGTTGATAGCAATGGTGTTCCCAGAAAAGAAACAGCTGACTTCCAGTGGCAGGATTAATGTTTAGGACTGACAACTGGAAGAGCTGTGTCTCAGGCTATAAAATCAACAAGTCATGGAAGGACTGATGCAAAAAGCAAGATGCCTTACGATGCTCTTATAAATCCCTTTTGCAGAACAACTGCACTTTAAGCAGCAGTAAAACTGCATTGAAAAAGAGGCTTTTTTAAAGGCATCTTTGTCTTGCAACTTGCATTTGATAGGCTCCAGAAATATGAGGTTTGATGTTCGACATAAAGGATTGCTTAAAGCTCGCTCTGTACCAGCTGATTTTGGTAACACAGTCTGTATTACCAATGAGAAAAGGGTTGAAAAAGGACTGGAGGAATTGTAGACGCATCAGTAGAGCTTTGATCCTCAAAAGATGCTGAAATTATTGAAGATCCATGTTCTCTATGGCGGCTTTTCAGTAAGATAATAATCTTCATTAGATGCAATGAAGACCAAAGTTATTAAGAAATGTCTTAAAATTATTTGTTAAAATTATTTTAAATTAAGTATAAATTACTTATTTAAGCTTTAAAGTTATTTCACAAGGTGAGAACCTGAAACGGGTTACAAAAGTCTTGCATTCTTCTTCACTGGAGGGTTTTATAGGAAGATCTCAATGATGGTGACTGAGGCTTCCCTGATCCCGCCTCATCACAGGAGTTTCACTGGATGATACCTGGAGGTCCCATCCATACCCGCATTTCTGTTACATTTATGGAGATTGTGTCTATAGAAAGTCTATGCAAGAACATGAAGTAGCCTGATTAGATCTTGATTAGAGGATCTAATCCTTTAGATGTCATTCAAAACTGAAGCTTTGCTTGCATGAGGATTGCAAGATTAGATTTTTTTAAAAGGGGTTTTTCATACTCATGTTAAATATTTCCTAGCAAACTACATAGGGGATATCACAAGAAACTTGTGGTCATTCCTCTCATTAAATCAGCATCTGCTGTTTTCTTAGTCTAGTAAAGCTATTTAATTCTTGATGGGCTTTTCATCCATAAATCTTAATTCTTACTTAACTTAAGACCACAATTACAATGGCTTCTGCTTTTTGCAAGAGCGGAAAAGATGCAGATGAACAGATTTCATGTTTCCGGACAGCAAGATGTACTGTGTTTAGTCTGCTTTGCCTGTGGCCCAAAATTTATTTTGAGTGTGCACAAATAATAGTCCGTGTTACAAAAGGAGCAGTTAAAATGTCAAATGATGATGGTAGAGTACTGTCCAACAGCCAGTGTGGGGAAAGGAGAAAAGGTCTGCATCTGCTGCTTCAGTTCTGTCAAATGTCCAGTTGGTGCAAATTAGTGAGGTTTTTACTCAAGTGCATTCATTCTTCTAAGTGATTCTTATTGAAGGATCCCTCTGTTTCTTTCCTTTTACTCCAGTAACTGAATGGCTCTTGATCTCAGCCCTTGGTGTTATGTTCAGGTAGAATTTTCTGAAAGGCAAAAATAATCATCCTTCAAATAACCAACCAGTAAAAAAAAAATGCATTTTGCCTCCCAATGAAAATCTAACCCTGACACCATTGTATTTCTAAGAGCTGACCCAAAAACCTGCTGCTAAAATTGCAAGGAAAAAAAAAAGAGAAAAGGAAATCTTGGTTCTGTGGTTTGAGTTATGTTATTTCCTGACATGAGGCAACACGTTCGTGTGCCGTAAACATACAGTTAATCTAAGTTCACAGAAAATCGCCTTGTGGAGAGCTGCTAATCCTGCCAAGGTGTTCAGAATAGAGACGTGCAAATGGTACCATCCCATGGATGGTGGAGTTTGAGGCTGGTAGGGCAAAAAGGCTCTGGGGAGTTAGTAGAGTTGAGTTGGAGTCAGTTGTTGCTGATAGGAGCCTGGAAATATTTGTTTAGCTGAATGTTGTTGCCAATACACAGTGGTGTGTGTTGCGGAGCTACTGCATCCTCAGCACCTTGCTGCAGAACAGATGCCATCCGCAATCTCCCCAAAAGTCTGCTCTGTCCACAGAGAGATAGAGAAGTACCTCAGGAGTGGTGCTGAGACACCCTCTTTTCCCAGCTGTGACTGGAAGAAATCACTGCCTCTTGGGAACAGGAGAAGGTTGGGAGTGTTAAATTCCCAAGGGTAGTGCTGATAGCCCTAAAGGAAATCTTACAGCTTCAGGAGTGATTGGCACCATCTCAGTTTTCACACCCAGGTTAGACCTTCAACTCTAGACTACTCAGCCTGGATAACAGTTGATGGAGAGAAATCACCATCTTCAGAGGATGAAGGCTTCATCTCTCTCAGGCTGTGGCTTCACAATACAGGCCATTGGTGCCATAGTTGCTCACAGAGCAATTCCTTTTGGCTCTTTTTCTCCCAAGGAATTTGTTCCAGTTCCCTGACTGCTGCATAGCTGGTGGTTTGGGTGCTATTGTAAGTAGGTTTCTATCATCCAACTTGTGAGATTACAAAGGAAGAGAGACTTATTAAACAAGGAGTGGACTCCTGTGGACATGCCTCCTTCCCCAAGGGCATTGTGAGTGGCGAAATTCCCTTCTGAGAAACCCAAGAGCCCAGGGGAGACCTCCCTGTTTCTCCTCCTGGGAGAAGAGTGTTTTTTCTCCTGTGTCCCTCTCCATCTCTTTCAGAAGCTGGTGGGTTCCCTTAGTTCATAGGATGTCCAGGAATTATGTGGAGGCTATATTTTTGATGTAAGGGTCTGCCTTGTTCCTATTACCCCTTCTAAGTAAAGCCATTAAATATGTGTTTTCTTGCTTTCCTGTCCCCACCACAACTGCCTTCAGAAGCAGTGATACCTTAATTATTGTTCTGCAGTTTGAAGGTCCACCTCCATGTCATTCAACCTTTCTTATAGTACGCGACCCACCATACGTGATCTCCCTCCCACCTCCTTTATGGTGCCTTTGTAACCATAAATTTCATTTAAAAACTGAAGTCAAGCTCCACAGGCAGCTGCGGGAGGTCGGGGCGTGGTGTGGCCTGCCTCGCTGCTGTGGCAAGCTGCTCCTTGGATAAGTCATAGGCCACCACTGTCAAGCCCCAGCATGGCATGTTGAGCCTTATCAGGCTTCTCGGGCTGCCTAATTGGCAGCAAGGCAGCAGTGTTTCTGCAGCTTGAGCTTCTCCTATCACTGAGTAACTGTCTCTAGCTAATGTAGGCCAAGAAAAGCAGATGGGTTCTTCCACCACTTCCCCACATCCTTTTCAAGGACAGATGTGTATTGTCCAGCCAGTTTACTAGCAATAGCACTGCTCTTTCCTTCTCTGAAAAGTATAAGGATATTCAGAGACTGAGAGTCAGAGACCGGACCAAGAAAATACTCCAGTCGAGTATCTTCCCTAGACAGGGCTGCTGGTGCCTGCTGATTGCTGGTTTTCGATGCCTGGGCCCGGCCAGGTTTCTTATATCAAGAAGCAACAGTTTATGGTGAACCTTCAAAAACAAAACAATAAAAACCCCAAACCAAAACTGAAACCGAAGCACTTTTCTAGTCCCTTCCTTTACGGAAGGAGTTGAGACGCTTCAGGGTGCTGGAGCACCAGCAGGTCTCTCAGGACTCCGGCAGCACAAGCTGCAGGCAGGATGCTCCAAGTGTGGATGTTTCTTGAGGTTTCTGTCATGCCCCTCGTTGTCTGCCTCAACATCTGCCAGGGTGGGTTAAATGCAGTGACCAGCATCTGCCGTGTCCAGCCATTCTGCTTGCATCAAGCAAAATACCTTCATGCTTTGCAATGCCGTGGTTTTGTTTCTGCACTAAACCCAAGAAAATCCAGTCCCCTGGGAGGGATGGTGGTGGCGGAGGATTTGGGGGATTTTATTCCAATGACCAGCTGGTGGTTTAAGTAATCCTGTGAAGCTGCTGGGTGGGTACCAAGACACACCAAGGAACAAAAGGCCTTAATCTTGACTTGTTTATGTATTTTATAACAACTTTACTGTAGTGGCATCTGCTGGCAAGGTTTACAACTGCAGCATTTTCAGCGATGATAGATGGGATAGCTGGGTATTAGTTCAGGCACTAAAGAATGTTTTATTGACCTATTTAAAATGCCATATCAAGGACATTTAAAGCTCCCAGTGAGCAGGCTTGACCTTACAGCTGACCCTGCTTAGAGCCAGAGGTTGGAGGAGGCAGTCCGTGGGTTTGTTCCAGCTGGAATTTCCCTGTAATCCACTTTACAAGTTTTATTATTTGCTTTAGAGATCATGGAATAAACTCACTGATTTTTATTTACTTATTTATCTTAAGGATTTGATTTCCCTGAGTCAATGTCAGTCCTAGAACATCTCAGCCCTGCTGAAGTCACCTTTCTTTGAGGTCTGGCACGGATGAAAAATGGCTGAACCCCCGCGAATGCATTTCCCTAGCCAGGCCGGGTAATTTCAGTATTTTTCGCTGGGACGCTGTCAAAGCAAGCACTATGTCCTCAGAAAGGAGCAACGCAGGCAAAAGGGGGTACCTGAAGAATACCGAGCATATCTCCAGCTGCATGGGTAAGCACTTCCCTGGTGCTCCTCCATATGTGTGCAGCCCCTCGGAGGTTAATTTAAGTCGTTAATGCAGATGTGTAGAAGAGAGCAGATGTAACGCAAACCACTCTTGAATTAATGTTGCTGTGAAAATCCACCAAATACTGTGCAAGTTTGGGGAATTGTATTTCACCACTTGGGACTCAGCTAATTTTAAATGCTGAAAGAAGTTACTTTTTAGACAAATATTCGGTGATTTAAGCGAAACAAGCAAACATCTCCTTTATTCTCCCCCAAGGCTCTCCACCAGAAAAGATACAGGGTCATCTGAATTTCACACGTCAGGTGAAAGAATGCAATATGTGCTTTTTAAACACCAAAGGGATTCACTCTTCTGGAGGTAATGTAAAAAGATGCATTCAGTTAACACATCTTTTTATTACACAATATCACTGGTAAATGAGAAGCAGTTTTATTAGGAGCTTAGAAGTCCTTGTAGCTCATTTTATCATATAATTCAAAGCAGTGCTGTCTGGTACTGATCTTTTGAAGACCCAAATTTTAGGGTTGGTTTCAAGCTGCAGATTTTATCTAAAATGGCATTAAATGTATTATGTATAATTAAGCAATTGCAAACAATCCCCCCTCCCCCCAGTGAATAACCTGAAATATACCTTTTCCCACTGGGAAAATTTTAACTTGGCATACTAGACCTGCACAGATACTCTTTGGGTTCAGTGTTTCAAATTAGTAGAGAAAATATATACATATATTCAATAATTATAGCAGTGAAAAACTAAATTAGCTAGACGGGCCTTACTGCTGTACTGCATAATAATTTGGCAAATAAATACGTTGTTGGGGTATAAAGCAAAGGCATCATAAAAATACTGTTTGCCTTTTATCTGCAGTGTTGCAGGAGCCATTCATACATGTAACTTATTCTCTACAGTGGGAAACAACAGAGAAATTATACAGCAAAGAGCTGACGAAGCTTTGAGAAAAACTATTGTGCACAGTCTTGGTGCCGTATAAATGACACTGTTTTCTGAAGGGCTGTGTTATGTTTCAGAGCTGTAACAGCATAAAGCCAGCACAATTCAGACTATTTTAATAGAGCGGAATTTGATCCTAAGTGGTGTCTGAGGTTCTTATCGAGGCAACTCAATAGGACTGATGCTCTGACACAGTATATTACGCTTTGGGAATACTCCAACAGGATCTGTTTTGGAACAGAGTAACAAAAGGCATAAAGGAGCTTAATGTTTACCTAAATGATATATTATTTTAAAATAACTCTTGCCGTACCATCTGGGTGTTTGATTTCTGACTGCTTACTGAAACGTCATTTGTTTTTGACCAAAATCCCCACTGCATGGCGAGCGCGTCAGCACTAATGCAGAGAAACCGAGGGGCTGTGGCAGCACCCAGGAAATGATCTGAAACACAGAAACCACACCACCGGGACAGCGAGTTATGTGCGCTGCCAAAGGGTTTCAGCTGCCAGAGCACCAAAAATCAAAAAACTAAAAAACTAAACAAACTTCCCAGCCGTTTCCTCCCCACCTTTCAGATGCCAGCAGCTTGTCCTGCGGGCGAGCAAGAGCTGAATGAAGTTGGAAATGCCGCTGCGAACCTTCGCACCATGTCCTGAGCATGGGCGCCTGCTCAGCGCCGCCTCCCGAAGCCCCGCAAATACATTTCCTTCTGAAAAGGGCTCGACTCTGCGTTGTGCCTGGCTCCGCCTGGAAACTTAAACCGGGGCTTTATGTGAACCCTCGCTGAGCCTGAATTGCTGCTTCCATGTTCACCGTCTCTTCTGCTTTGAGTAGTGAAGTCATCCGTGTTAAACCCAGGTGCTGTGGAAGAGGGTCTGACTTCATGCAGCCCAGCAGCCTCGGCGCAGGAACGGGTGGGAGGTCCTGGATGTATAGCCGGTGCCCATACACAGGTTGGCCGCGCATCTGTTACACGGCCAGCATCCCACAATCTACCTATTGCTTCCAGATGTGCTGATAGGGGGCGATCTGAATTTTATCTGACTTACTGAACTCAAAATGGAGATTTTTTTTTTTTTTAATTTTATTTTATTTTTTAAATTGCACAATAAAAAAAAAATGCAAAGAAAGCCCCGTTGCTGGGAAGGTCCTGCCCTGGTTGTTGGAATTGTAGGAATTTAGGAATATTGTAGGAATCATGTCAAATACATGACATCGAAGCGCATGCTGCTCATTTTGGGGGAGAGGAGGGTAGGAGAGCAAGCAGTAAAGGACCATATATCTACAGAGGACTATAGGTGTACCTGCACCCAGAAAGTCTATAGGGACGCTGCTGTTTTCTGTTCCTTTTTTCTAAGGCAGGTACTGCAAGAGCTGATGCTGGTTTGCAGCATGTTTGTCTAGAAGTATTCGCTGTAAATGGGATACAACAAAAACTAACAGCTGCAGGATTTAGCATAAAATGCTCTATCTCACCCCAAAATCAAAACATGCACAACTTGCTACCAAGTACAGCTGATGAGGCTACAGGTGTAACATTAAAGGGATGCTACTGGTTTTTCACATTAACTTCCAGTATTTTAAAACTTTTAATTTTCCAAAGACTACCAATACTTCAAAAATCTCTTATAAAGTATATATTTCAGTAATCAAGACTTAAATTATCATCCCGCCCCTTGGGTCTAAGGTTCTATCAGAACGATCCTACATCTTTTGCCTAGCAACACAAAAATGGTCTACAGAAAAAATAACTTTTGAACGTTTTCAGAACTCTATATAATTTCACATTTTAAAATATTTCTAGTGAAGCTGAGGTCTGAAGTGATCTAGCTCAATTCCATACATGAAGCAGTGGCGGGGGGGGTGGCGTGGTGTGTGTGTGGGGGGGTGTCCCTTGGTCATCTGAACTGGACCTAACCCTGAATGTATAGATTATAGCTGAGGTTGAACTTGAATCAAAAGAAATGCCAATTTGATTCCCTCCTGTCTGAGTTGATCTTTCTACTCCTTGAAGCATATTTCAATAACCCACTTGTTATCGTCCTCTGAGTTACCGTATGCTATTATTGTTCTTATCTATATGTTCACTTGATTATGGGACTGTCTTCTGAGCCTGTCATCGCTGGCGCTGCTTCATAATGCATGTAATTATTTCTCTGTGGGCTGCCAGGCCTGCTAATGACGCTGTGTCGGCGGCTGCTGCTGCTGCAAGAGGCGAGGGCTGCGCGCTGACTTCTGTGGAGCGGGACTGGAGCGGGACCACGGCTGGTAAGTGATGTAGGTCAGAGCAGTCTCGGGACTGCTTCGTGGGGGCATTCGTGGTGGCTGGGGTTTTTTGCATCGAATTCAGAACAACTTGGTCTGTTAGGGACCCTGGAGTCTCCTGGGCTTCCAGAAAAAGAATATTCTTGTGCATTTATACTGTCGCTTTTGACTTGTGTGTCACCCACAGCTTCTAATGAGATCCGCTGCCTCAGGGTCCCTGAGGTTGGTGGTTTTACAGACTCTGCCCGGATCAAAATTCAGTTGCATGTTCAAAGTGTGGAGCTCAGAACTGGACACCATTTCCCAGTGAAAGAGCGTATCCAATTAGTTCCTCCAATTTACCGGCCAAAGCAGCCTTCCCGGCTTTCTGTGCCATCTGGAAGCTGACGGTGAATCCAGTAAGCACAAAATCAATCTCTTCTGTGCCTCTCAGCGTCTTCAGATGTGAATTAACCTATACGTGAATAGTAAATCTCACGATGCCAAAATCACAGATAAAAACTGAGACCTTGTATTACCATAGCTTGAAATTACTCTTGTTAAATGGTAGAGCAATACTTTTGCATTTCAGCTTATTAAACTCATGTTGTAGAAGTGTAATATGGTTAATAACACACCAGCAGTGTGGCACAGCAAATGCAGTCTTTGCTCTTGGAGGCCTCTACGCAGCATCAGCTGCAGGTCACAAAACGGGGATGGAAGAGACCACGAAAGAAGCATCAGGTCAAGATTTTATACTGTGAGTAAATTATTTCCCATGAACAGGGTGTGGAGGCAGAAAGACCAGGGCTGAGAAGTGCCTCAGCCTCAAGATTTCTTTTGCACAGCCTGTTTAAGGCCAACAACTAGTAAATCACACCCGGTTTTACTTGGGTAAGCGGGGCATGAGCCTGAGAACGACAGCTAAATAGGCCAGGACAAGGTCACAGCTGCCTGCTGGGGAAGATATCACAATCCCTAGCCCCCAAACACACACACGCACACACATACTCTCACGCTCACTCTCTGTACTCATCTCACTCTCTCGCAATCCTGTTTTCTTTCACAAGACTGCCCAGGAAAGCTGCTTAGCAAAGGTGCACCTCACCCAGAGGTATATGGGGTGCCCTGGGGAGCCAGGGACTATGTGTGTAAAGCTTTCCTGGTTCTCCACCTGGGTTTTCCACTGCGGTGCAGTGGCTGTCACCCCTGGCTGGCATTCGAGAAGGGGGCACTCGCAGGCTGTGGGATCTGGAAGTGAGCTCAGGGGTGAGCCAGGAGCCATGTGTGGGGAGGGTGTCCTGGGCTGCGGCTCTCGGTGGCCGCTGGGTCAGGCTGCTCTGTAACATAGCGCTGCCATTCCCAGCCCAGGAACTTTTGGAGAGCTGTGGCTGACTTCCAGGAAAATGCAGAGGAGAATGAAGAAACGCAAGCCTTCTGTCCAGAGTCCTACATCTGCGAAGCAGTAGCTTGCACTTCCATTGAAAACCCTGCTAGAAATCTGCCAATGGGGAAAAAAATAAATGTTGAATGCTGTGAGATATAGGCAAAGTCTAGCAAGTTGATGGAAAATACACTTACTTTTTTTTTTGCCCCTAGGAAAAGGCAGGGATGGAGGCTTTACAGGCCATTCTTCTCATGGATAATTGGAATGCTAATGATGATGTGTTTAACTCACACCTAGCATGTAGGTCAGAGCCTACACTGATTGCTTTGCTTTCTCTTGGTTTAATTGCAGCACCTCAAACCAGAAACCATATGTTCACAGTGCATGCTCTAACGTGCACGAGAGGTACTGGCAAATGGTTCCCTTGCGCTCTGAGTGCATTATCCTCTTCGGTTTTGTCTGCGAGGTTTCTGCGGAGGTGTGCTGCTTCGGATTTTTGCTGAGAAAAGCATAACGTACCTTGAACTCTCACAGTGCTGCCTGGTAGTCTCTTGGAGAGGGCGGCTAATGGAGTAAAACCCTTCTCCCAGCCCTGACGTTTACAGGTTGGCTGCATGCATACACACGTGAAACGCTGTTTCAGCTGGTTTTTAATGAGGAGAGTGAGCTGCAGAAGCAGCCCCTCTGCCAACCTGCTGCTTCACGCGACCCACAGGCTATTGTGGAGTGTTGGGGTTGGACACAGAAACACTTGGAGCCTGTCTTTCATCCTCAGATACATATTTTAAAAGAGTGTGTGTGCTTTAACACTACGAAATAGCTTTTAGGTAATAATATAATAGTAACACTGGCACAGGGCAGCCTTCTCAACTCAAGGCAGTGCTGTAGCCATCAGCTTGTTAGATGTGCATGACAAATAAATCCTAATTTTCAGGTAGAATGTGGGAAAAATAGGTTTACCAAGTATCATCCCCCTGTCTGTCTGTTTGTCTGTCTCAAGTTGCACTTGTGATGGCTTTCAGATGGCTTCCTCAAAGAAGAGAAAAAAGAAATACATGTGTTGAAAAGACGGTAGATGCAGAGTTCAAAAAGCAATTGCATCATGCGGTCATCTAATACCGCGTCAGCTAAAAGGTAAATTCTTCAGTCACTGAATTGCATATTTTTATCCAGTCCTACACATCTCCCTGCAAACGGTACTAATGAAAGTTCTTGGATGGAGAGTTGGAATGGCCACTGAAGCCATAGCAGACTGAATTTGCTGCTACAATTTCCAACAGACAAAATTTAGAGGAAACTTTGTGTAAGCATTAGATACAAATAATTTATCAAGCTAGCGAATCAAAGCCTTTTTTTTTAAGTCAGAACAATTCCTGGGTTGTCAAGACACTGGGACAAGTAAACTGTGGCGTTAGAGTTGTTTTTCTTTCTTCTGCCTCCCTGGAAGACTTTTCCGAGGGGCTTCAGAAAGCACGGGAGAGGAAGAGGTGGCTGCGGCGGTGGGAAGACGCCTGCCCAGCTGGATCCCAACATCCTCCCCAAGTCCCCAGTTCAGAGCCATCAGTTTGGGCTTGCAAACCGCTCCCCTTGGCTTGGCGAAAGCCCCATAACCCCCTGATCGTGCAGAGTCCTCAGGTTTGATTGGGGCTGCAAACTGTGGAGGGGACTTGGTTGTCGATGCTTGCTACCCGACATCCTTGCGGGAAGGAGCACGGCGACGTGCCCACGCAGACGGGACGGCTGAGAGTGCAAGTGCTCTGCACCATCCGTCGCCTGTCAGAGGGCTTCAGCAGAGAAGGACGTAAGGGGAGAGCTGAGAGGAGCGGCTTTGAATGAAGGAAAGAGAAGAAACCAGGATAACTTCTGTATGCCTTTTTCTTTCACGCTGTGAACACCGTGCGGGGCTGCTCACCCCTAAAATAAGCCCCCAGCCTGTAGTAGCTAGTGTCCACAGGTGGCCAGTCGCCAAGGCAGGACTTCAGTGTAAGCACATAAAGCAGACAGGCGAGGGGGCTCTCAGTATCCAGCTCAGTAATAATCATGCGTAAACTACAGCAGTTGAAATATGTACTCCAAAGAAATGTGAAATTATAGTCATACCAGCGAGGCGTGGAGTAGCCCACAGCCTTGTCAGTGTGATAGGCAGGGCTCGAGCTTCTGTCAGTTTAGGTGAAGCTCTCGTGCTAGTTTCCACAAAAAGATTCCTCCTTAATGTTCTGTGTATTTGTTAATTTTGCCCCTGATATTTTTAAAGTACTGTTTTGTTCTGTACCATATATACCAGAGAGCAAATACATAGACTGTAAGAGTACTACAGCTGTGAATAAGCTAGCTGGATTTTGTACAAAAGATGTATAATTCACTGTACAATTTCTCCTCTCTGCCCCATCTAATTTCTTTCCCCCCATCTGTATGATCCTGCAGAAAACCAACACCTGAGACTATAAGGTGAAGAGCAGAGGCAGCTTACCATGACATTGGTGTCAGTGGTTTCTTTGAGAACGTCTCTAAAAATGGTGTTTCTACTGAGAGGTAACAGCCTGCATGAAAAAAAAAAAATCCCTTCTAACTTGGCTTCCGGGCCTCAAATGGATGGTCCCAAATCCGAGCCCATTGATGCTTTAGGTTGGAAACAAGTCTGTACGTTTGTGGTATCGCTGCTCTGGGAATGGCACGGTGCAACCTCTTCCCTCCTGGCATCCCCTGCTGTGCTGTGCAGCCATGCACTTACACCCGGAGCACAAAATTTAGGTGGCAGAAATGGCTGAGGGTTTGTTTTCCTCCCCATGTGAAGCTACGCCCACCCAGAGCGCAATATCAAGGCTCAGCTCTGCTCCTCTGCCACTAGTATAGATGTTAGGCAAGTCTGGCTGCTTTGCAATGGGATAAAGAGAGGTGGGAAGAAATGTGCAGAAAAGTAACGAAATAAAGAAAACCACTTAAAAATGAAAAGTGCTTTTCTTTTTTTTTTCTTTGTTTTTTCTTTTTTTTTCTTCTCTCTTTTTTCCTTCTCTCTTTTTCCCTTTCCCTTTCCCTTTATTTTCCTTTGTTTGTGTGTTTTGTTTTACACTTGCACTGTGACACATTCTCAAACTGGGTAAACTGCAGCAGCTTATGAGACACTACTGTGTCAAGCTGGACTCTTGAAGACCATACCTCGGAATTGCCCTCTCCAGGGCAGCTGCTGAGGATGCTCATGGTACAATAGTTTTCCTGTCTGAGGAGCAAAACAATAGGGCCCAGACGCATTCCTTCTGGAAATGCTTGCTTATAGGCAAAGTTTTTACATGTTGAATGTGCTGAAGCTTTAAACTACACTTTAAGTACTTTGCAGAATTGCAGAGAGAGCTCATAGCTGGCTTTACCAAGTAAACCTTCTTGTTATAAAGTTTCTGTAGTGTTTATATTATGTGTATATTTAAAATAAATGTATTTATATATTACCAATACCAGAATTATAAATAAATTATATAAATTGTGCATAATTATATAGTTATTCTACATTAATTATATATTGTGAGTTATGTGCAATATATAGCCTATATAATTACATAAATTTGCACTTAGAAATTTCTTACGTATTCATAAACGCAGTTTCTTACATGTTTATAAGCCTGTAATCTCTGATTTGCGCAGCATCATCTGTTAGCTATTGAGCTAAGGAAGACTTCTCTCTAGCGCGTGACTCAGTTCCTCCCTGGCCCTTTGGGAGCCGTGGTACCCTCTCTGTTTGCATGCACACAAAAAGCAGTATTGAAAAGGAGAAACAGAACGGCGCGGTGCATGCGCCACCTCTGCCGTGCTGATAAAAATAAGGTGAAAGCAACAGCGTAAGAAGGCGTAAGTCTCTAAAGACCGGCGGGGCTCTCATTTTGCAAAGGATAGTCAGTGGCAATCACTGGTGCTGATTTATCAAGAACTGGGGAGCGAGGAGGGACGCAAACCAGAAGCTGGGGTCCCTTTGGCAGTTCGCTGCTCATGTTACCTCCTTGTGCCTGTTCCGGTGGGGGGAAGGAAGGTTCAGAGGCTTACAGCGCACGAGCAGAGCAACTGAATAAATACGAAGGGGCCAAACAAATCAGCATTTCGCATGGTGGTTTGGTTTTTTTTTTTTTTTTGGTCTTCTGAGAGGTTGTGTACAGTAACCGGGGGACAGACGGGTGTGGGGAAGGAAGGAAACACGCCGTGCTTGAGCAGGCTCAAGAAGCAGCTGGCAGCTGTGTGCAGGAAGAGAAAATCATCTCATCTTGAACTTGAAAGCAAAACTCAGTTTCAAGTGCACACTAAAGCAGCAGTGTGACTGGCAAAGTTTACGGCTTGGGTGACCTATACAGTTTCTCCACTGAAATGCAAACACACAGCTAGAAAAGTATTTCAAGAAAGGCTTTTCCCTGAGGATTTCTTTTGAAGCAATACAAGAAGCCTCCCCAGATCTTATGCAGTTATGAATCGGACATCTTTGAAGTGAGGGCTGCGAGCGAGGCTGCTTCCACAGCCATCCACAAACCAGCTTTAGTGGCCTGAACATTGTAAGGTGTTTCCAGATACCTTGAATAGGAAAGTTTTTGCCACCCAAGCTACGTGAGCCACCGGGATATATTTTCATGTCAGGTGATGCTCGTTTATCCTCTTCTGTTTGCACAGCAAAAAAAAATAAATCTCTCCTTCAAACTTGAAAACGCTTTAAAGCCCCAACTCTGAAGAAAGTCTTGAGGGTGCAGTGATGACTTCCTGATTTCTGGTTAGCCTTGGGAGACCTTATCTGCTTCAGCCTGCGAAAGCAGCCCCAGCTTTTTTGGCCATCAGTAGCTGCTCCCGGACTCCACCTGGGTTTTATTTTTTTTTCCCCTCTCTCAGGGGAAAGCTCGCATGGTGCCTCAGTGCCGAAGGGGCAGGTGAACATGGGGCAGATGCTGCACCTTCATGGAGCCCGAACGCAGCTTGTCCAGGAAGTCGCTTTGCAGCCGGCTGCCCTGGGCCACCACTGCTTCACCATAAGGCCGGCGCAATGTCGGCAAAGGTCGTAACCGGGGGAAATGTGCTCTGGGTGATATTTTTATATATATAGCAGACAGGAAAGGAACAGAGAAGTAAGAAAGCGAAATTTTTTGGGTTGCGGTGTGTTTTTCAGACTCAGTTCCCCAATTGTCTTTGCACCGCAAGGGTCCTCCTGCCACTTGCTCTTTGCTTTCATCGGGACAGCATGCGTGTAAGATGAGCAATGCCGATGCTTTACAGGAACGACCTCCGAGGCACACAGCTGCAGCTTCATCTTAGAGAAACAAAGGGAAACCAAGTCCAGCGCAGCCCAGTTTTACACGCTGCTCGGATCTCTGGGTCTTCCAGCACGTGGGCTTGGGCACCACCATGGCTCTGGCTGCAGGTCTGATGGCAGGAGGGATCTATCCAGGTCAGCCGGAGTCATTTGGAAGGGAAAGCATGCTTTAAAAGTAAATAGAATGAGTCATGTTGCCTGTTGGCATAAATGCAAAGCACGTAGGAGCAGGAAGCATCTTTGTTTTTGTGCACGGGAGGGTGCTTTCGGGTCAGGTTATCGCCGAGGTGCATTTCTGGCCAGGGAAATAACGGCGTGCTCCAGCAGCGAGACCATCCGACCTGGCAGGGGGGCAGCAGTTTCATGCAGCTCAGCGTCAGGTACCCGCATCTTTGGGTTTTTTTTGTATTTAACACTGTATTTAACAATGAATCTTATACCAGAACCCTGCCACCTACTGCCCACAAAAATGCCAGATGCGTTGTGTGCACAGCAGTCTAATTCTGGCCTTAAAAAACCTCGCCAAAGCTCTCTGGGACTGGTCAGCCCGGCACAGGCTGGGAAAAATATTTGTGAGCTGCCCAAATTGCCCTACCAGGACTCCGAGCCAATGTACCGATGTCTGCGGCAATGCTGGCTTTCCCTGAGAACAAAGCGTAGTTTCCTTTTGTGTGTGTGTGGTTAAGTAGCACTGAACAAATAAACATTGTGTGGGAATTGGTCATAACAGAAATACTTCTTTTTTTTTTTTTTTTTTAATAATACCTGAGTCACTTGTTTCAGAACACTGACCTGTTTATTGCTTGGGAATGCCTGCGACTGCTATCAGAAACTTGAAAATTACAGATGTATCCAATGACTATTGCATTAACAGGCAGGGATGATTCTGCATTTAAAATTTAGCATAAGAAAGAAGTGCCTGAAAACTGGCAGTCTGCCTAGGGTCAGATTACGAATTTGATTTTTAGTATGGTTTAAGCTAGAAACCATCCTCATTGTCTTTTCTCCTTTAATTAAATGAGAAGTCTGTTATTAGCCTCTGCTTCCCATAACTCATGTTTTGGGCTCAGCTCGTCCTGCCTTGCAAATGGGAGAACTGGAGAGAAATGAGGGACAAAGAGAAGACTCTGAAGTATGCAAGTACCTTTGCTGCTTATCTATCCCCAGGTACTGGCTCACAGAAACTTTTCATATTAATATACAGTCTTTCAGCTCTTCTGTTCCAGCTGTTAGCTGCTCTCTGCTTAACGAAGCATGTGGAGATCAATTTGTTGTTGTGTTATAAACAGGCCATGTATAAAGTGATGGCCAGAGTATAGATAGATAGACTTTAAAACGTAGGGAAGGAAAGTAAGAATGATTTATGGAAATGAGGGAGGTGTAGGCTTGTATAGGCAAATTCTGCCCTGAAGGGTTCCAATTAATTCACTTAAAATTGCTTCTAACGAAACTAACTTTATGTGGATATGTTTTGCAACAAGAGTTTTAAAAGTTAAACAATGAAAAATGCCTAGGAAGGATCACACATATACATTGAAGCTCTGCTCTAATACTTACTTATTACTAGTATTTATTAAAACGCATCACTTCATGAATATATGCTAGTTTGGATTTTAGAAATCTTTTCTTTTGTCCAGCTCTACTGCGCAGTTTCAGTGGCAGATACTGAAAAACCAATGAGAACCCAGTCCAAATGTCATGTGCAGGATTTACAATTTTGGTGGCCGCATCTGAATGAATCTTCCATTTTTGTTTGTTTCTTGCCAGCCTCTGTTTAAAGCCTCCATCTTGAAAAAACGCAGTGGAAAAATGAAGTACGTGTACGTATTTTAACATGCCAGTAGAAATATAGCTGTTGGAAGTTCAAAGAATTAATTAACATTTAAATTATAGTATTAAAAAAAAATAAACAGGACTAGTTGAACAGGTTTAATCAGAGAAGAAGTCAATTTAATTGAGAGTAGATATGCAGCAATACCAGCTCCCAAAGTCAAGGTATGTGAGCTCATCTTTTGCGAGATGCATCAAGCTGATTTCTTCATTTATTGCTTCTGGTTTGGGGCTGCATGTTTCAGTAATTAGATTTTTTTTTCCCCCTAGAATAAGAAGGTGAGAGGTGTGAGGAAAGCAGAAGCACCACATACAAGAGACTGAGTATAAGCGCCATGTTAAATAAAATAATTTCTTTGGTCTCTGTACTCTGGTAAGAAATTTATCATCTTTTCTACATACCCCAGTGTTAGAACTATTTGTTACAAATATTTGTCCAAATTTACCCAAATTTTCTGTAAATATTCCCCGCCCCGCCCTGAGAAGCACAGCGCTTTCCCTTCCTTCAGTTCCATTAAAAACACTACAGTGAATCTTGAATACAGTTTTGGAAACCGGCCGCGGGTGCAGTATTCCACCTCGATGCAGGGCCTCGCACGCCGCCGGCCGGGCCCCGTCTGCGGCCTCGCTGCTCATCCCCGCCTGCCTGAGCACCAGCAGCTCCGCCGCTTCTTCGCTCTGCACCAGCAGCGCGTTGCCCTCCTCACGCTGTATCACAAAGCCTCTGAAATACCAGTTTCGGCTGCCGCAGGGAGTTGTGCGTACTGCCAGCCACGGGCATGAAAATCATGAACCGGTACCAAAAATAAGGCTGGAGAGCTGGCATTTTTGTTAAATTTTTATACATGTATATACGTGTATGTATTTGTATATATACACACGCAGGTATACATGCTAACTTGTTTGGGTTGTCGCTTCAAAGCCTTTGGGTTCTGTCTGTTTTGCGTTTGCCAAGGCTTGTGCTTGTTTTTTTTCAAGGCACCAGCGTGCCTTCATGGTTCAGGGATGTGACATTGTTAATGCGCTACAAATGGGGACCAAGGCCAGATTTCTCCCTTCATCCAGGGCAGGTTGTCACACAGGAACCAGGGGAAGGTACGTTCTGTCCCTCCCATCCTGCGGAGATCCCAGATGGCTGCAGCGTCAGCTGAAGTCACTCTCTGCTCTGTAACCTCTTTCTGAAGACTGAAGGATACTGGTGCCAAAGCCAGAAGCCTTCTGTGAAACTGCTTGTGAGTCAGGAGGTGCTTGGGATGCAAGAGTGGATTTTCTCAGTATTTTAAAGTAGTTAAGTTTTCTACCTTTTTCTAGGATGAAAACTACTTTCTGTTTCCACATTTACAATTCTTTAGCGCACATACCTCTGACACGTCTTACAAATACTTGGAAATACCGTAGTCTGTGTTTTCCATAAGCCTTCAGAAAATTGACTGTTTCAAGGACTTAACTGCTGGAGTAATTTAACAGTTGTGCTGCAAAAATGGGAAGGTAAGCAGCCCAGCAGAAGACACGGTAGCCAAAACTCTTATCTCAATACCCATTGCTCAGAGAATTGCATCAACTTCCCTTAGTCAATAATGAGTCTTATTTATAAATTCACATACAATGTAGAAAGGAAGCTTGTTGCACTATTGTGGAGATCAAAGTCTCAATGTGTTTTTTTTCTCCTTCTCCTGTTTAGAGAACTGCAGTCAGTTTGCATGTATCTGTATCCCTCTCCTCAGTGCTGAGCCCAGCACAGTTGATAGCCTTGGGCATTTTTTTAAAGCTGTTTCTAAAGATAAACATTTTGCAAAAATTCCCAGAATGCAAGTGCTCAATTTAATTTACCCAGAGCCGTACTGTTTGTTAGCAGGCTGCTCCTTTGTAGGGGGGTTTAAGTTCCAACTCGATGTATCATAACTTAATATATAATGAGAAACTTCTACGGTCAAGGGTAGATTGAGGTCTGTGCAAACCAAACCCCTGTTGATTCAGTTCGGTAAAATTCAGAGGTTAATCCCAAATCTCCTGCTCCTTTTTTTAAGAACCATTCTACTACAGAAAAAAATATGAATAAAATTACACACACTAATCAAAACAATCCCCAAAGTGCCCGAGCATATTCACATTCTTTAACCTTCTAAAAGTGGATTGTCCTTAGTTTTTCACCAGCAGTTTGAGAAGCAGAGAGGAGACCTTTTTTTGTCAATGAGCAGAATTCAGTCTGCCTTTTCTCCCAAGTTACGCTTTGTGACCTAAAATAGACAATGTACACGTTCATCACCCTCCACTTGGCTACAGCAGGCAACTGCTCGGCTGCGCATGTTGTGAAGACAGCTGCCAGCTAAGACATTTCTTCTTCTCATGCAAACAGTAGAGGTCTTTCCACCGGCCAGGCCAGGGTGCTTTGATCATACAGAATACTAGAGAGAGGGTGAAAGAGGGAGAAAGCACACAGTGTCTGTATATATACACAATAGACTACATAGTATATGCATATATAGCATATGCATATCATGCTCACGTATATAAATACATGGGGTTTTTTAATAGACTATAAAACTCCCCACCTTACTATGAGCCCTACGGGTGTTTTCTTCCAGAGCAGCAAGGGGCTAATCAGGAGAGGAAACAGAAGCCGATTACCCCACCCACCTCTGAAGCCTCTGCTAAAGCCATTTATCGTAATGTTTCTCAGCCTCCTTGGGTTGGCAACTTTATAGGAGGACTCATCGCCTGCAACCTTTTTACAGCCCCTACAAATAATAATGGTAAAACAACCCCAAAGGATCAGTTATATGTGTCTTAATCACAGAGAAGTCTGGGTATGGTATGGATACGTGGGAGTTCGCCGGAGAGTTAGGCTGTTAGATTTACCTGTGGGACTGAAAAAGATCAACTTTGACCAGAAATGTCGTAAGTATTTCAGAGCTAAACAAATTTAGGGGAGTTCATGGTCAGCTCTTATTGCTGCAGTGTGTTAAAAGGTTGTATTTCCTGAATATTGGAAATATTTATATACTTTTTCCCTTAATGCTGCCTAAGTGGTTTGGTGAATTTAAGGTGGGTTTAACTCTGCAAAAGAGAGGTACTGGTATCAGAATAATCTTTTTTTTAATATTTATATTTTTAAAAATCAAAATATGCACCTTATTACATTAAAAGAGATCAGCAGATGGACAGAAACTGTAAAAACGAATGTAAGAACTTTAGTTGCCTGGTCAATGAAAGTTTTATTGATGTTTTTTGTCTTTAAACTCTATTGGAATGAGAACACTTCTGACATGGGATTTATTTTCCATGTCAGCCACAAACATTTCCATGGAAAATGAAAAATAGGAAGCGAAAAAATGCAAGATAGACATTGTGTATGCAAACATTATTAGATAACAACGAAAAATAAAGGTCAAAGGCTTTATAGCAAAATTTCGTGTTTCAGGAAGTGTTTACAGATCGCTAATTAAAGAAGACAGGTTGGATATTACCCGAATTTAGTTCCACAGACTTGATTTTTCTAAGGGATCTACTGTGAGACCTGAGTTTTCACATGGCATTTAGAAAGCATACAGTTCTGAGTCTCCAGGTGTATTATCTTAAATATCAGTACGCACAGTAATACCAGCAATTCATAATATCACAGGCAGCAATAACCCGGTTAATAACAATTCAGGGGAATCAAATGGTCACCAATTCTGAGCCATAAGTCTTGGGATATTAACTCCAGTTAATATGCCAAGATTTTTTAAAATATCTTTTATTAAATTAAAGATAACTTAATATCTTCGGAGACTAAATTCAGTGCCTCCAGTCTTAGAGGGGTTCCTCATTTGGAGAGAGGTCCTCTGTAAAGCCAACCTGTTCTCCCAAGGCCAGTCAGCGGGACTGAACTTCCCGGGATTACTTAAGTATATAAGCCCATGTGAGTAAGCCTAGCCTGGAGAGGCTTTCCTAGCTACAGAGCTATTCAAGACTTCAGTCCTGCAGACAATCTCAAATTCTACTTTGACAACACTCAGATTTTACAGACGTACAGGTAATATGGTTCACATTAAACTTCTACATAGCCAACTATTTTATAGTTTCTCTTAAACTCAAGCACTTTTTACTACTGCGTATCTTTGAGGAGACTTGGGATTTGTAACATATTTGAAGGAATTTTTCCTGGCCCTTGCTGGAGAAGAGTAAAATAATCCCGTTTTTATTTATCAGTACTGTTTCCCACCATTCTCCTGAGCCTTGGCACAGTTCACACCCCCTGCCCAGTGCTTTTTGAATGGCTTCTTCCCAAATCCCTGCCCCTCCTTCTACCTCCAGGGACAGGAATCAGCAGAAGGAAAGGTGGCAGGCAGCCTTGGTGGGACCAGCTCCAGCACCAGCACCAGCAACCTCCCAGAGCCCTCTTAGACTTCCTACTGAAATCAAAAGGAGAACTCCAGGTTGAATTTTGAATGATCAACATCTTATAGTGTTCTCAGGTAGATGTGATATTGTAGCGCTTAATATTTATCATTAAAATGAAAGCCTGGAGAATTCTTTTCTGTTTTATGTTGTGGGATTGGAGATGCTTTATGTGTAAACTGGCAAATTTCTCCGCTTCCGAGTTGTTCATACAGACACTGAAAAGCTAACCTCCAGCAGTTCACGGATAATATCATTTTGATGGTGATGGTCTGATTGGATTTCACATTTGTCCCATTTAACGGTTCACCTGCGATGGTTCCATGAATATTTCCAGAGTTATGTCTCCAATGTATACCAGTTATCAACAGGTTCACTGGCAGAATTGCAATAAACAGTTCTTAATGGCCCAACAGCTCTCCAATCCAGGTTCGAATAATGATCCCAAACCCCAAACATTACTTAGAAGGCATGTTTATTCTCTAAATGAGATTACACCTGAAAAACTTCATATTCAAGCATATTAATTGTAGACTTCTGCTGCCAATAGAATGAAGCAGACTCGTTGCAAGCGTTAGTTGCTGTAATTAAGACATCTACCAAAAACAGTTCTTAACACTATAATTGTAAACTGTGCAATAGTACTAGAGCAAAAACCTTAGCTGGAACCAAAAACATTCAATATCTGAAGCCAGAAATGACGTTTCAGTTGGGTTCTTTCGTATAGTAAGTTATAAAATATCTTTCAGATAAAAGCTGATTGCCTTAACTACCAAAGAACAAATTTATTCTGACTGCATTTATTTAAATCTATGCTTAAACATGACTCTGGTTTGACTGAGTAACTTTTAATGTCATTTAGATGTCTCTTATTGCATCATGCAGTGAAAAATACCAAGAATGCATAAGAAAATACAACCTGACCTATTTGGTATAAAAAAAGGGGAGATACAAAAAAAAATTAAAATTCATTGGGAAAATTAAAAAGTTCAAGGTCAAACTAGGCAGAATAAATAGTAAAATATGTTTTTTAATAATTCTTATATGAAGGCCCATTTCCCGCATTCATTTACTTAGATAAAAATCTTGCCATACTCTTAATTCAAACATTATAGGTAGAAACCTGAAAAAAAAAACCCCTCACAAATTTGTAAGCAAATAAGTAACAGTAAATCTCAGACAAGGTTAAGTCCATAGTTACTAGAGGACCTATTTATGTCTGTTCACTTTTGGTTGTGGTTTTTTGGTTTGGGGTTTTTTTGTTATTATTTTTCAATCTGAGATTTTTGCTGTGTCCGTGTGGTATTGCCAATCTTTTATATTGGAAAACGGCGGTCTTGTCTTTCAGTGTTCCTTGATTTGGGAAGCTCTGGTAGCCCAGAACATGACTTGTCCACCAGTGTCTGAATTTAGACATTTTGGGAGGTGCATACAGATTGTACAAACACAAAGACATCCTTACTTCATCCTTAAAGGACTGAATAGTTTTTAAGATGCAAACACTTTAAACGATTTATTTTACATTTAAAACTCACCGCGCGTGACAACTCATTAACTTTTTCACAACCTATTTCTCTTTTGCCGGCTGAAGTATTGCTTAGACTTCCTGATTTCAAAATCTACCAGGAACTCGAATGGCCTTTCTGCAAAGGTTGCCTCAAAAGAACAGTGTTAACCACACAGCGCTGCTTTTTTTTTTTTTTTTTTTTTTCCCCTTTTTTATTTTCCTTTCGGAGAGAGAGAGAGTGTTTTTACCACATTTCAGCCTCCTTAACAGGGGGCTGGAGGTGCACGGCTGCCGTGAGCACGGGCAGTTGTTTGGTCGGTGTAGGCGCTCTGGCGGTCCCGCCGCCTCAAACGCCGCCTCAGGCCACACCACGACCGCTCCATAAACAAAAAAAAACCCCGTTGTTGTTTACCGCCCGGCGGCGGGGCCTGTGTGGCGCAGGCGGCCTGAGGCGGTCCCGGCCGCCGCGATGGCGACCGCGGCCTTTCATCGCCGCTCTCCCTCCCCGAGCTCCTCCTCCCCTCCGCACTCGCACCCCTTATCAGCCCCCCGTCGCCGGGAGGGGGCCGAGCCGCCCCGCTCGTCCCCTCACCGAGGCCTCGGGCGGGCAGCGGGCCTCGGGCGGGTGGACCGCGCCATCGCGCGGCAGCCAATAGCGTGCGGCCACCCACGATTCAAACGGCGCGTCCCGGCCAATAGGCGCGGTTGGCGGGCGGGAAGGGGCGGGGCGAGGGGGCGGACCGTTGCGCGGCCGTAACCGTCGCTCAGGGCGGTTGTTTCTCGCAGCGGAGAGCGCCGCGCTCGGGCCCCGGCTCCCGCCGCTCCGCGGACGCGCCTCCTGCCCGGCCCGGTGGGGGCGGGCGCCAGGTAAGGGAATGGCGGCACCGGGGCAGGCGTGGGCCGGGACACACCCCCCTCCGCGGCCTTCCCGGGGGGAAGCGCTCCGGCCAATCGCCGCCGCCGCCTCTCTCCGCCCCCGTGCGCGGGCGTTCGGGCCGCGGCCTCGCTCAGGCCTCGCTCCCGGTGGGCGGGTGGGCGAGCGGCGCCCTTTTGCGCTGCCCGGACCGCTTGCTTGGGCTCGAGGGGCAGGGGGGCTGGGATCCCCCGCTTTGTTCGGGGCGCCGCCATCCCCCCTTCCCTCCCCTCCGCTCCGCAGCGGCACCACTGCGGCATCGCGACCGCCCAGCGCGGGGAAAGGCCGCGGCCACCCGGTGTGGCGGGGCCGCGCCGTGGGAGAGGGGCGGCCTTGGCCCGGCGCGGCCCCTCCCTTCCCCCGCGGCGGAGGCCCCGCGCCAGGCCCGGGCCGGCAGTGCGGTCGGGGCGGGGCCGCGGAGCGCGGTCGGGGGGCCGGGCCTCCCCCCGCCCCCGGCACGTGGGCCCCTTCCTGTCAGCACCGCGGCCTTCACTCCGCCGCCTTTGGTGGCTCTGCCTGCAGAGTCCGGGTTCCCGGCGCTTTCCCTCCGCTTCCAGTGCTTCTGGGGAAGAGGCTTTTTAAAAGGGGAAAAAACTCGATTTACTGCCTGAGGATCGATAGCTTTTTGTTTTATCCCGAGGCTTCTTTGTGCTTGTTTTTAGCGGTGAAGCTGATTTGGCTGTTTGGTCAAGCCGAGCTTGAACAGGGGTAGATGCCTTCAGCGTTATGGAGGGATAGGGCTAGAAATGTGGCATGACTAATGGTGTTCCTGAAAAGGTCCTGCACAGCTTTGTCTCTTTGGTGGACTCAGTAGTAACTTTCCGTATAGGGAGCTGCGGCCTGTTAGCCTTGACGGTCAATTTTTTTATTTTTATTTTTCTGCATTTCTTATTTTCTCGCATTCAACTGGCTCCCTCCTCTGACGTATGCAACATTAACTACCAATAGTGAGATGTTAGAATGAATAAGTAGAATCACTAGATATGTATAAACATTGCACAGCTTTTCCAAGAGGGAAAACTGTGTTTAATGTTTGGGGTTTTTCTTAATTTCTTCTTAAAACTGTGCACCCAACTTATGATGTGGTATGATCTTGTAGTGACTACAAGCTAGCAGTCCTTTTCTTCTTATTTTCTTGACAGGAGTGAACCATCTTTCCACATATCTAGTGAGAGGGTCATTAAGAAGGACCAGAAATGGGGCAGTATGCTTCTCTGCCATGTTTCTCTTTAATTGTTCCGTTCTTGGTTGAGTCAGCAGTAACTTTTCTTCTTGACCAACTTTTAAGCTCCAGGGAGTTTTGCGTTAATTGTCTTGGCTTGGTATAGGATACAAAATCCTTTTGCGCCATTCCCTTAGAGTCTGGGTTCCTGGAGTAGAATCATAGTGGTGCAGAAAACAGAAATCTCATCTTGGGAGTAAGTGAATATACTTGCAATCAGGTATCTCTACAGTACAGGGTTCAGTGTATGAATTAATTTGTCTTTTGAGGTCACTTGGAGATATATTTTGAAGCTCTGTGAATTAAAAAGTTTGTGTAGGACTCCTCTGAACATTAGGCTGATGCCAGCTGATACCCTGAAAATTAACAGGGCTGTGTGCAGAGCTTGAAAGAGCAATAAATTCAAAATGTAATTTCTAAACTGTATTTTTTTTTTAAGACTATCTTTATTTGTCTTGATGCCAGTAATGGGTTTTGTTATCTGAACAGATGAAGGCTGCCTTTAAAAGGTGTAGCTTTTTGAAGTGGGATATGTGGAATGAGGATTACAAACCTCCCTCACAGGAGGCACAGGGGTGCAGAACAAGGTGGTAATTTTTGGAAGGATAAAAAGTAATATTTACTTTTTTAGTGTTTAATGTTTGATCTCATTATTAAGCTTTAATATTTAAGGAAAACAAATGGAAAAATAAGTAGGTCTCTCCATTATTAAGAACTAACAGCTTTTGAGAACATGGTTGGAGGGGGGGAAGGTCTTTCTGCCTTTAAAAAGAATGAAATCATCAGGTTACCTTTTATTGGGGGCTGTCTTCATGGTTGTGTACAAAAACGCAGGGTTTTGAAGTTTGGCAGAGAATTGCATTTTATTATGCTTATGAAATTATATCTGAATTTTGAAGTGGTTGTTCTAAACCATAAAAATCCGTTTACATGTCATTAGTGACAACTTTGTGAAAAATTGTTTCCCTTTTTCAAAAAGGATTTAAACTCCAAAGATTCTGTTTTTGCAACTTTGTCCTAGGATCTGGCAGCTTTGTCCTGGTCAGGTTCTGAGTTTACAGATGATGCCTGAGGTGTTCCAGTGAAGAGAAGAAACTGTTGGCTGGAGTGTAGGGAGTACAATGGCAAAGAGCAAATGAAGTCATAGATCAGGTTATGACGCCTGGTGAAAGCTATGACTGGACTTGGTGGAGGACCGGTGTTTAGACTATTTATGGAAGAGGAGGAAGAAGCTGGAACTGTGTGAGAGACTGGGGAAAGAGCAGTAGTAAATGTGGATCTCCTAAAGAACTGGTTTTTGGGTGGGAAAACTGGACAAGGAGACAGAGATGAGGATTGAGATCAGATCTTGAGCCCAGAGATCACGATGAGGAACTGGAACTAGTTTGGCGAACTAGAGCAGACAAGGATGTAAACCCCCAAGGAATTAAAAGGGGGATAAGGAGAGAATGGAGAAGAATTTCAAATGAAAACATGTAAATTGTATTTCACTGAGTCATAAGAAGCTAGTGTATCAATTTGAGACTCAACTGACTGGGATAAACCAGGGTTGGAGGAGTAGGAATTCAGAAAGAGTGAGAAAGTAATAAGAGACTGGGAGAAGAAACACTAGGTAGAAGACAGGTGAACTGGAAGAGCGTGTGCCTACAAGCATGGACCAGAACTCGCATCATGTTTCTAACTGGCAAGTGTCAGTGAAACCAAATGATAAAACTTAATCTTTTTGCTCCTTCAAATATACGGCAAAGGAGGCGGCCAGATGTTTCTGTTCTGAAGCAATTTAGGAATATTAGCAGTAAAATCCACGTGAGGGAATTCTGCCAAGTTTTTGGTTGCTTCTTTGACTTGGAGAGCTACACCGGTGTAAAATTCAACAGCAGCAGCTTCAGGAAATGCCAGAATGCAAGTTGATTGAAAAGCCTCACTTAGCCCCATCCCCCTATGTGTTATGAAGGTCTGTGATTGCATATTAACAGTATTTTTTGCCAACAAATCTAACTTTTCACTGCAGGTTAGTTAATGTGTAATAAAACAAATATTTAACTAGGTACTCATTTCACCTCATTTTGTGTGGCTTCACATCTTATTTATAGCAAACAAGTTAAAATGCCTTGAAACAAAAACATTTGCTGGTTTGTTTTCCTCCCTATTCTAAGTTCCTATGTTCATCATACAAATGGTGATAGTACATAAGCTAGTGTGTATTTTACCTTAGACTTTTAAGATGCCATCACTTGATATGTTGAGGCCTGAGTCACAGAAGTTCAGGTTAAAAGTATCTTCTGCTAAGAATACCTATTTTCAGATGGCAATGACATAATACAAGGCGCTTTCCAAAGAGTTACACAGGACTTTGCATGTAAAAACATAACTTCCTTTAAGTTGCAGTTGCGGGTTTTTTTCCCAGCACCCTGGTATGGTGGACCAAGGGTGGTAGACACTTAAACCTTGTTTTGCTAATATCAAGTAAAAACCTTATGGTGCAGACAGGGGGACAGAATTCAGTTTTTCAGCATATTATGTGATTGCTCTGATGCTGTACTTTGTTTTCCTGTGGGCCCCTGCAAAAGGCATTACACGCCTTGTGCTAAACAGGTGGAAAAGAGAAAATATTCAACCCAGACAGGAGCCTAAATTCTGGTGTTTCCTAATTTTTGAGTGTTTGGCATAACAAATTGAAGAAAGGATGTAATGTGGCTGTGTGTACTGAATAGATTTGGGACATTTTATTTTAACATTTAGAAATCATCACTTCCGTAATTTTTGTAGAACCACAGGAAAAGAGGGTTAGAGGACACTTAGATACCATCTAATTTACTTTTTTCCCCTCTAGGTAAGATCAACTGTGTTATGTAATTTTGGTCAAATATATGCTTTGCCTGGTTTTGATGGTCTCTGATGATGGAGATTGTATGTCATAGCTGAATACTGGTCTAGATGTACTATTGATACATTTGAACACTTTTCATAACATCTAACTTCAGTCTTTGCTCTATTTTAAGCCTATTTCTTTTGTCTACTATTAATTTGGAAAATAGATGATTGGGATTTTTCTTATCAGGCAGCTTTTTGCCTATTTAAAGTGAAGAGTTGTTTACTTTAAAGCTTCCCTATTCCAGCCTAAATGATATGGAAAGAGAGTAGGGGAAAATTAAGCTTAATGTTTAGCTGATCTCTGTGTTGATTTATTTCTTTTCTAGGTATTCCTTTTGGAAAATGCCAAGCCGGAGGTTTGCTGATGGCGAGGTGGTAATGGGCCGTTGGCCAGGAAGTGTCCTGTACTATGAAGTACAAGTGACTAGTTACGATGATGTTTCTCATCTTTATACTGTTAAGTACAAAGATGGGACTGAACTTGAGTTGAAAGAAAGTGATATAAGGGTTAGTACACTTTTATGTAATTATCAGTATTTCTAATGGAAGATGATGCTGATTTTGTGATGTAGATAAAAATACAACTTATAATTGGATAGTCGCTTTGCAAGTTTTAACTTTTTTTTCAAGGAATTGATGCTAAATAATAGCTTTTTCCTACATGACATCTGAAGTAGAGGTTCAGAATGCTGACCCTATCTTTAAAGAGGAAGGACTGTTTTCTTTCTGTTGAAAAAACAGTGGTACATTTGGGGAAAAACAAGTCTGATCGTTCAGGAATTCTGTAGCATGTTTGTTCATGAAAAATTGTCGGGTAGTTTATAAAGCTAGTTATGAGAGGGTTGGTACTAATTTGACTTTTTTCTACTTCTAAATAAGAAAATTTGAAAACAAATGCAAGCATGTAGTTAAGGATCACTGTAAATTATAAATGGTGCATACCCTTTAATCACATACTTAAAACATCTGTGAATAGCTTGTACTGTTTTAGGTCCCCAAAGGTTTCATAAGGTATTTTGCTCTGTTTGTGACAATTAGGGACTCTTGAAAAAAGAGTCATGTCATATGCATATAAGCACGTCCCTTCCTCTTTACATGTCTTTATTATTTCATTTTCTGTTACTAATAAAGGCCTGTAAAAGTCCTGTGTACAAGTTTCATTTAAAATGTGATAATGCATGAGACAAAAGGTATTTGAATATTCGCTGTAGCTGATTTTTAAGGCCTGTTCTGAAACCTGCATAAATTCAAAGCTAACTTTGTGTCTTTATGTGAATTGTAGTTTCACTTTTTGGTGGCAATGTACATGCCATGTAACTGACTATTTCTTTTGGGACAAAACGTTTCTGCGTTGAGCAAAACAACCGTGTTCACTGCGTTAAGACTTTCTAACTGGTTTACTTTGTGCCTGCAGGTTAGCAGACTCAAGCTGAGAAAATAACCTTTCTTTGTCATAAAGCATTTGTGCCTTATAAAAGTTGTGTTGTGGAAATTTTACATGGGGAAAATAAGCATTGTAGACTTCACAGAAAAAATAAAACTGGGTGCTTTTGGGGGAAACTGTTTATGAAATTGGTTATCACACCTACTTTAATGACTTGGGTTTTTTTAATGTTGATCTGAGCTGTGTTGCCTTAAACAGATCATTACATCTTGAAGTGCCAAATGCATTAATAAGGCTAAGTAATTGAAATGATAGCCATCTCTTAAAGCTTAAGAGATGGCTATCATTTCATTTACTTGTGCATAGGCTTAAGAGGGCAGTACGCCTTACGAGCTTGGTGCTCACATTGGTAGCTTACATCCATATGCTGATTTCTGTAGGGATTTCTGGGACAGGATTATTTGGGTATTACCAGCGAAATGAGTATGCTGTAGTGGCTCTTTCTTAACAGCTTTAACAGCATCAGTAAAGGAAATAAGAGATAGTTCTGTAGAACTATACGCCAGAGTCCTTATCACAAAAAGCCCAAGTTTCTAAAATTGTTCTTTGGAACACCTAAGATAAGATTTTGCTTTCTTCCCCTCTTTTTTAGTCACAATCATCATTCAAGCACAGGAAGAGCCAGTCCTCTTCAAGTTCTCCCTCCAGAAGAAGTACTAGCAGATCTCGGTCTAGGTCTCCTGGTCGGCCAGCAAAAGGCAGACGTCGTTCTTCTTCCCAAAGCAGAGAACATAAAGATGACAAAAAGAAAATCATTCAGGAAACCAACTTAGCTCTACTGGTATTAGTTTTGTTTCTTTGTTCTTTGTGTGTGGGTTTGTTGGATTTTTTTAAAACAAATTTTTGCTATTTGTGAAAGATTTGTTTTATGCATACTGTGTTTATTATTGTAAAAGCCAGCTGTAGTTCATGTTCACTGAACAACATAATTAGCTGCAAAAATGTGTCTCGGAACTGCCTTTTTTTCTTTGAAAATAGGCTTTCTAGCTTGCCGAGTTGTGAGGAAATTCTTGAAATGTCAGTGTATGTTGTTAAGTTTCATTTGAATTTGGTGGTACTGTCAAGTTCTCAGAATTCACACAAGTTCTTTACTATTTTAATATTGAAGTCATTCATATGCTCCCACTTGTGAGATGGGGCAAAGGAAGTTAGGCTACTTTTAAGATGTATTGATCAATACATAGCAGGTAGGTATAAGAATTTGAAATAAAATGAGTTCTGTTTTCACATACAGTTCATTAAAATAGTAATGGAAAATGTGAAGCATATGTGGGAGAATTGCTGCAGAATTCAAGTGTGGAAAATATATATATGGCCTTGCTGATTGATGATATCAGCAGAACTGTTTTCATTATAAAAACTATCCTGTAACGATTTGTAAGTTTGTCAAATACCTGGTTTTTAGCTGAAATATATCATGTTTGTTCTTGGCCTTTTTGTGAAGGTTATATTGAGTACTAAAAATGGTTCTGGTGTTCTGTGAGTGAAGCATAATAGAGCTGATCTTTCTCTGTTAAGAGACAAACAACATTTCTTTTGCCTCTCATGCTCTTGAGAGCTTCAAGTGATACTTGTCTGAGACACAGTCCCTTGAGTTGGAAATGCCTTCTGCTGATCTATTGAAAATAGATAGATTTTAGTAAGGTTTCAACTAAAAACTAAACTAGACCAATGTAAACTGAATAGGTAGGTTTAGTTTAGTAAATTGCTACTACTAAAAACATTGTTTGGCACTGAAATTGCTGTGGTTTTTGTTTTGCAGTGAACTACTTTGAGCTGTATGACCCAGTGCATAGCCTGTGGACCATATGCTCGTTTTAAGTAGTCTGTAGCCAGCAGCTAAACTTTACTTTGGATAAAAAGGTTAAAATATCCTTGGTGATTCTCTCCTGGCTTCTAATAGAGGAGTAGGATTGATCTATTGCTTGTACAACTGGAATGACCTGGTCCTTTTCAACAAAGCTTAAGTTGAAATAAAACAAAACAGATGAGTGGTGTCTTTCCAGAGTTGTGTAAGGTAGACTCATTAAATGAATTTTTCTAAGAGAATTTGTTTCTTAGAAAGATTTTTAATGGAAGACCAAACTTCCAAACTTTCAGTCCTGCAAAGCAGCATCATAGCATAGGACACTGACTTCCTCTTCTTTCCTAATAGAATTACTAAATAGACATGTATTTTGTACTTGGCAGTTCCTAATGATGAGTTAAAAGTAACTGGGAAGCAGTATTCTCTCTTAATTTCACTGTTTATGAAAAGAAACTAGTAACCTTTTCCTTTTCTTAAGTGAGTTTTCTTCCCTTGTTTGTGAGCTGAAACAGTCCATACCTTGGATATTGAACCCGCTTGTGTTCCTGTGGAGAAAACCGGAGCAGTTGCTGTTGAAAAAAGACTAGATAGTGTTCTTAATTATTCATTATATACTTACACTTAATGCAGCTGTTATTTTCAGCAAGGTAAAACTATGTTTTTTCTTTTAACCAGAAACCAAGTGAGAATAACACCAGAAGATACAATGGTGAACCTGACAGTACAGAAAAAAATGACACATCCTGCATAATCTTGGAGGTATGAACATTGTATTTGCTCTTAGTTTTATGTCTCATTCTACCTTGGCTTTCTCAAAAGTCCTTAGAAAAGGGCAATACAGTAATCAAGAAGAAATAGAATGCAACATAAAACTTAGTGGTCAAATAAGTTTACTGTTCAGCTAAGTTCAGGGGAGAGGGAGATGAAGTCAGAAGGGAAGAGTGTTAAGAGCTGATTAACATTGATTTTTCTTGGTGGTAGTTTGTGGTTTTTTGTTTGTTTTTTTCCATCAAACCCTCACTGATTACTTCTGTTCATTCCTATTCTTTTACAGTGTGAATGTCTGGCCGTAGGAAGTGATTTTTTTGGGGGTGTCGTTTTTGTTTCTGTTTTTCCAAATCAGTTCTTTAGTCCTGGTTGTTAGCTAATGCACAGAGTTATGGCAGAAAGGTGGGGAGGAGGATGGGAATGGATAACCTGTACTGGGACTGATGCAGATAAGTAATCATGGCCTTAAGTGATCACAATGAAATTGGTTTTAGCAGGCTCTTCATATAAATGCATGAACTTAAGTACTGTATAGAAGTAGAACAGATTGTATATTGGTGTTTTAAAGTGAATTATGTCCTCTTAAATATAAAACATTGGAATAAAATAAAGTAAAATCACTGGGAGTATTTTTGGTAAATTCTTTTTATTCATTAACAGCAAAAGTCAAAACCAGACCTGGAAATAGAGCGTGTGCTTGAACAGTACAGCTTGCGTCCAAGAAAAGAAGAGAAGAAAAAAGAAGAGATATATTCAGAGAAAAAGATTTTTGAGACAATAAAAACAATTGAAAAAGCATCATCAAAAACAAAGGAGCTAGAGTTTGGTGGACGAATTGGTATGTGTGCAAATTGTCATAATAGTTGAAAAATAGTGCTTTTATGTTTTTTACTTATTGACCATGTGATGTCAAGAAGTGTTTTTCTGATTTTTGGACCCTGGTTGCAGAATCCAGAGTTATATGACAGTGCTTCACGTAGTCTCTACCAGTATTGGTGGCAGACAAAGAACTGTTACTCACTTGGTTCTCTTGTGAAATAGAGTGAAGATCTTGAGCCTTCCCTTCCACAGTGAAATTTAAATACTTCCAAATTAAATTTAAGAAGTAACTAGCAAAGTTTCTACATTTTGGGAAACCTAAGTGCTTTGAACTCAACAGTAAAGTATTATTTATACATTTTTTGAAGAGTTTTAAAGGGATGCAGTGGTTGTGATCCTTCGGTTTGGTTATTGGACCCCATACAGGAGTGAGAATAATTTCTCTGTATCCCGTTACATGACTGGGGGATGGCAGGTGTCTTGCTTCAGGAATAGATAATGACAACCTCTTCTTTGTTAATAAAGTTCATATCAAGCTTTATTAGTAAGATTGAAACCAGGGTTTTTTTTATTTTTTATGTTTATCTTCTAATATGGCATGATGCCTGTTTACAGGGACCTTTATGCTGATATTTTTCCTGCCTGCTACTGTATTCTACTTGCTGTTGGTGTGCAAACAAGATGACCCCAGTCTTATGAACTTCCCTCCTCCTCTCCCGGCACTTGAAAGTCTCTGGGAGGCTAGAGTGTTTGGTATTTTTCTACTGTGGTTTTTCCTTCAAGCTCTGCTTTACTTACTGCCAATTGGAAAGGTAAGCTGTTCAGTAGCAATTGGGTCTTTATGGCTAATTAGTTTGTGTGTTAGGCTGGAAGGTAGAGTATGTTCTTAAAGCAGTGAATTTGAAAGCAAATTAATTCATTTTCCATATTAAGCTGGAATATGGCTACTGTGGATTTCTGTAGCCTTCAAATAGCACAGTTTTTTAAGAACTTAATGGCTGTTCATTTCACAGTCTTAGAGTAGAAAAGGCAGAAGGCATGTAAGAGTTCAAGTCAAAGCATGGATAAAATTTGCTTGATAGAATTTTAGAAGAATTTCAGGTATCTGACTTTCAAGCCAACAAACTTTGGTACTCAGTTTCTTTGGAATGTAATCTTTGCTTATAGGAATCTATAAACCCTTCTTGCCATATATGGATCAGGCAAATGTTCTGTTTCCTTCTTTTTGTGGCTGGAGGGATACTGGCAGATTCTGAAAGAACACCATAATACATAGATCATTCAGTCATGTTATTCTATTGCTATACCTGTTTACAATGATTGGAGCTGTTCTGTTTTCTTTAGGCTGGTGAGGAAAATATTTTTTTTAAAAAATGTTTTTATTTGAAACTGTTACCCTTTTGATATCTAAAGTATGCTTTTGAGAACAATGCATGATATTCAGATTTGGATGTGTCCAGCTGGTTACCTTGATTGAATTTCCCTTCCCTGCCTGTGCTCCCAGGAAGTACTTTGTTGAAACACTAGTATTTTGTTTTTCCTAGGTTGTAGAAGGCCTGCCTCTTTCAAATGGAAGGAAACTGCAGTACCGGATAAATGGTAAGCATGTTGCAGTTGCTTATTCTGAATTTGATACCGCTATCTGATTTGTAGTTCTCTGCACCGTAAGATACAAGTGATGAAAGATACACTCTATGGTTGAACTAGGTGTCCTGGTTTAACCCCGCTGGCAGCTAGAGCCATGCAGCTGCTTGTTCACTCCCCCCCAGATGTGATGGGGGAGAGAATCAGAAGAGTAAAAGTGAGGAAAAATTCGTGGGTTGAGAAAAAGACAGTTTAATAGGTAGGGCAGAAGCCATGCTGAAACCATGATGCTAGGTATTGTTGTAAATCTTTCATAAAACAGGGTGAACCTTTTCTTGGAAGAAGGTTAGTAAAGATCGGGAATTAACTGGCCCAAGAGCAAAACGTTACACTATATAGGGCATCTGATCTGCATCCAGTTGTGACTGGTGATTCCTGTCATATTCCTTGCGTAATTGCTAAACAGCCAGTTGCCAATCAGAAGTGTTGGTAATGACCATGTAATAAGGGTACTTGCTCCAGGAGTTATCTGAAGAGATCTTATCCCATGTGTCTAGATCATCTTGGATGTCTCCGATTTACAGACAGATAAAAAGTATGTTTTAATTGATTTAAGATGTTCTTATTCTTGCCTGGCAGAGAATAGTTCTGAGTCCTTATTCAGATCAGATTTCACTTCCTATGGAAAAGGCAAGTTTCTCATCTAAGTTTAGGTTTGGCTTAATGTATTTCAGCCGTGCTGCTTTTCCAGGCTTAGAGAAGTCTACTTTGATGCCTTGCAGGTATTGCAGACTACCTATTTAACTGAATAGTCAGTTCAAGGACACTGTCTGATGGTAATGGAATCCAAATGTTATATTAAAAAGCTGAGGGGGGTTTTGTCATAGTCTGTTAAGATGCACCATTTTAAAGTCACATTTTTAAGATGGCATAGGGCTGTAAATCATAAAAGCAGAGTGAATTACATCCTGTAGAAGTAAGTCATACTGACGCTACCTCATAACTTTTTTTGGTTTGGACTTCTGTCTTTAGTAGGGGCATAGTCCCGCAATTTTTTTTCCACATTGTGATAAACGAAGGAAATAACCTACATGGTTTGGATAGTTTAAAAAAAAAAAAGAGAGAGAGAGAGAGAAGCCATCCTCTTGCTGCTTCAAAGGCAAATTCTCAAAGCAACTTTGAAAGCCTTCTTGAGGAAAGGAAGAAAACCAGAGACAGGGCAAGAGGCAATGGCCATAAGCTGAAATACAGGAGGTTATGTCTGAACATTGGGAAACACTTTTTTTTACTGTGAGGGTAACTGAGCACTGGCACAGGTCGCACAGAGAAGTTGTAGAGTCTCCATCCTTGGAGATGTTCAGAAGCTGTGTGGACATGGTCCTGCGCAACCAGCTCTAAGGTGGCCCTGCTTGAGCAGGGGAGTTGGACTAGGTGGGCTCCGGAGGTCGCTTCTAATCTCAATCTTTGTGACCCTGTGAAGGTGTTCATAGAAGGTACTTAAGTGAGAGCTGTCTAGAACTTCTGCTTATATTTGGACATCATTCCATTCTACATGATTTTATACTCTCAAAGGACAAAAGTTTTGTGTTCAAGTTTTGACTTGATAGTTATTTTAATACTTTAATTACTGCTATCCGTATGGAGGTATATATGAAGATAACTTGAAGAAGAAAATATGGTTATCTGTAATGTCCCACAGATAAGATTTTGTGACCTGCTGTCATTATCCAGTACTAGTGTCAGTGTCCATTTTTCCAATAAAATCTGAAACTGGATCCTATGTTGTTGTAAAAAAATTCAGGAGCGCTCAGTGTTCCTGCCTTTTGTCCTCTTGGTGAGGAGCACAGGAAATTTCAGGGCATAGATGGAATGCCTTAGGTATATTACTGTGCCACAGAAGTTTGAACCTCAAGAACATGCGATATGTAAGACGTAATTGGAATCTAGACAAATCTTGGATTAAGTAAAAATGCAGAAAGGCTGGACTGGGGAGGTTCTACAGGAATGATTTTTTTTATCTTGGCTAATACGTTTTTCTTCTACATCCTTTAGGGTTTTATGCTTTTGTTTTGACTGCTGCAGCTATTGGAACTTTATTGTACTTTCAATTTGAACTTCATTACTTGTATGATCACTTCATGCAGTTTGCAGTGTCAGCTGCAGCTTTTTCTATGGTGTTGAGCATTTATCTATATATTCGGTCCCTGAAATCACCTGAGGAAGAACTAGCACCAGGTGGAAATTCTGGTGAGTTATAACTGTTTTGGATTATTTCTTTCCAGTTGTTTGCTACAGTTTAATTTTTATGAATTAAAAGCAAGATTTAGGGCTGGTTATTATAATACTGTGACTTTTACTTGCTACCAATGTAAAATTCATGTTGCAAGTTAAATGGCAATTTTGTGTTCACAGTCAGATACTGTAAAATGCTTAAAATTTTATTTGGATTATCTTGAATAGTGTATGCAAAAATATCTTGGCTGGTCTAGTCCCCTAGCGATGAGAGGACAGTTCCTTCTTTTCAGTTTTAAGCATGTGTTTAAAAGGCCTGTCTCCTTTGCTTCATGGTGCCCCTGTTCCTGGGCCTTTTCCTGAAACAGCTGAGAATGGAAATAAAAACTGAAAAATCTAGGTATTTTGGCACAAATTACAGTGTATTTCTAAATTTTTATTTTGCTGTGCACTTCTAAATCTAGTTAGCTGAGTTGAGTTTTCAAAATAAATTTTGATTTGGTCATGAGACTGCCTACCTAGAAAGTGTCAATTACATGCCTGTGGTTTTTGTAGGACAAAGAGTAGATTGAGAAATCAATTAGCATTAAACATTAAACAAACTGCTTTTAAAAGTGATTGTACAGTGACTAAGAAAGGGAGTTTATGGACAGAATATTTAGTGTAATAAAATGAAGTATTCAAATAACCCCAGTTCCTTTGCCAGTGCAGTGTGTATGGGTGTGAAGAGAAATAATACAATGATCATATATCGGTTTTTCTTTGAAAAGTGCAGTTCTAGTCTCTGAAAGTGGCATAGTAGCATTCTGTAACTGTTCTGCAAAGTGCTTGTTACTTGCTAACTCAATGTAGGATATCTTGAAATCAAGGTTGGTTTGTTTTTCCCTTCTTGTCCATCTCTTTTGCTGGACAGGTGGTTGTCACAGCTAAAGGAATTCTTGCTCCCAGAGAAAAGCAATGAAGTAGGAGGGAAAGTAGAATTAGTTAGTACCGTAAGATCATGATCATGGAAACCGTGATGTTAGGGTTCAGGAGAAGGCTGAAAATAAAGAAGGAACAAATGTCAAGAAGAAATAAGACTATATAGTAACTTCTAAAGCATTTAGTCCTCCTAATAACATATTTGGGCCTCTTAAGATCTAAACCGTGTGGGTTTTGCTTTGTATTTTGCATATATTCTTACATTTTTCTTGCCAACCTAAATGCTTTTTTATTTATGAGTCATTGTTAGTAGAAAGTAGGAACTGCTCTGTATGGAGTGTAGTAGAGGATAAAAGGAATAGTATTGCTAACAAAGAGTATGTTTCATCTTCAGGGTATTTTGTTTATGATTTCTTTACTGGACACGAATTAAACCCTCGTGTTGGCAGTTTTGACCTCAAATACTTCTGTGAGTTGCGTCCAGGATTAATTGGCTGGGTGAGTCAGTAATCATAGTTACTTTAATTTTATTTGCTTAAATATCGCACTAATTATTATTGGTAGTTAGTGTTTGTGAAATGGGTTATTATTTTTTTAAACTTAAATATTGGTCCAAAACATCTGAATTAAAATGTTCCGTAATGTAACAGAAAAGACCACTGTCTTTTAAAAAGAAAGTTTGTAATAAAATATTTTCTAAACTAGGTTGTTATAAACTTGGCAATGCTCTTGGCTGAGATGAAGATACACAATCAAAGTATGCCATCTCTCTCAATGATACTCGTGAACAGCTTTCAGCTTCTTTATGTGGTGGATGCTCTGTGGAATGAGGTAAACGGCAATCATATTAAACTGTTACTGTTTCTAATTACCATGTTAAATGAATGAAGCTTTGTAAATTCTAAATTCCTTCCTCCTTGTTTCTAGGAAGCTATTTTGACTACAATGGATATTACCCATGATGGATTTGGATTCATGCTAGCATTTGGAGATTTGGTGTGGGTTCCATTTGTCTACAGTCTGCAGGCCTACTATTTAGTTGGTCATCCTACTGCAATTTCTTGGCCTGTTGCTGCTGCAATTACTATTCTGAACTGTAAGTTATAGTAAATGTTATTGTTACGGTAGTAACAATGTAGTACTGATTTTGTTTCTTGAGTTGTGAGGTGAAGCTTTAGCTAAGTTGCAGTGATCATATTTTCTGTATTACCACAGCTGGTGGAAGCATGTGTCTGGCTACTGTTTAATATAAAAAAAAATAATCAATTCTCATCTTATTAAATGAAGGATAAACAAGAGTCTGGACACCTAATTGTTAAGCTGAGAGTTATCTTTAGATAGATGCTGTCTGGAGTTGTAGAAGTGATTAAACATTTTGAATGAAGTGTAGCAGAGTGCTTTTGTTGAAGGAAAGAGAACTGGAAAATACTGAAAATGCAAAATAAATAATATTTATTTTCAGGTATTGGGTATTATATATTCCGTAGTGCAAACTCGCAGAAAAATAATTTCCGAAGGAATCCAGCAGATCCCAAATTGGCCTGTAAGTGCATTTTTTATTTGTTCAATCACTATACAATGTCTCTTTGTTAAATACACATTTCAATTGTTGTATTGACGACAATACTCTATTCACAGATCTGAAATTTATACCCACTGCAACTGGAAAAGGGCTTCTTGTCACAGGCTGGTGGGGTTTTGTTCGTCACCCTAATTATCTTGGTGACATCATCATGGCGCTAGCATGGTCCCTACCCTGTGGTAAGTTCCTGAAACTAAAATGGATTTTATCAAAAATGCTTGTATGTGTTGGCATCTGAGTGGGTTTGAAATGCAAAGTGATAATTATTTGAGGTACTAAAACCCATAATTAATTGAATGGCAAATTTCTGTATTGTAAGAATGTGACACCTGTTCTCTTACATCTTATCCTTTATATCTTACTATAGATTTGACATACCACACTATAGATTTGACTCTTCTTTCTAAAACTTTATCATTTGATAATGATGGGGCTTGCTTGCTAATGAGTTGTTCCTTACATTTGTTTAGGCTACTGGCTGTGCTGTAGTGTTTTCAAAGGGAGCTCCCAGAAAGTAGGAGTTTGCTTGGAGACAAGGGCTACCACACACAGGGACAGACTTTAAGCAAAGTACATTAAAAGAAAAAAAAAAAGTCATCAAACACAAAGGAATGGAATTCTGTTTCCAAGTTTTTGTTAATGACTACTTCCTAGTTTCCATGAAGTTTACACTTGGAGGAAATTAGCGAGCCTTTTGTCCAATGGGGTTTTGTAGTCTTGGTTCTTTGCAAGAGCTTAGAAAGAGCAATGACAGTTTCAGAAAGTGCATTTCATCATGGTAGTCCTGCCCTACTCTCAATTCAAGTTTGAAAAGTGGCTTTGGGCTCCTCCCTTGCCTGAAGGAGTTTCCTTTCTATAAAAGCACAGAAATGAGCATGACGGATTCTCTTCTGAGACAGAGCTGACTTTTGCAGATAAGGTGGAACTCTGTCACCGAGTGGTTAAGGCCCTGACCAGCAGCATGGGCTGAAAGTGAATGCTGGAGTTCAGGTGTTCCTCCAGGGGTTAATTTTATTTTAGATTGTAATTGGAAGTAGATGATACTAAATTAGCATATACACTTGTAGACCGTATCCTGGAAGAGCGTTCCCCCCATGAAAATGAAGGGCTCAAATCCACTGTCAGCATCGTAATGGCGGAAGTGGAAGTGCTGCCATAACTGCGTGGGGGGTGAGGATGGATGGGAGGGGATCATGGAATCATAGAATAGTTTGGGTTGGAATGGACTTTTAAAGGTCATCTAGTCTAACCCACCTGCAGCGAGCAGGGATATCTTCAGCTAGATCAGGTTGCTCACAGCCCTGAATGTTTCCAGGGATGGGGCATCTACCACCTCTCTGAGCAACCTGTGCCAATGTTTCACCACTCCCAGCATAAAAAATTCCTTCCTTCTATGTAGTCTACATCTACCCTCTTTTAGTTTAAAACTACTACCCCTTGTCCTGTTGCAACAGGCCCTGCTAAACAGTTTGTCCCCAGCTCTCCTGTAGGCCCCCTTTATGTACTGGAAGGCCGCAGCAAGGTCTCCCTGGAGCCTTCTCTTCTCCAGGCTGAACAACCCCAACTCTCAGCCTGTCCTCACAGGAGAGGTGCTCCAGCCCTCTGATCATCTTAGTGGCCCTCCTCTGGACCCGCTGCAGCAGGTCCATGTCTTTCCTGTGCTGAGGGCCTGGAGCTGGACACGGTGCCCCAGGTGGGGTCTCATGAGAGTGGAGTAGAGGGGCAGAATCCCCTGGCCGCTGGCCAGCTGGCCTTCTGGCCACGCTGCTTCTGATGCAGCCAGAATACAGTTGGCTTTCTGGGCTGTGAACACACATTGTCAGCTTGTGTCAAGTTTTTCATCCACAGCTCAAGTAGCGTGCTCAGAGCAAAGCTAGAGTTACCACCTACAGCCAAAATAGAGAAAACTATTGGCTTGCATGGGGTAGCTCAGTGCTGCAGAGGTTTTTAACTATTTCTCTGGTTTTGGTAGCTGAAGAGCTTAAAATATGTGCCAGCTTTGTGTGCATTGAGAGTGAAGCTGATAGGTTTTGAGACTCTGAATTTTAAGGATTGTTTTTTGTGGGTCTTTTCCTATCCTGCATGTAAACATGTCACACAATTTTTGCACTGTCCTGTTGAGTATTTGATGCTTTACAATATGGGTGTAAGATGCAGCAGTCCGTAACAAGTATACGTCACCAGCTTAGTAGATGTTGTTACTAGCTAACTTTTCTGGATTTTTTTTTTCTGTATTTAAAGTGAATCTCTCACTTTATTCTACAGGTTTTAATCATATTTTACCATATTTCTACGTGATATATTTCATCTGTTTGCTTGTTCATCGAGAAGCTCGTGATGAACATCACTGTAAGCAAAAATATGGCTTGGCATGGGAAAGGTATTGTCAGCGTGTACCATACCGCATATTTCCGTACATCTACTAGAGCACTCCAGATGCCTGATTTGCAAATTACTTCTAAAGTTAGTTTCTTTGCAAATAAAAATATACCTCTTACCTTTGCACTTGGTCTATTTGTTATTTAGGCTTTTAAAAAAAAACAAAACAAAAACAAAACACAAAAGAGTGACCAAACAGTGGAGTGCATCAACAGGTATTTACAAATCATCTTAAATATGTGAGTTATGTGAACTGACTGTCTGTGACTTCAATTTTTAAAAAATTGTGAATTTTAAAGTCTTGGAGCCCTAATTTTTCAAGCTAAATTTTATCTAGAATCCTGAGTTTACATTTTTTTTTTATTGCATTTAATTAAGCACTGTGATGTAAAGTATATTATTTTCTCGATGCAATAAACACAGAAATTCCATCCAGTTCATTTTTTGGTGTTACTTGTACCATCTAACTTCAGATGTCTGACTTAGCTGCCTGTACTGGAGGAGCAGCAGGGTCTTTTTCATCAGTGGCGCTGGAAGCAGAGGATTTGACCCGCCTGAGCTGCCTGTGCCGCTGGCAGCGCTGCCCTGCAGCCCCGGGCCCAGAGCTGGCGCAGCTCAGCTGGGTGATTGTCCTCCTCCTGGCTTTTAACTAATTGGGATTTTTTTGGTCAGGGAGGCTCAGGTGGCCCCTCCTGCCCTGTGCCTGCAGGAGGGATGAAGGGATGGGATCAGGATTCTGGCTCAGGCTCCTGAAGATAGATGATACAAATGCTTGTTTCAGCTGTGGACGCGAGTAGTGAACCGTAATCCTGCACTGAGCGTTGAACACAGGGTAGCAAAAGGTGCAGTGTGTGTGTATTTGACAGAAAAGAATAAAATGACCGCAGTTGGCTTATTTTGATCTTTGTAAATTATGTCTTAATGTACCATAGTGTTTACCGAGTGTGTATAATAAAGCCTCCACCTTTTTGCTGTACAGTGTTTGGATTTGAAAATGCGATAGCTTTTTTAGAAATGGGAGAAATCAGTAACTAAATCATTTTCCAGTAATTCTTTTTAAAATGTTCATTGAATAAAGGTTTTTGTAAATTAATGTATTAATTCTTGAAACAATTGAGGGGTTCATTTAAATATTTGTATTGACAGATACGCTATGAAAATACAGGAAATGCTCCTCAATCCAAAGTTGTTTTTTTAATTTGGCATTGCTACCTCATATGTAGGTTTTGCCTTTTGTACTGTTGCAGATAGAGAAAATAGCTATTTTTTTGCTATTGCTATTTAAAACAACATTTTTTTACATGAGCCTGTGGTTACACTCGACCACTTTCTAATATATTTTTGTATATATTTGACTTTTTAACTAATGTATGTGTTTTAGTCACTAGTTGTGCTCTTTGGCTAACTGGCTGTAAATCAGATGCCCTTGCAGTATTTACTTCAGAAGTAGAATAATTTTATATTTTACTGAAATAATCTTGCATTAATTAACTAGCTTTTCGTCTCTCGTCACAACTTTTGACATACTTCATACATGAGGTTTATAGCACAAATTATCCAAAAAAACTTATTAGAATCTCAAATATAGTGCAGGTACCTCTACATTTGCTTGCAGGAAGGTTCCTAATAAATCAGAATGTTGCTGTTATTCATCAATTAATTTCATTTCTTTTAAAATGTTGATGTAATTGAAATCTAGCACGGGATTTTTTTAAATAAAAGAACCCTCTATTTTGTACACCGGCATTTTTTAAAGAGAATTGTACATTTGATGTGTATATAACGTAGCTTGATTGTGACAGTCTCCTCTGAAAATCTGTGTGTTGGTGTTGTAAGGAAAGTGTTTTAAAACAAGTACTTTGATTCCTGGAAGAAAATAGCAGTGCCTGTGACAACACTGAAGACCATTTACTGCTGTGAAGTAGCAGATTAAACTGGGATACTTTTTTCCATGGTTGCTCAATGGATTAATGGGAAATAGAGCAGTTATTTTAACTGCACCAGTTTCCAGCTGGTGGTGTAAAATGTATTGGGGGGGTGGGGGGGCAGTTTAATTCCTCAGCCTGTAAACTAGGAGATGCTACTGCCGTCCCAGTTTTATCTGCTGTCATGCAAGCTTGTTAAAATGTAATGTGGAACCCTTGCCTTTCAGGAGCGTTTCTTGACCAATGATAACTTCAGTTTATTTACATGCTGAGTTTTATGTGAATTTGATTTTGAAGTAATTGTTTTTAATACAAACAAGCCTATAAACTAAAATAAAGCTTTTGCTGAAAATTAAGTGGTGGGGTTTTTTTTTTTTTCAATTCATGGTGGTGTCTGGAAAAAAAAATTGATTTTCCTTTTGTATCTGTTCCTTTTCTGTCTGTGGTTGTGGGTTGAGTGTTACAAGATCGTGTATGGTGCTTCTCTAACCTGTCTGGGGTTTTTAAGGAAGGGAAGTCTCTACGCGTAAAAAGATCTCCATTTCTCCCTTTTCTTCTGCTTCTCTTTAAGCAAAAGTTTACAGATCCACCAGCAGCCTGAGAGCACGTTTGTTCTTTGGATCAGCTGCGTCTGTGTCAGGTAACCTTGCTCATCTGCCCGGACTGAAGGAAAACCGAAGCGCTAAGAAGTAGGTGGCACGGCAGGGGAAGGACAAGCAGGCTCCGTAGCCTCAGTGCATAGTCACTTCAGGTGCCACTAAGTTGGGAAAAAGTGATTGTCTTTACTGGAAAAGGTGATGGCTTTGGAGAAATGAAACACTCGCCATTAAAGGTGCCTGAGAATGGTCAGTCACGGAGCTGGCACAGCAGGGCACCGGCTTTTGTGTCCGACTTGGGCCTTGCTGGTGTGGTAGGTTGCCTGCCACAGGTTGCTTCACCACAGTGAACTGGTGAGCCCGGAGGTGACGGTGTCCTGGGTCTTTAGGGAGTCCGGTGAAGGGGGCAAGGCTAATGCATTACCTCTTTTTGTCCCTCCATTCTGTTACTCAAAAAAAAATACTAATTTTAACTGTAAAAAGAGAGAATTAACGCTTGTTTGGCCTGTATTGTGTTGTATTTTTCCCCACAGCTTCTGTTAGAAGTCAGAACCAAACAACACATTGTGTAGTCATTGGCTACAGTTTAAGGGAAGAAATGTGCTGATTTCACCTAATGTCAGCAGGACTCTTGTGGAAATGTGGTACGTGACTAAAGGAACAGTGATGGTAATTTTGCCTACAGAAAGTTACCACAGGTAATAAAAATGTTTGCTTAAGTTACATACAGAACAGCTCGTTAAAACCTTATCGGAAGCGTTGTTCTTACCTCTTGTGCAGTGACAGCTGTTTTGGGGAGCGGGTGTAGGACCTCTCCTGTGCGTGGACAGAGAGCATCTTGCACTGTCTGTATGGAAACCAAAACCCAACACTCTTCGGGTGGGGAAGTTCCCTAGAGATAATACTTAGGTAGTACTTTTAAGTTTTTAATATTTCAGAAAAGCTATGCACTGGATTTATTTTTTTTTTGGAGAAGTTTTTTAAAACATCAGTTCTACCTTTTTTTTTATCTAAAAATGTAAGCAATAACAATGTCACGGAGTACTGTGAGGAAAGTATTTCATGCCCCATCATGGGAGTGGGGAAACCTGAAGAAAAGGCTGACGTTGCCAGACTGGATTGGTACTCCAGCTCTTGTGGTGGTGGTGGTGGTGGTGTGTGGTTGTCATATTCAAGTCATGTCGGCATGCCATCTGCCTTCCTCCTCAGAAGACCGGCCAGTGCCACTCACTGTAGCCAAAGGTTTCGAGTAATTTTCCTGTTGCACCTTGAGGTGGTTTGCTCTCCTGCCGTCTGCCTGGGGATAGGCCAGGGCACGATCCGTCACGGGCACAGGCAGGCGGACTACAGCAAAGCCTTTTCATGTCATTTATGGTGTTGCGTATCAGATTACATACGCTTGGTGGAGCAGGTTGTTTACTCAGTTGCTTGTTACTGCACAGTGTCGGCTCCGCGTGTGCACGCTAATGAATAGCATGTGTGCCTTTCTGGTGGAAGGCTACACTTACCCAGTGCAACCATTTATGTCCCCGCTTGCCCTCTGCGTAGAGGGTTGTAAGAGGGTGATGGTTCAGTGAGTCCACGTGGTCTTCAGTTCCCTCCTCAGCCGAAGAAAGGAAAGCTGAACGTGCAGCAGTAATGCCTTAAAGAACAGCTATTGGATCATAAGCCCATCCTGGGTGCCTGTGTGAAGGTGACTCGCAATCGAAATTGGGAATTTTGAGCTGGTAATATTATTTCCCTTGTAAAATACTTCTTGAGGAAGATGCAGATGCCAAGAGAATTTCAGTCGGTGCGCACGACAGCTGTGAGATGTGTCTTCACAGATGTTTGGGAGAAAATACTTAACAGCGACCCCAAGGGTGAGAAACACAACTGATCATGTATTCGTCAGTGGAAACATACTTCCACATTTAAACTGATACATATACAATGCTTTGTTTACTACGCAACCAAATACCAGCATGACCAGCCTGTCTCGGCAGCCCTGAGGCTTAAGCTGTGCGCGCATGAGCTTGCCCGCTCCTCCCAGGACGAGCTTCCCGGGACTTGTCCCTGCGGTGCTTGTATTCCCTCTTGGAGCCGTGTATTTCTAGGTTTAGTCAGCCCGACTAAGGATCTTGCTCCTGTTTTTCAAACTGCGGAACCTTTTAAATGTTTATCGACTGACCAGAAGGAGAAGTCACCTAAAAGCATAAAATCAGATTAAAACAATTCCTGTGAAAAGTACTGTAAGACCTGGTAGATCCTCAGGAAACTAAGCGGAAATTAATGAGCAGAGAAAAGCGGGGGGGGGGAGGAAAAAAAGTTGAACTCAAAGCCACATTAAAATTCAAACTATTTGCTTTTGGCAACACAGCTTTAAAAATAGCTGTACTGTAACTATTAATAGAAAGGCTTTTCTAATGGCAAGACAAATGATGCTCATGTGAAGTTTTTCAACTAGGATAATGATTTAAAGAACCAAAGCAGAACTGTTTTATGCTCTATTCTACTTGCGATTTTATAATCTTGGGAAGACGCCTCTGAAAGCAAACTGATACTGTAGAAAAGAATACAGACACTGGAATCATATGGCAATTTCTGTTTGTTTTTATAACTGCTTATCACAGCCTTCAGGGAATGGAACTTTGCCAGGCTGCAAATTCTCAATTCCCACCCGAATAAATGGGAGCTGAGTCTCAGCAGCTGAGAGTACTGTGCCTGTGGAAGTGAAAGTCTGGAACCGATCACTATGGCCGTGGGACCCGAGCATATTCTGCCACAATCCCTGTTTCTGCAGTGGTGATTTCCTCATCTTATTTAACAAGTGTTCAAATCTTTTTCACAGCTCGTGATTCTCTCTGCAGCTTCTGCAATGTCTCCTGTCTCCTGCTTGGGGAAAACCTTGCCGGTAGGAAAACATGCTCTGGATACAATTTCAATAAATGTGACAGAGTTACTCACGGCTCCAAAATGAGCCAACAAGGAATGTCACTGGGCTTCACTGTGACTGAATCTCTTGCATGGCAAGAGAGTGTTTGTGTGTGTGTGTGTATATACACGTACACAAATGTCTATATTTGGGGGGGAGAGCTAGAGAAATCTTTTAGATCAAACTGATAGGGTTTTATATACACTCATGGTTCTGCCACCTTGAAGTGACAGGGGAAAAAAAAAAGTTGAATTTTAATTTTTAAGAGCAAGCCACAGAGTTATGTATAGAAATTAGATTTTTGAGGTGAAATAATACAGGATGTCACTAAAGATTCAGAATGATAAGAATAAAAGCAACAAGATATTTTGAACTACCTTTGATTTTTGTCCTATTTGAGGACCAAAGAGAAGTAACTCCTCCTGCATTTCTGCAATTGAAAGTGTTGCTTCTGTGTTTGGCTAGACTATTATGGAAACAATCCCTAAAAAAAAAATAAAAATAATTGCAGTGTGCATCTAGCAGTTGTAGTTTTATTAAGTTTGCTATTAGAAATAATAGCCCAGATCCATCTCACTGTTTCGACCGGCTTTAATACTGAATAGCATCTGTTGGCGGGATGAAAGCTGAGATTCGGTGACAGTGGAAAATTGGCAGAACTTCCCCTCCATCAGCTCAGAGGCTGTTGCGATCAGCTGCAGCCATGCAGCACGGCCTGCAGAGGCAGCCAAGGACCTTCATCTACTCCTGCAGTAAGTCAGAACTATAAATAATTGTGTGTGTCCCTGCCCTCGTTAAATTATAGGGAGATACAATTTACACAGACGTAGCTACTTCTACCTAACAAATGTACTTGGGCTGTTTTTAATATCATTTGGAGATAACGCTGAATGGGAAGCTCAAGCAATGATTAAATAAAAGATGGGGGTTTGGGCGCTTTAAGAAACAAATTGACATTGTACTTGTGACCACGGAGGTATTTATAGTCCATGCTTACCTGCAGTAATCTTTCATAGAATCATAGAATGGTTTAGGTAGGAAGGGATCTTAAAGATCATCTAGTTCCACCCCCCTGCCATGGGCAGGGACACCTTCCTCTAGACCAGGTTGCTCAAAGCCCCATCCAGCCTGGCCTTGAACTCTTCCGGGGATGGGGCATCTACAGCTTCTCTGGGCAACTTGCTCCAGTGCCTCACCACCCTCAGAGTAAAGAATTTCTTCCTAATATCTAAGCTAAATCCACCCTCTTCCAGTTTGAAGCCATTCCCCTCATCCTATCACCACATGCCCTTGCAAAAAGTCCCTCTCCAGCTTTCTTCTAGGCACCCTTATATAGTGGAAGGCCGCTATAAGGTCTCCCTGGAGTCTTCTCCAGGCTGAACCCCAACTCTCTCAGCCTGTCTTCACAGGAGAGGTGCTCCACCCCTCTGATCATCTTCGTGGCCCTCCTCTGGACCCCTTCCAACAGGTCCATGTCCTCCTTTCGCTGAGGACTCCAAAGCTTCAGAGACCTCTCCTGCCTGCTACACAACATTGGTATACGTGTGCAGGCAGGTTTTGTGGACAGAGAGTAAGTTTCTCTCTATAAAGCTCAGGCCCGTCTCCTGCGTACCACAGGGGCTCCATGCAAAGTGTGTAACAGGTAAATGATGCTGGTTTGTCACCTCTTACCCAGATAGGTAACTTCTTTTCTGATATCTGTAGTCACCTTGAGAAGGTCCTTTGGAACTTCAGGTAGCACCTAGGAGTGACTTAGTCCCACCCTGTTGTGTTGGTCAGGTGGTTCTTCGTTATCTTCAACATGCTTTTGTGGATTTCAACACACATGGTTAAATTTTGGAATAGGGTACAATTTAAGAAAGAAAAAAATGTAACCCCATGTAGGTAAGGTTTTAATTTAGGTATACTTTAGATTCACATTTAATTGATGCTGTTACATGTACATTTACATTTTTAAAATCAAAATTATTTTTCAGTAAGAAGCAAGAATGTCTCTATCCTGGTTTGTTGTTGTTTTTTTTTTAAGACAAACATTTTTTATGACAAACTTGTATCCTGTGGGCTGATGTATTTCCCAGGTTCTATTGAGATTACATTACTATAGCCACAGCAACTTCCCTGAAGTAATTTCTGATTTGTACTCATGTAATCAGGCCAAGAAGAATCAAATTTGCCATTTAAACAATTTTTAAAAATTAGTTGTAGAGTTTCAGGTGCTCCTAGGTCTGAATTCTGTACTAACCATAAATGAGAAAATGTAACTGTGAAAAAGGAGAGAAAGAGCAAAGGTGTGCTTCATTTATACTACCTCAATTTGATTGAAAGTCAGTCATGGCTAAGGGAAGTTTTTGCAACATGCAGGAGGTTTTTCAAGCCAGTTCTCACAGCAGTTACATACAAGAATATTGGTTCAAAACACCTTTTTTGATTGCTTTTGAGAGCATGTTAAATTTACCGCTTTTTATTAGTGTTCATTTATTGACAGTTTACAAAATTAGGCGATCATTTTTAAATCCTGCACTCTGACTATGCAAACCCATGGTTCAAAACGCTATTTACATTGCCTAGAAGAAAACCTAAACATATTAAATGCTAAAGAAGGTTTCCTGTTATAGCTCTATTTAAATCTGCAGCCCCTATGTAAGCATCGTTCTTAATCAACTGTTTTTCCATATTTGGAAGAATATCGGGAATTCACCTCAGCTATAGTGGAAGTTTATTGGCAGACCGCCACTTCATTCCTCTCATGAGGAAACCCCCCCAACACATCTATAATATCAAATATCAAGTGGCCCAAGCTGAGGGACTTTTTTGGATACAACAGAATTAAACTTGCACTTTAAAAATCATTAATGAAACAGAGACAGCTGACTTCAGAGACTCATTTTCTTTTGAAAAATTACTAAATGCCCAAATAGAAGTTTCAGTGCTTTAAATAATTAATGCTTAACGTACAACCTACAGAAAAATTAAAAGAACAGTTTGTCTGCTATTAGAGTAATTAGTTTTTTCAGCAACAGCTGTAAGCTTCACAGCAGTACCATCCAACACTTCCTTCACACACGAATCAAGCACTGCTCCAAAATTCAGACTGCAGCTTAAATCTCATAAAAATAGTTCCTAGATGTGGAATAATTACTAAAATAACAGAAAATTCAGCATTGTTCACACATTAAGGAAAAAGCTTAAAATCAAAAAGGCTCCTAAGGTAGAATACAACCGCAGCTGTTATGCGAAGAATCCACTACATCTGTGATTCCCTGCGCAATATCGCTCGCTGAGCAACACGGGGATGGAGTGGGGTGGAGATTCCACGGCCAAACCCTGTGATAATCAGCAGATATGGGAACGAGATGGTCCTATGGAACTGATAAGCTGCTCACTTGCTACCCTGAGCCAACAGTTTGTCAAATTTGGACAAAATGCCGTCCTTTGTGTGAACTTTGCTCATTATAATGCCATTATAATACCTAAACACACCTCCATCCCAAAGGCTACCCGCCTCCAAGGTGCGACCACTCCTCCTTGAGTCTGCGCCCTGAATTTTTGATAAACTATACCTTTAAATGCGAAGCGAGAGAATTTTACACCAATCATAATAAAAGTATTTATGACTAAAGTCACTCAAACTCCACCTTGAAGGTAAAAAATAGTATAAAAATAGCCCAAAAAAGGGGGGATGTTAGGGAAGACACCATCGTGAACAAGTCGAGGAGGACTCTATCAAAACTGCCTTCGATTTCCGGGACCAGCCGACGGGCTGAGCCTTTCTTCCCCCCCATAGGGACGCCTTTGGGTAAGACTTAAACTATACCAAGTGTTTCCTCAAAACTTAGAAATCTCTCTAGAGAGTCTTTTTCCTATGTTTATAGCCAGGCTGTACTGTATGTAACTTTGTCGCGCGTTTTGTATAACTAACAACACTTTTATTTGCACGTGCTTTGCAGACAGTGTATTTATCACCGGCAATCCATAAGAACCTATGTATCTGTTGCTAAAATAAACTGTGCTGCTTAAGTAGCTGGTCGTTTTGGTTTCTCATTGAACGCGACCATAAAAGTGGCCGTGGTAGTTCATGAGCACGACTGGACTGAGGGTGCAGTCCACTATTAGTGTATCCAGAATCGTGATAGTTTAATATATATATTAAACGCGACTGGACTGATAGTGGTGGATTGGGCATCACTCAGAATTTAAACCTAGCCGCACCTAGCCTCCCACCTCGGTGAGGAGTGTCAGAACACAAGGGGGTTTGTTTTCTGCCAAACTGTTCTGCCCTTTCACGCAACAGTAAAAAATTGGCGTAGTTGGCAGGATTGCCATGGATAAACTGCTGCAAAAATATGATTGTGCCCCTTCCCAGGTTGGGAAGGAGGGGGCCCAAAACTTTTGGAAGGATAAAGAGAAAGTGGTAAAATGCATTAAGCAGTGTAGAAGTGAGCAGAAAGTTAAAGTTGATAAGAGTAAAAGAATTGTCAGTGCAATTTTAAGAGCTTGCTTATCATGCATGTGGAGGGAGGCTAAGGAATCCCCATCTCCTGAACGAATTGCAGATGTGAAATATGTCACTTTAAAGTCATACAATGAAATGTTACAGAAAAATGCAAATTTAAAGAAGGAAAATGAGTTGCTTAAGACACTATTGTTGGCTGTTAGTGAAAAATCAACAAAAGGTCTGTTTCAAGAAAAGTTGCACTCTGTGCTGGAATCAGTGCTGACAAGTAGTGATTCCACAGCACAAATCTGCAAAATTGCTCAGCATACTGACCCTGAAACACGGGATGGAGATATCTGGTATGATGATAACAACTATGGTGCACCGGAGGAAGGTTCCAATTATGATTATACCCCAGAGCCTGTATCCATACGGCCCCTCATTAAAACCGAAGTCACAAATGGGGGGGGGGATGATGACTGTACTACTATGCAGACTGTCTCACAGTCTCCTACTGACTTAGCAAAGCTGCAGGAAGAACACTCGCAGCATCCAGGGGAGTCTGAGACTGAATATGTGTGGCGTGTCTCCCTGACAGGAGGGGATAATATTTTGTTAAGTGAGGAAGAAGCAGAAGGTTATTGGAGTCCTGGAGTGTTTTTAACCACCACACTGGGTGATCATAAGTATTCACTGACCGCACGGGCTGCCTATTGGGCTAGTGGTATTGACCCACAAGACAGGGGAAACCCTCATGTGATAAAGACCTCAAAATTCACTGACTTGTCTGCATCTGTGCAAAAAGCAGCCTGTATACAGGCAATATATGAGCGGAGCTTGTTAAGGAGATCCTCGATGTTAACCCCTATCGACCCAGCTAGATTAATTCCCCTTATCCATGGACTCCCAGATGGTCTAAAGATGTATGTGGCAAATGTTCAAGATTACATACAAGCCACCCACAATGCTGTGCAACAGGGGGATGCACAACAAAAAGAACACAAACAACAAGCTTGTGTAACTACTTGGAGCTATTTTGTGCAAGAGTTGGTACATTATGGATGCAAGATTGGCTGGGTTGGTTCGACCCTTGAAAGACTCCACGACCACCCCCATCATCAAGTCCATACTCCTAAGCCAAAACCCGAGGTCAAACCTAAATTTGATAAAGAGCGCAATGACCCCTGGTGACAGGCTGTTGCAATGGGAGTGCCTTGCTGGTTGTTACACGGCTCATCCACTGCTGATCTCCGAGATCTGGTAAAATCGCTGAGCAGGAAAATTGATTTGCTAAGAAGAGATCAGTCACCAGGGAGGCCTTTAGCCCCTGACAAACCCACACCCTCAGCACCACAGAAAGATTTGATTGACATGAAAGATACATCGCCAAAAAAAAAACCCTAGGTCCTAGGGAGGACAGTGAGCCACCCTGCCTGGAGGGTGTTAGCTATGCAGTGGCTCTCTAATCAGAATTTACCAATGTGAGACACTACCCACTGCCAGCAACCATGAAGTCAGGCATTGACGAGGTGGTACCTACCTTCTAACCTAACCCTGCCGGTTGAATACGACCGAGCATGTTTTTGTCTTTGTTTTCCTTTTTCTGTGTTCACAGGAACCCTGAATGAACTGCACGTGAACAGACAAATTACAAGACCACTGAAGATAAAGTGCAATTAGTGAATTGCACTCTAGATGCTGTTGAGTCATTGTACATTTAAATAGTGATCAAGTTGAATTAATGATGTAGTGTTTCACCTCAATCCTAATACAACTTCCTTTGATTTGTAGCCATAAAAAGACAATACTGAATGTTACAAAATTATAGAGCCAAATTCAGATTGCTGGCACAATTTCACTTTTACCAAGCCTATAATAGTGTACTGTCTTTGGGGCTATAGAGATACACAATTGTTATTTGAATTTATGATTGATACAATTGTATCCAAACCTGTTGAGGAAAGCACCAAACCTGTGCCCCAACAACCTTTTACAAGTGTACCTACCCAAACACCCATTAGTCTGACCCCTTACATCTACAACACCGGCCCTTACATAATTAAAAATACTGGTCAACAACAAGTACTGTTTAATCCGTCATACTCGCTCAAGCGTGTAGAATTGTCAATGCAAATTAATGCCTCTGCAATTAAGCCTACCTGTTCACCATTCCTGGGTACATCTTACACAGGATGGTCAGCATGGTTACATCAACGAACCCTCACCTCTCCAAAACGATCAAAGTGAGATGTGAGTGGTGCCTTGGGAACAGGACTGGGAGTCCTAAACAGCATAGATGCAGAAGTACTTGCCAACAAACTGGCCACAGTGACCAGTGACCTGAATGGATTAAAATACCCTGTGCAGTCTTCTCTTTCAGCTCTGGGAACTAGCCAATGGCTCCTATCAGATGTGTTGCCTCAGTGGGAAGTACTAAATGAAAAAGACCACCAGTTAATTACAAATGCGCTTGATGTAGCCCAAAATAATGTTTCTCTAGCCCTTAATTGTGTCCAAGCTCAGCTGTGGATGCAATCAATGGCAGCTGCAATTATACGAGAAGGTGAGGAAGGTACCTTACCTACTGAAATTCGAAAAATAATTTGGGATAATGCAATTAACTTTGAAAAAGAAGTTTCAATCCTGGTGGCATTTGGTTAATTTCACTTATGACCCCACTGACAATACAGCCATAGCTTTTGTCTTGACCATACGCAATGCTTCGGTGTATACCATATACCCAATCATTGCGCTGGGAGTGAGCCAACCTGGAACTATACTCTATCCCATAGAGCATAGAGTATGGGCCCAGCAAAACAGCAGCAAATGGCAAACTGTCAACGTTGACGCATGCATTGTGCGAGAACAACAAGAGTTTATCTGTGAAATTAACACCATCAGAGCCCAAGACATTTGCCTTGACACAGAACAGAACATTTGTCATTTTGAAATACACCCCGATAAAAAACCTGAGACTGTACTTGTATATATCGGACAAGGATGTGTTTGTATGAGAACTCCTTGTAATTCTATGTTTATAGATGGCGTTAATGTAGAAACAAGCAATCACTCAAATATTTGTGTCTGTAACTTTACTCACCTTATAGGATGCGACTTCAGTTACTTAACTCCTGTCACGTCTTATCAACTGTTACAATCTAATTACACCTTGAACAAAATGTTGTTGCCTACCCCCATCGGGATGAATCTCACCTTAGTAAGAAAACTCTTACAGCATGATGACCTGAAGCAGTTGTTGGAACAAGTACGAGAAAATGGACAAAAAACTCTAATCACTGTCCATCACAACATAGAAGAAATACATCGCGTGTTGGAAAGAGTAAAGAAAACCGGAGAATACGAAAGGTGGGACACCCTCTTCAGATGGTCACCAACGGCTACAGGAATCTTCAACAAGATACTTCATCCTGTTATTGTCTTACTAACCCTCACTATCTTGTGTTTTATATTGACAATCATGCTGTATGTTAGACTTTGGATTATGGTGAAAAGCTTAACTCACTTGACCACTCCGCAAGATGTATTTGTACTTGATAACCCTCACCACAAAAGCATATGTGATATTCCCAATCAGCTTTGAACATCGTGGAGCTTGAGTGACTATAGTCACGGGGTGGATTATGTGGAATAATTACTAAAATAACAGAAAATTCAGCATTGTTCACACATTAAGGAAAAAGCTTAAAATCAAAAAGGCTCCTAAGGTAGAATACAACCGCAGCTGTTATGCGAAGAATCCACTACATCTGTGATTCCCTGCGCAATATCGCTCGCTGAGCAACACGGGGATGGAGCGGGGTGGAGATTCCACGGCCAAACCCTGTGATAATCAGCAGATATGGGAACGAGATGGTCCTATGGAACTGATAAGCTGCTCACTTGCTACCCTGAGCCAACAGTTTGTCAAATTTGGACAAAATGCCGTCCTTTGTGTGAACTTTGCTCATTATAATGTCATTATAATACCTAAACACACCTCCATCCCAAAGGCTACCCGCCTCCAAGGTGCGACCACTCCTCCTTGAGTCTGCGCCCTGAATTTTTGATAAACTATACCTTTAAATGCGAAGCGAGAGAATTTTACACCAATCATAATAAAAGTATTTATGACTAAAGTCACTCAAACTCCACCTTGAAGGTAAAAAATAGTATAAAAATAGCCCAAAAAAGGGGGGATGTTAGGGAAGACACCATCGTGAACAAGTCGAGGAGGACTCTATCAAAACTGCCTTCGATTTCCGGGACCAGCCGACGGGCTGAGCCTTTCTTCCCCCCCATAGGGACGCCTTTGGGTAAGACTTAAACTATACCAAGTGTTTCCTCAAAACTTAGAAATCTCTCTAGAGAGTCTTTTTCCTATGTTTATAGCCAGGCTGTACTGTATGTAACTTTGTCGCGCGTTTTGTATAACTAACAACACTTTTATTTGCACGTGCTTTGCAGACAGTGTATTTATCACCGGCAATCCATAAGAACCTATGTATCTGTTGCTAAAATAAACTGTGCTGCTTAAGTAGCTGGTCGTTTTGGTTTCTCATTGAACGCGACCATAAAAGTGGCCGTGGTAGTTCATGAGCACGACTGGACTGAGGGTGCAGTCCACTATTAGTGTATCCAGAATCGTGATAGTTTAATATATATATTAAACGCGACTGGACTGATAGTGGTGGATTGGGCATCACTCAGAATTTAAACCTAGCCGCACCTAGCCTCCCACCTCGGTGAGAAGTGTCAGAACGCAAGGGGGTTTGTTTTCTGCCAAACTGTTCTGCCCTTTCACGCAACACTAGAAAAGGACAGCAATTAATCATCTTCCCATCCCTGAGAGCATCAGGGCTGAGAAACCTCTAAAACAATTTGGCGTATTTAAAGAGAAAATTGTTTTGAAGAGGGCAGGTCTTGTCCTGCTACTGTGTAACAAGGAGAGAAGCCAAGGCTATAATCTTCAACTTTAGTTTTCCTAAAGCCTTTTTAGTGCTTAGAAAAGCAAGAGCTTGCCAGGAGGTACCCTGTTTGAAACATAAGCCCTATAGAATGAAAAATTCCTAATCAATTTATAACATTATTTAGCATTAAAATTATTTCCTGTAGAATACAAATTTCAGCTTATTGGGATGAAGAAGCTGAAGACTTTTACATTAGCTCCATTTTTTTTAAGATGCATTTGCTAGGCAGACTGCAGAGAGGCAGGCAGCTTAAAGTAACCTTAATCGGAACAAGTGCGGATTATGAATAAAAAACTGTTTTCACAGAGATCACATTTTTACTTTTAGGATAGTTCAGAAGAGAATGTTTTTCTTACCAGTGCCTGGCTGTTGAAAAAAAAACCTTGCTGCCCCTCTGAGGTGTTTGGCAGCTTCCATGGACGCTGTGGGAGTCTGGGATGGAGCAAGAAAACTTCATTCATTCTGAGAAAGCAACCGTATGACATTTGTGGTGACTCTCTAGGAAAAAAAGTGCTGAAATGGGTGAATGTATGTAGAAAATCTGGAAGGGGCAGGCGATTCTTGCTGCTAAGAAGTTAAAGAAAAGAAACCTAGGTATTTATTTCTTTTTCCCTTTAAACCTCTTGGTTTCTTTTTAAAATAATTACTTGTAAAGAACAAGTCATGGCCCAAATCCTGCATGTTTTTTCTGTTCTGTGTACCAAAGAGCCCAAATTTCCTATACTTTTTTTCCCCACACAGCCTCACTGATGCCACCGGCGCTATGCAGCCTCCCTGCATGTAGTACAGAAAATTTATAGCTGTGCAGAAATAGAGGCAGATGGACTGGCAATAATGCAGATTTAGAAAATTTTTAAACAACTCTTACAATTGGACTCCCTTTAACAAGATTCGTGGTGTTAAAGTGGGTTAAATATTAGGATTTGTGTGTAAAGTGTGTTAATTTTTAATCATCCAGATTCTGAGAAATTACACGCTCAATGCTGGGCTTGACAGGTCTTCTGTGATCACGATTCTCAAAAGCGCAACCACAGATTTCAGGGTAGATAATTTGAGCATTGAGATGCAACAGTTGCATCTGCTTGAAGTGGCCGTAGCAGGATTGACAGCTAGAGTGGCAACAGAAGTATTTTAACCATCTGTCTGTCTTCTGGGCCCGAGGATCTCAGAGGAGTAGCCTGCAAAGAAAGGCTGTCAGTCCTCAGTGGGCTTCAGAGAGCCAACTATTGGCCCGGTTCAAATGCCTTTCGCGAGATCAAGAAGTAACATTAGCCTAGTGGTGAACCCACAGTCCTCCTCACAGTCCAAACCAACAAGAAACCACAAAAGAGCTTCTGAGGTTCATTGCAATCACCCTGCCACTAAGGAAAATGATGTGAGGTGCCTTCCTCCAGTACCTGAAGCACAGACCATGCTGCAGCGCTGGGTCACCTCTCCTTTAGGTATGTGTGACACAATTTATGAAAATCATAACTGTTTATTAGCTAAACAAACAGGGTACCAATTAATTTTCTTATGGTTAATGTTTTTGATCCTTTAGACTGAACAGAGGTAACTGTTCTACAGATCCGAAGGTGCTAATCCAGAGACCAAAAGCGCCAAAGCTGCAACTTCTTTCTGTTCCTTTCAATCATGCATGAAGAAACAGAAAGTCTTCAACAGGGTAAGGTTCTGTACAAACGTCACTCTTAATAATTATTTCTAATTAATTCCGATCACTAATAATTATTAAGCAAATCATTATTGTTAAAACGGTAATCAAAACTCATTTCTTTGGATTCGCTTGTCTTGATCTCCATTCAAAAGAAAAAACTCCACTAGATCCCACTGAAGATTCATTTAGCTCCACAGATTCATTTATCCCCACAACCAGCAAGGGAGAGCGGATGTCACAGCTGGCATGGCACGTCCCCAGGGGTATTTGTTTGCTTCCAAAAATCCATGGTTCTAAGTCTTCCTAAATGCAAGACATTACCTTTGTATTTAATAGCACTTGGTAAGTTTTTCTTTTATGAGTTTTCCCGATCACTGTTTGAACCCACATAAACTCCCTGTCGTCGTACACTGGCGGAGCTTGAAGCCGCTGGAGAGAGAGCAATCCAAGAGAGCAACAGTCTCGATGTGGGCATCGGGCCAAGACTTTTAAATCACAAAGGGAGAGGTATCATCCTGTTAAAGCATAAAAAAAAATAATAAATTAATGTAGTGCCTTTATTTTATATAGGGAGGGCTGCTGGGCTCCCCTGTTTGGAGGACGGCGTTCGGCAGCCCTGCCTGCTGGCCGTCCCTGCCCGGCAGAGGGCTGGGAGACACCAGCCTTCCCTCGGGCGCAGGCAGCTGGGAACAGCACATCTGGAAATCACCGCTGCAGCCCCCTGTCCCCGTGTCCCCACCAGAGACACGGCGCTGACCCGGAGGTGTGCTCCTCAACCCAAGCTTCGGTCTGGGGCAGCTCTGAACCCCCCGTGGCAGGGTTAGTGTGGGGATAGAGATGTCTTTCTGGAGAAGCTTTTACTTCACTCCCTTTCGGCTGCTTTCTTCTGTAACGTGACAAGTGACACCAGCTTGTGGCTTTTTGAAATGCAGGGTATGTCCCTGGAGGTCTGGGGCCCATACCTGGGTTCAGCTCCACACACTTACTTTGGAAGTCAATCAGTGCTCATGACTGTGGGTTCAAAAGCGTGGGCCAGGGGAGGGGGGCACTTTTCTTAAGCACAAGATTTGCTCAAGCAATGTCCAATGCCTGTGGTCCCAGTCCCACAAGGTTTCCTCGAGGACGCTCCTGAAACCTGCAAGGCTTTCTGCAGTCACTTTGCTTCAAGTTAAGGAGGTAGAAAGAAGATTTTTCCTTTTCTTGGACTTAGCCCTTAGCATGTAAAAGCAAACTATAATCCTTTGTATGTGCAATAACTATTAATATTTTCTAAATAAATATAAAAAAAAAAATCTTAAAATCTTAAAAAAAAAAACCCTTAAAATCAATTTCACAGATGATTATCCTTGTTAAATAAGCCTGGAAAAATTACCTTTAAATAATTATATAGTTCCTTGGGCAGAAGTATCAACTGATTTCTTTTTGTTCTTGCATACGAAGAAAATGTGATTTATATGCCTCTTTATAATTATCACGTCATTAGTGGTATTGCAGTTCCGTTATACTCCACTTTCCCCAGTATATCACTTTACTCCATAAAAATAAAGGTTACATACAACTGACCCTACTAATATACAATCAAGTAAAATGCATGCTGCTATAAGGCTTGTGCATTACACCCATCGTACGAGAACAGGTATAGTAAATGTTGGGCGATTTCTTATGTGTAGGCTGGACTTGACTAAAGAGCCAAAGCTCCAGCTACGGCACCTTCTGGTCGAGGCTGACATTGTCCCAGGTCCTTTGGTGCTTGCCTACAGACCAGACACCAGGAGAGGTTCGTTCCTGGGACTCCAAGCTGGAACACTTATGGCAGTAGGAAAGGTTATTCCCATTTGCCTCCCGTGCTCGCTGGACTCTCCATGGGGCAGGGGCTTACTTCTGAAGCTCTCCTATCCTCTGCTTCCCTTTTCCATGTAATAACACATTTTCAACGGCCTTGACAATTGTGAAAATAAAATTACCAACTTCTGTATTTTCTTGTTTAGTCTACACACAGTCCAAAGCATTCTCCCATTGCTCTTGAATGCGTACAGCCATATAGCATATCTTGAAGAGATCTTATTGATTCGATGTGTGGTTGCACTTTGCTGGTGTTGGGGGCATGTTGTGACACATACTGCTGAACACAGCTGTGGGTGAAGATGCTGATATATCCTTACATGTCTGAACCTCTATTGTTATAAAAATCTGTCGTTATAAAGGTGTGATTCCAGATTTACCTAAATATAGATATACTTCTTAAATGTCTTTATTAAAACAAAATAAAATTTTCTCCATTATTTTAATAGCAAACCCGCAAATTCCCAATCTCATTCCTCACCTCCATGCTTTACCTGGTATTTTTATGTGCTCAGTTCCTTTAATGCAGTTGTTATTTTGTAAAGTACTAGCAAATGAAAGAGATGATTGCTTAGTGTCCTCACAATTTTGTCAGCAGTCTAAACTGTAGTTTACTACAAACCTCATTAAATTTGAAGTAAGGACTTGATTATATCATTTGAGTCACATTAGCTGTACCTTATGAAGTCTTACACTTTTTGGCTGCAATGCTCCCTGGATTGATATTTCCCAGTCTGCAGAATTTACAGCAACTTTTACCCATAACTAACCATTATCTGAGCTGTAAAATGTATGCTAAATAAATATACTCTTTCCAAAACTGCTAGCTATATACACTGGTAATGCAAAGAGTCCCCATTTATCTGCAGGACTCCAATAGCTTATATACGTGTAAAATCCATACTCTAATTACAGTCATTAATATTTCTGATAACATATGTCTGTATTCAGAGATGCAATTATAAAATACGAAAGGTAATATAAAAACACAATCTATTCCATGATAATAATTGTTTTAAGTATTCTTTTATGCCATTTAGAAAATGGAACTAAATGAAACAAAAATAAGTATTTCTTCATGATATTATGATAAGTCACCGTTAACATTGAAATAGTAATAGTACTATAGATAATATGACTTACTGAATTGCAACAGTAACATTTTCAACACTATGTTTAAGACTGCATCAGGTATCTCCATTATACATTTCTATTTTGAGAAGAATATTAAAGCAGAGATACATAAGCTCTTCCATAAATATGTCTACCTAAAAAGTCTCCCATCAAATTAGTCATGTGTTGTGCCTGTATCTGCTATTACGGAAATACTTAATTTTCACAGCTTCTTCTAAGTGAAATGCTAAGTGAGAAAATGAGAAAATAGGATAAAAAAATCCCATCAACAAAACCATCTTTTAAATAATAATGGATTAAAATAGCAACTAGCAGACAACATGTGAAATAGATGCTGAAATATTTTATCTGCTTGATTCTCCCAGTCTGCCTGTGCTCATAAACGTCTTTCTACTCCACACCTGATTTGTTCTACTGGCTTATTCTCAGCTGCTCTGCAAGGAAGTGTCCTGCAAGATTCCTCCCACTTCAGGCAAGTATCATCACAGGTCAGGAATATGATTTATGTTCATGAAAAACAAATTGAAGTTGGTCTCTTCTGTCTGACTAGATATATTTATCACTGGGTTTGTATTTCAGTAATAGTTAAGGGTCCTCATCATGCTGGGAGAATATACATAGAATAAAAATCAAAGCCTGGAATACTTTGTAATCTAAAATAAACAATGGATGATAAAATTTTTATCCTTTTTTTAATGAAAATGGACATAAAGACTAGAACAATTGCTGTCAGTATCTGGATGCCCATGAAGTAGTGCTGTTCATCTACACATGCACATCCAAATATGTCCTCTGTGGAAACCATGCAGCAAGGAGTCCTGCTGAAACCCTTTCTGCTTCATTGGTGGAACTATTGGGCCTGTCTGGCACTGGGGAATTTAAAAGATGCTGGAGCTGTCATGGTATAAGATCCAGGAAATACCACCAACAAATTAATTCCTGACTAAGGTTAAATTCGGAGTCTACTTGTGGTGGGTTGACCTTGCTTGGACACCAGGTGACCACCAAGCTGATCTATCACTCCCCTCCTCAGCAGAAGAGGGGGGAGAAAATAAGATGGGAAAAACTCATGGGTGAAGATAAAGACCGTTTAAAAAAGCAAAAGCAAAGGCCATGTGCGGAAGCAAAGGAAAACAAAAGGTTTATTCTCTACTTCCCATAAGCAGGCGATGTCCAGCCACTTCCTGGGAAACAGGTCTTCAGCACGCGTAGTGGTTGCTCTGGAAGACAGACATCGTAATAACCAATGTTCCCCCTCCTCCCCCTTTCTCTTAGCTTTTATTGCTGAGCAGACTTCATATGGTATGGAATATCCCTTTGGTCAGTTTGGGTCAGCTGTCCTGGCTATGTCCCTGCCCAAGATCTTGCCCGCCCTCAGCCTACTGGTGATGGGGGGATGTTGGAGAGATGGGCTTGATGCTGTGCGAGCACTGCCCAGCAGTAGCCAAAACACTGGTGTGTTATCATAGACTCATAGAATGGTTACAGTTGGAAGGGACCCTAAAGATCATCTAGTTCCAACCCCCCCTGCCATGGGCAGGGACACCTTCCACTAGACCAGGTTGCTCAAAGCCTCATCCAACCTGGCCTTGCACTCTTCCAAGTTTGGGGCATCCACAACCCCTCTGGGCAACCTGTTCCAGTGCCTCACCACCCACAGAGTAAAGAATTTCTTCCTAATTACTAATCTAAATCTACCTTCTTTCAGTTTAAAACCATTACTCTTTGTCCTATCACTACACTCCCTGATAAAGAGTCCCTCCCCATCTTTCCTGTAGGCCCCGTTTAAGTACTGGAAGGTTGCTATGAGGTCTCCCTGGAGCCTTCTCTCCTCCAGGTTGAACACCTTCCTAGCTACCAGTACAAAGCACAGCGCTATGAGGGCTGCTACGGGGAAAATTAACTCCATCTCAGCCAGATCCAATACACTACTGTAGGGAGAAATTCAGGCTGCATCCTGGGAATAGCCATATCCCAAAACAGCAGACCAGAAACAGGAGCCTGGAGTTTTTCTTACTGCTTTGGATGAGGCAGCATCAAGAGAGGACACTGACAAGTAATGTAAGAATGAAGGCCTTCCCCATGCCAGCTAAATGAAGTGAATTTAAATTTCCTGAGAACAGATCCTTAACTGGTCTGCTTTGGTTGAGCAAGTCCCCAAGGAATCCCTCTGTGGTCAGATAAGAAAGTGCCACTTTTTGTCTCCAGGCAGGTGATGAGCAGAACTGCCCGTGAAATGTACCTTCGCACAACTAATGAAGAGCTGCCCCAGTTTTAAGTTGCTACGGTTGCTGGAAGAGGTCTCAAGAAGTGACAGAACCTTCCTGAGCATCCCGCAAAAACTCTGCGTGGCCACTTAACTATACTTCTGGGATTGTTTCCTGCTGCATATAGTATTTTAAATCACAGAAGAGAGGCAGAGTGGTTTAATGTTGAGAACAAGCCAACATCCAGGCAGTGTGAGGCAGCCACCAAAGCAATGGGTAAAACTGTAGCCCTGTGCGCTCAGGTTTGGCTTGCTAAAGCTCAGGAGGAGCATATTGCAAATACAGAATTAAGTGGAGTTTCAAATGGCTGCTTTGCAGTTTCCATCTGCAGGCGTACTCCATGAAAAAAGAAGAAATCCCATTTTTGCCTGAGCTCTTACTGAATGAGCCCTGACTGGTGCAGAGGATTCCCTTTTAATGGTCTCGTAACGTGTTTGCACGAGTCAGTTATGGCAGGGAGAAATTCTCTTTAATGAAATATGTAAATCTCAGGACTTCTCAGCATCTGACACTGAAAGATAAGGAATGCCTCTAAAGGATTTTGTCCTGTTGGTGTAAAAAGATAAAGCACAGCTAATACCCAGTATATGACAGCAAGCTCCTGCAGTGGATTCATACGGCGTTGAAAAAAATCATGGGCAAATTAATTTTGTGACTTACTTGGAAGACAGACACAGGCAAGGTGCTTGCAAGTGTCCTGAAAGTTACTTCATCCTTAAAAAAACAGTATAAAATAAAACAGCTATCAGAGGTTTGATTTTTTTCCTTCTCTCACAAATACAGTTGCTATCGGAAATAGAAATGAAGAAGGGAAAATTTTGGCATGGGTATAAAGGACTTCCCTATTAAGAAGTAAACAGGATTTTCCATAAGATTGAAGTCCCATTGGTGGCCTGGATTAGAAAAAAACTCTGATCAAACTCCTCAGAAATGTACCATAAGAAAAGCAGAACAGTCTTCAGTCTAATCATAGAATCACAGAATGGTTTGGGTTGGACTGGACTTTTAAAGATCACCTAAGTCCCAACCCTAAGCCTCAAATCCAGAGATACAAGGCTGAAAACAGCGCAAAATAAACTCTGAGCAATCTAATGGAGACCTGGTATTTTCAGTTCTGAGAGAGGTCAGAGTGGAAGACACGAATGGTAACACAGAAGAATGCAGTTCTGGTTGTAAACCCTGCCATAAAACAGAGCCAATCTGACAAAAAATATTTCCTTGAAAATTTCCTAATAATACTAGCATGGATTATGGCAGCTCTGTAGTAAACCCTGGAGGCGTCCTACACCCAGGCCAGAAGGTGCAGAAAACAGATTCTGATGTTCAAGTTGATCTAAATGTATGGAGAAAGATCTGGCAAAATGTCTCTGGGGCGCTTGAATTCATCAACCTGTGAGTCCTGGAATAAAACCAGCCTGGGCCCGGCTGTGACCAGCAGGATCAGCAGTTTGCTTTGCTTTTTCTCCCAGTGGGAAGCAGAGAAATTTCAATAAACATTCCTCCATGAGTCACGGACAAGTCAACAAAGTGTTATGACCATAAATACCAAAGGCCATCGAAAGACTCTGCCTGATCTTCTGCTTTAGTCCAATGCTAGAGGGGAAATATCAGCTGAAACAATGGCTTTTTGGGTTTTATGAATTCTGGATCTATGTATTTTTGGCACAGATTAAATAAATGTCCTTGCCCATGGCAGGGGGGGTGGATCTCGATGATGTTCAAGGTCCCTTCCAACCCAAACCGTTCTATGGTTCTATGAAATGTGAGAAATGTAGACGACAAATCAACATGAAGCAATTCTTATTTGCATACAGAAAACCACAATTGTTGTTTATAGCGAAGGCTGGAATCGCTATTATTTCTCTCTTTCTGGCAGCCAGCTGATTTTACAGTATCTTTTTAATCACAGATCAACTGCAAATCTGGAGAAAAATTATTTTACAGTCCTTTAAGATAAGTTAATGTATGTGACAATGCAAATGGTAGTGTAAGTGATTATTTATAATCTGACTTTTCAAGTAAGATTATTTAGTTATTACTGAACAGTTTTATTATGTCCAAACACTTTTCTTTCTTTCCCCAGTTGAATCTAAAGTTTATGTATTTTTAGGCAATATTTTAAAGCTGTTGTCTGATCTTCTCTCAGAAATAAACTTCTATTTATTCCAGAGGGAGCAAGAAGAAGTTTTAAAAGTAGAAAAGTATCATTGTGGGTTTTTTTCTAAAATTTGTATTTATTTTGAAATGTTAACTCGGTTGTTAAAGGTTCTTTTTTTTTCTTGTTCCTTTATCCACAGAAGGCCTAGGATGTTTCCTCGGGTGCAGACTGCGTCTCTCCAAGCGTTGAAAGAAATGAGATCAGTTACCATCTTCTCTCATATTTTTGCACATTAGTTCTCCGTCCACCTTCTTTACAGTTCTTGTAACATGTTTTTCCAGTAATAGGTCAGATATTTTGGAGGAATCAGCACATCAGATGGATACTTAAAAAAGAATGAATACTCTCTAACATTTTGAGCAAAGCAATTGGTTTTTTTTCATATTGCACTCTGACATTGTAGGTACTCTTTGTACAATAAAGGAGGAGGGCTTTTGGATTTTAGGAAATCAACTTTGGAGGATAAAATGCAGGAAGATGTTCAAGTATCTCCCTAAAACAGATTGAGATTTCTCAGTTGTGAGAAACATTTCTGATACAAGACAGCGATGAAATTGCCCCTCAGCACTGAGAAAGATTCTACAGTCTGAAAATAACTTCAATTTAAAAACCTAGAAGTTGTTTCGTTTCTCTTCAAGTGAATCTGAAAAGGTATCTAAAGTTTGAGGAGCTGTTGTTCTAAAAATTGATCCATTTTATTTGTATTTCTGAACTTATAATTCTTTAAGCCAAAACGTTGATGGAAAAGGTTGGAATAGCGTGTGCTGAGTGCTATTTGTTTGCCACGGCTATGCTTAGTCACGTACATTTCACTGTGCTCCTGATATTTCTGATAAACTGTATCCCATCTCGAGCTGAAATGCCATCAATCACTGCGAGTTACAAAGCCAAATGCACTACACAATTTGGACTGTCTCCTAGAAGGAATTTAGATGGATTTACTTTTTATGCTAGATTGGATTTGTGTCCTGGTGTTGATAAAACACCCAGTTGCACCCATGCATAAATGTTACAGAGCCCCTCTGCAGCTTCTACCTATTCAACAAAAAAGTCATTCTTTGTGTGAGAGAGACTCAATGGAAAGAGCAGGGGCATGCATGAAAAGTGTGAAGAAATGTACCGAAATCTTGGGTAGCATTTAACCGTGTTAAACTGCAGTCACTTTAGCCAAGCGTATCTTAATCACTAGCTTTTAGTTACCCAACATTCACAAATTATTAGGAAGTTAAAAGAAAAAAAAACAATTTAATCAAATTAATGTCTGAGAGGCCCATAATTTCTGGCCAACAACTTACCATGTCAGGAACAGAAATTTGCGATGATCTTTCGACAACAATTTTTTAGGACTAAAGGTCTTCCAGGATGAAGCTTTTTTCTTCTGGTCAGTAGGAGACACACAAAACTATTTTCCAGAGTCACTCCATTCTCTAGATCTGTCATAAAGAAATAGGATGTGAGTTAACCTCCCAGTGAACCCCAGGTTTCTCCAACACGCAGGTACCTAGGACGCTGCTCTCAAATGCCTGCTGGTAAGCGTTCATATGAACAAATACGAGAAACTGCTTATGATGAAGAACAAGCAGAATACGGATGATGGCTGATTCATAATGAAAAACAACTTTGACCACAATGCCCCTGCGGTAACCATTTGACGGGCATGCCTGGTCTAGAATTAAATTTCCGAGATGCATAGCTGTGTGCTACAAAAGTAATTCATACTAAACCTCTACAGAAGCTGTTCCATCTGCTCATGATCACACCAAGTTTTATATTTCGTAATAAAAATACAGCATAGTCTTACCTAGTAACATAATCTCATATGATTATTTTTGGACTTAAGACCCAGATACTTAAAAGAAGTCAAGTAATTGATAAAGCCATGATTTTACTTACAAGTTTAAATTCAAGTGTGAATGCAATAGCTGTAATGCTCATTGAAAATCTGATTTAAAAACCAAGTGTTTTTCATGCCTTCTGCTGGTGCCAGTATTTTCTTCTGGACACATTGGACTACATGAGTTGTTAAGCACAACTTATAACAAAAGCAATTAGAATTTAATTATCTGATGCTTTATGAAGGATGTTTATCAAGTCACAAAAAATAACATTCAAAGTAGAAACCATGGCTGATATAGCCTAATGCTCTACCTTTTCTCAGTCATATGATTGTGTCTAATCCTTACAATGACAGACATGGTTTGTGGAAGACGAGCTGGCACTGAATTTGAAAATAGAAAGAGAATTACTCATTGGATTTTCTTCTTATACGTACAAAAAATATTCAAATAGAAGGCTTTTAAAACTAATCATGCATATTAATTGAAGGCTTTGGTCTTGAAAAAAATAAATAGCATAGCAGAAACACAATAATATTAATGAAAGACATGTAATGTGTTTCATATATAAAAATTACGAATGTCTGGCTCTCCTTCAAATATGTCAGGCACAAGATTATAGAAACTAAATGTTATTCAAGTCATTTTTACAAGAGTTTGATACAAGGTGTTTATGACTTTTCAAAAAATTATTTTTTCCCTGAAATGAATGAAACAGAAAAAAAAGATTAATAATTTAAGCAAATTATGATCATCTTCAGGTATTTCACTGCCATAAACTAAGATATATTATAACTTTTCAATACATTTTGCATAATTTTACAAATGTATACATTAGTTGGCTGGCATTTTCAGTAGTGCTTGCGTACTAGAAGCCAAATGGAGCGTGAAACATTAAATCACTAGTGAGAGTAATTTTCCAGTACTGCTGCTAAAATTCAAAATGCATGAAACATGAAAAATATGGTTTTAGATTTATACTGCTTTCTGAATAACTGCTCACATTTTCAGGTGGGGAAAAAAAAACATAAATTACCCTGCTAGCACTCCACTATAAGTGCACAGGCAACACATGGTCTTAACCTGTTTGAGGTTGAGGTTTTTTCTGGTTGCCTGTCTTTCGGTTTTGGTCCCACCAGTGTCCACACTGTGTATGTGCATTCTGCTCTTCCATGTGCTTTGCTAAGGTCATAAGGAATCACACATACCATCTTTTGGGTTTTTGTGTCAGTTGGTTTTGTTTTTTCCCAGCTGGAGCATCCCACGTTATATCAACTGTCATGGAAACCAGATAGGTGTGGAACAGACGTTAGAACGTGCAAAGATATCACCAGCTCAAATAACTTTCTGGTCAATAACTTTGTTTTCTCTTTGAAGTTATTTGTCCTGTGTGTATGACACATGTAACCCATGGCTTACGATATTAATTAGCCTTCAGGTCAAACAGGATCACTTTCCCAGATAGAGAATCCAATCTTGAAACTTTTGTAAAGTCGTAATACATGGGAAAATATAAGCAGAGAGCCAGGAGCTCCAGAGATGTTCTTGAGCCTACATGTGTGGCTTAGGGTCTTACAGAGTCTCCTTCAGCCACATCTGTGCTTCACCTTTGCTGTCTCCCAGCACACTTCAAAATCTTTAGAAGTCAGGAATATCTAGAAGGTGAATCCTGAATGAAAACTAGATTGACTCAACTGAAATTACCAGATACCATGGTTAAAGCTACCAAATAAAAGTACATCTTTTACACAACTGTTAGTTAAATTACAGAGCTCATTTACTTTGCCCACAGGATGCTGTGAAAGCAGAAAGTGTAACTGTCTTCTCAAAGGGATCAGACCAGTTCCTGGAATAGTTACATCTTTATCTGTTTGCTGTGGTGTTCTGGATGTAACTTCCAGCTCAAGAAGTCTTCACGTTGCTAAGGTCTGAACAGTGGGCAGTAAGGAGTTTTGAGACAAGGGTAGTTAATTTTATAATTAGAAGGATATATTTTCTTATATGATTTCACTGCAGAGTATGGAGCAGATATTGTTATGACAAAAAAATCTCCCAGATTAATAGCAAATATTACACATACCTCCACCTATAGATATGAACTATAAGGTTGATTAATTCCAAGCAGCAGAAGTCTGTCCGTATCCACAGAAAATCATTGCATGCTGTCAGCAAAACTAGAATGGAACAGAAATACATAAAAGTCTGATTTCTTCTGGAATAAAGTACAAAATTTAGGTCTTTACATTCCTAAATTGAAAGCAGCTATAAACAGTCAATTATCTGACTTCATTTAATGTTTCAGTTTCCATACTCAGCAGGTATCCAAAATGCCAGACTGGTGGCACTCTGAAGAGTGCTTGGACCATACATGCCACGGAATTTACCATTAAGACATTCAATGCCATGACTAAACTTCACCTATTTTAATGGCACTAATACCAGGTTAATGAGTTATCTTTATCCTTCAATGATAAGTGTTCACTGGAACAGCAGGAACTTTCCTATAAAAACATGTAATGGACACACGTTCTTAAAAATGTAAGGCAACTCCTGATCACCATTTTTAGAGGGAATTGACTTGTTTACTATTTACTTAATCTGTCCAACACCGCCATCAGAGATTCTTCACAATATCCTTCCGATGCACAGAAATGGTTGCCTTTTTGGGGTTTATGTAAAAACTTTTGTCCTTTTCCAAACTTCTTTGAAACAAACTTTTAAGTTTCTGTGTAATTAATGACTTTTAGTAATGAAGGATTCCTATTCTTCATGATTTTGATTCTGTTAATGAAAGACTGTATTTTTAATTACATCTTCAAATACATTTATTTATAGTCTATTAGAAATATACACATACAGTTAAGCTTAGTCTTGCTCCCTTTGAAGTAAATGCTTATTGTTGTCAAAGATTCCAAAAAGACCATGAACAAACACAAGTAAGCAATTAGATACCAGTTACTTAAAGTCACTGCATTAACATTTACTCTGTAGTTTCAACTAGTAATTGGAAGAAGAAATTGGTAGGGGCCTATATTTAATCATGCTACCCCTTTGCTTCAACATTTAACTGTCCCTAAGGGCATAGTAGATTGCTTTTTATAGAGAGTAAACAATAAAATTGCTGCATCATGACACAGTAAGGAAGAAGCAGGATGAGAACTGCAACACAGATATGTATCCTTGAGTGACCATGTCGCCTAGTGCCACTGCTGGAATGACTGCTTTTCGACTTCATCTTTGTAACTTTGGTGATAGTTATCCTCAGCCTAGCAATGCGAACACAGAGTCTGCAAGTGTGAAATTGTAATAGCAAATAGAGGTTATTAAGTTTAAAAAAACAGATGTGTGTATTTGTCAGAGCAAAATGGCACACATGAATATTGCAGAGAAAGCACAAAACCCTGAAAATCCTGAAATATTAAGTAATGAATTTACCAGAGACTAAAATTTTGGTGATTTTTATTGTCTTAATATCTTGTCTGCCTTTCACCTTTACCATAATAAATCTTTGTTTAAAACAAGAAAAGCTTGCATTCTTAATGCAAAAATTATTGCACATCTGTTAACAATAAAAGTACTGGCTTGAGAAAGACAACCTGCTTCAAACATCATTCTGACTCTAGATGGTAAATATTTTGTATATATACACGTATATAAATGTATGAACACACACACACATATATATCACAAATATATGCGACAGACACAAAGAGCTCACAAGCAGCAGAATCTGTCTATAAGGTAACAGTCTTTTGGGTATGGCAAGTAAGATACAAATCATTCCCTGTTACTAAAAATTTCTGTTCTACCAAGCACCTACTTGATAGCTAAAAGAAGGTACAGAAAAACATGCTTTTATAATGCTGCTTGTAGAGAAAAGCATGCCTTTATAATGCTATTTTTACAAAAAACATTTTTTCTAATGCTGTTTTTAATTGAATGTCATATCCTAAGAGAGATGAGATACATTATAAAATAAAGATGCCATATTTGTCCCCATGAAAAGGAAATGTATTTTAACAGTTTAAGGATTTTAATTTAAAACTACACTTATCAAAAAAAGCTTTTCAAAAGCAAATGAAGTCCTTCTACTGAGTTTCCTGCTTCACAAGAGAATTCAAGCTTTAAGTTTAGTATATGTGATATTACAGTCACAAATAGACTTATTTAGCTTTGCTTCACCTATTGTCTGTAGAAGCTTGTTACAGGAGCCAGGTGAAGTCTATTAACATACTTGCTGAAATACATATTTCTTTCTAATGTAATTATTTTTACTAGTAGTAAGTGTTATAACATATTTTTATAGTAAATTCTCTTAATTTTGGACAGTGTCTGAATAAAGCTGAAAAAAGGACAAAAAGGGAGCTATTGAAATACTAAATCAAGTCTATCTTCAATTTGGTAATGAGTAATTTTAACACTGTTGTCACTGACAGAAAGGATGTAACCGTTCTCAAAAATTGCAGTAGGTCCAAGGAACCTTAGAAGCTGGCAGGATCCGTTCTTCAAGTAGAAGCATATCTACCTCTATTTTAAAAAAAGATTGCGTCAAAAGTATTCTCTACAAGTAAGGTTTCTAACATGCCTGAAAAGAAGGGTTGTAGATTATAGTAGTAGCTCAAATGTATTGCCCAAGAATATATCTACCTGCTCCTTGTAAGGGGTTATTATTTTCATAACCAACAATCAGCTTCTGTTAAATTTCTCCCAACTCTAAGAGAATAAAATATTTTTCCACAATTTAATAACATCCATCTATCTATGAAGTAAGTTTCTAATAAGTATACGTAAAGCCAAAGACATTGGTCCTGAGACAATCTTGGTGTTGGAAACATCAATTTGAAATTGAAGTATCTCAGTGAAACTTCTTAAGCATGTACAGGTTCTGGCTACATCACTGTGGAGAGAGGAGGAAAAGAAGCAGAAATGAGCTAAAGTCAAGTCAATTATTTCATTACCTGATTGACGTCTTTTTCCATAATTACATATCAGCAGGCTCTGTTATTTGCTGGCTTCTGGCAGTCACGATGGCATCAGCCTGACCTCAGGTGTTCATCTAGAGTAAACGGGAAGGAGGGAGGTAGTGTACAATTATGGATCTTGAAGAACTGCAGCTATTGGTAATAACTTTCTTTCAGTAATAGTCTACATATTATTATTTATTGGATTATATATACTTATTATGTATTTAGGCGATACCAAATGGCATAAAGGCACAATAATTTAGAGGAAGATCTTGGAACTCTTCATACAAACACAAACCTTGACACCCTTTTGCCAAATACAGCATGGACCCTGGATGACATACCGATTATTGAAGGGGAGCAGAAATCCAGCTGGTTTCTCTGAATATACTTAGGAAGGAACGATTCTTGGGCAAGAATGCTGACACACCTTCAGCCCTGTGGGGTGATTATTTGGAAAGATATCATGGCATAAGTGGTAATAAATAATCCAACTTAACAGCTCCTTTACAAACATAGCTTGGATCTTTAGCAATTAAATGAAAAGATTTGGGGCAGCATCTGAAAGATTTGATCTTGGATGTAAAATGACAAACTCCTCTTGATGTTCACAGTGTGCAATGATTTCTCCACTCTGAAATTGTGAAGTCTGGAGGAAGAGGAAAAATAAAGCTGCAATAATTAGCACATTACTTACAGAATTTAAAAAAAAAAAAAAGGACATGAACTACTCAGCAATAAGATATTGGGTGAAAGGAAACATCCTCACAAATCCTAATGTAGTTGGAGAAAACTGGAATGGAGAAGAAAGGAGGATTTCAGAATCTCACTAGAGTGCTATTGGGCAGTGGTTTCTGCTAACTAAATGCAGCCCAAGCTCAGGGACAATATAAATTATTCCAGCCCATGCAGGGAGTCTAATATGAAAGGAATCAACATCTAAAACATGGACTTAGATTTGGTAGAACAATATCGAAAGAAGTTATTTCACTATAGCCAATTCATTATATCTAGTGAATTGCTTTCTGCTGTCAGTAAACACTTCCATTTACGTGTGAGACTGCTTAGGATCCAAGACTATTAGCTATAATGTTATAGAGATAAATAATGTAAGTTATAATGTGGAGTCTTCCTCTCTATGTTAGCATATGTCATGGAAGGAATCATACCTGAAAATACATTTGTTTTTAAAAAATATCCTAAGAAACATCCTCCCTTATTTTCTGCTGATGATCTGAAATGAGCTCAGGCTGTTCATCAGCGTGCTCCATGCTGCTGGTGAAGCAGACTATTGAGGGTCTAAAACCAAAACATCACCCGACAAACCAAACAGCTTTTCAGCAGAGAGCAAAGGATCTTTTCCCCATCCTGTTTCTCAGTTTTAAACATCGCAGTATGACAGCAGTCATGACTCATCAGCTGACTTCTCAGTGTTCTGAGCTCTGGAAGAGATATTAACAGTATTAAGGATAACTGGATATTAAGGCTCCTCGCCTCTATTTCCCACATGTCCTGGGTTCTCAGGCTGCCTGTGTGGCACCCAATTCAAAGACCAAGGGATCAATCACCACTGACCTGGATCAGCGAGAGGAGGACATGGCAATGCATACGTTGAGAGGGTCTCTCCAGTACTGTAGAGCGACAAGGTCCCGCGTAGAAACAACTGGATTTATGAAGGTCAGAAGATAACAGCAATAATCACACCTTCAGGTAGGAAAAGAGAAAGATGAGTTTAAGTGAAGCAGAACAACAGCCTGGTAGAGGTTTTGATTTTGCTTTCTCCTTGAAGTTTCTGGTGGTAAGAGGGCTGGGATGGTAGAGACACCAGAAACAAAAGATATTGCAGACATGTGAGTGTGAAGCCTTGAACAGCAGGAAATGGCTCAGGGTAAGGTGCCTGCAATTACCTAAGTAAACAGGATCACTTGATTTGTTTTGTCATTGAAAATATTCAGACCCTCTGAAGGGACAAGAACCGTCTGCAATTTTTCAAGAATCCCATGAGAGAGCGCCAGACTTGCCAGGTGTGCGGTTGTTGCCTCCAACACACAAGAGACTGTAATCAGTGTCTATCACAGCCTGAAAGGGAGGCTGAAGAGAGCGCCAGGAGAGCTGTCTCTGGAGCTCACTGATATAACCTTAAAATGTCATGACATTAAGTTCAGATCTGACAAAAAGCTTTTGATAACTTGTGAGTTTGAACTTAAGACATCAAAAGACTAAACCCAGTGCGTTTGGTTGCCTGAGTCGTTCTCAGGAGACTTTGACCTTTCCTTTGCTGCAATTACTAACCAAAGTGAGGGGAAAGCACAGGAAAGGAAAATCAGTAATTGCCACATAGATCTAACATTTGCCATCCAGTCTTTTGGCACAGAGTTACAGGAGGTAGCCTGTCAAATTTGATACACGGTTTACAAGATCAATTGGGTCTTGTAAACCATGCACATTGGTCCCCAGAAGTCCTACAATCATCCTCTTCTGGAGAAGGGATACTATTCTCAAAGCTGGAGGGTAGCAGCAGACAACCTCCTGCTGAATGGTTGTGAGCACAAAAGGAAGGACCAATGCACGGATGGGTTGGCTACAAGAGCTCTGTTATCTGCTTTGCTGCTGGGTAGTCCAAGTCTGGAGCGAGCCTTCTCTCCAGTATGTTCTCAGGTACTGGCAGAGCTGCTGGAGCTCAGCAGCTGCGTGCTGCAGAGACTTGATAAAAGGAACTGTTCTCAAACAGTATGAAGGCACCTGCAGTTAGAATGGACACGTAGACTGTGACTTGAAGACGGAAAGGTTATGCTCTGCCCCAGTTAACCATATTGCTATGAAGCACCCTGTGTAACATTCAGAATATGAAAATATTATTTAGAAGAATAGGCTGCAAAGTCGAAGTTTTTTGAACGTCTCATTTTAGCATTTTTGCCAGAAGTATTTTCCCTCACCTCATGGGCTACAGATGTCAAATGGTAAAGAAAAATAACTGTTGGAGGTGGAAAAAGTTATATAGCATAACTAGGACTGCTAATTTTGGCCTGCAAATAGGATCTATCTTTGAATAGAAAAAATCAGAAAAAAACCACCCCAAAGCAAACTCTACTAGTTTTTGTGATCAAGTTGTTAATTTTAGTTAGACAATGTTTCTTCATCGCATACACCTCAAGTCAGCTCTAGCATTATATCAAGTCATCATACACACACAACTACATAGTCAAAGAAACATTCTGCAAGTGAGCAAGATGCAAATAAAGGTTTCATTGCATTCTTTAATAGTAATTTGGTTATTTAGTTTGGTTTTCATTGAGAGACAGATGAAAGCACTATTTTTTTCTCCATATGTATTAATTAACTTGATTTTCAAAAAAATGTTTTGTGCTCTAGAAGCAACCAGCACAAAAATTGGTAATTGGAAAACAGAACTCTAATGTCCATGTTTGAGTTCCCATTACTAGGACCATAACAAAAGTTCATCATCAGGAAAAGTTATGGCAGACATACATATTTCTCATGGCCAGACATTTCAAAGTTTTCTTTCTACTGTGTAAGCTATTAGCTCAGGATTTTGCACCTTTCTGAGACATTTCCTTGAGCACAGTAATAAGCTGGAAAGTACTACACAGGGTTGAGGTTTCCAAACGATTATACCAGAGGAGTTTCTTATTCTCACTCCAGTCATTAACACCAGACAAGATGGCTGTGGCAAGCAAAGGATTTAAGTTCCTAACCTCAGCCGAGGCTGGAAAAATCCCCTGTGATAGAAATGCTACAGTCAGAAACCTTTTCTTTGGTTTGTTTTTTTTTTTGTGTTTTTTTTTTTGTTTGTTTGTTTGTTTTTTTTTTTTTTTTTTTTTAAAGTTTTGGCAAAGGTGACCTGCTGGAGCAGAACAGGAATATCTGGAGCACGTCTACAGATCCCAGAATCTTAGGGTCCCAAAAAAGTACAGCAGGCTCTTTTTGGGGAGGCTGACAATTAAATTATTAGGGGCTATAATTAAAACAGGCTCTCATGTCTGACCAAGTAACACCGAGATACAGCAAGACATCAAAAAGACCCCTTACAGCCAAACTTAGCATTCTCCTCAGAAAGCAGAAACATTTCTACATCCATTTTGTGTAATAAAGAAGCTATTCAGATGTCTAGATACTTGCACTGTCTGCACCCAAGCCTAGAAATGTACAACACAACACATGACAAGTATCTGCAGCTTTCTGAAGATGAAACATTTATTCCATTCTAATAAGTAATAAAAATGCAATAGATCTTAGGGACACAGTAGGTTAATTTATTAGATTAACTTTCTATAGCTAATCCATTTTACAAGTCAACATTAAGTTATGCGGGACACAAACATAACTCTTATGAAAATAACAGTTGGTTTATGTTATTTTTATCTTAACTTCTACATCTTAAAATCATTCACAAATGTAGCAGGAATGCTTTCTAGGACTGAAATAGCTCTCTTTTAAGGTTAAGGCATGTGGACAAGAAGAACAACTTCGGTGCCATAGCTGAGTCCTATCAAGTGCACTAATATGCCAAGTCTTTGAGAACAAAATGTCCCTGGACATTTTAAAAATCAAGGACAAAAAAGAACGATTAGTAATCTCAAAGCAACTGTAGTTCAAAATGTGTAATAGACAAGATTTCACTTTTAGCAAGTATCCATACTAACAGCAATATGTAGGATCACGCCTACCTTGAGCTCCGGGAATGGTGCTGGCGAAACAGCCCATGCACTTGGGAAATTATGCTCTTTCCATTATGGGAGTATCTCATGCAGAATCTCTGCACAACAATACATTGTGAAATACATATATATATATATTTATATAGACCATCTGATTCACTTTCAGCAAGTGCTTGTAGATTCCCCACTGGATTATTATCACTTTCATCTTCCAGGATCTCCTAAAGATGTCACACACTTCTTATTCTTTTACCCTTCACTGTTGTATCTAACCTACCTTCCTAATCACAACCATCATAGGAACGGAATGGATTTATATTTATATAGGCCAATGCTTGCATGGGAAACCTAACCATAAAGACCATAAAGCCAATGTTGTATTTCTAGTATTTTTTAGTGAAAAAATCAAACAAATATATGTTACATTATTTATTTTTAAATTTTTAAAAGTTTTTTTCATAATTCTGCATGAACTATGAAATATTTTTTCCTATAAAGTCATCATCTTAAAACTAAACTATAAGCAGCAAACATTCCAAAACACTTATGTGGAAAGAAGGCTCAACATCTGATTTTTTTTTCAAAATCTCCAGTATGAAAAGTACCGAAGCTTTTCCTGAAATCTTTCAATTTGTAGTCTTCCCTCTACCTGTAGGACCAAAGTAGTATTATGCCAACACAAGCCTGAGAACAGACTGCCAATATTAATTAATATGGCATTGAAAGAACGGCCATCACAAATTTTTTCCCTTTTTTTATTGAAACCACTCTCTTGAAACAATTCTGAAATGAATCAGGTAAGATCATCTAGGAATCCCTTTCAATTCTGTTTTGCAAAAAAAACCCCACAACCAAGCAACTAACAGAGAACAATTTTTAAAAATTTCTGATGCACTGCATCTTTTTTCATTTAAAACACTAGGTAGACATACCCAAGAAATATTGCTAATTCCAAACAGAAATTGCTTAATCTCAAAATGCAATGGAATAGGGCAAAACAATGATTTCAACCCCCATGTCTGAAATTGCAGATAAATGCCCTAAGCGATCAGAGCTACTGTCTACTCTGGAGTGTTCGCTATACTTACTTTGTTAGGAAAAAAATCCTGATACAAGTATTTCTAAAAAAACCCAATCACCTAAACTTTTCTCCTCTTGAGGAAAAAAAATAACAAAAAAAAAGACACCAGTGAAAAAATTTCAGTTTTCAATTATGTCTTTTCTGATCTCATGCCTCTAATTCATGCGCTTTATATGTTAATAAAGGTTAATACACATTAAATTATTGGCAGAAATTAAGGGGAAAATATTGATGTTGGTAGTAAATGAACAAAGCAAAATTAAACCCAATTTGGTTGTTAGGTTACATTGGATTTTACTGAAAAGATACTAAAATCTGAAATTTTTGATAGTTGCTCACTAACCCCAGTTTGTGATTTCAAGGAAGCTCAGCTAAGAATGTATTGAGTTATTAATTTGAAATGGACACACTTGCCAAAATATGATTGCAAAACTATATGAACTTCTCTACCTGAGTTGGCCAATTACTGGCAAGAATAATTGCGCTCCTTGCTGTCCTGCATATGGTGATTTCTAAGATTGAATTAATTGTATGTGGTTAATCCCATAATGATATTTCAAAAACACCTAAAACTGTCAAGCAGCATTCTACATTTTACTCATATTTCATTAAAAAGTCTTTATAAAGAGGAAGCAATTTCAAACAGAAGATTAAATTTGAAAAGAACTAATATTCTTGAAGAGCTCATTCTTTTTACAATGTAGTAAGCTGTTATATTATCCCCTTGGATAATTTTTTTTGTAAATTTGAGATTTACACTGAGAAGAATAACAGCTAATTTCCTATTCAGTTGTCTGATTGTCACCAAATATTTTATATGTCTTAATGCATTTAAAATCAGCAATCTATATTATATAGCTGTACGTTTCATTTAGCTATCAATACTGAAAGTCTTTGTGAAAATATTCCTTAATTTTTTATATGAAAGTAAAATCCAAAAATCAATGACAGGCAATAATGAAAAATCTATCTTCAGTTTCCGAGCTTATAATTTCTCCTCTACTTTTGTTTACATGCAATTTCTTTGATCAAATTGAACTACACTTTCTTTATATTGTGTAAGATTTGGAGCCTAGAGAGATCCATATTTCAGTGTAACTGAGGTCAATGGCATACCACACATGCTTCAAGCCTGTATTAATGTAAGTACTGCTCAAGTCCTAAGTACAGGAAAATATTTTCCCAAGAGTTCTCAAGTAAGATCACTTAATCTTCATTAATGTCTTCATTCGTGGACAAATGTTTCCATCTGTGTGCATACACACAACTCTCATCCTTCAAAATATTACCCAGGACAGAAAAAAAGATTCTACAGTGTTTAAATCTTTATGTATATTTGCTGTGAAATCAGCAGAAGAATATAAAACCCAAAAGAAACAAGGTAATGAGAACAAGCCAGAAATCTCAACATTACCAGACACTTTCACTATTGTGTGTCTAAAGAGTGAAAGAGGTATGAAATATTAAAATCAAATAAGTCTTATATTCAATAATATTGCACAAATATTGCTAGCAAGACCACATATGTCAACGAGAGGGTAAGGTTACATGGAGGGATTGCTGAGAAAAGCAAACAGAGATCCCAGGCAAAGATAGGCAATGCAAAGCATTCTGAAAGACATTATGGAACACTGTGGGATTTTGTCATGATAAAGAAGGGGAAAATGGAATGAAGTGTTTTTATCACTTACTATTCCTGAGATTCCTCCTTGAAGTATCATAGAACAGGCATCCATATGCCATCTTCTCTTGTGGAATGCACAGGGATACAAGGCAGAGCACATGCAGCGCCATTTTAATCTCAGCACGCACAGAACCGCAAATATATCAGAGTTATTCTGAGATTATGCAAGGAGGAGAAGAGCAGGAAAAGTAGACTACGGATTCAAAAAATAAAAGTTACTGGGTGTAATTTCCTTGAGCAATGTGCATTTGTGTGTTGGATGATTACAAAAGCAAGCCTCTAGACAACTGTGCCAGGCAGCTGCTTCTGGAATCCTTCGCAGAAATAATTGTAAGACCGCTTCGTTGAGTACTGTATCTGTGCTGGATGGCTCAGAAATGGTGTAATATTTAAGGAAGGCATGGGAGGAGTCACAGGTGGCTGAATCATTTGGGAAACGTAGACATGAAATTGTCTGTCACTACTCAGTAACTGAAACAAAATAGAACTACTCTATCTTATTTCTCATACATTCAGGAGAAAGGGAAGTGAAGCATCACTGCGCCCACCAGAGACCATTCTAATAAAAAGTCTTGACAGAGTAGACACATGCATATCCACTTTATGAATATGCATACAGGCTATTTATTGTACGTGTCGCCTCGAGACAGAACCACGACTTCTACAGAATGCAGTTCAGAGTGCCAAGCAGACATTATAGATGTCTAGTGACATCATTGTCAAGAAGCCTTTGATTTCAAAGTATCACTGAATTTTAGATGTGGAATACAATCATATAACATATTCTCGTTTATCTCCATCAGTGTTTATGTCTTACCAGCTATAAATCCACTTAATTGAAAGAGATGTGAATTAATTTCTTCAATTTTATTATTCATAGATAAATGTGTTATATTAACAAAACGGAAGGCTGTCAAAATATGGGAGGCAGTCTTTTTGATAGTTAAAGCTTTTGACTTTGATCATACGGATATGCTTTTCAGTAGCCGTTCCTACAGCTTATTTCATAACATTTGTATACTTAACGAGAATGTTCTTGAAATCTTCTGAAGATACTTCCTTTTGTAGTGTGGATTTTGGTGTTTGCAACGTTAGCATTATTCACCATGCTAAGATAATAATATAAACTGTCTGCTGTAGACTTCTACTTGTGCCATTGAACTACTACAAGATAGAAGACTTGACATCTGCAGATTTAACATTGCCAGAGAAAAAACTGTAAGTTTTATTCTGTACATTAAAAATGTCTAACTCTTAACGCAACTAGTTGTATACTAAGAATTTTTAGGATTTTGTTAGGATAAGGATTACTTATGACACATTCCGCTTGCATTTGCAATGTTCTTGAAGCATGCACAGTCATATGTAAGATGAGATAGAATAAGCAACTCAATTTCAAGCAATTACTTAAACACACTCTACATTACCACGGCTCTGAGAAATAGCGTTATCAAAAAGGCAAAACTGCTGTAAAGAGCACAAAATTGTATTTTCTTATATTTGTTCAACTTGTTATTCTGCACAACCATTTTCAACCATTTCAAAGCCTGCCTAAAATTTCTTGAGTTATGATATCAACATTTTTAGTATTACTTCCCTCTCAGATTCTCCCTCAATGTTTTGTTATTATAGTGTTAACTTTTCAGAACAGCTATTGCTTCATTTTATATAGCAGTGCACACGCTTCCAGGGCTTAAATATAGACTTTCTGAAATTATTCTTCTACAGTTGAACTACCATTGCCACTTAAGCCACATTTCTTAATCTTGTGACACATGCATTGTTTTGGTAGCATAGGTCTATTCCTACAAGTAGTTCTCAATCTGGTCATTGTTTTAGAGACTGTTCTCACCCTTCTTCATTACAACCTTCATAGCAAAGAATTATGACACAGGTTCCCGTAGAGCTACCTCAAACCAGATGGAGAAGGTTCACACAGCGAAAACTTCAGCCTTGCCTCTTGGGGCATTTTCTCAAGGAATTGCAGTTACTGTACAGTAAGCATCTTTTCTCTTACATACTCTCGTATTCTATTTTTGTGCATCTTCTGTACATATAATTAACAGTTTGGTCTGGAGCATCCGTCAGGATAGTGGTTCTACTGCACCTTCAGCAAACAATGTAAAAAGCAGGTCGTCTTCCTTCACTTCTCAGTCCCTTCGCTATAAAATAAGGGTCGTCAACAAGAGTTGCACATAGGTCCCTTGCTGAAACTATAGTACGTGACCAGTGTGTTTACATAAAAGATTCCAAGTAATTTAAATACTTGCCTATAGAGGGAAATGAGTTTTAAAAAGCTCTCCAGAATTTCATAGTAAGCAGTATACTAGAGGTAGCACAGATCTAATTCATACATCTAAAAAAACCACCCCCAAAACCAAATCCCAATTTCAAAATTCAAAATAACTGAGACCCTTATGCTTGAGACACAGAAAGTCCTAAATAAGAGCAAGGAACACAGATGAAAATGGAGGAGGTGGAGCAAGAATGTCCATTTAATAACTGTGCTGATATTCCTGAAATGTTATGCTCAAAAAAAGTGACACAGAAAAAGTCCATAGCATTTGTCGATCGGAATGACTGAATTAACTGCCCTGAAGTTGGTAGGAGACTGTTGATGTAATGCAACAGTAAGCAGAGAGGGAAAAAAGATGGTAAAAAACTTGTATTTCTTCCTTGATCTGCTTTTTTTAGAGGGGTAAAAGAACTGCCCCTAGTAAGGCTACAGCTTGTGTTATTTTTATTTTAGACTAAGTAGAAAGAGTTATTCTAAGTGAAAACTTAGAAGTATCCCAATTGATAAAATCATATATTGTCTGGAAGACAATAATTTGACATTTCTATTTGTATTCTTTTTTCTTACTAGCAGTTTTTCTTACTAAAGAACTATTTCTATTATTTTTTTTTATTTTTACTTGCAGGACTCTGGAGACATTCAAAACCCACCTGGATGCCATCCTGTGCAACCTGTTGTAGGTGTCCCTGCTCTGGCAGGGGGGTTGGAGTAGGTGATCTCCAGAGGTTCCTTCCAACCCTGACCATTCTGTGATTCTGTGACTTTTCTCTCTTTGGCAAGTTCTTTCTGAAATCTGAAAGTAGCTGTCTTCTCTTTCTGAAGAAAGGGGTTTGTCATAGTAACGTGACTATGTCTGGTTACGTTCCCATTAACAGATGATCTAGTTAACCAGAAGTGAGAGTAATATCCATTGTTTAAAGATTTTTATCCACAACCTGTACCTCCAGAGCAGACGCTATTATAGTAGCCTTGCAAATATGCAGACTGCGATCAAGCACTGTGAAGACAGCTTTCTTGTGTTTATTCGTCTGAACTATGCTCCTTTTAGATCAGTCCCTCTTGGTTGGCAAGGAAGGAAGAACATGGTCAGGATCTAGTTTTTGTTAGTGATATAGCCCTTGCAAGGTGGGGAGTTTCCCTCATGCCCTAAAAGGATTAACACCACCACTGGGTACCAGGCTACAAATAATTTTAGGTACGAGCAATGGAGAGATTAGCACTGACACCATGAAAAAGAACAAAATGCCAACACTCACTAGTAAGTCCTCAGATTAAGCAGAATATGGTTGATTCTGGTACTACAGGGGAACAGTGACAAATTATGCACCATCATAGGAAAGTACAGGAGCAGTTACTGTGAATAACAGCACTCCAGTAATCAATAGTGGAATCAGCAAGACTCAGACCACTCACCACATTTGCAAGAACAGCAGTCAGTAGCAAGTGAGCACTGAGATGTCCTGGTGGCTTTTATCATCAGCTGCTGAATGGGCCTGCTGCAGAGCTACCCTTCAGATCAGTCAGGCTATAGAAGATTTATGAATCTAAAAGGCATTAAGGGTGAAGGTGAAAGACTGGGTTGTAATACTTCTGAAAAGCCTTGAACAACTAGATATAGCACTTCTTCCGTGAGGCATAATCCTATGCTTACCCTGGCAAGTCCAGAGAGCTGCTAAGTGCTTGGTCTTTTCTAGAATATTTGTTTTCTTTTTATTTTGCATAAAAGTCCTTTAAAATTATTTTGAAAATAATTTATATACATCTTAGACAGCTTTGTCTGGATTAACATAAGCAATTGTTCAATGGCATGAATAACTGAAACCATTAGTAATCCAAAACCTGAGAATTTAGGACAGCTAAAATGATACCAGATATTCCTTTATTTAACAGATAACTCCTTTACAATAACACCATTAAAGAATATCACACTAAGTACCAGGAAGGACTTGTAAGGTGATAAGAAGCAGCAACTGCCTTTTATGCCTTTGACTGATAGCACTGGAATATTCAAAGGGAGGGCGACTCTTCAGCAGATGCTCCTGATAACAAAATCTTAAACTCAAATTCTTTGGGGGAATACACACCAAAAAGGAGCGCTATAATGGGAAGAATAAATGTATAAGTGGGCTAAGATCACAACCCCTTATTTTTTATAAAAAAAACATTTTACAGTCTCCAAATCAAAAGATAGCGACTCCAAGGATTTTTTTTTGTTTTTGTGATTTGTGTGAAGCAATTTGTGCACACCTTTGTGTAGAAGACAGAACAGACAGCAAATCGTCAACGTGCAGTTCAAATGTGCTTGCGTTTCACTATCCGTGTTTGGAGTATACTGTTTAATGACTTTAAAATACGGAATAGCATAACCAAACTTATTTATTGCATGAATAAACTTTAAAGAGCTTTGCCTCAACATGACATTTAAGAAATATAAGGAATTTGAACAAATCCACCAAAATAACTTTTAAACTGCTTTTCTTAATGCACAGGGATTATATCATTTTAGGAACAGTCAGTTGCATGAACAGGCTCTGTAGTCAACACAGCATTAGAAGTCCTCCTGTGCTTTCCTTTTGAAAAAGTGTCCTGCACAAACCTACCTATATGAAGGTCCAATAACTTCACGTGAGCAGCAACATACTGAGGAATAAAACCAAACCCAAAAACTCAACAAAACAAATTTATGGACCCTATAGGGCCTACACTCTCTTTCACCATCTTTGCGTACAGGAACAGTTCCCCCACAAATTTATTCAAATTCTGAAGTGTGGAGAGCATCAGAACTACTTTCTAGTTTATAAAAAGGTTACAGTTTAAGGTTGTATGATTTCAGGACATAAAAACATTTCAAAAGACAAATCCGATTTTGAAAAAACATGCTAAAAATATTCTATAGTCAGTCCTTTAAAGTGCCCCAACTGAATTTTGATGAACTTGCCACCTACAAAAAATCTGCTTTTAGGGAAAGCGCTATGTATCTGTTAAGCATTAATGTATGAATTAACGAACATGTCTCTGACTAATGCCAAGCAAAGAGAAAACATGATTTTTTTTCAGAAGCTGACTCATCATATGTTATTTTTTATGATACATTCTATAAATGACAGTTTTCAGATTTTATGTAGTTAAAAACCCTGTTTACTCGAATACCTTTCCTATTTCAGTAACTTTAAATTAGACAGACAAAGGACTACCTGACAGTTCATGCCTTTTCCACTTGACTATTCAAATGGAAGACAAAGGCCATCAACCTTTCCCAGTTCCTTACTCCTAGATACAAGTGAAAGATTGAATCCATATGGTCTCAGCCCAAAGCTAATCATTTTGATACAAACCCCAGAAAGAAGTCTCTTCCTAACACAAGGGCTAATTAAAAACCTTAACTACAACTAAAAAATCTTAACTATAGAATACGTTTCCATAAAAGGGGGAAAAAAATCTCTTGTATCTCTTGCGAAGAGGTAACAATGTCTTTTTCATCATCAAACCTAAACAATACAAATATCATATATATGCCAATAGTGGACGCCCTTAAGGAAAATAAATGAAGCCTGATGGGATTTTGTTTACTCACCTCAACATACAGACTGAATTCCGTCTTCTTATGCAGCTCATATTCAGCCTGGATTTGGTGCAACCACTCTCATTTTACAATATAATACTGTATTAGTTATTATTTTCATTCCATTCATACTGAAAATCCCTAGTCATAAAGCAGAATCCCACTGTGCTTGGCACTAGACAAACATCAAATTAAAGCTCAGGTTTCTCCAGATTAAAATTCCAGGCTCCTTCACAGCAAGATAAAAGCACCATAAAAATTTTATTAGAGTAAGTCTTCCATGCTGTTATCGACAGGTAATCTAGCATTTGTATAATGGTCTGTGTCGATTTATAAAGTATTTAAGGGAAATAAGACACAAATTGCTAAAGTGTACAGCAGTAGATGAAATATGCTTTAATTCTTTTTGCATGAAAAGCCTACATTCAAACTGACTCGGTCTTCTTCGTCTTGCTTCTTCTAGCATTGATTTTCCAGACTAGAAGGTATTTCTTCATTCTAAAAGCAACAGAAATAATTATTTATCCCTGTAAACTCAGAAGACTGTCGCAACAGCTCAGTAACAGCACTTATGCTGTTGGGAGACAGATGCAGATCTATTTAGCCAAGTCCGCTTTCTAAATATGCTCCCAAACAATGCCTCCACACCTCTTCCTCTATCTTGATGGACGTATGAAATGTATGGCTAAAGCAGAAGCCTGTTGTACCCACAAAAGACAAAGTACACTAAGCAAACACTAATACGAGCTTGTTTTAAACCCGAACATAAACATCCTCAATGTACCGTAACTGCATAAGCGTTTTTGTCCCCAGTAAAAATAATATTGCCACTGCCAATAATGAACAAGAAGCTTTAAGCTAACCGTGCCTGATGTTAACTGCACCAAGTCCCAGTCCTGGCCAGTTAGGCTTGTTACCAACTTGTTCTGAGAACTTCCTGTGTAAACTGGACCTTGGTACCAGATGTTTCTTGTTGGGATGTAGGTTAAGCACAGGATAACAGTATAGGCCTTGAAAATATGGCCACGGTTGAAGCAAACGGTGCCAGAACCCATAACTCGCTGGTGGTCAATTACTGGGCAGTGACAAAACAACGCCCAAGGCTGGGCAAACATTGCTTTTGCTTTAAGAAGAGAAGCAGCAGCTAACTAAGGAAAATCAACAAAGAAACAATAAAACCCAGCCAAGCTACAGGATAATGCACCTGCTGCAGCCTGGGAAAGTACCCATTAAGTTTTTGCATCAGCTAGCCCAGAGGCAGAGGCCAATTGTCTAGGAACAATATAAACACAATACATTCATAAATGGGCAGGATGCCCAATGTGGTTGGGCAGGGAGGAGAGATGCAACATGTTCACTGTCATTTCAGCTTTCTCTGGTAGACAGGTTTTGAGTCGTACCACCTCAACCTCAGTGACAAAGGCAAGCAAGAACTGTGCTAAACACAGCCACCGCATCAGCTCTGTGGTACTGCACACTCACGGGCAGAGGTTGTGAAGGGTTAACTGACTATGCAGTGATAATGACTGATAATGGATATGAACTAAGCATTAGCATAAAGTGAGTTGTTAAAGAATGTCATTCTAGTAATTTTTTTTTTTAAGTTTAAAATTGGCTTATCTGTCTTCTAAACATTCCCATCACAGTGATCTTTAATTCTCTAATTGACACATAAACATATATACATTTAATATATATATTAATATATATTCAATAACAACAAGTGTTACCAGAATTTTGTGAAGCAATGTAATGAAATAAGATCATGATTACTTTGGTTAGTTTCCATATATAGAATGTGACACTGGCAAACATAAAATACAATTTCAAATGTGTGAAATTTGTGATGCCATCATTGTGATGACTGATGCGCACACAAAAATCTTGCATGCACAAATCCAACATGAGACACAGGGTCGAGTACCAAAACTGAATCACTTCCAGCAATATTCTATAGATGAAAGCCAAAAAAAAACAGAAACAAGAATGTCCCACTAAAAGTAATAAAAATCAAATATTGAAACAAATGTGTAGGAGATGGATATTTAATATTTGTCTAAGCAAGAGGTTAAAATTCAGCTATCACATTTTTATGGATTTTTCCAAAACAGCCAGCCAGAAGAATGTGACAATTTCACCACTAAATATTTTCTTCTATTTTACACTACATAATTTTCTTGAATGCTTTCTATAGAAGGTGAACAGAACTAGCTATTTCATACAGTCTATATAACTTGAAAGAGAACAAATGGAAGAATTAACTTACCTCCTAAAATTTAGCGCATAGGAAGACGTTACTAGAGATATTCTTACTTTTTCTAAGGTTAAATAAAGAAGAAGAAACAAAAAATAGGAAAACAGAAAAGAGGATGTTTAGTTCCTTTAATGATTTAGACATAAGAACCAAAAAGATTTTGAGTAGTCTTTAGATATTGTAATTCTTTAAATTCTTGAATGCCTTTGCAGGAATTAACACAGTATTAAGTTGGCATTTTATCACACAAAGATATTGAAAATTATTACTGTAATTGGTTAACTTCAATTTTTTTATTTCCTTACCTGAAATTGGAAAAGAATTTCAGATCGAGTAACTTGTAATACAGCTGTCTTTCATGCAGCCATTGTGGAACTGGTGTTATTTCCATTTCTCCTAATTTATGGCCTGCAGAAAACTAGGAGGAAAATTAAGAAAAATTATACAAACCCTTTTCAAAAAGAATTTGGCAAGCATTACCAAATCTTCATTATCAATGACAAAAAGCATGAATACTGATGACCACAGTGGTGGCAAAATTCACCACATTTTATTTTGTCTACCAATGTAGTTTTTGTTTAATTTTGAACAAGCTTACAGTTACTACATATTTTTATTACTATAAATATCAAGATGTTTCTGTCATTCGAAATATGTCATTATGGCACATACACGCTATTCAGGAAAGTACGCTGGCAGATGTTCAAGTCTGTCCATAGTTTGGAAAGCCCCTCTGCACTTTCAAAAATCCATTTATTTAGGCCCACTGAATTCCTTTCTTGTTTAAAAGTGCTTTATCTCACACAAAGTATGTAAGAAGAAGAAATCTGAATGTACTTATTCACTGTTAGCAAATGAATGTTATGGAATATCAATTTCTTCCCTACACTACAAGATACAATACTGAATAAGAGGAAAAGAGAATTAGACTTGTGTAAAGATTTCCAATAGAAGGTGGGCAGATATACCCACCCAGAGGGTGGTCAACATAACACCTTCTGACAGCAAACTCCAAAACACCTTTTCTCGAACCTCTGCCATGTAGGCAAAGAGCATCTTACAACCAAATCAACAACAGGGTAAGCTAATCGATTTTTCATTCTCTAAAGAGAATGTTCACACCTGTGTGAAAGGATATAAAAATTACCAATGGTAAATTAACATAATTCCTTTTCAAATTATGGGATGGGGTCTGACCGGCAAGAATACAGTAAAGTGGCAATGCGCAGATGTACTTTTGTACAAATCTTCATTATCTTTCATGGGAGTATAAAAGATAGAAGACTGGCTACTAAGCACTAATTAATTGTTTTGAATTAATCATGCTGTGGTTCAGTCAAAGCAAGTAGTAAATCTTTTGTTACAGACATTTTGGAACAATTCACTTTGTATTTAAATCAAGGCTGTACTTCAAATTTCTGTACTACAGCAAACAGTCCGAAGTCAAAGCAACAAGGTCGCAGCCTTTTATTCCTAGTCAGGTTCCCAACATTTATTCTTTTCTTCCAATCTGGTTTTATAAAAGCTTAGTACCTTCATTGGTAGTAAAAACATCTTCCCCATTTTAACAACAGTAATTGCATCAGTTCCTAAGCATGTCTGTAATTTTCTGACATTCAAATCATGTATCTCATACATACAATAAAAAGTTTAACTTTAGCATCCAGCAACAATCCAATTATGTAAATTATGTAATTATCACTTCTTCCATTCAAGGTTAGTGTCGTACTAGTTCTAAACTTCACTGATGCTAAAGAGAAAAAGGGCTTCAAAGTTGAGTTGTCTTCAAAGACATTTAAGAACTGATGAAACACTGTGCAATGCAGTGCTCATTCTTAAAAGGTATTATTTTTAGTGCTTCTTTTAGGAATATCAGTACTCTCTGCTCCTGGTGAGACGGATTAGCTCTCTAATCTGACCAAAAATTAACCTGGCAAGCAGATAAATACACAAACAATGTATTTTTATTCGTTTTCAGCTAAATTAGTGAGATGATCCAACATACTGGCCATTGAAATCACCAGTGCCAATGCAATGGAGAGGGTGGCTTAGAGCCACTCTCTCATTAGCCTGACACAGACTTAAACCAGTCACAGAATCTCATTCTGAGTTAGCAAATAATTTTGCTCTTGTATTTTTTTCTAAAAAGGAAATGCTGTCAAGACCAAACGAAGACAAATCAGTAAGTCACTGAAGGCTTACCTATTTACAATGCAAAGAGTAAAAGAACAGAAAAAGTAAAGATAAGGCACGATCATTACTAATTTCTATATACAACTATCAGCAGAGGGTATGCCCTTGTCTGAGATCAGATCATGCAGTACGTGAGTGTGTTCCCTGTCGTGCATTACTATGCCCAGAAATGCAGATAGTTAGCGGATTACTGGGTGCTAAGTTTTAAGTTACCCATCTTCCAATACACCTAGTGGGCTAAGGTTCAAACTGGATACCATGGTTCAAGACCTTAACACGCGCCTGAGCAAAAGGATGGGCTACGTTAAGATCACGGCCAACAGAGGACTTGTCTTCAGGAGGGATCTGTAAGCTCATAAGCAAAGATGGTAATATAATTGCAATGGGAATGTGACATGATAATAAATGAAAAGAAAAGTGTTCTTTCTGTGGAAATCTCTGGGTTTATGTTGTTCTGTGTGCGGTATGACATGCTACCTTAGACACAAATGAAGCTGTAACGGTCCAATATTCTTTGTTTTGCATAGCCGTATTTGTAGAGACAGCCTGTAAATCATATGGGTTGCAGGGAGCTTTAAAGTTGTTTCTGTTCCGTTGAAGACAATATATATATTCCCCAGTATCTTTTAGCAATAACGGTCTCTGTAAAAAGAGGAAATTATTTACACATATATATGTAATTTATTTTTTGTGATTACAAGTTATATATCTATATATTTTACTATGAGAAGAAAAGTAAAAAAGTACCCAAGTATTCTGATAAGCAGCTTAGTAGCAACACTGAATTGACTAGAAAGTTATTCTGTTATCATCACATTTTTCTATTATTTCCAATCTAAATATTTTGTAGCTCCACCAACAGCTAGTTAAATATTACTAGTTATTCTTAAGAAAAGAGTCTTATTTAACCTTATTAATGTTACACCTTTTTTATCCAAACCCAAACAAACTTTTCAGTAGTTAAGTTTCTCCATGTATAAAAACAGTGGTAAGCACTGTTGAGATTAAAAACACACTGTAAATCTCTTTAGGAGCAAACACCTGTACAGGTAAAGATTGTAAGTATCAGTGATGCCCAGTTGTTTTGAAAATACGTCATTATAGCTGGATGAATTTTTAGTTTTGTGGACAACTATAATGCTTTTTAAAAATTCTGCAGCCATCTCTGAAATCAAAAGTCCCAAGGGACAAAATATAACATAGATTTTATTTTTATTGTGCATCCAAAATATTTCACAACATTGTGCACATTGAAAGAAACCTGATTTTATTTGCTGTATTGCCTTTTTTTTTGTTCATGAAAAAGCATGTATGCAAAATTATAATTAAACCAGAAATATGTCTGTCAGTCACTGAATGCACCAAAGTAGTAAGAGAACACAGGCAGCATCCCATTTGGCTACATCAAAAGCAGACTGCCCAGTGCTGCTCATGACAAATACTGGCCTCATACTTGGTACGTCTGATCAGGACAGACATAATCACAATTCAACTTAGTGCTAGAATAGCTCAACCATGGGGACCACTGGCTAAGTGCTAAGTTTAAGTGATTGCTACGCACCCAGAGATGGAATAAATAATTCTGGGTACTGCCATTCTGACCATCTTCTCCCAGAACTCTGCTAAGGCTCGGACCATTGCAAAGGGTAATTTGGCTTCCAATTCCCATTTTTAAGAATTAGAATTCAATGCTGCTAATTTCAACTCCAATAGTTTATTCTCTTTAAAAAATCTGTTGTTTCTAAGAACACATCTATCCTTTTTCAGAGGCAAAACAGTTCAGGAAATAAGTGTTTCAGATTTTAACCAACATCTTTTCTACAATGTGTAATTGCACAGTATGTGGAGAAGGGAAAGCAAAATTCACCGTCAGTGTGAACTTCTGAAGTCTGGCCACATCAGCCTCTCTAGCTAACTGTTCACATGATGGTAACTTTGTTTGCCAGCCAAGTTTGCCCCGAAGCCTCAAAATATGCATTACAACATCATCATCGATTGGTTCTGGTACATTGAGAAAAGAAAAAAAAAAGTGTTGGTTTTTCTCACTTAAACATAAAACCTTTAGATTTATTACACAAGCCAGCCAGCCATTCATTCTTTAGTTTCATTGCATAAGCCTTAATAAGTGTGGAAGATTGGTCTAACATTTACTCAGATCGAGTTGGAAGGCACTGAAAACATGTCTCAGAAAGTCTTTCTCAAAAAAAACCAACCCCAAAGCCATCAGATATTCCAAATGTTTTTTCCTGCAATTGAAGAACAGTAGTTCAATTGACTTCAAAGTAATTTCATTTTCCAGGGATTTTACACTGATCTTTAGTATAATTTACACAGCAAAATTCAAAGTACTCAGTAGGAAAAATATGATTTACAGGCCAAAGACCTTCTCAAATGCTAAAAAGACTGAAAGAATGAGAAAAGACATCTGAAGGCAGAGCAAAATCTCAGCTAAACAAAAAGACTGTTGAAAATGAAAAAGTGACAATAATACTTTTCTTTCTAATATTTAAAAGAAATTCCTTTTTACATGGAAACATATTACCCGTTTAGAAATCAGACCAATCTAGTCCTGCATAGGAGAACACTCCAGCTGAACAAAATATTCTATAACATTATGGAAAACAATTTGAGAAGTCCTGGAAAGCATAAAAAAATATTTTTTTCCCGTGGTTTTTAATCCCTATTAAAATGTGCATAGAAAAAAAGTTTGCAAAAAAAAAATAATAAAAAAGGAATCCAGTTGTGGTAGCACTTCCTCTCGGTTTTCAGACTCAGCAACAGGTATTTTTAATGGAGAAATGATGACCAAAATCTATTTTTCCTGACACTAATCCTGGAAGATATATAGGAAAACATGACTATGCTTTACAAATCTTCTAATTAAAAGAAAACTTACTGTAGCTAACTACAAAATATAAGCAACATTAAAATAAAAATTCAAAGTCTGAAAGCGTGCTCTGAGATCAGCTATAAAAAAGACAAACATCAGAAGGTGAATACAGGGGCTACATTTGTTAGCCTTTGAAATAAGGTTTAAAACGACAGCACTCTCTGATTTACAGCTGTGTCAGCTCTCCCCTACATGCGTACACCTACTCTAAAGGCAGGAGAGGGATGAGGAAAGACCATAGCAGTTGAGTATCTTCTCCATTATAGCAATGTAAATCTGAAGAAAATACTCTGGCTGTAGAGGCATAACTAACAGCATAGTCTTCCCCCTGGTACTACAATTTACAAACCTGTTCTATCATAAGAATGAACTTTGGTTCTCAAAGGCTTTTTGGAAGACCTTTCAACTTTTGGTTGCTGACAAGTCTTTTTATGGCAACTTGGTTCCAAAGCAGCTGTTTGCATTTCAGTCTTTCTGATATTATCTGCAACCGACATATTAAAAAGGAAAATATTAGTAATTTAAAGCAGATCACTATGCACAAATATTTTCTAATTTAAGTTAAACTTCCTACAAGTTTACATTTCTGCAACACCTGCTTCCCCAAATGCATTTTGATGGGTTTAATATGTGTATATATATAGAGACACACACACACAGAGTTTCTTTTTGTCGACGTGTTACAACTTCTATTCAAATCATCAGTTGACATCAGTTACTTCAGTATGGATGGATAAGAAATGCAATAATTGTTTCCTGTGTATCCCACGAGGTAAAGAGGATATCATTCACTTTGATTTTTGCCATTTGTTTGGCCCTGTTTATTACTAGAAAGCCTTTTCATCCATTCTGAAAAAGAGAAAGCCTAGACCCCAGGAAAGCAGCACTGCTCAGCAGTAGCCAAAGCACTGGTGCCTTATGAACACTGTTCTACCCACAAATATAAAGCACAGCACCATATGTACTACTTCAGAGAAAGTTAACTCCATCCCAGCCAGACCCAGCACAGCCCTACGCTTCAATGCTGTGTTTAACAAGGCACAGTTTTGCAATATTCATGTTTTGTGTGTTGAAGACTTACAGGACACAATTGATTAAAAAATATTTTCTGCAAATTTCACTCAAAGCATAGTCCCAAAATTACTGATATAAATGAACTCCAGCTTGCAGACTTGCTTGAATTTTGACCCGCTGAAGTCAGTTTGAAACTCGTAATGACTTTCAAAGAGCAAGAACTGTGATCACAAGGCCACCAAGTCTTTGTGAGGAGTTTAATTTCATCATACATACAACTTCCATGGTTTATGATTTTGTATTTTAGAGATATGATCTCACTTAACACTTCAAAAAAACCCAAGTTGATTGGAGGACAATAGGAAACGCAATCATAGTTTTCATTAACATCTGGTGGAAAAAGTATATTCAAGACCCATTACACAGCCTTCTCACTTAAAGAAACGTTGAACAGGCAAATCTACACAGAAAAGAAGTATGGATAACTAACTTTTAAAAAGCACAATAAACACACATTCATGCACTTTGCAGTTGGTATACAGAATTAAAGTCAGTGTTATGTCTCCACTATTCCATTTTTTCTTTTTGTTTCTTTAAGAGATGTCAAGTTTTGCAGGAGTGTTTTTATGTATTCAACACCTACAAAGAAAGTGTTGTTCGCATCCCCTGTAATGCCCAGAAAAGGAAGAGCATTCCCTTCTAAAGGCTTTAGAGGGAAGGACAGAGTGTATGCTTGTACTATGGTTGCCCACTGCAATATTATATCTCACCAAATATTAGAAGTCCAGTAAGACTGCTATTTTCAGTAGAAAACCAGAAAATAAATAATCAGACCAAGCTTGAAGTAAAAACTGGAATGCTCGTGACTTACAGTATTCTTTGTTAGAAATGCATCGGAGGACACTATATATTTACAAGTGTTTGGAAAAGAATTGTTACAATGATGAGGAAAGAAAGTCATATCTTTTATTACTCCATTTTCTGTCATTTTAGGTGCTTTACCATACACAGGAGAAGAAGGTGATGTGCCAAACCCATGCTGAACTCCTTTGCAAGCAGAAGCTGTGGGAAGTGTCACTTTCAAATTCTCATTCTTTGACATTAAGGACAGCGGTTTTGTTACGCTCCTTTTTAACTCCATTGTCTCTTGCTCTGACATGCTAGTAGGCTGACAAATGGATTCTTCTCTTCCCTCCTTATGTACTCTTGAAAGCCTAAAATTGAACAATATACTCTATTAGGATAAAACCTGAAGATGCAGTCATACAAGCAAAATAGAACAATCAACTAAAATATGACGAGGATAATGGTTTGTATTTATGATTAAGATACAGCTGTCCTAGGGCACAGAGTTAGAGCTTTATTCATGATGAATAAAATATACAGTGAGGGTGGGGAAAGAAATAAAAATAAAATTACAGCCCTACCTCTTGTGCTCTGACACTACAGGCAGCAGAAGCAGTATTACATAAAAACTGATCATTATTTTGTTTAGTCTCAAAGGTAAGAGAGCTTCAAGATTAAACTAAGCTTATGTTCTGGGAAACACAGCTAAGAAAATAATACTTCAAAAAATTAGTATAATTTGTTCTCATTCTCAGTAGTTCCAACAGCACGGTATCTACTATGAAAGCAGAAAGAAGGTAATAGGTTGTATTTTCAAAATTAAATTCTTTCCTAGAAAAGGCATAAAAAATAAGAATACTGTAATACATGATTTGTCAGGGTTTTTTTTCAACTTCATTCTTAGATTTGTAGACTACTCTGAAAATCTCTTAAATAAGTTCAATATGCATGAAAAAGTAATTCAAGGTTAAGCTAGAGAGCTCTGAAAAATACGTGTACTATATTAGCCTGTATGAAAACACAAGGAAAATAACTGTCAGCATTTAAAATACAAAGAAAAGGACACAGGAGAGTAAGCAACACTAGCTTCTTACACATCTTGCAGGTGATAGCCTCTGCATACACTAAAGTGTACATAGTTTAGATAATTTTTTAATCTGTTCCAACTAATTTCACTTGTCAGGATAAAATGATATATACATAAAAAACATAAAGAAAATAATGATTTCATGTACAACTTGCTCTCATTTAACCAATCACATCTTCACTAACAACCAAAAATAAAGCACAGGTACAATGGTGGAAAAATTAATTAAGGTAACTATGCTTCAGCTAACTGTTGGTCTAACTCCATTGTGTTAAGGCTGTAAAAAAATCAGGCTATATAATTCAGACTAATAGGATAATTCATAATCTAGATTATATCAAAGTGGCAATGGCATCAAATAAGAATCACTTAGAGCAGCTGAAATTGTCTAAAATTCATGTGCCAGCACTTTTTGCTTTAGCAGCAGCCACACACTATGTACTCACTTCCCACAAAAGCATGAAAGATCAATGCACAAGTCTTGAAGTTTCTCTTCCAGTACAGAATTCCATAATGTAAACACTAAAAGGAAGGACAGGGTGAGCACTGTCTATACCAAAAATACATCTCAAAGAAGTTACTCTATTCCACAACTTCTTTCTTGTGGTACACACACACTTAGCTGTGGGTAGCTCTTCAGCAGCAGCCTGTTCTTTTGAAGACTGATTTCAGGTCTTTGACAAAAAGAGCAGCTTTGTCTGATATGCCACCAGTCTTAGCTAGATGCAACAGCTACCTTAGCATTCTCAGTATGGCTCTTGTAGAGACCGTGAACCTCGAAGTTGTCCTTGAATGTTCCATGTGCTAGTTCAGGGACTAATCAGAAAGAACGGGAGCAGCAACCACTTTCCAGAAAGATGGGAGAAAGCGAGAGAGGACCTGGTAACAGAGCAGTGATTATCTACTACCTAGATAACCATACACAGTGATTACCCAGATATCAATAAATTTACTGATTATGTGGCAGAGACCGCAGTCACTTCCTTGCTCATATCTGAGACAAATCTGTCACACAGCAGTACACAGATGCAAGAGACAACATGGCCCAGAACAGACAAGTAAGTCCTTATCTCCCTCGTGAGACTGTCACACTGAGAGACACCAAAGTCCACTCAGGTCTGGAATTCTTAGAGGAAGTGTAAATTGGCCAAACTCTAACATGGTCCTATAAATTGCATTCTTTGCGCTAGAATAAAGTTTGGTTTTTGCACATTTACCATTCCCTGGCTCACAATGACGCAGCTGTCCTCTGCTAACTGTTGGGAAGAAAAACTTCTTTTTTTAAACTCTTCTCTAGCTAGGACATAGTGCTCCACTGTGCTGCTGGTCATCTTACCTGGACCAGTAGAACCTCAGTAATAGCCCTCGTTCACTATGAATTACATTTTCTGTACGATAACATGCAATCAAATATGAAAATTTATTCCAAAAGGTAAGAGGTGGAAACCAGTTCCCTGGCTGCAGAGAAGGACTATGGTGGTTAGCAATTATCTTGTACTTGAGTCTATGAATGGAGACTTGATCTTCCTTAATTCAAAGATATAGCGACATCCTTTATTTTTGGGACTAGGAGCTAACTGCTATAGAACCCTTTCTTCAGAGTCTCAGAAAAATCGATAAAAAAGGAGTGGAGAACTAGACTGTACTGAACTGGATGGTGCAGACAGTCCTGTGCTGAGAGGATTTTTGCTTTCTGAAAAGAGAAGTGTGAGAGTGAAACTTCAGGTAGTAAATGGTAACCCCCAATAAGATTCCTCTGTTGACTGAAGAATGATAAAGTGCTGGCAAAGTCAAATCCAGTATGTGAAAGATGTGACAGAAATGTATATCAGGGGCTGGCAGCACATGGGTAGCAGCGCTTATATGCTTTTCTCAAGACAGATGTAGAAAGCCAAAAATGTTATCTGCACAAAATACACAAATAGAAAATAAGTTGTACTGTGAGCACTGAAACTAATGAAGGATGACAGTTTCCTAATCTGTTCTTTAATACTCCGTAATCACTCCCCAGAAATACTTCCACCTTCAATTTCCATGCTTGGATTCCTCCTCTCAGCTGCCTCTCACATCACCTACTAATTAAACTAAATATTATGTATTGTGGCTGGTGACACAAGCCAGAATGCAGATCCTTACTGATCAAATAGTTTCCGATATCTGGGATGGAGACCATTCTGTCTGTCTCGGGACTGATGAAAATTGAGGTTTCATTACACAAAACCTAATTTTTCCAAACTGAGAAGGTTCGCATCCTCCAGATGTCCACATCTCTCATATAAGTTTAGATGCAAGCAATCAACTAGTTCAAAATCCATTGAGAAAAAACTGATAGACAAACTTCATTTTCTAAAAAAAGGAATCTAGCATAAAACACCCCACGTGCGGTTTTAATCCAATACATAAAATTGAGGAATAGAGGTTTTCATGCAAAAAGGCGTTCTTGTCTCTTCAGCCTCAGAAAAAGATTTTCCTTCATCATCACATGTACGAATGGGAAAGGAAACCAAAAGATGAACTGTGCCAAAGGACCGGGGATTACAAACTTCTAGAGCTTGCTGCCACTGGTATCTGTGGAGGATGACAGTATGAGAAGGTTCAAAAAGGGAGAAGACAAGCTCATGGTCACCGGGTTCATAAACAGGTATATGGCAGAGCTGCAGTCCCAAACATTCATAATCCAGTAATTATGGATGCTAAGGGAATACAAGGGAAATGGACTGCAGAAGGCAGTCCGTCAGGCTTGCGTGGTCTCCCGAAGTAGCCTTTACTCCTGCTAATGTGAGAGACAGATTTCTGGACTTCACTGATCTCACTACAGCAATTTTGCTGAACCTTCAATTCTTGGCAAGTATACATCATCCCTTCACTTTGTCACGCTACTTCAAAGGTTTTAGATATGGTATTTGAGAGCAACATGAACACTCCTTTAGTTTCACTTCAAGACAATAAACGTTAATAATTAAACCAACTCAGTCATCGTATTCCATCACTAAATTTGAAAAATACAAGTACTTGTCTTCTTTTAAATAGGTGAAAGCCACACAGTACATAGGAACACATTTGCACAGGTTCATATAGTATACAATTCCCCATTGACTAGACTGTATTCTGTTTGCAATGACTTCACTAGCACTTCTCCAGATTTTCAGTGACATAAAGCAGATCAGACTCTATTGCAATACGCAAAAATCATAAAGTTTATGCTGAAGCATGAATCCAAGTTTCACAGAATTCGCAGGGAAGCAGTCGAATAATTCAGTAGAAGACATCGATTGCTGTTTCCAATTTTAAGTAGCAAAAAGCTACTAAAAACTATAGTAAAAAATTTTGTTTCAAATTTTAAGTAACAAAAAGCTATCATAAACAAAAATAATTTCACATACGCATTTCCAAAACTCACGCCTTCCTCTTTTATTGTTGCTTTATGTTTCCTTTCTATGCTTGCTCTGTAAACTGCTGTGCGAAGAGTAGGGTATTTCTTCTCTACGGAGAATGGCTTGGGAACAAAAGGCAGAGAAATACATTGATTTCAATAACTATTGAGTGAGTGGTCATACAATCTGAAAAAAAATCAGAGGCGGCATTTATTTAACAGCTATGGAAAACATTTTCAAACTAACCGATGGCTTAACTCAGCTTTCATTACAGAATTTTTCTGAGTTAAGATATACAGCATTTTACATGCATGAAAATTTACTTATTAAAAGAATCTTGGTAAATAACTTAAAAATGGTGGTGCTCAGAGAACTAACATTAATGTCTAGTATTTTCATATGGAGTATAAAATTGCTTTCTCCTGTTTCCATCATCCTAAGTCTAAATAGTTTCAAGCCTTCAGAAAAAGAAATTCTAAATTTAGAAGAACAAATAATTGTTTTTCAGGACAGTTGAGCCAAACACTAACTAAATGAAAATGCTTCCATTAATCATGTAAGTTAGATTAGTTTACAGGGATTTATAGAGAGAGTAAGGGATTCACGTGTATGAAACATAGAGGTCTGATTTTGGTTATTCAAATTAGCATCATAAAATAGAACATCGCTATCTTATATGAATGATGAGAATAAACAGTTTACACTGGGTAGGAAAAAACTAAGCTACTGTAAAACAGACTAGAATATCTCTGTCTCATATGTGAGTGCTACAGTCTACTCCTATGAGAAGATATGTTAAATGATGAAGGCTAACTCACAGTACAGCATATCTGGTAAGAGCAATTAAGTAATGTGAGGCCCTCCATTGTACTCTGCTTTGGAGAGACAGAGGGTAGTGGGTTAGGAACAAATAAAGGAGATTCCACCAACAATGGCAGGACTGTGGAAGGGTTGTAGTGCAAGAACACTTTTCTTCCAAATTTTCATATTTTAATTGTTACTCAGTATCAAATACTTCCTCCAGGAAAATGCCTCACAATTAGTGACAGCCTCTGAAGTTTCCCTTACAAAGCTCCTAGGAGAATTTCACTCCCGTGACTGCACAGGCATTAAACACATAATCAACATGTACTCACATAATGTTTTCCCAGATAGAAGTCAGATTAAAAAATAAAAATTTCTGCATGCAAAAACACTGTAGACCTAGGATTATCCTATGTATACCAGAGTTATCCATACAAAGGACGCCTGTCTACTCATTAGGTTAACATCATTTTTTCCAGTACTGCAAAACATCAGAGTATCCCCAAAGCTTTGTCGGCAAACAAAATCGATTGTGCAAAAATTACTTTAATACTAACACTGTTGCAAACACCCAGAGAGTCTCTACAAGCGCCCCGTATTCTACTACAAGTATATTCCGTTTTTATATTATACGTTTATGTATATTATTATTATATGTTTATATATTATACGACTTATATTTTGGTTTTGGACCACTCTGAAGACACCTCTGAGTGCTCAGCAAGGCCACACTTTCAACAGTTGCAGCTGCCCAGGCCCAGGGTTCGGTCCAGAAGCGCACGTGCAGCAGCACTGGCCTTGATTTATGAGTGCACAAGCTAACCCTGATCCCAGGAGCAGCAGCCACTGACCAGAATTTTTAAAGATCTAATTTTGGACTTTTGGGAACCCAGATTTAGAAAGGATTCAGGAACATACATGCTTTCATATTTAGCTCTAGTTTAAGACAAGTTTACTGTTACAGTTATACATTAAGTCAGACTTTCAGTATAATGGGACTAAAGCTGGGAGGATATTAACTGCAATTGAAATATTAACACATAGTCTAGTTTAAAATCATGTACATTCTCACCAGTTGACTGTCGTCTTTTTCACTGCTGTCAGCCGGTTCACACACAATATACCTGCCTTTTACCATAAGCAATACCTCTGCCTTCTCTGGTTCAAACCGCAGACGAGATACTAATCTTTCTTTCAGCGTTTTGTTTCGCTCATCGGTCTGGGGTAGGTATTCTTCATCCTAACAGTAAGAAAATAACTATTGAATTAAATCTGCAGCAATTACTCTGTCCCCACTATGCTCTCAGCGTGAACTTCGTACTTGAGAAGATCTGTATGCCTTACTAGAAATCAGGTGGTGGTTGGGTATTTGCTTCTGCAGTCTTGGAACTGAAATTTCACAGAGTTGACAAATTAAAAACAGTTAATTGTACACTAAGGGGCAAAGTAAACATTTATTTGCTTTGAAAAATTAATAATGTAGAACTATAAAGGCAAACACATTTACTGCATTAATCACAATTTAGGTAAAAGAAGAATGTACATTTTTACAAGGAGCTCTGCAAGAAAAAAAAAGAATTTCTGATTCTTTTAAGAGTCATATACCATATACAGTATACATGGAAAGTTTAAAAGAGTCTGAAAAGCTATTTTGAGGATTTTTTAAAATCCTGAATCCAGCCAAAAATAGTAACCTAAAAAATCCAGGTCAAAAAGACCATTGTACTTTCTAACCAGGAAGATATTAATACAAAGTAAAAAAAGCATTCAAAACCAGAACAGAGCAGAGGTCTTCATTCTGGACTTGCAAGTCTCACTCAGATATCATATTAGCTTAGTTTCCCAGTTAGGTCCCCCTTCTCCATTCCCTCACATGCTTCAGAATCACAGCATCATTGAAATTCAGACATGATAATACATAACGTGGTAAAAGTATTAAGCATTATAGACTCTAACTGTTGTCTCTATCTCCAGAAGCTGATTTGCAACAGTTACTTATGAACTGCAAATATGTATGTATAATCCCAAATCTAGATCAAAATAGATAACTGCAGATCAACATCTGCAAAACTAGGGGTAGGATCTGGCTCAACATATGCTAGCTCGCTGCATAAAACCAGCCTCACATATATCTCGCATCTCTTCTAAGCATCTACTGTTACAGGTCCAGATAGACCCCCTCCCAGCTGCACCCCCAAGTTCCTCCTGTAAAAGCTTGAGGTGTAACATCATTGCGGAAAACAGAGAGGGTGACTGTGACCCACTCATTTCGTTAACTTTTAGAGCATAGCAAGGTGACCGAGATAAAAAGGAAGGAAAACTGAAGACTGAAGACACCGTTCATTTTTTTTGAACAGAAACTGCCTTTTTAAAACTGCTTTTTGTTTTGGCACAATCATCAAAATTTATTAGTCAAAGCATAAAAAATAATCAATAATTTACTAAGGACTCAGCTGATCAAATAATATGACTTGAAACCTGCTGATGGTCAACCGAAATCCTTGATCTTTTCAATTGCCAGCAAAAATTGTTGAGAAAATAACAAAATGCATATCTGCTTGAAAAATGTATGATTTGTTGCAGTGTCTGCCTATACTGTAGATATCTTATTATCTATGCATGCCAAAATTCAGGCATGTCTCAATGAAAACCTGCAAGTTTGGTGCTGTAATAAAGAGGGACAGGATATCCAGGACACATCAGTGATATCTTGCAGGATGATTTTCCCCCAGCAGTTGTAAGACGCTTGTTTAACTTGTATCTAATTGTAGGTAGTAATTATTTAATGTCTTGTTACAGCTGACCTATGATATATTGTCAAGAAATGAAAGCACACACCTTAACTGCTTGGCTTTTTCTAAGAAGGAGCAGCGACCTAAGCTCAAAGACATCCCACAAGTGCCAGGATATTCATACCGCAACGCTGCCCACAACCAGCCCTCAGGCACTCCCTGAACCAGAAGTTATACTGGTTTAGTAACCCTCAGCTGCTAATTTATTTTACTGCCTGTAGTATCACAAAATCTTACACTCTTCAGGGTCGGGTTTGCTTTCTTACTGTCCTGAAGAGTTCAGCGGCTTTAGCAGGAACGGTCAACTTGTTTCCACCCCTCTCATTGTATTGGAGCCCCCTCTAAATGCAGGAAAGCTGGAAAGTTAACCTAAGCTAAGCCACGGCTAAAGAGAAGCCCTACTTTTCCACTACAGATGACAGCTTCGATATTTCTGCATTTAGGGATTGATCTCTTGAGCTTCCTTTCCACACCAAAAAAGCAGCCAGAGCCCCCCTAGCTCCGGTCACCATCTCCATGGCCGCTCACCATCTCTGTGGCCACTCACCATCTCCGTTACCTCCAGCCGGGAGCAGTCGGACAGGATGGGACAGGGCCCCTGGCCACAAGCGGTGGCCGTTGGGAGGCCACTGGGGGGCTGTTGGGGGAGGACCACTGGGGGGGACCGTTGGGGGTTGCTGAGGGCTAACGGCTCTCACCAGCTGGGCTGTGCCACCTGCCCTTTGTAGCACCGGCCTTGGTTCGGGATGTACCACCCTCCGACTAGAGGGCAGTCATGGCAGCAATAAAACCCTGCAATTGAGAGGTGAAGTACGGTTAGGTTTTGGTGGAAACCATTCCATTTTTGGTGAAAACTGTTCTGCGGCAATGCTGAGTAATGCCAATAGTAAATGAGCTCATTAACTTCTTTCAACAATTTCTGTACTATGGCTCTGCGTCATGGAGAGATGCTTCAAGCTACGGGAAGTTCAAAAAGGCATTAATGAAGCAAATACTTAGGTGAAATAATCAGGTGTTACTACGCCCTCACCAAAGTGGATTTTTGAAAGGTAAAACTATTTAGTACTTCAGTATCTTGAAATCAGTCTGCTTGTAAGTTTTCCTGAGTCCCCAGTGTATACAGCTTATACCCCTCAACTTGTTTCTCATTAATCATAACATTATTTCATAATTAAAAGAACAAAGTATACTTTATGAAATGTAAGGATATTTTATCTGACCTGCCAAACTGTCAGAAATCTGCAAAGGAAAATAAAAGTCTGCTTAGGACTAGCTTATCCATACTTGATTTGACCATACATGGCTTTCCTGAAAGATGTAAATGCTGACTAATCCTTTATTTGTTAATCTGACATGCTTATACTCAAATAAAATATGATTTTTTCAAACACATTAATATGGATAAGTCTGGCTTGGTGAGTCAGTAACAAGTGTCATACTAAGGAAATGGAATCTGAAGAGATATAAAAAATAATTAAGTACTTGCAGGAGGCTCATCTGTTTTTCCACTTATGCACAGGAGATTTACATGCAAAGCTCCCATTGAAGCTACTTGTAATTAACATTGAGCAGTTATAAGAATAGAGAAAATTGGAATGCTGGAAAAAAGTAGTATTTTCCAGCCATTAAAATGTATGGCTCAGTTTGTATCTGCAGATTTTACCATTTATAAATGTTTGGGGTTTATGAAAGATTTAGAGAGGATGACTCCTGAGAACTGAGACTTTCAATATTATCATATTATCCTAGGACAGGTTCAGCTGAAAAATGTTCCCTTTTAATCCAAGAATAAAAAATTATTTCCTAAGTGCTGTTATGAATCTGGATGCAATTAATTTGAGAAGCAGTTCCAACTATGTTTGCTGGCTTATATAATTGCACAAATCTGGTTAATACTTGAAACCAGAAACATTCTATGTGGCTTTGGAATGAACATCAAGTGGTTTACCTTCTTTTGTTACATATATTTACACATTATAGATTTATGTAGGGTGATTGCTCTTTGCATGGGAATTTTATCCCCCCTTTGTGCTGAGATAAATAACATTACTGCAAAACTCATTGAAGTGTAACATGCTCCTAACCAAATAATGAAAACAAAATTAAAATGAACGTTAAGAGGAACTATGTTTTTCTAATCCGATTCGTAAGTTTAAATATATCTAAGTAAAAGTCTTTAAATCTTTAAATAGTGCATTCACCAGGTATAATAAAAAATAACTAGAACACAGTAATCAGCAAAGCAGCTAGACCCACTGGAATCCTACAGATTTTCACTGAATTATTTGTATCATAGTCATGTGAAGGAATATTTGAAACAGAGGAAGATTGCACTGTGTTGGGAATCCCGAGAATGACATGGATAAACAGCTATGGACTCCGAAAAAACCTATTTGCCGTTACAAGCCCTCTAGCATAGGAACCGATACAGGAAAATTTTTGCTCACTGGTATAAAATGAAGAAGCCAGAATCACATGTATTTTTGCAGCAAAACCAGTACCCCATCCAAAGAAAACCAGTGTCTCACCTTGTTTAGCGTGGTGATGAAGTACCAAACCGTGGCCCTAAACAGCAAAGACTATGCAAGCGTGTGCCTAACTTCTGCCGCCAAAGTGTTCTGACACTCATGCAGGATCCAGCGGAGAAGAGGTTTCTTGAAGAAGCCTTTGTGGGTGGTTTTTGCAGAGATATGGGCAGTAACAAGTGTCCACTGATTTTCAGGAAAAAATGGTGAAAGTCAGTGAGGCCCTGCAGCCTCTGAGGCTCTCCTAGCCAAGCCAGCTCAAACACCCCTCGGGCATCCCTTTGCTGCGTGGTTGCTCCCATTTGCCTTCAAAACACGCTGAATCTTCACATGTAAAACATAGTGCCAGCACAGCGACATGTTCTCTGGCTTTGCTTTTTTCCAAGTGGTTCTTTTCCTACCATGAGTGCAGCCCGGGACTGCGCTCCGAGTCGGTCTCACATTAATTACAGTGACACTGATCAGACTGCATTAACTTGAGTGTGCCATGGATGTGACATGTAGGTTGTTCCCCAATGGATTCTCTGTTATGCAGCAAAATGAAGTATTTCCTCTTCACAGAGAAGACTTATGGCACATGGGTCATGGTCTGTCCGGATCTCTCAAATTTACAGGACAGGATATGCTGCAAATTTAACTTTATTTTATGAGCTTACTAGGAAAGAAAACAAACGCAACAAACAGGTTCAATCCCCTTTGTACATGAATTCACACTTAATCCATGAGCTTTCTAATGCACAAGTTACCTAATTCATAACTTGCAACTCATAACTCACAACTTGTAACTCTTGCACCTGTGAGCAAAATAGTTACCTACCAATGGTGAGAGTGCTCATCTTTCATCTGCCACGGTGTGGGTGTCCCCTGTATCACACCAGGATGCACGAAAGCCTCAGCAGTCCCGCTGCTGTTGGATCTGCTTCCAAGACTTTTTTGGTGTGTATTTAGCCCTGCTGGTGAGAAAACACATCGATTTCAAGAGAAGAACAAAAAGGTTAAGGAACAGGATTATATACTTATATGATATAAACCAAAAGTAATAACAATGTGCTGTAGAGACATGGAAACTTGTGAACAAAACCCTAAACATACTGCATCAGAACTGACACGACTGCAAATCAGACTGTTCTCTGATAAAAAAATCATTGCTGTCCTTACGAACCATCGGCCGTGCTGTTATGCACTCTTTTTCATAGGAACTATGAGAAGTCAAGTTTCTCTATGTCAGTGTGAAATTCATTTATGGTTTCTTTCTTAGTTTGCCGGTACCAACAGCAGAGAAAATGCCCTCAGAATTGGCCTTAATTGTCAACCTTAATGTCAGCTCAGCTGCCAGACCATTTCCTGCTGGGAACTGCAAGGCAGCCTAAACATTATACAGAGGTCAGCAAAAATTACCATTTAATATGGCTACTCTTGTTGTAAAAAAATAAAAAAAAAGCCATGTAGACTGGACCCCTCTGATTTTCAAATAAACATCCCTTACTGTTATATATTAAAATTTTCCACTTTATGAGAGCTAAGCTTTTGCCCTAAGTTCTACAGGCAGAAACCGATTCTTTTGAAACAAACTGACAAGGCTGTTCATGACCTTGCCTTCTGCAGGATTTACTTTGTCTTCTCAGTTTCATTTAAGACGTAACAACAAATGCCAACATGTGTCAGCTCTGTAGGCTTAACTGAGACTGAATTTTTAGTGTTCTGCAGGGCTAGTCTAGAACCTAATAAAGGAAGTCAAAGAAGATCCTTCAAACAGTACTAATAAAGAAGAAAGATTAATTTTATCTTCTTTAAAAGCATGGCTTTCACAGTCATCTTCTACTGGTCAAGCTCCTGATGGTTGACTCCACTAAAATGTTCCATGTTCTAATCTTTGAAAAAGCCAGAAGGGAGAAGCACATACTGGCAACAAATACGCAGCCAGGTGCCTGCTCCACCTCTTGTTATTTTTTTAGAAAATGAACGCGTTCCATGCAACATTCTGAATTCTTCACAGAAAAGTATTTTGCCAACATGTTGGCAAAATGTTGTTGATCCACAGTTTACAATGGCTTCCATTATTCCTTTTTACTGACAAATGTTAAAGGCAGCAAATTTGACTAACTAGCCTGAAAGTAGGCAACTTTCATCCCATAAAATTTCAAGAGGTTCTGAAAGAACAAACCTAGGGAAAATATGATTAGGAAAAAAGGAAAATTTAATAAGTTGTTAGCTGAAGATTCTACTTTGAGAAATCAGTATCGTCCTTCTCCTAGGGATGGTTATGTAGCTATTTGCCTGTATCCCTCAGCTACTCCAGTCAGTCATTGACTGTCAGGAAATGCTCTTTACCATCTGTCATTACAGGTTATTCATAAACTTGATGGAATGCTGAGGAAGGGTTTGGGCAATCAGATGATTAAATATTTTGTGCCTTAAATAGAAATATTAAATAGTAATTAAAAATGTCATCCATTAATGCATAAATACAAACACACATGCAGAATTTTTTCTCATTTCCATTACAAGATTGCTGAAAAAATATTGAGCTGACAAAGATATATACCATGGATTGATTATTCATGCCCATCAACGTTCTCATTTCTCTAGGTTGGAAGATTCAAGCTGAAAGCTGTATCGTGAATAATTTTTATATTTGTAGAGTAAAATGTGTATGCACAATACAGTAAAAACATCTCTGCTGTTGGCGTAGATCATCCTTAGAAAAAGGAAAAGACCTAAGGGAACATGAAATTCTTTGGTATTTGTAATGATTACAAAAATGCAGGATTATAGTACCTGTGATACATTATTTAAAGAAAGATCTTTTCTATTGTGCATCCACTAAAAAAAAAAAAAAAAAAAAAAAAAAGACGAAGCTTCACACACACTTCCAGTAGAGTGATTTTTAACTCTACATCAAAAGAAACTTCTGAAACTTCCATTTTTTTCTGGAAACATCACACCAGTTTCTACAAGCTAGTCATTGAAACTAACCCAGCATTTCCAAAATGAAACTCCTCACTGGATCTGATACAAACCCACTTTGTAAGCAGGGTAGCTTGCTCTTAAGAAAGAAAAACAAAGCCTAAGCACTATGTTGTATTTCCATTAATTGTAACCATATGAGGGCATCATCTGTGTTCAGTCAGCAGAAGACCATTAGATCACACATTCTTTTGAGCGGAGCTCCCGCTTTGTCTGAAGGAGGGAAGGACTGCATTGCACCAGCGCAGCCACCGTGAGTTCTGCGCTTTGCCTACCTTTCCGCTGAGGCTGAGGAGCTGCATCTTTGGTGCGTTCGAAACTGCAGCTGAGCTCAGGTTAGAGACAGAGTGCCCAGTAAGAAGTCTCTCTCTTTCTCTCTCTCCACTAACTACAGTCCACCCTTAGGCAGGATGAAAACATCAAACAACAAAATGTTATTCAAATAACAGCTGAATGTATGTAAGAATATTTACAGATAAACAGGAGGAAAGATACAGAAAAATTAATATTTTTTTACAGGAACCCTGAGATGGTCTAATTGTGGCCCAGAACAAACAAGGTATCTTACTTTTATTTATCCACATACTTGCCTCAGTGCGGCTCCCTCTCACCCTCAGTACTCAACTGATGTATAGGAAAGCTCACCTTACAGTAACCAAGAGGTACCAAAAGCTGCTCTTCCGCTTGCTGATAGAGGATAAACACACACACAGAGGTTACCCCAGACAGAAACATTCATGCACACACAGATGGCACCAATGGCCTCATTCTGTTCCCTCTCTGGCTGATCAGAATGAAGGTCCATTGGTGGAAAATACATACATACATGTACAGCATGGCCCCAGTCGCTGCCCCTTGGATCCTCTCAGCTCCAGCTGCCTCATACACAGACACAGACATGCAAACTGGTCTCAGTCAGCCCCACACCCCGTGGTTGTGCTAGTAACTGGCTTGGACCTGCTGGTAACCTCCAGTAGCCACCTTGTGACATTGATCCCTCCAGTAGCTGGCCCAGACTCACAGTCACCTCAATACCTGGCTCCCAAGCTTGCCACTAGTCCTGCTTGATAGTCGCTAGTGATCACACCCTGACACACGCACCCAAACAATGGGCACGGGCCCCCGTCTCTCCCATTGTGGACACAAAGACACATAGCTCTTTGCGGTGACCCATGGTCCCCACCCCAGCTGCTGGCACTTAAACCTACAGACACACATATACATACAGAACAGAGAGTCCCCTCACTCAGGACGATAGTAAGAAATGGAGTTTAGTGAGAAAATGGGGCAGACTGCGCAGACAAGGCGCAGGGGGCAGCCAGACAAGTGTACTGACCAGCCCTGCTTATGCACGGCCGTCTCCTTTTAGCCCCTTATCCTTCTGTTCTCTCATACTTGTCCCTCCTCAAACCACCTCCATACTTGCCTTTCCCTATCTTTGGTTCCTCTTCTAAACAACCCATTGTAGGTCTTGTACAATCCCCAAATGCTCCTTCCCCACATCCCATGACGTGTCCCACACCACCAGGCAGTAACCCACTGACTGAGTTATGGGGTCTTCCCCTACCTGCCATGGTGCTTCTTTGCTTCTTTTTGTCATGGAGATGAGTCCTTAATCACATAACCGAACATAACCTGTTTTTAAAAAAAGTAATAATGATTAATGTATTGAGCAAGCTGTTATTAGACTGTTAATGAATTATAGGTGCTTCCTCTAGCAGGTTCAGTAAGTGTACACAGGGGTCACTGCCTGTGATGCAGTTATTTCTACGTAGAAATCTGAGATATGTTCTCACTAATATTAGAGGTATATTGTTAGAGGATTTCATCATTTGAAACCAGGTCGAGGACAAGGAAAGGGAAGTTAAACAGCAAGAACTAATCCTTGAATTAGCATGACAGACCAGTTTTGCATAAAATCACCCAGTGAGAGAATGATTAGGGACTCACTTTTCTCATCTCACAGGAACACTGGGTATTTATTTAATTTCCTTTGCTGAAAATCATTTAGTTAAATCATGCCTAGGTCATCTCTTTTACGTTCTTAGTAATTATTATGCACATTTATGATATAAATGGCATCCTGCATTGTTGAATGCAATTTCAAATTGTTACTCTAATTAAGGAGTCTCAGAGTCACAAAACATTAATTAATCATGAAGTATCTAGGCAGCACGTGTGTATATGCTTGCTGAAAATAAAACAGCTAGAAGTTTTTTCCTTGGTAGTTGTGCTTCTTCGACAATTTTGAATACCAAATACTATCTCATAAGTGCAAAAGTCATTGCATTCCTGTCAAGTTTGCCCAGACAAAATATACACCCAAGTCCTCTGCAGCATTACGTTCCCGACAGCCAGCAGGAGGGCAGCTTCGTTATGTGGAATTGCTTTTTCCCTCACCCACTGCCTGTCCCCACTGCACGGCTTCACACACGCGCGATGGCAAACACAGTGGGCAGTGCCGTACCTGCACTTTGCCTACATTCCAGCCTGCTCTGACATGCTGTCAGTTATTCTCATACTTTGGAAACCAGCCACGACGTACTGCGCTCTGTGCCTCGGGACGCAGGGAAACCATGGCTGATGTGCTACAGAATTACCTGTTCCCATGCAGTGGTTGTTTGTCTGGAAGCGCCACGCCAGAGGCGTGGCCTCACACGCTTCATTCAGACTGTGTATCTGGATGGTAAAAATCAAACACTCTGAATAGTTTAGAGCTACCATAGGGCTGGTTCCATGCAAAGTTAGTCCTCATTTTGCCTCAGAAGTGAAATTCCTTCCATTTTGATTTATTAGGAGCACCCGATTGGTGTAATTGTTATACAGTTACTTTTCAACTGTTATCTTGAATTATTAGCAACAGACGGTTCAGCAGAATAAGAATGTTCTTTCCTCTAGAGCCATGTGAATTCTTTCCTCTGGCTACATTATATGCGCCCTGCAATAAAAATTTCTCCAGTGGCTGAGGACTATCACTTCAGCCTCCAATAATGTAAACCAGAAAGAGCAAAATGTACATGGAAGGTGATGAACTATAGAGCTAAAAAAACCCCACCTGGGTCTGAAAAAACTGTCTCTACGCTAAGTTGAGCCAAAAAGGATGAGTGTCTTACTGATGTTGGAGATAGAAGAGTAAGTTTTCTGGACTTGATCAGGACAGATTTTAGCGACGCCACAGTGCTAAGGAAATAAGAATACAGAAGACATGACCAAGTTGAAGTTAAATAGAGATGTAATCAAAGTTAAGTTGTGCCTAATTTTGTCATTTAGTGTTATTATTTGCTGAAGATGGTAGGTCTCCCATCCAAAATCTCATCCTTTTGAAGAGTTATTTAATAAGCATATTTAAACCCCTCTATTTTATTTTTTTATTAATTATTTTTCAAAGAAGGACCTTCTTGCTCATAAAGACAACAATATATTACTACAACTACACAACTAATCTTCATCAGAGAAGGCTGAAGTGGTGCAATAGCATAGTTTTCTTTAAAACCAAACGCAAGATCTAAGAAAAGATTTCTTTCAGGAAGACTAGGTATGCAAATACCACATTAATTAAAATAACGCAAACTTTTGTACAAAGATCTCATCTATAAATTGATTTTATAAAGGTCATTTTCGCTTAAAAATGCTTTTGTAGAAGCCTTTGTAGTTAAGAGCAGAAGGTATCACATGAAATCCATAAAATATGCTAGACAAGCCACTATATATGCAAACAGCACAAAAGGCAGAGTAAGGAATTGCAGGCCTGGACTCAATCTTAGGAAACAGTTTTTACAGTAGATGACTAATACATGAAATTAATTTTCAGTTTTCATGTTGATGCATCAGCATGTTTTTTTTCTGGTAAAAGAAAAAAAGTGAGTTTTATTAAGCCATACAAACATCATAAATTGATTGTTTGCAATTTGTGTTAGGGATGAAGATGCCAAAACTATAAGAAGAGTAAAACAATTCCAAGTCAGTCCAGACAAAGAGGAGATAATCCACAAAAAGCATATGAATTCTTTTGAAGAAAAAATATTGGCTCAGCACAACCACTAAGGACATAATTCAAGATTTTTAACAAAAGGGAAATCTGGGATGTTAAGGCTTCCACTCAAGAAACTAAGAAATGGTCGTCTCAAACAACCACAGCTGCAAAGCAGCATGAAACCCACAGAGAGCTGGTCACTTCCACTGCTTCCATTCTCTGAGTACAATTCAGGATACGTAGAAGTTAATGGCAAAAAAAACGGGGGTGGCAAAAGAAAAGAAAAAAAGCCTTGTGCAACTTAGTGGCAGAGCTGAGAGAGCTGAGTCTCATGTCGTTCTCTGACCTGTTCTTTTGCCCAAAGTTTCCACCTACAGATTTTTCGGTAGTAGGGAAAGAACACGTGAGATGCTTGTACACACACATTTTCTGTATAGCCGTTGAGCTGTTAAATCTGACATCGGAAATACAATCCCCAAAGGCTGGAAATCCTGTGTGACAATTTTTTGTACTTTTGCAGGTGTTCAGATGCTATGCAACAGTGGCCATACAATTATCTCCCTAAATAGCTAACCAGACCCGTTATGCTTGATAAAAACAAGTCAAAGTTTAAGTCACCGTGGAATATTCAGCCCTTTGCTTCAATGCATGAATGAGTTTGAGAGGAGCAGCCTGCTACAATAAAAATAACAGATTTAACTACTAGCTGCTTTTCAGGGAAGAAAGCATAATGGAGCAGTTTGGGCTTAGACACTTTGATGGATTAAAAGGTGAAAAGAAACTAAATGAAGAACAACGTCGGATCTTATCTTTAAAGTAACATAACGTGGAATGTATAAGCAAATTTAATTAAATAACAGGTACAGAATTATCAGACTTAGTGACAGCAACAAGCTCCTACAGTGCTCATAACTATTATTTATTCTGTACCATGAGATAGTACTGATTAGAAATTGAAATCAGCTAGCTTGAGCTCAGGATTGTACTCACCACGATTATTTCGCTCCTGTGCTCTGAGTAATTGCAAGCTACCCAGTCGCCACACTTGGAACTGTGTTTTCTTGGAACTCAGATGACCAGTAAGAAACATATACGAAAAGACAGAACAAATTTATTTATCATTTTAAATTCCCTTTCCTACTCATCTGTCCTTCTCCCTTGTTAAGTGGACATTTCCCTCTACCCCATCAATTAATTTAGCCTGATTACCTGTCTGCTTCTCTTGCCATCTTTATTCTTTCCTCCTGATTGCAGAGCACAGACCCTGAATTTATACCTTTATCACCAGGCCCCTCTAGTTCAGTGAGACAATATGAAGACCCACCAAATACTTACGAGTTATACTGAGATTCTGTGGTAGTACACAAGTACAACAGCAGCTCTTGGAACCAGTAACTGCTGACCCTTGCCAGGCAACTCGAAACTCCAATTTTACATGCCAAGAAATAAATCAGTCTGTTGCACGTGTTAGTTTGTGTACAGATTTTGCTGTCCACACAAGTGTTGTATCTACCCCCTTTTTATGCAATAGTTAACTCACCCTCTCTATACATCACATTTACAGAAACTGCACAGTTGCATTTAGACACACAGTTAATACAGACCATAAACTAAAATTACAATTCCTGTGTGGTATTTCCTAATTAATAAAAAAACCCAAAACCCTAACAAACTCTTAAGTTTTGTTGAACATGTTTCCTCTGATTTGATTTACACTATAATAAAGCTGCACTTATAATGCAGCACTTAAAAGGTTTTCTGATCCTTCCTCCTCCTGAAAGTCTCATCACTCAGTCTGGAATATGAAGCACAGCCTCTGCATTAGTATTCACCGCGTGCAGTCAACATTGACCTAGTGTCTCAGTTGCTTTAATATTTTAGAGACACGTGGATTAAACTCCATGGGAACGTAGCACGTAATAACAGCAGGGCAACGAGTGATGAAATAAAAAAGATGAAAATAAAAAAAAAAATCACATTCTATGCGATCACACGTCTACATTAAAAATAATTTTACTGTAAAAACAAGCAGTTAACTATGCAACCAGTAATTAGGCAATTAGTGTCATTATTTAAGTATCTCAAAGAACGTTTGCTACGGTTAGTGGAGAGTTGATAGTGATACCTTAGAGGATAGTTGGTAACTTTGTTTAGTTCCTCCATCACCTCCTGTTTAATCCAAGGAACATCAAATGTCATCACTTCATGGGATGAATGACCTGCATCACAAGTTCCCACAGTCCTCAAGCAGACAGCAAATATCTAATTGGCAAGATGGAATTTTTAAAGTAGGTGTAGAGACCTATTTTGAAGTTCAGACTCTTTGACCTTCACCTCTTTGTCTTCTTGAATCTCCAGCTGTGAAACAAGGATAAGACATGATGTGATGCAGCTGCTGGAGTAAGCTACAGCCATACAGCTGTTTGCTTGGCCAGTCCATCCGCTGTGGCAGAGCCCAGCACTACTCCGGTGTGGCACATCTTTGTTATAACACCAACAGAAGTTGAAAGTCCCCATGATTCTTAGAAGTAACGTCTAGTGTATGAGTAAAATGTTATTAGTCAAAGTTGTCTGCTAGAGAAATAATTGTTCCATGCTATAAAAGTAATAAAGTGGCTGCAGTAGAGACACATGGGTATTAATCATGAAATACAGTCTTCCAGACTGAGGGGGGCTTCAGATGCTTCAGGGAAGGGAATGAATTGTCCCTTCACACCAAATTCTTGCATCTTTAGCTTTCTCGCATTTTTAGCACTTTTGGAGTTTTTAACAATTTTGCAGTTTTACCATTTTATTTTTTTTCAGTTTTAGCATTCGTGTGGTTCTTACGGCTTTTGCTAGTTTGGTGGGTTTTGCATGATTTTCGTGTTTTATGTGGCTTAGCATGTTATAGCATATTATAGTGTTTTCTGCGTTTATTTTAGGTTTTTTGTGGGTTTATTGTGGCTTTGTGTATTCTGCATGCTTTGGCAGGCTTAGTGTGTTTTAGTACTTTAAGTAATTTTTGCATGTTTTAGTGTGTTTTAGCATGTTTTATCAGGTTTAGTAATTCTTTTGTGTCTAAATTTTTTGCAGGTTTTGTGGGATTTTGCCTTTTTTTTTCTTTTCATTTTTAGCAGTTTTAGTGGGTTTAGCAGTAGAGCATATTCCTTTTGCCTATTTCCAAGCCACGGGGTACTTCTTAGCAGCAATTAACAGCAGGGAAGCAAGTCTGTCCCCTGGCTACATCAGTTTAATCATCAATTAACTCATTTCTGAAGCGGAACCAGCAGATTTTACCCAAGATAATACCAAAGCAACAGAGAAAAGTAGAGAAAACATTGTAAAGAACAACATATTTTTTAAAATATATAAATGGAAATTAATTTTTCCCGTGTTTTTCACTCCTTTGTCTCTACTGAATATTCATAAGCTTCTCCCTCTTCAAATGACTGGAAGGAATTTCGAAACCATAAAACCAAATTAGGGCTTAGGCAGAATATTCTCAAATTACAAATCAACCACTGAGGAGTTTGGTCTTATTGTGAAACCAAAATTGTTTTCTGAGAACATATAAAAATAAATATACACAAAACCAAATATAAAATCCAGTTGTTTGAGCTCTATCACAGCTTGGGCTCAGACAGTAAATTTAATATATAAAATAAGCAGCAATTCTAGTCTTACTATAGTGTCAGAGCACAATGCAAGTTATGTTAAAAGTTTGTAGCAGTGATGGAGATAGGAAGTGACCAGGAATTCCTACAATAAATGAAGGGCTTTTACAACAACCAAACCCAACCAACAAATCAATTATATTCTTTACTCCACGATTTTAAAGAGCCCTAGAAATTCTGGCTTTTCTGCATCCCTGGTGTGAATGACCCAGTCCCACCTTGGGAGCCACAGTTCAGAACCTGGAGAACAGAACCATACCATCTCCTTAAGGACTTGCCACGATTTCAGCCAAACTTTCTGACAGCGTAATAAATAGCTAGCATGTCACGGTTTTTGCTTTTAACTGCCATTTTTTGAGCTGGAAATGTAATGGAATGGCTATACTACTGTGCAAGCCCAACTTGCCTAATAAATTAAGTACTGCAAATGAAAATGAATGCTTTTTTTGGTCCACTATTACAAATTGTTTCTGTAAGTCGGAACTCAACCTGCTGTGCTGCTGAGAGCAAACATTGCTCTTTGGTAATTGAAATGAGTGATCACTTGTCAGGCCTCAACATTTGTCATGTGAGTTTTTATTCTCAAACAGATTCTCAAGTGAATTAACTTCACTGACCTGAATCAGAGGATTACAGGAGCACTATCTTACAGACTGCTTTAACCATTATCTCCCTCTTCATTTGCTGAATGTGAATAAGACTCAATAATCCTGGTAACTGTCAGCCAACTAGTATATTCCTGACATCTATCATATAGTCAGACCTGAAAAACTGCTACGCCATGTGTCACAATCCACAGACCTATGAATTTCTCACAGTGCTAACAAAATGCATTCGATTTCTTACAAACGGGAGCTGAGCTGATGAACTTGTTGGACCATTATGCAAATAAGAACTTACAATTTCTTAAAATCAAAGTCATTCAATAATACTATTTTAAAGGCTTCTGCTGCCAAGGCAACTTTGTAATATTACAGGCAACATGTTAACCATTCAAAATCCTTTGATTTCAAGGTACCCAGCATTTGTGAACTGTGATATTGATAACATTCTTTTTTCTCTGATAATTTCCACCTAGAAATTTCCTTATTCATTACAAAATTGGGTATTTCAACATTCATCCAATTTTAGAGAGCAGGGAAAATCAATGTTCCTGAAAATAAAGTGATGCCTCATTGACAATAAGTCATTAGGATATTCAGAAATAAATCTAGGCTTCTCTGTCATGCATTTAAAATATTAAAATATGCTGCCTCTTTTTATTAGAGAAGGATTTCTTTTGTTAGTGAAATGTGTCACACTCAATGTATTCAAATTTCTTTGCAAGCTATATAGATAAACCTCACAAAGTGGCAGTGAGACACAATATCTTAATCTCCGTTATAAGGGTGAAATAGCAGAAGCGTAGAAATGTTACGCCATTTGACCATGATCACATAGCGAACCTGTGTCAGAATATCATAATTCATCTGCTTCTCAAATTTGCAGCAATGACCCAGAAAAATCTACCTCAAAAGGCCTGGTGTGCCTGTCCAGATGACCACCTACCCATACCATTGATCATTAAAATAAACCAGCCGCCTCAGTTTGGAAGAAGAGATTTGGCTGTTTGGGAAGAACAGACCTTTGCTTTTTTCCGAGTTTTCTCTTCCAGTCCCAACAACAAGTAAATAAAGAGGATCCAAATTCTCTGACTCTCCAAAAAGATTCAGTCCAGATTTTAAGGCCAGGGTAGTTTTGATTTTATCTGAATGTTTTTTCTCATTCCTATCTAGTACATAATGCTCTGAATGCCAGCAAAACAAGTAACTACTTTCCACGGAGGTCTTTAATGACTCCAGTGGGAGCTCCAGCAGCTCCACCTGCCACAGTTTCAGATGTTTCTGTTTGTGACCACCCACCCTGCTCCACGCCAGAAGTAGTAGAGGTAGCAGATGTGTGCAGGCTCCCCAGACAATACGGTCTTCGATATTGTCATGTGGGTTCAAAGGACTGGTAAATGTGAGCTGATACTTTTCACTGAATTGGATCAGGGAACATTCATACAAACCATCTCGTCAGCAGAAGGTGCAGGGGCAGTAGCTTCAACCAGAGAAAGACTGATAAGCAGCTTGGTAAGCTGCTTGGGTAAGTACTGATAAACCGCTGCAATGAAACCTGAAAAAGCAACTCCAGTGGTGAGCAGAGACCTTTGCTTGGGTAAATGGATGGGTCACTAAATACGCCAGTTTATCCACTATGGGTGCCAGATGGGCCCAGAACAGATGAACTTCCCATACTGACCTGTTTCCCCTGAAGGTAATTTTCTGCATCCACTTCTGTGTTTTCCCTCTCACGACGCCATACCTCTTTGCTTGAGAAATCACAATGAGCAATGCTTCTGTTTGGGAGTGTCCATGCCTTTCCAGTGGCTTGTCGCAGTAATGCTTCTGCTGCAGAATTGCAGGCCAGAGCAAAGAAGTTGCCCTACAGCTCTGTTTGGCCAACAGATTATATGTTGCAAGGGCTAGTGCACAGCTTTATTTCAGCTTTAAAAATGGCTGTTTTGGATTCCAAATCCAAATAAGGAATTGGACCAATTGGATGTCTCAGTCCAATCTGCCCAGCTGGATATCTGCCCAACTGGCTAGCACAGTTGGAGAGCTCAGGGAAGACTTCTGCTTCACAACAGCCGTAATTTAAATGCAAAAAGTAAACATGGATGGGTGCATGTGAAGCAGAACAATGAATAGCACAGAGGATACAAAAATGTTCAAATCACCCAAACTAAAAATATATACAGTTACGCTATCATAAAAAGGGACAAAGGCTGGGATGAGGCATAGAAAAGTAGGTGCAGAAACACTTAGAGTTCCGGTATTAATCACTAAAAAAGACGACAAAGTGGTTCATGATAGAATTTGATAATGAATATTTTAAAGGTGATACATCTCATAACCAAAGAAAATAGGGATTTTCAATGAAGCTAGGAATACATTCCAAAGCAGCAAAAGAATTTTTTTTTCCCCAAACAACATCTAATAAAATTATAAAACCAGTGGCAACATAAACCCAAAAATTTAGTCAGATATTTCCACATATAAAAAAATTTAGTTATCATTAATGCTTCAGGGATGTTCACTTCAGGCTTCAGGAGCTTGTCTCAATCTCCAGCAATAAGAAGTCAGGACTTAACGTGATGGAAAGATCACACCATGTCTATTAATCCACTGTTCCTCTAAGACTCTGGCCACTGTAGGAAATAGGTTACTAAGCTAGACAGTTGGTGTGAACAGTTAGGTATGAACATCCACCGATACAATCATCCCGGCCACTTCACAGGGCTTAGGGTTACCAAAGATCGGCATCTATCACAGGATGAGGTCAGCCTCATTTGCCTGCAGTGACAACACAGAACAGCCACTGCATCTATACTCTGGTTTCCTGGGATTCTGCTGTCTAAGCTATGCATGGACACCTCCTGTAAATACACAAACTTCCCATTTTTGTAAAAGTTGTAGCTCCAGACATCACCTAGCAGAAACTGAGAAGACAGGCAATGGAGGAAGCTTTCCAAGAAGGAACTAAGACAGCTATAAGTTCAGCCACCATGACTGATTGTAAGTGGATCAAGAATCTAGCCAGTGAGTTGAATCCTCATGTGAAAAGAGATCACTAGTCACAGCCAAATGAATTACACAGACCAATAATATGAGAGTTTTCTGAACATACTGGAGAAACCACAGACTCAAAAGTCAGGCTAAAAAGAGAAGAACACATCACTTCCAATATCACTTGCTAACCTCTTTCACCCACTATTGATGAAGAAGCTTTCCTGATAAATTCATGTCTGCACATATAGCCTGCAGGTTGAGTCATCAGTGACTGAAATTTTCACACTTGGGTACCCGTCTACCCTGAGAGGATCTAAGGAATCTGTAGCCTCACTACCAATCAGCAGAAAACTATTAAACAACTTGTATATTTTTGCTCCACCTCTCCAGGGTTACTATATCACTTTAATGTATCGATGAACTGAAACACTGGAGAAACAAAGCTAGAACTGGCAAAGTAGCCCATGATTTAACAAAATAATAAAGCTGATCTCAGCACGGGCCAGTTAACAGCAGTTCCCATGGAGCCACTCCAGCAGTCAGAATCAGCAAGGCAGGATGGAGTCCCACCAAGAGCCCAACACTCCTGATCATTGGCAAGGACACAGCAAAGCAGCGCTGCTCCATTTGGGCTTTGCAAGACATCAAGAACCTTTTGTTGACCAGTTGCTCCGTCTTTATGAAAGCCTTGAAACAAGGCAGCCATGCAGAGATGCCTTAATACAGGCAAGAAACTATATCCACAGTTTCTGCAAATCATAAAGTTCCAGGGCAAACTTTTAAAAGGGCAGCTTATTTTTGTAGCCAACAATATTGGTGACTGCAAAGGCTGTGCTAACAGTAAACAAATTTCCAGGTCTTCGAGTTCTCAGTGCTTGCATGCAGTAGTTCAGACTCTAGCCTCAAGCAGGGTGAGGCACAAGAACAAGCTGACAAAACAAGAAATGACAAAAGTAATGTCCTCATTTGAGAATGCACTATTTGTCTCTGATAAAATTTGTACCAAGCTCTGGGAAGAATATATCTGGTTGAAACAGAAGTGTGTTTCATGGATGTTAAAACATGTTGTAGAGAGAAAACAGAGCCCTGTGACTGCATGAAAAAAGCATCCCCAATTCATAATTACTCCCAGTGCACCAGGATAAGAGATTGTCTCTAGACATGCTCAATAGATTCATTAAAAAAAAATATCTTTAAAAGGATCCCTGTAGTCTGGCAGCTTTTATTGCGATTTCTCTGGAAAATATCCTTCTAATGTTTGATACATAGGTTTTCATTTACACTAGAAACACAGGGACAAGACTTCCTAATCCGATGATGTATCATTGCTCAGCACTGGGCTGAGTGCTCACAGAAAAAAAAAGTAGATAGTCATAAATTCTTTCTGAACTTCTTTGAAGCTTATAAAACTGCTATTACAACCTGAAGGAAGCTTGACAAGGTTCATCAAAGATTCATTGCTTGTTGTTGTAGACTTCAAATGATGAATGAGAGAAGGTACATCAAAATTCTGTTGCTGCCGCTACCTCTTCAGGAAGCTTTTGGAGGATAAATACAACTTCTACTTGAAGGCAACAGGTTTTGAAAGAGTGATTCGCATTTTCCAAAACAATTTAACAATCTTATTTAACAATTAACTTAAAGGGACATTGTCTGCTCTCATAAGGCAAAGCCATGATAGAAAATATAACTGATTCCTTCACAGATATTCAAACCAAAGTGCTGGCTGCTGTTGTAAGAATGACACTGATTTGGATGACAGGCAGGACTTACCAGCTTTAGGTTTTTTCCTGCAGACCTTGCTAACTGCATTTAGGTCTTCGAGGCCAAAGTCAAAGAATGAACACATTTAAGGAATGTCTTCAACATCCTTGAAAAAAGGCTCTCAAATGACCTGAGGTGGTATGGCTTACAATGACCGCACAGCAACTGCACTGAACCCACCAGCAGCGCTTGTCAAAAATGAATTTTAAATAAACTTGTTAGAAAAGCCACTGCAGTCCAGAAATACAGCTTCCTCTTCCTGCTCAATATAATCCCATAAGTAACATTACTGTTTGGAGCTGCTCTAAGTGGTAGATACACAGATAACAGAAGAGCACTTCACTTTTTCATTGCATTAACAGACAAGAGTTTATTTAGCTTCTAGATAGCTTGTTTGTGTATGTGTGTATCAAGGAGCATGAAGTTAAATACCGAAGTATTTAAAGGCTTATAAATGGACAATAAAAGGGATATAGAAAAATCTTAGATTCCTTTATAATTAATCTCGTGCAATCTCTTAGAAAATATATACACACATATAAAAAAACCAGTCTACTTGAGTGTTGAACTCAAGGATCTAGAACTGAAATGTTAAGTGGCCAAATTCAAGCGTGATATAAACTGTGGTGGAAGAAGCAAGGGTTAAACATGCATCCAATTCGTAGAAGTTTGGCACTGTTTAATATGCCAACCTTCCAGGTGGTCTTACTTCCCTTCTGATTATAAACACTGGTCCCATAGCGGAGTTAACCTGTGAACACTCCTCAGCCACCGCAGTGCAAAATCAAGTGCACTGGCTCAAAGGCCAGATGCCCACCAGTAACCTGCCCAGCTCCGCACCATGAGCTTACACCAGTACTTACAACTGGGACATGTTCCTGCCTGTGAACACAGCTCTGCTGTTTTGCAGCTGGGTTTTATCTATAAAAAATGTGTCATCCTTTGCCAAATGGAGACAACTTCTGATTTCATCTAATAACAAATTTGTGCTAATGCAGATAAATACATTTAAATATCACATTCCTGTACATGTGGCTTTCTTTCTATTCCAGAACAAAAAGGATTTCTATCCAATTAGCTGATTCCCATTTGTACCTAGTTAAAACCAAAATAGGACAATGTCATTCTCAAATATCTACAAGCAGACAAATGGTCAAGATTAGAAACGGTGCCACCATTTTAGTCTGAGCTTGCACTGGGTTTGCTCTCAATGCAACACTGAAAGATGAGTAAAACAGGATGTCATTGTGTGATAAAGGAAGAGGATGAAAGGTTAGAGCAAAGAGGTAGCCAAAGGGTGTAAAATACTGAAATGGGGAGCTTTTAGGATTTTTTTTATTCTTTACATTTCAGTGCTTTTTGGCAGCATCAGATTACAGCATTACATGCATTCAGAGGCTGAACCACACTTAAGTTTGTCAACAGGCCCTAAGGCACAGCAACACAACAGGCCAGGTACCCATCTTGGCGACAGTGGAACAAATACATTTTGACTAATTCCACTGAATTCAGTTGCTTCCTCTCATGAGAAAAAGTATTAATTATTTATGATTATAATACCACCTAGACATGTAATTCCCAGTTTCAGCTATGCAGTGCCCATCATTACTCAGAAACCGCTCCGTCTCACAAGAGTTCATAATCTAAAGTGACAAGACAGACAAAATGAGGGAGAACGGAAGCGCTATCACCACCAGTTAGACGGTGAGCGGAGAGATTAAGTGCCTGCCCAAAGTGACAAAGGAAGGCTGTGTAACGGGCAAGAACTGAACTCTCATTTTCTCAGTTCTGGTAACTCAACCAGGAGACCTTCATTTCTTAAAGGGATTATCTGGCTTCACTTTATTTTCATATGCTTTCTGTTTAGCTGATTAGAGGACGTACCCTGCAGTTAACAGGAGTGAGTAGACCACACTAAAATAACATTTTGAAGTGTCTAAAGTATTTAGGAGTCTAAAGGTTCATCCATAGGGAAAGTGAATCTAAAGAGCAACGAAGGACTGAAGAATACATTAGCTATTCTGCATTAACTTCCCCTGTTGGCACTTCCAGTGCAAACTACCTGTGAAACGGCAGACTTTTGGTTTACTAGGTAGCAGTGTATAGAGTGCAAATACAAGCACCTCATGAGGAATAGGTACCATGTGGCAAATTCTTACCACTTTCTCCTGCGTACTGAAGTCTTGGTATGTGGACAAGCGTTTCATCTCACTTTCAAGAGGTTCTTAGGATCCTTAGCTCTATCAAGTAAATATCCAAATATTTTGTGAAAATTAGACTTACACTCCGAAGTCATTTAGGAGCTTTTGAAACTTTCATCCTCAGTATAAAGAAGTTAATAATTTGAAGCACAGTTTCTAATTCAGTGGATGTTCTGGATTTATGGTCATTTCAGAACAGAATCTGAGTCCTTGAACAAACACAGCAATGATCCATCTGGCTTCAGCTGCTCTCTCTGATATCAGAGTCATGGAACTGGGCCACAGAAGCACATTTTCTCTTACACAAGAAGCTGGTCAGCAATTTAGAGGTAGGAAAATAATTAATTTGTGTAAGCACTTAAAAATATTTCTAGAACTGTGGTTTATTAAATCGTAGCAGAATATTATATGCAGCAAACAGCTTCATTCTTTGGTTGAGGTGTACCACTGAAATACATCATTAGAATTTTGCTACAGCACGTTCATAAGTTATTGGGCAGAAAAAAAGGGGAATGCTGTATTTTAGAGCAGTATTTGCCTTCCTTCCCACCTACAACTACACTACTGTGCAGAACAAAAATAAATCAGAACAATGTGTTCACGAGCAATGAATAATCAAAAAACTCACCAGAGCAGGAATATGGATTGAGATCACCAATGCAAAATTCAGTGCAGCATGAATGGCAGTCTAATACTCATTGCTTCCCAAATAAAAAAAAAAAAAAATCTTGCTTTATTTTAACCTTTCCATCTCCTGTTCTATTTGTAGCAAACCAAGCTACATCCAGTAACATTTTTTGATTAATTAAACTTACTGCATTTGGGGTTTTTTCTGCTTTTAACTTCCATTGACCTCTTGGTGGAAATTGTACAATGCTACGTGGGGCTCACACGAAATAAGAGGCAAGATCTCCATTAATTTCCATGAAGCCAGATTTTTACCAAGTTGGTATAACTTTCTTTGACATCCTGGCACAAGCACTGAAATGCTACACTTATCACTCTGAAATGCATTTTCTTCAATTAATATAATTCAGTTAAATGGGTGTGATATCAGGATCTAAAAGACAGAATCCCTTCTACCAAAACTCTAGGGACTTTCTAGTGTGAAACTATTTCCCATGTAGCTCTAGAATAATGGACATTAACTGAAGTCTATTGGAAACAACAGAAAATCTCCAGTAAATTCAAAGATTTTGGACCATGCTCTGTAAAAATAAAAAAAAATTTACAAAAATATCTGTGCGGAGACAGAATGGAGAAAGGAAAAGCAACAGATTGCTAATACACATACTAATGCATGAGTAATCATGACCTCAACAGCAGTGCCAGATCATAACCACCTCAGTGCAGTTCCTATAAGAAGGTGTAGGGTGAAGAACTTTTTCTTCCACTTTCAGTGTCTGAGTGCAAAAGGAAGAGTATGGCCCAAGGAAACAGATGGAAAAAACGTTTGTGACAGCTTAAGTGCAGTTAATTATTTGTAGGCGAAGCATTCTGCTATCAGCATTGATTTGCTGTATTTGAAACTGAAACAGTCATAGCAGCAAAAATTTTATTCAGCATCACTGCAATTACCTGACTATAAATAGGACAGGCAGAACCACAGAGCAACACCTTGCCCATGGGGCTTCTTTTTCATCACTGGAACAGGCAGCTATAGGCCAGCACACTGTGCAGCTACCTCTTTGCTAAGCAGCTCATTCAGGTCTCATCCTCTCAGATGTTTTTCCATCTCGTACCTTTTTCCTTTAAGCACATTCAACAGTTACGGGGGAAAAACAGAGAGTATTATATTCATGGAAAGATTTCACAAGCTAGGCATCACCATTCTCACTTTACAGATGGTGCAAATGAGGAAAATGAATACTCATTTAAGTGTGTGCTCATTGCACACCTGTTTGAAGGAGCAGAGAGAGATTATGTATGTTCTTACAACTTTTGTGGGATTTATCTGTAACACCAGAGCATGTGAGAGATGAAAACTGCTGCTCCTAAGTAATGACATTCACCTTTCCAGGAAAAGAGGTAGGAAGGGAGAAGGCTTCGGGAGGAAATCTCTAGCCCTAACCAACCAACAAGGAGGAACTGGAGAGAAAAGGGATGGCATAGATTGTTTCTCTCTTAAGTGTGACATGGGGAAGAGACTGGCTTGTGACCAAAGATCACAGCATTTTTTCCCCGTTCTTCGTCAACAGCTATGGAGTTCTTTACTTCCCTTGCTTTGGTCAATGTATGCTTAGCTTGTGTTTAGCCAGATACCTGACCAGGGATCAAAAGGGCAACATGTACCTTGTATTCCTCATTCTTCCTTTCTCTATTTGTGCTGCTTCTCTTAGAACATGGCTGGCAAGTCTAACAGAGAAAATGATACATCTAGCCTTGAGAACATCCACTATATATGAATACAACTGTTCAGAGGCCAGACCACACAGACACAACACAGAAGAATCCAGGGTAAATTTCTGGACTTTTTGCAGGAATCATACACTTCCTGTTATACAACACAACTATTTGACTGGGGTTTTTGTACTCTTTGATAAATCCAGGGAGACAATTATGCTGTTCTAAGAAAATTACTAATTTGAAAATCCGTATGATTATGGTATTGAAGTCTACCTGAAACTACAGCAGCACCACTGCCACGGTTTAGCACTAGACTGCAACTAAGTGGTGGCAGTCTGTTGGAGTAACCCAGCAAGATACTGCAACACACCTGGGCAGCAACACAGAGCAAGGAACATGCTGAGGGCTGCTGTATCTTCCTCCACTCTTCGTGAGGTCCACAGCACTAGCAGCTTCTTGATACTGCCAGACACCTTAAGAGGTCTCATTACTCTTGAGTTTTGGGCTGGAGATACCTGCTTCACATTAAACTTCCTACAATTAATGCTTTGGCCAGTTTCATAAGTTATTTCTGCTCAGGAGAAGCTTCATTAAAGTCAACGAAAGGGAAAGTATCCTCATATTAAACAACTTTTTTCCATTGACTTTAAATTAAAGATTTTTCTTAAAGAGAAACAAAATGCTATTGAGACCAATGGGATTACTATTTTTGTATACAGATTATTGGAAAAAAGAATATTAGCTTTCATTGTCCAGTCATAGTAAGGACTAGTTAGAGTAAGATACTCTCCAGAATACTCTGAACAGCCATCATCATCCACTCTTAAGAAAGATTATTCGATGGGAAAGACAACCAAGAGCTTTAAAAGACATGGAGAATGGAGAGCTTTTCTATGGGAGAATGGAAAAAGAAACTGTTCTCTTTGAACAGAATGGAGGCTGGAAAGGACTGTGCTCTATATACATCAGGGTCTTAAGCAGCATGAGAAAAGGTGTATTAGGTTAACGTTGGCTCAAAAGCAAGTGGAATAAATTACCCAAGAATAAATTTACTCTGGAAATGCAGAAAGACTTTCTAGTACCAGAGCAGTGAGATCCTGGAAATGCTTGCTCATAGCAGCAGCGAGATCAAACAAACTGTTCTGCTTTCAAGTGGAGTTTGATAAGTATATTGAAGTTGCCTGAAACTGAGAATGTTTCAAATGACCTAGCACATCCATATAAGCATTATGTCCTTGAAGTCACCTGAAGCTACATTTAGAAGATCTAAGTATATGAATCCTGCTTGCGTAAAGTCAAGAATTAGATGCCAATGCCAGTTACAAAAACTCACAGAGCTTCTGCCCAGCAATTGACCTGCTGGCAGTCTAGCTTATGCCAAAATCTCAGGATTTGGAAATTTTGTGTTTTCCTGTAAGATGTGATCATACTTTCACCCATCCAGCCTTGCAAAAAAGTGCCAGGCCTTTTGATGAAACTGACTTTAAAGCATGTATCTGGAACACAGGAAACCTGAATTAGATTTTTTCCACCTTCTATGCATCCTGGGAGATGCATGGAAAGATTCAGTCACCTGCTTAGAGTTGAGAGTTTTATGAGGTAGCAAGGTACCTAGAAGTTATCACTGTGATGCTGATTTGTTCTTGTGACTCTAGTTCCCACACCTCTGTAGAACTAGATCCTTCGGTTACGATGTAGAGAAGGAATTCAGTTGTCAGCTTTTTATGGGTTTTGCATTGTAGGAGAGCTTCACCATGGTAGGAGAGCTTTATCAGTTAGCTTTGTAATGATGCAGCGAGGTTTCTTAGCTCAACCACACTCCAAGAGAATATAGCAGGGTCAGTGTGATTTCAAGAGCAGCTTAGTCTCTTCTGTAGTGGGTGCAATCCAAACTAATGGACCATCAGAGCCCAAATTAGTTTCTCAAGTAACCTGATTTGGCAGCTTTGTTGTGTGCTTCCAGAACTGGGAACGCTACGCTGTAAGAAGTTAAACCACGTCCAGCAAGACCTACTGTCTATGTCTGAACTTGTAAATTAAAGAATGTCAGCACTTGGGACAACTTGATCATCTAAATACTGTTAGAATGACCTCTGGTATAATTTTTGCGCAGGCCAGCTAGCACTCTTCCAAGCAATGGCCCGGCATGATCTGGGAGTTGGCACGGGGCAGGAGCAGAAGTTTGCATGCACCAACTGTACTTTGCAGGCTAACAGGACTGCTAACAGGACTTAATTTTGTTAACGTAGCCAGATCAAACCAGAAAGAGCCATGGCACTGTACACATGCAGTAACTCCAGCTCAGTTTGGACCCTGCCAGACATGACATGACTCCATTCAGCCACTGCTTCTGCACCATGCTCTAAAACAGGGTATGTTGGCACAGAGGCAGTGCTGAATGTGAGACTGCATCTCTCTTGCTGAAGTCCTGTGCCCACACTAAGAAGTCCTCAGAGTTTGGTACAGGAACAATCTATTGGCTCTCAACAGCCAGACCAAATCTGGCAGGGTCAACAGTGAGCTAGTGCTAACATGCTGTAAGCAAGCTGCGGTACACATGGGCCTCACTGCACTGTTCTATGCAGCATCTCTGATAGCGAGGTATCTTACTAGCTCATTCACAGTGCAAGACCCAAATGGTCTCTATGCAGAGACTGGTGTTAGTCTTGATCTTACAGGCTTGCCTGCTACCCAGGGCACCAGTGGCTGCATTGAAATACCTTAGTGACTTTGAGGGAATCAGCCCTGGTCCGCTAGGTTCAGCGCTGAAATATATTTAGCAGCATTCTGGACACTTGATGCCTTTCACCTGTCAATCAAACAGATTAACCTAAAATATAAATAGATTGTGAGTATTTATGTAGATGTGTATTTGTATATACATATATATAAAGATATACAGCCCATATATATGAATTTAAATGTGAATTATATGATAAATTTCAAAAACTTTTAAATTATAAAACACTGAACATCTTTCAATACGAACCTCATACAAGACAAAAAACATTTTGTGCATTCATTTCAGCTCACATTTGACAGTAGAAATAAAGCTGCGAAACAGAATTACAGACCACAATTAGCTGGTCCAGTATTTTGTTATCCAGCATTGTGATAATTATAATACCTCTGTTACAATCCTCTTTAATATATGTAGCTTTTACCTATTTTTTTGCAGTCAGAGGAACATTGTTCTTATAAGTGCATCACAAATGAAGTACAGAAATATACTGGCTGTTCACCTACAGCAATAGCATATCATTAGAAAACAGCAACTGCAAATTATTCTGTTATTGTTGTTATGGGTGGGGAAAAAACCACTGAAACAATTCTGCAAGATCCAACATCCCTGTTTGATTAGTGCCATGTGAATATCCCTGCAAAACAGTCACACGTTTTATCCGAACTCCAGTCAGTGCTCATTTTCAGAAGGTGTTGTATAGCTGTTCTTTCCATGCAAGATGATCTTGCCCTCTGCTTCCTCAGTCCAAAAGTGTCATTAAGAAAAGAAACTGTGCTCCCCGGAAGACAGTAGGGGCTACAGTTTATAATGAATCCGCTTAACTGAGCAGCGTTATCCCTGAAGAGGTAAATAGTTCTGTAACTTGGCCCACCTTGTTGCATTTTTTTTTTTTTTTTGCTTTGTTTGGGTTTTGAAAGTCATTTACTGTGCCACACTGAGAAACAGGAGATAAACACAGTTAACTCAGCCATTCTCCCATGTTATTCTGCTTCTTCTTGCTGGGTCTCTCTTTCACATACTCTATTTACTTCTTGGGTTCAAAGTTTTCATCGCTTTGCCTTTTTTTTAATCATGCACCACTTGGCTCACCCATCCTTGCACCTCCAGCCTTTGTTGTTTTCAGTCTTTAATGATGATCTTTCAGTTAAGAGCTCACCAAAGTGTAGATCATGCTGAATGTAAAAGAAAGACACAATATGAAAGTATTCTTTTGAGGCATACAGAGCACTTTGATTTTTATAACCCTTTACCGTCTCTTCCTCAGGTCTGACTGTAATGGCCTGTGCTTTCCTTTGCATTCTTTCCATCTCTCTAAAGCATCTTAATTATGGTCTGTTCAAGACAGGTATCAAAAAGCACTCAAGAAATAACAAATTCATTATCGACATCCTACTGCACCACAAGCTGTGTTTGAGCTTATTAAAGTGCAGTCTGATATCTGAATTTGAACAGTGAAGAAACAAAACCATTTGGCTTTAGCGTGTTTGATCTTTAAAACTTCAACTAGCAACTCTCGTCAAGGCAGGCAAGTTTTCCCTTGAAAGTGCATTATTTTGTTTCCTTGGGAAAAAAACTCCATGCAATAGAAGAAACATAAAATGCAGACACCAGCTGAGGTGAATCTGTATGTATTAAATGCAACTCTGGAAAGCAAAGAAATCATAGTATATTGCCACGGCTCCATTCTACAGCAATTCTAATTCTGACAATACCCAGGAAGCCACAGCAGAAGTGAATGTAATTAATACTATTTTATTTAGCACCAGGCAGTGGATTTTGGCTTATGGCCACATTTTAGAATGAAAGAAGTGGGGCTCAGAGGAAGCTGCACAACAGTAGAGTCCCTGCAGAAATGCCAGACCACACTACATAGCTGACTTTGACAGGGTCTTTTAGCCAACACAAAAGTGTGGGGTTAAAAATGCGGGGTTAAAAATGCTTCTCTCCCCAGCTGTGCCCTGCAATCTCTCCTTGCACTACAAACAGAGCTTGTCTAGCATAACTGCCATGCTTTCCACTCTCACCCCTGTGAAGAGCACTGGTGGGCAAAGGCGCTCAGCCCAAACTCACAAAGCTACTGGATGCTAAACTCCTGCTCAGATTCTCATGCCCCCATCCATCTCTGAGTTAGGCACCTAACAGCTTCTGTGAGTCTGGGCCCTTCTACTTTCTGTCTCCCTCTCATGTATGCAGAGACAGGCACATATACATGCACATATGGATAGAAAACTTTGTTGTCAACCTGCAGCAATGACTCCTCAAGTTACGGGGAACAACAAAACAGGTAACAGACCAATGATCAAAAGAGAAATAACATTTAACTTTTTCCACCAGCATACAAACCTGCCTTACCAGAGAGATTACTGCATGCAAGACTGGCTTGAAAAGGCACTGTATGCAAATACATTATGGAAGAAGGAGTAGAAGAAAGGCATCATAAAACACCACCTCCTTTTAAAGTGTGTTAACCTTTGCTGTCAAGTAGTTTTATGGTGTGGTTACAGGGGTGACTAAAAGCATACGGATTCTGCCAAGGCCCTACCTTCAATATAATGCTCACATATTCTTGTACTGGGTATTTGTGTCTGCGCACTAAGGACAACTGATAGCTGAAAGGGGCAGTGGGGACAACACACAACTAGGGTGCATATCTTCAAGCATCTACTTAAAAGTAGGGTTTTGGACCATACGCAGGCTTACCCTGTCATGAAAGGGAGGTTGTAGGAATGACTACAGGCATGGTGCATTCCATGTTCCTACACACCATCTACCTACCCATTTACTTACCACCTTGAGCATCACTACACTGGCAGCTGTAGTATTTTCATGATTCTCTTGAATCATAAGAAAAAAAATCAGCTAGTATAGCACAGAATAGAATATGATCCTAAACCTGCACACTGTAATTTTTATTTGATGTAATGTCATTATCATAACATTTGCTATTTCACTCATCCTAAGAGACTATGCAGAGGAGCAAACATTTTCCCCTTAGATTGGCCCTCAGACCTGGCTCAGGCCTTAGATAAATGCTTACTATTCTGTACTGAGGTGTCAGCAGATACAAGCACATGCTGTTGTAAGCGAGCATGCTTCCCTGAACCAAGATCAGAAGCAAGTTTTGTAAGACTAACGGAACAGGCCAGTTGGTTCCAGTCATTCCTAAATACAACTTCACATGTCAAATGAAAAGCAGCTACTACTTCCTTAGTGAAATGACCACTTACCAGTACAGATAGTAGAAGAAGGAAAGGAGGTAGAAAGCTAGCTTACACCAGGCCTCTTTTTGACAGTAACTCAAGGTATCCGCATTCATGACTGCAGGTGGATCGTATGCTAGCTCTGAACTATCTGCTGGGCAACGAAAATACCTGAAAGAGCAGGAGAAGACATCTGGAATGACTCTAACATTCTTTACTAAATATGCGCAGATATACACCCTCTGATCACCAGCTCAGAAATTTTTCTCTCTTTTTCAAGCCTCGATTTCCAGAAATTAAAATCAGGACACTAGTCTAAGCAGGCCGTTCTTATAGAACTAAGCAATTAATGAATATGGACTTTCTGTGTTTTATTAATTCTTTAGATTGAAACATTCTACCTTCCTATGTAGTTATTTCTGGCTTACTCACTAATAACTTACATACTGTGAGTGTCAATACATGGCGGCTTGTGATCACAGCATGGAGAAAGGATTGCTGGGCTTTAACTGCATCTACACAACTGATTTCAAACATGATGAAAGGTGACAGTCTCAACCAACTGATAGCTCAGTTCCTTCAACTCTGAAAAGTCAAAAAGTCAACATGGAGTAATATAAGAGCTGGCTGACTAATGTTTTTACACATAGCACTGCTCAAAAATTTATCATTCAAATAATTTTAAGTGGCAAATGTTTTTCTTCTGACATAGGAGAAATTTCTAATTACTCTCAGCAATGACTGGATGTTTGAGAAAATCCAGACAAAACCTTTTTTTGGAAAAGGAGATGTCCCAGTTACTTTGCAGTAAAAAGCAAAAGCAAACCAAAAAAGAAGTCCTCAACAAAGTTAATGAACTGCTTTAAGATCAGCACAAATCAGATTAAATACTGTTATTTCTGTTGCTTTGAAATAGTAATGTAACCACTGAAGATTGCTGGGATTGCTTATAGATAGATAAACAGAGAGAGAGATATAAAACCCCCAAACAAGAGAGCAGCAGCAAACTTTGAAAGTAAATGTTCTCATAATAACTTTGCCTTCCTCCCTTCCAATATTAGTCACATCCACTTCCAATCTCTAATAACATTACAAATTCTTTTACAGAGACCACAGGTGACACCTTGCTTCATTGTCTTCATTGGGATTAAGATATTACACAGTATCTTCCCCATGGTTTTGTGCAGAACTTTACACAATGAACCCAAACCTGCTTGTGGTTAAATGAGCAGAAATTATGGAGTAATTATAGCAAGCATATGAAGAACCATGGAAACAAAGACAATCAAAAGTTCTCTCCAAAGGTTGCTATCATTATTTAGAGTCTGACCATTTTCACCTTGGACATAAAATACAATTTTTTTTTTTTTTTTAAAAATACAAACTTTTAAAACCAGTATTATTGTCACACTTTGGCTGTTAACCCTTTGTAAAACACCATCATAAAACATTTTTATTGCACCCAACCAATAGGGAGAAAAGCACTTGTAGCTTCGCTCCATTTAGCTTTGAGAACTATACTGGCACTCTAACTTCTGAATAATACACTTTATCATATCACTATACATTACTACCAAGATTTGGCAGAAAATAGCGTAAGAAAGCTACTACTTTTTAGTTCCTGGTTGAGATAATGGTTTTGCCTTCTTTACAGAATTATTCTTCAAGTTACTTCACAATCGGAGCTGTCTGCTGCCATATGTATCTTTGTAACACAAAGAAACCCTGACAGACAGAAATCATCTGTGCTTTTACAAACATTGTAGATATGCAAAACTAGCGAAGACTCCAGACTGACAACCACAAAAACGGATATCTCTTGGTTATCTTCAGAGGCAACAGAAGGCTGATCCTCCACTAGAACGCAGAGGAAGATGCAACAGCTGCGCTGCCTGTCCAGAAAACATTAAAGCTGCTCAACAGCAGGTCTTACATGATCAACTCTGAAAGCCCCCCAGTGAATATAAACACATAGCAGAGATCCAGAGTGGAAACATTCCCCACTTTTTCATGTGGGCAGGGTGAAGACAACAGCTCTTCATCTACTGCAATCCCTACTACAAGAGTCTCTTGCAGAACAGAAATTCTCTACTGTACAGCAAGAAACAACTCACTTTATACTGAAAAAAAAAAAAGGCACAAAGCTGCCAAAGAAGATGAGAAGCAAAATTCTGTCAACCTGCCCAGTCTCTATTTCACAGCTCCAACGGAAAGGTTTACTTGCTAGGGCTGAATGAATAGGTCCAAGATCTTTCAGATATGAACTGCCTTACAAACCCCTATGTGTGAAGTATTTAGAGCCTCACCAAGTTTCACCTTCAGATTCCAGCCCATTTAATTTCCAAGTTTTCATTCAGTTGTGGTGCGGGCATCCTGACCCCCTTCTAAATATTTAAGTTAGTAACTGAAAGCCACATTTATATTATGTGTTTTCTTTACACATCCTAAATGCTCATGAAAAATATTTACTTTTCAGCTGCTTATAAGCAAAATCTTCTAGGCAAAAGATACTCAGCCATACTCCTCTCACTGCACTTCATAGTTCATATAATCTGCATGCGTGTGAGTTTGCCAACAAGGCTAACAAGCATTCAGCATATAAAAGACGGGCTTACCTCCAGAAGTGATAAAAAAGCAAAGGAATGTTTAACCCCAGAGTGAGCCACTCTTGAGCGCACAAAAACATTATGCAGAAAAGACTATGGATAGAGTACTCCGGCAACACCAGCTAAAAAGAAAGGAACAGAAATAACAGATGTCAGTAAAACAACTCTGATTTTAGTCACCTAAGCAGTTCTTCAGAAAACAAACCATCTTTGCAAGTCTTCTATGAGTCTGTTCCCTTACATACCTGTTGACAAATGGCTTAGTTACGAGCAATAAGCACAAGACGCAGTGCCAGGTTTGTCCAGGTTCTAACCACAACTGTACTCCAGGGGCTTGTTGAAAGGCATGGGACAAATCACTTACTGTCTTAGCTAGTGCTCCAGATTTCTGTCTACAAAATGTAGATTATATTACTGCCTCCCTCACAGAAGCATTGTGAGTCTAAATGAATGTCTGTAAAAGAGTTAAGAACTAAGTGTCATTACTGATGCATTCAGAAAGGAAATAAAGCTATTACTGAAGCTTCACTTCTATATTGGAGGAGCGTCCTTGGAAAAATAAAATAAAAAGCTGCTTCTACCATTTTGATATGCTACATACACCCTAAAGACATCAAATCCATTACCACATCAGCGTCGTGAGGTAAAACCCACTAAGACAGGAAACTCACTTCCTTAGTAAATCCACAGCTCCCCATACTACGTGTTTCAGACCCAAGATGATTCTTTCTATTAAAAGAGAAAGTGAGTGGGCAGCTGGCAGAAGCAGAAATTTATGTGATGTTGATTCAGAGTAGTTATTTCTAAAGGCGTTTTGCTTTCTTCACTGCTTTCCCATTTCTTAGCTGGCTTTCTTCTCTTGTTTTCTTCCAATGCTTTTTCTCAGAAATCTATTTCTTTTCTTCATTCAAGTCAGAGAAGAAATTCATTTCCAGCAGTACATACTTCTCAAAGCTAGACAATCCCATATACAGTTCATCTGTAACCCTTGCTGCATTTTTGAGCTACATCAACCAAAGTTAAATCACAAAAAGCATTTGAGGGGCTTCTTTTGATGTAAATTCATTTTCATCTGTCAAATAATTAAAGCGAGCCCTATTTTTTAAAACAATGTAAAACACTACTTGAAGTAGTTAACACATTTGGATATCTCTCTGTCTACACCTTCAACTTAAACATTCTCAAAAGCTTATCTTATGTGGATGACAAATCATGATACAATTATATAGTTCAGATTCCAGATGGTAGTTATTTATCATGGCTGGATTTTTTTTTTTTTCATTTTTAGAATGTGATTTACAACATGACTATAACCTTTCCCCAAAGAATGATTCATCTTCATCACAAATTGCAGACAAGAAAGGTCTTCATGATGTACGTCTACCTACTAAACATCACAACACTTAAAAGCATATTACATTCATTATCACATATTTGATTTCTGATTCCAACAGAATCCACAAACTTAGCAATAACACAACCCTGATGCCTGATCAGTGGGCTGGCTGGTAATAACAAGGAAGGAAACCCACGGTGAAAATTTATGCAGAGCTTAAAAAACAAAACAAAACAAAAAATCTGCTGTGAAGCTAGAAAGGAAACACAGGAAGCAATGGACTCTCAGAAACAGACTCACTTTCCAGTCACAGTTCCTGGTGTAAATTAAATCTACCTATGCTTTTGACAGAACAAATTGGTTGTTTATGTCTCTTCACCCTTTTCTTGGCGTGATATTTTCCTGTGGACATAAATAAATAAAGGATCAGTGCCGACCACTGTTTCCAAAGAGAATTCACGCAAAGAAGCAAATAAAGTCCAGCTTGCAAAGCCAATTACAGTTTATATTCAGGCAATTTACCTAAGAGACCAAATCTAGAAGGAGGGGAGAGAATTGAAAGTATAAAGCGTAGAAAGGTGCTAAGCGCAAGGCTTGTGAGGAAAAGGAAACTGAACAGCTGAATAACTAAATAACTAAAAAATAACACTGCCTCAGCTCTTGGCTATAAGAATCATCCTGCAGTTTGACACAACGTCCTCTGAAACCAATGGAAACTTTCAATCAGCTTTAGCAAACACAGGATTCAGCTCCTGGAGAGAAGAAAACTGGTTGAGAAACAAGTAACGTTCAATCCTTATTGTTCCTGCTGAGGTAGACAACTGCAATAGCAACTTCTGTGATACAGATAGCTGTGCAACAGCAATTAAACTAAGGTTTTTAATCCATTTCTAGGGGAGCATATGCAGCCGTCAGATGGTAAACATGTTAGGATATAAACAGCATACTTCTATTTTGAACCAGGAACACCCTGATTCAGATAACAACCACTGCTTTCTGACACAGTTCAAGATGAAGTCTCGAGATGGTTATAGAACACAGACTTGAAGGAGAAACTAGAAGAGCAGCACAATTCTTAAGGGCTGCAACTTGATTACTTTGAGTCCCAAGGTAATGAATGGCACTACCCATTTTTCACCGTAAATTCTGCTGGCTGACATCTACCTGTGGAAAATCACATGAAAGACTGAAAACGAAGTCAGCTTCTAGACCAAAATGCTGCTAATCAGAAACACTATTTGCTATAACGTCAGCAAGGGAAAGAAACTACTATACCTTTCTAAGTTTTGCTCATGTATATTTAAGTAAATATTCATATCAGTAAATATTCAAAATCCTTATTCACAATCCATCATTTACATTTCAAATGTAAGATTTACGTATCATACTCATATCATTACCGTCTCACCATAAATATTCAGTACATCTTCATACAAAGTAGAACACACACACATGGACACGTAGACAGATTCTTCCCTTCTAATTCCAAAGAAAATAAGGCAAGCTTTGCTGTGTGTAGACATCTAGGTTTGGCTGAACTAAAGCATGGGAAAACAAGAACTGCAGCCAAGCACCTGTCAGCAGCTTCTTTGTGTTTATAGGAATACAGAGACCTCAGGAGATTGCAACTGCAGAAGGGCACTTCTTGGGAACCTCAGTCCTAAATAATTTTATTCGGTTTCTTATTTCCTAAATATATTCTGTTGTTCTTATGCAAAAGATAAACCCATCTTTTTCTGTCAGTGCTTTTCCTCCTTATTCTGTTTATTACATATGGATACCTCCTTGTGAAATGTAATTTTGCTTTTACAGAACGTTGTATTATTTTTACACAGAATGCCTCTCACATTTTGTCTTGCCAGTGAACAGGACACAAAATACCTCACAGAAACCAAAACTGGGACAATATTATAGCAGGAATAGTAATCGCCCTTCATCAGCGCTATAACATTCTCATGCTTAGAAAACCAACTGTAACAAGCAAATCAAACTGTTTTCCCAGTCACTGTTAAACCACTGAAATGTCAAGACCTCATGCTTCTGTCCACCGCTTTGCTTAAGACCAATACTCCTGAGTGCTGCACAGTAACAGTAATTCTCACAGAATTGCTGTTTCTTCCCCCAAAAGACTGTGAGTCTACATCAGTCTCCATGTGTGCATGCCAGACTCCATACTGTAACCACAGATTTTACACTGTGCCCAGAAATTGCCAGCCATTATGCGCTCTACCCTTCCCAGGATTTCTGAGAGTCTTCATTACAGTGACAGAGGCTGAGACAACTTCCCTTCTTAATGCCTGCCTTCTCCTCCCACAGACGGCAGGAAAAAAACTGAAGAGAAGCAGAGGTTGAATCTCCTTCACGTAATAAGTTGTTCACTTTACAAACACACAAGAAATTGAAAACACCGTGCATGCACTGAATCACTCCAGCGCCTCAAATTAGGCTGGATCAAAGTGCATGCTGCTTTATCGCAGTGGTTAATGCTGCTGCACTTATTTCCACTAAAGGATGGATGCAGCTTGCCACAATGGTGCTCACTTTGCTGGCTTTTTCCACCATATCCCCTGCTAGAGCTGATTTTTCCTCATTGGTAGCAGGGAAAGAGGGAATGGACATGTACCCAAGGTTTTCAGAACACAAGAGCTATTTTAATTACACTTTAAAGCCCATCCTAACAGAGCCTGCCAGAGCTAACCTGGATTACTGAGGAGTATCAGATGCTGTATTAAAAACATTGCAAGACCAAAGGGGGACAATTACTTAATGACTCTGAAATTCTGCTAATTGAACAACATAAACCACAAAAATCAGAAATGCAGTGCAAGCAAATGAAAAAAAAAAAAAAAGGCAGAAACACAGAAAAATAGCAGTAGCATGTGCATTACCCCAGACTGGGGACATATGTGGAGGCACATATGTGGTATATTCCTACATTGAAACAAACAAATTATATCTGCTTGCTTCTCCCGTTACACAAACCAGAGAAGCAGGGTCAACTGTGAATAACTTAAATACACAAACCATACATCTTAACATTTGCAACAGTTTTAAACATACTGCTTGCCTTGATCAAACACATGAAATGCATTAAAATTTACTGTTAAAATACAGGAAGGCTTCCCACTTACCATTTTCTAGTGTATCTTTCTAATCTACTTTAAATGATTTGAGTTACTTGACTTCCAAAACGTCCTCTGAAAGGCTGCCCTAGAGCCCAATACAATGCTGTCACAGTAAATATACTAAGATTTTCAGTCCAAATTTTCAGGTTCAATTTCTTTCAATTCTCCTCTTAAAGTCCATGCTTGCTTGTGTGTCTACAAGCGCCGTTCTCTAGTTGCTCATAGCAATTACTTTGAAATTCAGCTGCATAGTTAAAATTATTATAATACAAACCTATAACCTAAGCATTTTAAGGAATTCAAATCCACGTTATGCAAGCTTCTAGAAGTATTTAGCAGTTTGCTACATAGATGTATGCAACTAGCTGAAAAGAAAGTGTCTAGAAAATGGATTCCAGATCATCAGAAGAACAACCTGCAGCCGAACCTACTAAGTTCACACACGCAGTTTTACATTTTATCTGGGGGAGAGCAATGGTGCAATCATGCAGGACTCAATGTTATGGACCAAACACAGAGCAGAAATAAAAGAAAGGATATAACATCTGTGTCTTCACTCCTCCACCTTTCTGGATCACAATGAAGTAAAGCAGCATAAAGCCAATGATTTGCAAAGGAAGTTTCATTATTCTAATGCACTATTGGAATTTCTTTAAACAGTGTTAAGTGGATGTGAACATAAGTCACTCCACAGTACAAATACCAGACAATGAAATGAATAACACAAAGAAGCTAATTATCATTCTCACAAAGCACTCCATATCCATCTGTAACACAGTATTAGATCTAATATTAAAATACAGGATTTCTGCATGCTCTTTCCATCTCTGCTACTAAACATGTCTATATTTAGGCCTATCGTTTTGCTTCTTATTGTCTCATTTTTGCCCTCTGCAATATGGGGATAATTATATTTAAAATCTATAGACTCCATTGGAGCTAGTTTATGACTAGAATACTTAAGCTTTGTCATAATACAAATAATAAATTTAACAAGACTGACAGAGGAAGACCAGGTCTTTATGGGACATTCATCAAAAATATCTATAAATATTTCTGCACTGCAGAGCTTATGGGAGGTCATAACAGCCAACAGGTAAAGAGGTTATGAAACGGATTTAAAAGAAGACTTCACTATAAGGCCTGCAGGGCAGCAGCACAATTCAAGAAGTGCTCCGTCCTTGGAAGGCATGTCGTTAAGGCAGATGTGCTGTGATCTTACAAGTGTATCTCCTCTGCTAACTGTTCTTTTCCACTCAGCAGGAATTAGGAGATATCTTCACAACCTTTCTTTTTTTAACCTTAATTCAGAACCAGTAACAGAAGCTGGGTCAGCAACCCTGGAGTGCGAACTTCTCTAATTTTCACAACACCAACATGAAATAGGGTAACAAATGCTTTCTTGCCCTACCTCGCTATTATGTTTCAGACACAACCAGCCAGGACAACCCGCAGCTGGGTTATTCCAAGAGCTCATGCTGTCTTTGTCTGCTCTCCCAAAACTGGTGAGAATGACAATTAGTACCACAGCTGTTCCTTAGGATCTTGAAAACCAGCCCCTCATTTCACAGGCAGGTCTATGAATGCAGAAATCTCAGTGATCATTAAAATGAAGTTCAGCCATCTGCACGGCACAGGAAGGGCCCTCAGGCCTTCTCCCAGGGGTTTTCCTAAGATTGACAGTTTCATAAATGTTGAAAACTAAGTGTTCACTAAAGGGCTGTTTCTGTATCTGGCGTGTAAAGACTGTCAGTCTGAGGAAGCAAATCTGGTACAGCGCAGACATGGTAAAGACAATCCCTGCCCTGCTATTCCAACAGCTTTATTGCAAACATCAGCATCTAAATGCAAGGTAGGACATTTAAATCCCAGCAGAAACAATTTCCATCCAAATAACAGGTATGATGTAAAATCATTGCAGTCTATTCTTAGGTATTATACCACTTTTTGTAATTGCATAGTGGCTTTATAGGGTCAGATCCTAACTCAAATCCACAATGAACATTCTGCTAAACACAGTGACTTTTGATTTAACCCCAATTTATTTTTATTAAAATGCAAATATTTACTTTATTGCATACCAAATTAGAGCAAATACAACCCATTAACAAGTCAAATTTTGCCAATATTTTCAACACAGCTCAGAGGAACAGATGCATAAATTACATTACCCCAAGCAGCTGAGAAATACACTGCTCTCAGGAGTACATTACAGGCAACAGTTACCCATATACATTTTTGCTGCATCTTCAGCCTTATTCTACCGTTACTTGTGATGTTTTCATACTGTAAGGACATATGTTCACATATCCTCCAGAACAGTACTGGACGAAGCTAGACTAAGGCAAGAGGTCATCTATTACAGGGTGACACATTGTTTGCCACTTTGATTATTGAACAAGCATTTAAAAGTTTGAGATTAACAGCAAAATACAGTTAGTTAACCTGAAATAGTTTTATGCGCAAATATCTTCGTAAGTAATAATATTATGAATAACCACAGAATCACAGAATAGTCAGGGTTGGAAGGGACCTCTGGAGATCATCTAAGTCCAACCCCCCTGCTACAGCAGGGACACCTACAGCAGGTTGCACAGGACAGCATCCAGTCAGGTTTTGAATGTCTCCAGAGACTCCACAACCTCTCTGGGCAGCCTGTGCCAGTGCTCCGCCACCCTCAAAGTAAAGAAGTTCCTCCTCATGTTCATAGAATCATAGAATGGTTTAGGTTGGAAGGGACCTTGAAGATCATCGAGTTCCAACCCCCCTGCCACAGGCAGGGACACCTCCCACTAGACCAGGTTGCCCAAGGCCACATCCAGCCTGGCCTTGAACACCTCCAGGGATGGGGCTTCAACAACCTCTCTGGGCAACCTGTTCCAGTGCCTCACCACCCTTAAAGTGAAAAACTTCTTCCTAATGTTTAATCTAAACCTGCCCTCTTCCAGCTTAAAGCCGTTCCCCCTCGTCCTATCACTACATGCCCTAGTAAAAAGTCCTTCCCCAGCTCTCCTGTAGGCCCCCTTTAGGTACTGGAAGGCCGCAATAAGATCTCCCCGGAGCCTTCTCTTCTCCAGGCTGAACAGCCCCAACTCTCTCAGCCTCTCCTCATAGGAGAGGTGCTCCAGCCCTCTGATCATCCTCGTGGCTCTCCTCTGGACGCGCTCCAGCAGGTCCATGTCCTTCTTATGTTGGGGACTCCAGAGCTGGATACAGTACTCCAGGTGGGGTCTCACGAGAGCGGAGTAGAGGGGCAGAATCACCTCCCTTGACCTGCTGGCCACACTTCTTTTGATGCAGCCCAGGATACGGTTGGCCTTCTGGGCTGCGATCGCACATTGCTGGCTCATGTCGAGCTTCTCATCAATCATCACCCCCAGGTCCTTCTCCACAGGGCTGCTCTCCAGCCATTCTCCGCCGAGCCTGTATTTGTGCTTGGGATTGCCCCGACCCAGATGTAGGACCTTGCACTTGGCCTTGTTGAACTGCATGAGGTTGGCTTGGGCCCACCTCTCCAGCCTGTCCAGGTCCCTCTGGATGGCATCCCTCCCCTCCAGCGTGTCTGCCTCGCCAAACAGCTTGGTATCATCAGCAAACTTGCTGAGGGTGCACTGTACCCCACTGTCCATGTCGCTAACAAAGATGTTGAACAGTACGGGTCCCAGTACCGACCCCTGAGGAACGCCACTCGTCACTGCTCTCCACTTGGACACCGAGCCGTTGACCGCAACCCTTTGAGTGCGACCATCCAGCCAGTTCTTTATCCACCGAGTGGTCCATTTATCGAATCCATGTCTCTTCAATTTAGAGACCAGGATATCGTGTGGGACAGTGTCAAACGCTTTGCACAAGTCCAGGTAGATGACATCAGCAGATCTTCCCTTGTCCACTGCCACTGTAACCCCTTCATAGAAGGCCACCAAATTTGTCAGGCATGACTTGCCCTTGGTGAAGCCATGCTGGCTCTCGCCAATCACCTCCTTGTTTTCTGTGTGCCTCAGCAGAGTTTCCAGGAGGATCTGCTCCATGATCTTGTCAGGCACAGAGGTGAGACTGACTGGCCTGTAGTTCCCCGGGTCTTCCTTGTTTCCCTTTTTGAAAATAGGGGTTATGTTTCCCCTTTTCCAGTCGGCAGGAACCTCGCCAGACTGCCACGACTTCTCAAATATGATGGCTAGTGGCTTCGCGACTTGATCTGCCAGTTCCCTCAGGACCCGCGGATGTATCTCATCAGGTCCCATGGACTTGTGCACCTTCAGGTTCCTCAGGTGGTCTCTCACTTTATCTTCATCTACAGTGGGCGGTGCTCCGTTTTCCCAATCCTCTCCTTTGCAATCTGCGTCTTGGGCAGTGCGGCTGCTGTCCTTGTCTGTGAAGACTGAGGCAAAAAAGTCATTGAGTACCTCAGCTCTGTCGCTGTCCCGGGTGACCAGTTCTTGCGTATCCTTCCGGAGAGGGCCTACATTTTCCCTAGTCTTTCTTTTCTCGCTGATATACCTATAGAAGGATTTTTTGTTTGTCTTAATGTCCCTGGCCAGATGTTAAGATGGAACTTCCTGTGCTCCAGTTTGTGCCCGTTACCTCTTGTCCTATCACTGGGCACAACTGAGAAAAGACTGTTCCCATCTACCTGGCACCCTCCCCTTAAGTATTTATAAGTATTGGTAAGATCCCCCCTCAGTCTTCTTTTTTCTAGACTAAAAAGACCCAAGTCCCTGAGCCTTTCCTCATAAGAAAGATGCTCCAATCCCCCAGTCATCTTTGTAGCCCTTTGCTGGACCCTCTCCAGCAGCTCCCTGTCCTTCTTGAACCGGGGAGCCCAGAACTGGACACAATACTCCAGATGCGGCCTCACCAGGGCAGAGTAGAGGGGAAGGATGACCTCCCTCCACCTGCTGGCCACACTCTTCTTGATGCACCCCAGGATGCCATTGGCCTTCTTGGCCACCAGGGCACATTGCTGGCTCATGGTCATCCTGTTGTCCACCAGGTCTCCCAGGTCCCTTTCCACAGAGCTGCTCTCCAGGAGGTCAGCCCCCAGCCTGTACTGATGCATGGGGTTATTCCTCCCCAGATGCAGTACCCTACACTTGCCCTTGTTGAACTTCATCAGGTTTTTTTCTGCCCAAACTCTCCAGCCTGTCCAGGTCACGCTGTATGGTGGCACAGCCTTCCGGCGTGTCAGCCACCCCTCCCAGTTTTGTACCATACATATCTCCTTTCAAAGGATATTTCAAGTTTCATCAGGCATCACACTGGCGAATCATAATTCCTCCCTGGAGTAAAAGGTGGTTAAGGAGCAAACTGTGACTTTAGTCACAAGTTTGAACTCTTCTCTCTTGCAATAGTTTTGTAAGTTTTCCCCTTACAATCTACCCCTGCTTTGAACACCTGTGCAGGCACAGCAGGATATATCTTTTCATTATCCCTAGGTAAACACGCAGACATCCTTAGGTAATGATTGCTAAAAATAACAATTGTTATCTTCTAACTTTTAAAGAGTGCTGAATTCAGGAACTTGTAAATTTGACTAAAAATGGTGCTGGCACAATGCACATAATAAATGAGTGTCAGTAGCAAATTAATTGCCTGCCAGAAATACTACACTTCCTCTAAGTTCTTAAGTCCTATCTTAAGGACGTTCTTTCCAGATATGATACTGTACACAAGGAAAGGACAAAATGGATTATGTTCAGTATTTTTACTGCAATAGTAACCCCTCTCTAGTAAATATGAACCCGATATATTTACAATAAAATAAAAAGTGTGAAGAAGAGATGCGCTATCTCTAGTCAAGCAACATTTATGGGATTAATTGCACAGAAAGCATAAATACTGCCAGCTCTTTGGTCCCAAATTCTACTGTCAGTTCTGTAAAATAGCCACTGTGCCAAGTTCCCCTCCTTCGGATGAAATTAAAACTACGGGGGTGCCCAAGAGACTAATTGAATAGGGCACACCCCCATTTTATCCCATTCCGTACTTCACAGATAATAAATGTAATAAAAGAGTAGGCAGAAAAGACTTAAAAGACGGGAGGAGAGAAACTTTTAGATGATCTGTAGTGAATTTCCTATCAAGGTGCAAAAGATGAAAAGTCAGCTCAGCAACAAAGGTACTGAAGGCCTAAGTTTTGTCTACACTGCAAATTTATTGCAAGATTCAGGGAAAATCATTATGTCCCTCATGTTTCCAGATGCAAGCAAAATCTCTACTGAGTGTGATTCACTATCAATATATTAACTCCATCCTCTTTTAGGCAAGCTGCAGGAAACAATTAAATCAACACAGAGCTAATGAGAGTGTACAATACTTCAGTTAAAAATATTTTACTTGCTTTTCTTGTATCCACACTTCCCCTGTCAAGCTACCCTCTTCTTTCTTTCACTTGTACAACCTAAGCACAGCCCCATTGTTTACATGAACAGCAGATTTAAAATTTCTCTCATGCCTCTTTTGACTAACAAGAGACGCTGTACAAAATTGTCTAAAAAGGACTCATCCATAAGTCAGCACTTCCATAAACTAAAAATGGCATACTAATACATTTTTAGCTAACTTCAAATTTTATCCTTAAAGCTACTCATTCGTAATAGAAAAATACCTTGTCAGAGACACTCCGAAGGGCAGAAGAATGTTGGTTTTATCATCTAATAGCAGTTTAGCAGTATCTTTCAAATAAGTACCGAGTGCTGAAATACACACCAGTTTTGTCTCTCACACGCCCAGAGTCTAATGTACTTAAGTCCCGGGTGACTTCAAACAAAAGAGAACTTAAATGAATTTAGTTTTGTGAAAGATGTTATAATTACAGTCCAAGTCCTGACAGAATGCATACATCATGGCAAGCTTACAGTCTACAAAATCTGCAGATCTGCTTAATGCTTTAGAAACAGCAGTGTCCTTTATTCCACTGCCACTCTAGAATTTCTTCTGAGGCAGCTTAGGAGCTCATTATGTGTGCATATGTATAGCAGAGGGGTGTAGCTCATGCTCACTATGATGTTGACAGAGATCTATCTCATCATATTGTCTATGTTTATTAGTGTTTCTGTAGAGCAACCATCACAAGTCTCTAAGCATACAACACAAGATAATTTTACTCCCAACAGTCATCAATCGGACCACAGTAGTTTGAGTCTGACTCCAGACTCGGCTGTATTTGAACAGCTGCTGTAAAGATTAAAGACTAAATGCAATTATTAACTCAATGAACCATCAGAGCCCTCAAAAACAGCAAACAAATTTTTAGCTTCAATTAAAAATAAGAGATTCAAATTATGCCTGCTAACAAGAAAACTAAGTAGCTCTCCGAAAACAAGATTTCTATCATCAGATCAGCTGCGCAACCTTTCCTTTCCTGTTGTGTAAATGTCTTGTGAGTGTAAACAAATGCTCTTCATATTTATTACCATGTGAGTTTTGTAGCACCTGGTGCAAGGCTTTATTCTTTACTTAAGTCTGGAAGCATTGACGTAACACAAACACTAATGAAAACATAATAAAAAAGGAGAGCCAAGTCTTGCTGAAAGGAATCTCTGGCTGAAGCACAACAGGGCCTTTAAAAGATCAAAGTATCCAACTAAGGAAATAAAAAAAAGAATGCAAAATTCAAAGAGTGGCAAAACATAAGACAGCAGAATATCCACCTAAAGACAACAAAAGCAGATTTGCTTCTGTATTATATTTTCTTCCAAAAAAGAAGACAACTAGAACAGCTTGAAACCACCCTTTTGAATTTACTGATGACACCTTTAAAATGAGGAGGCTTCATACAATAATGTTAATTCAGAATATCACTGTAGTCCCAATAACATATCATATGTTTAAACCTCTAAAAAAAGGATTACTGAAAAACTGTTTCATATTCATAGTGTTTATCAGGCCAGTTAATAGGAAGTTCAGATCTTGATAGAACTACCCAATGCGATCTGACCAAAAGGCACCCCTCCTTCTTGGAAATATGTACCAGTCACCTTCCTTTGTGACACATTCCTCTCCTAGTAATAGCCAAACCCAAAGGGAAGAAAATTATGATTTTCCAAGGAATAAAGCATTATTAGCTCAAGTGAAGTGCTACGAAGGCATGTGCTGAATTATCCAATAAAAACTTGAGTAAAATGAGGGGAAGAAATATAGAGTTTGACCTCTGTGGTTTCTCCTGAGTTTCACTGGGAATTTCTACACAAATTCAGACATATTTGGTCATAACCACCAACAATGCACTACACAGTTTTTATCTAAATGGTGTTTAAATTATAAGAACTTCAAATCCAAATCTAAGTCCAGGCCTATTCCGCATGGGTTTATGCTTGAATATCATCAGATTTCTCATCTCAGAGCAATAAACAGAGATTGCTCCAAGCTGTCAACATCAAGGAGGGACCGAGAGTGCCCACAGAGGGCTACCACAGCTGCTTTTGTTGTAATTCAGTCTTGGAGATGAATGATAATCATGAATGTCAAACTCAATGCTGAACCTTTCCTAAATCCAGGGATGTTCAGAAAGCTTTTTGATATAAATCAACTCTGTTTTGAACCACTGGATTGTAGTGCAAAGACCGCAGGGTTGCATATTTGAGATGATAGAAAATGATTTTACAAATACATAGTATTTACTTAAATCATTTTATACAAAGCAATACCTGCTTGGGTACAAGCTTCTGTATTGCACTGAGTGATAGAGAGACAAAGTATTGAATAACCACCTGGGTACCTGCAGTATGTTTTCCATACAGATAATTCTATATTCATTCTTCAGAAGTTATCCACATTGTCTCTTGATTAGGGTTTATGCTCCCAGTCACTCAGTAGGAAGAGTCTCCTGACAGTTTTCCTGCTACCCAGATGATTAGTCAAAACTCAGCAGTTTCATCATATTGATGAGGTATGAAAAGAGAGCGCATTAGATACATCAAGAAATACAACATGTACTGAGAAACCAGTAAAAATGATGAACGGTTTGGTCTCTAATGAGAGTGGACAAAGTTCATGTGCTCCATCATTGTAACAATCACTGTTAATGGGAAAAATGTCACATGGTGCCATTTTTTGTTCCCTTTGTGATCTTTGTTACAACAGCAATTTATCAGAACTCTGGATACATCAGCCTCTTTGTCCGGCAAGGCAGAATATCAATTCTATTTCCACAGTCCAAAAATACCTTTTGACTAGACTAAAAACTCTCTTTTCCTCTCAGATAACACAAGCACCTAAACTTCAAAGACAAAGTGTTGACTATCAGTTCGCAGGTGCTGAATACAATGCATACCACAAACTGGGTACGTATTTACCCTGCAGACTTATCCCTCTAGTGTGGCTATGCGGCACCATTTTCCTCTTCTGTCACGTGTAAGTAAATGAGGAATTAAACCATCTTTCCAGAGATTGTAAAAATTCTATACCACTACAAAAGGTAAAACTATTGCTGCTATTTCCAGTTCTGCAACAAACTAATCGTCTTACTGCTGTAGTTTCTGCCTATGAGATTTTTCAGTCCCAGGAAGAAAGTATGATTCCTTCTTAAAATATGGATGGATACACACAACTTCAAAAATTCCTCGTGATTATACATCACATTTGCTAAATTTGCTTATATAACCTTACATTAAGCGTTTTAATGAACCATGCTATAGGCTTACAGAAGTACTCTGCTAATGACTATCAGCCTGCAGACTGGCTAGTAGAATGTCACACAGCTACAAATCCCTAAATCCATGACGAAGCAATCAACTGACATATCCAGAAACACACACTTAAAATCCATCACATTATCTCAGGCTTGCCAGTGGCTATGAAGCAGAACAACGGAAGGAGTGATCATCATAATAACCAGCAAATTTATCAAGAAAAAAAGAATAAGATCAGTCAAATGAAATCAGCTACTGTGTCACCTGACACTCTTCGAAGAGGTATGTCCACTGTCTCTCCACGCAGAGAACAGTAGGAGCTACTGGTAGGTGAAAGTCTGGAACCTAACAAGGTCCAAGTACGAAAATTATTTCATATGGCAATTACTCTAGTGCACATTGGTCAGTCTCTTTCATCCAAAACATGCAGGGGAAAAAAAAACTGAGTAAGGATAAACAAGGAAAGATAGGGCTACTTTTTAAAAATGCTGGTTTCCCATAATATTTATCTACATGTAAAGTAGAAGAACCTCTATACTCAGAAAATACTGTTTTCATCTGCTGTTAAGGAAAAGCTAAAAAGCTAACTTGTTCCCTTTTAGCTGATCCAATGAGCTCAGTAATGTTTCACTGAACATATATCATGGGTTTTTTTCAGGCTTTGAGTATATGCATTCAACACTGACAAACAGGCATGACACAGGCACAGGATCGAGCCTTATTTTCTTCCTTGGAATGCTTCATCTACAGTAGAACCTGTGGTGTTAACTCACAACCCTTCAAGCTTCTGATTACTCATGCCTCTGAATTACTGTTGCTTTCATACATGTAAGTAATTTTGACTTTTTTTTTTAACAGAATATTTAAATATGGAAACATAGCAAAACAAAATTGTATGCAGACAGTCAGGTGTCTGGAATTATATATTATGCTCACTAGGTTTTACATTTTATTTACAGTATCTTAGTCTGAATAGAATTTCTATAATTGCTCTTTAAGGTAACATTGGTTTTGGTTATTTACGAAAACACATAAATACATTGAAACATAACTGCAATGTGTATTAGGGTATATACTATGGAATATAAACTTAAGATATATTTATTTTTGCAGAGTAGTAAAAAACACAATTGAATTTAGCAAACACCAGAACTATTGAGTACAGAATAAATTTCCACTGCTACTACTGCAGATCCAGCTCCACTGGAAACCAGTGACAGAAGCACTAGAACAGACCAAGCGTTGGCAAACCCCAACCTCCCAGCTAAAACGTTGAAACTTGCTTCAAAAAAGATTAGGTGAAGAGGTGTCCCCGCCCTCAGCAGGGGGATTAGAACTAGATGATCTTTAAGGTCCCTTCCAATCTAAACCATTCTATGATTCTAGATTTTTTTTTGTTTTTTTTTTTTTCCCCCCCAAACACCACAGCTCCTGATTTACAATCTACTGTTGCTGTTGTTACTGCTAGTACTGGAGTGCTGAAGTGGCTAAGTTTGGTTACTCAAAAGTTGTCCCTGAAGGGTTTTTTGTCTGTATATTTGTTTGTATTTTTCAAGACAGTTCAAGTTCATCTGGAACATCTTTGAGACTAATGTCACCTTGCCTGTGGTTAGATTTCTGGCTGAATTTGCTCTCTCCCAATCATCCCTTCAGGACTTGAAAAAAACCAAACCAAAAAACAAAAACAAACAAAAAAAACCCCACACCAAATAAGAACAAGAAAAGGGATTGAGCTCTGGTACAATATTTTCTTACACTTGCAGTTTTACAAATTTTATGCCTAACTTAACTAAAATGCTCCACTAAAGTAGGAAAATGAGTAGAAGTCTGTCTTATCTACCTCAATTCCCTCCCAGGTAAGTTCCAGTTCTGCTGTTCGCAAATCACTCTTAACTTTAGCTTAATGGAGTTTAAAAACAAATATTTGCTGATAATTTGAGAAAGGTCACTTATATTGTTCAGCAGTATTTGGCATGAGCAAACTAAAGTCTGAAATACGTTCACTGAGCAGGAAGCAAGTTCAATCAGTTCTCCTCCTTAGTAAAGATTTATCAAATTAATTCAAAAATTACAATGCATAACTTAGTTTAAATTTCCTCAAAGGTAAAGTAATAATATTAAAGCAGTTGATTAATGAAATAGACCGTGTTTTAATCTAGGAAATTCCTAATTGTCCTCAGTGCTAAAGTAAGTAAATCCAACAGGAATCAATCAGGTAGGTATATTTCTTGAATACAACTGCAATTACAATTATATAATATTGCTGTCATCATTAACTGAATATATTTTAATGACCCCACCAAAATATTTGGAGGCCCCATCCCTGAAGGTGTTCAAGACCAGGTTGGATGGGGCTTTGAGCAACCTGGTCTAGCGGAAGGTGTCCCTGCCCATGGCAGGGGGGTTGGAACTAGATGATCTTTAAGGTCCTTTCCAACCTAAACCTTCTATGATTTAATCACAAAAATCACGGTAGACCTCTATGGCGCACCTCACCTATCCCACTCCTTAGCAGGGCTAACAAGCCCAAGAAGCCTGTATTGCTGCATACTGCACTGCTTTCACTAGCTCAAGACAACTCCTTCACAACTAGTTTGTGTACCTCTGTACAGCATTACAGTGTGTCACGTAATCATATCCTTAGAGAAACAAAGGCAATTTAACAAAAAAGAGAACACAGATACAGATTCCACAGCATTCACCAATACTAGTGTATATCCTGTGTGAATCACGTAACACTTGTATGACACACCAATTTCCACACAATGGAATATTCAGCAGTTTACAGCACACACATGAACAAAAATCTACACTATAAAGCCCTCAAAACACACCATTGAATAAAATGAGATGCCTGTATCCTGAGAGAACTTCACTTTTTGCTGGCTTCAGAAAATAAGTCCTTCCTCTCATTTACTTCAGGTTAGACTTGACGATGGCTATACAGATTTCATAGCTTCTTTACACATAATCAATCATTCTCCAGTAACCAGAAAACTTACACTGATCTAATTCTAATTCTATAGCACTACAAAAACATGGACCCATGTGTACATGCATGTACACATGCCAGCACCATATATATCTGCTTCACATAATCCCTACTTGATTTAATGATATAGAAACATTTTCCCCAAACCAAAGATCAGAAAATGTCTGGCTGCAGAACAATTACATCTTCCATTCTATTTCAGAAAGTGTAAATAAGTTAAACAGTATCTGGTTACATATCACACACCTGGTCACAGTTTGTTAATTATCTCCTTAGAGTATTTTGGAGATAAAACTGAAAATCAGTCCTTAAGAAACTCTTTGCCCACCGGGATCAGATTTCTATCACATATTGTATGCCCATTTAATAATTCCCAAGAACCCCTTCTAAAACCAGCATATAATGAAACTGAACATATTTTTATAGCCCACCTATAATCTCTTTAAAAAACAGATTTACAGCAGATCTTAGCAAGATATCACTCTTTTCAAAGCTCTTTAAAATAATTATCTGACTTCAAGACATAGGAAAACAGTTATGTTGTTGTTTTATAGAAACAGAAACAGACCTAAAGCCACACAATGTGATAATGAGGGATATATTTAGTGCTTGTTGAAAACATTCTAACCGCTGTATCTATATAGCTGGCACTCAACTCTATATTGTATTTCCAGAATTTTCCCCAACAGTGAATCCTTTATACTACATAAACTAAAGCTTTTTTCAGTGATTGTCAGATTTGAAGACTACAAATCTCTGTAGTTATTGCACCTTCCTCTTCTTGCATATAATCTCTCAATTAAAACAAATGTGTCCCCAAAGAACTTTGAAGAAGAGGCTGAATTAACAAACTGTTGTAATGAACCAGAAGTAAGCCAATCCCTTATGAATACAGAGTCTGTAATTACCCAAAATGCTCCATTTTGCTGTTCACAGCGAGGCTGAGGCTCAATAAAAATTAAACCCTAATGCAAGCATGGCATTCCCATGGGGCTCACATATATTAATACATTACCACTCACCAGTTGCTTTACATCAAATAAACTGGAACACAGCTTGAAATTGGCTGGCTCCCTATTTGATAAAGTGGAAAGCTATTGGTGAGAAGTATTTTCTCCTATTTTCATATCCCTAGTGTCATAAACAGGCTAACTAAGTACTTAAACGTAGTTCCTGACAGTCACATGCTCATAATGGTGCCAAACAGATACAACTCCGGTTCTGACTGATTAGAGAAAGACACTTCAGAGATTCTGCATGGAGCCACAGTTACACCTTTAGATCACCAATAATCCCTAGGACTGGCTTTCCCAAAACCTCTAAGGATGAGGCCATCGATTTCATAAAACCACATCTGAATTTAGTTCTCGGCTTGATTAGGATGCAGTCAGCAGTCCATACTTCAGTGATGACCTTTTTAACCAAAAATGTAGAATAATTTAGGTGGCTCTATTATTACTCTGAGGAAGGCAATTCATAGAAATGAATACATAGAATAAAATAGTTTGGAACTATGATTATGTTGACTTCAATGAGACAGAGTCAGGAGAACAATGAGCATTTATGAAAACCCTCTTTCAAGCTACAGAGGAGTAACGCATGAATGTATCGATCCTACAATTTATCAACTCCTTCAAATCCCTCAGAATCTGAGGCACTCAGCATCTCTCTTGTGCCAAGTTAAAATAAATACTATATCAACTTTTCTGTTCACCCAATTAAAAAACTTAAACACTAAATATGTAGCTAATAAAATATTTAGTTTATCAAATAGTATGCCACTGTTCAAAAAAGGGTATTTCTAAAGCCTGTACTACAATAATATCATCAACTGATAGGGCTTTATAGCTTTTTTTTTTTTATAGGTGCTGTTATAAGCACCTCAAGCTGCAACTGCAAAACAATTCACCACCTTCAAAAACCATGTTCCAAAATGAATGGGCTAGTGTTCTGAAGTTTCAGTTCCTATCCAGAAATTCTCTGTTATGTTAACCTTTTATAATTTGTCTTTCTCTGTCCTTCCAAGGTCATCATGACTTCCACAAATTGCCACCGGATGGCTTTAATTCTCATAAACTTCACAAATCCTAGGCTAGTTTATGCTCACCTTTCGCAGGAGGAAGCAAATACGCTCAATATTTCTCAGCCGCTCTCTCTGTCAAGAAAAAGTGGGAAAAAGGTAGGAGATTAACTGGTGTTATAAATTAAAGACAATATATTACAATTACAATGGGTCAAGATCATAATTAACAGCTGCAGGGAAGCAACACATTATTAATCTGAAACAATAATATTCACTTCTTACCCTACCGCTTGCAAACCAAATGATTTACCCATTTCAAAGTCCCAATAAGATCTTTTTTTCATCTGTTACCAGGTGTAAGAATATAAACTGGGGATTCAAGTTTGTGTTAGCCTTGAGCCAGAGGCTGCAACTTCTTTTTAAGTCAGCGTTTGTGGTTCTATCCAATTTATACTACAGAGACTTGGTCTTGCATTTTCAGGTACCCAACCTCTGGCTTCAAGATAATTCTGAATAGGAAAAACAACTACAAAGTTGGTATGTCAGCCCTTCCTTTATCACTAAGATGATGCCTGAGCAACATGCGATATGAGAATTTAACCCATTAGTAAACATTAGCTGAAGTGTCCTAGAAATGCCACTTTAAACAACAGATGCATTCATAAATACTGAAAGTCACTGTAATTAAGTACTGTGACTCAAAAGATGCTCTAAGCTTGATTCACAGAAGACAAGTTGAAGACAGGTCTTCTTTTAAATGGCTCATAATGAGAAATTCACTAATAAAATCAGATTTCACTCTGCGTAAACCCATCACTGGAGTTACTGTGAAAGATTCTACTGATGGTTACACTGCAGAAGGCAGGGTGGTTGTTTTGTCGTCAGAATGGTAATACTTTCATTTAGACATGGGAAAAAAAAAATTCTGAACAATGACCTTTTTTAAACAGGCAATGTAATATACCAACATGAGAAGCCACCTCTCCCTAAGCTCTTTGTTTTTCAGATGTTTTTAATTTGCTCCAGGTTTGAGTTTTATTTCTGTTCTCCAAAGAAATGTCTCTTTTCCTTTCCTGTCCCCAAGTTTAAGCCATTTTTTTAAAAAGTATCATTTTAGAAAGACAATGAGACAGTAGCAGCTTGTTAGGCACCAGACAAATATTGCGCGCCTCTCTGGTGTCTGATCTAAAAGAGATTCAGAAATTTTAGACTCAGTTGCAAACGTGAATGGATGTGCATGGATGTGCCTGTGAAGCTGCAGAAAGCTTTCTTGCCTTTAGCAGGAAGTAAGTGGAGAGGGAAAGATAATCCTCTCAATTTCCTTTAGAATACAGATGTGTAACTGCAGCTGGCCTTGGAGAAGTAGGATGTCTATCTTTAAACTGTAGGTAATAGAGTGTGAACCAGGAAATTTGAATTGAATTCTCAGTACTGCCATTGGTTTTGCCTCTGACTTCTCCTTAATTCAGCTTTCTCTTCTCAAGAAGGCTCTACACCCTCTGTCATGAAAATGTTGTGGAAGATACATGAGTAAACATCAGACATTCTTATAGTGTAATAAAGAAAACTATCCCACCAAACAAATGGAATGTTGGCACAAGCAACTATGCATAGGGAAAAAGGAAAATACACTTGACCAAAGAGGTAAGGAGCAAGAAATACCTGCTAAAAATCTCCTTTTATGTCAATATAAAAGGCATCAACATGTATACCGTGCAGAAGAAAGCAATCTGCGATTGTTGCTTGAGTTATCACAGAAAGTTTCATAGAAGAGAGTCAAATATGTCAACTGATCACAGAATACTTTGCTGTGTTTTACTGGAAACTCTACAATTAACTTTTTGATCACACCACTAATATGACTGAAACGGGGACTTACTAACTTTTTTTATCCTGGAGACCAATTCCATTACCATTTTAAAATAAGAGGAAATTATCTCCACGGAGCATCTTACAAGTTTTAGGAAGAGAACAAATTACTGGAATTTGGTACATATAAATACACATTTCTTGTGTGCAGTTCTCAAGATGGGAAATAAAAACAGATAAAGTGAAGTCAAAATCAGATTACTTCCAGTAAATTCAAAACCAGATTACTTTCATTGAAGTCCTCTATAAGATTTCTTCATATAATTTTTCTTCCATTTCCTTCTTTGCTTATGTGTTAGTGAGCAGTAAACAAGTCTTCTTATTCGAGGATTCACATAAAGATTACGCTTAAAATCATTAGCGGTCTAAGCAGTCCTGCAAATCCTCTGCAGAGTTATGAAATAAGGTTAAATGACAAAGTACTAGCTACTGAATCTGGTTATCATTTGTAGACAAATTCAATAACTTGATACTCTGCAGAAATCAAATTCAGCACCTGTCATAATCATTGTAATTCCCAGTGAGATGTCGGGGCGCCAAGTTCTGCTCCCAGTTCTGGTGGTACAAATCTGATGCATGTTTAACTGCAGTCAGCTAAATCACCCTAGATTACAGCTTTAATTAACAGAGAAATTTTCATATGCTTAAATCTGGGTTGCATTTTGGTTCATTAGGTAAAACTGAGTTTACAGTCCCAGGGTGATATTTAACCTTTTCCATAGCACATGCAACAGAATGTGTTATTTACTCTTAAAGCACAGGAGAATTTAGAGCCCTACCACGGGACAGAGAGGTCCAGAAATGCACCTCTTACCAAATCCCTTCAAGCTTTTGACTCATTGATATAAACCATATGGGAGAACGGGATCATCCCATGCTTGAACACAGAGAAAGCAAATGAATTCAGAAAGGAAAATTTGTGCCACAGAACGAAAAGATAAAAAGAAAGCATTAGCATCCCGTTACATATCCTTCAGTTTTTGAACTTCCAAATTATTTTCCTGCCTCCTTCAGCAAAAAGGAAAGCTATTAGCATAGAGTCACCATCTGGCTTCCTAAGACTGGCGCAATAAATCAATTTTCCAATCTACAGTTGGCTTCACAAAAGACTCTACATTCATTTCCACACTCATACTTTCACTGACAGCTTAGTACATCTCCCTTTCTTTAGTAGCTGTTGCTTAGCAAGCCACTGGTTGTACTCACTGCGTGGACTGGGTTACACTGATCTATTGGGCTTTTGAAGTCTGTCCGAAGTTCATCAAAGGCGATTATCTGAAAAACAATTTTTTCAAGTATTGTAATGAATGCTCATTCAAACACTTATTTTTCCTTTAGGGACTAGTGAGATGCATCACCTGCCTTCCTCTCTTTCTGGAGAAAAAATGGAAAACTAGCTTCCCCAACAATAACTAGTTTAAAAAAAAAAAAAAGGGATACTCCTACATACGATGCCTAGAATCCATTAATCTGTCACTCTGTAAAATCACATCTATAGCCTTTTCGGCACTGTTGCTTTCCAGATTTCCTCCCTCATATCAGCTAGAATTCTTTTCTCAAACTTCCAAACGACATAAAATTATTTCAGAAATTAATACATCTAAAGACTTGATGAAAAAGTCATTAGCTGCCTAAAACACAGAGATGCATCAGATATGCTATTCCAGGTTTAATACATACACAACAGCCCCTTTCTATTAGTTGTTAAACCTACTTCAGATATTCATTCTGAATTAGCATCAGCTTAATTATTATTAAGCTGCCATTCACTATTAAGCAAACTCCTCAAACGGTAAATCACTAAAGAAAAACATGCCCTTCCTAAATTCTGGCAGGTTTTAGAACCTTACTTCAGACCTCATTAATCGAGATATGTCAGCAGATAAAAGTGCCCATAAAAATAATAATATTTGATAAAGTTTTCCTGGAAATAAAACAGCTGTAATAACCCCCGTATTTCATTCATAGATCTCAAAGCATGTTCTTAACGTTTTGTTTGTATTCTAGTAATACCTTTTCTTCTGCATATTTCACCCAGGGAAAGAAAGCTCACTGTGACAGGCACCACATAAATAGACGTTAAAACAATGATTCCTTTTAGACAATTTACAATCCAGGAAAGTATTTGTTCTCAATAAAAAGATGATGGAAGTACAAGGTAGCAGTCGGATAATTAGTATATGAGTGCAACAACCATTCTATGACACGTTACAGCACGCCTGCTGCCTAGCTGTTCAAAAAGTAACCAACTGGGTGTCACCACAGACCTGCTGTATAAGTAAAACACATTCATTTTACAGATATGGAAAGCAGGAGCAGAAATCCTGAAAATGGCCTACCCATTCATATAACAACCTGGTGAAAGGCTTGAGGATAAACCTAGAGCTACAGTCCACAAATCTAAGCACTACTCCACATCTCACCCTAATACTGCATCCATCACACTGAAGCACATTTAAGATCAAAAGTGTGGCATTTTACAAGAGCACTCTACAGAATTCAATTTATTCAACTATAACAAGTCAAAGTGCCAGAATAAACCACAAAGGGAACTATAAAATGTGATTATAAGTGAAGCATTTCTCTCCATGGATGCAGTCTCTCTACAAGTTAGGAACTAAATCTGCAACAGATGTTTAGACTAAAGTAAAAGCAAAAATAACAGGAACTGTGAGAGGGTCAGAGTACAGTTGTGAAGAATAAGGCTTATGACACCTCTATATTAAATTTCTTGAACAGATCTTCATATTCTCAAACTGGTCCAACTGTTAAGAGGGTAACAACCACACGAGTCAGACACATGCACTTCTGTTTATAACTGGGTATCAACATCGGCACCGACAGCATTGACAGAAAGGGGGAAGGATGGCCCTGTAACAGGTATATGAGCTGCCTCTGTTCATAGCTGTGCCACTGATTTACTTTGGGATCCTGTGCATCTCCCTTAAATTCTCTTTGGCTCACTGCAGTGGCACTTACAGATGTAGCTTTAAGATAGAAAACTGTTGAGTGACAACTGTTTTTAATAATGCAACAGCTTTTCTTCTGTTGTAAATGTAGAGATAAGCTGAAATTTCTTTGGGGGAAAAAAAAAAAAAAAAAGAGTGAATGTGCTGTGCTCTTCCTTTTGCTAGTCAGTAACAGCAACCAGGAGTTTGATAATCATGAAATGAAAGCCAGTACAAGATCCAGCTCATTCTGTGAGCAAAGACTGGTCTGAGACAACACCACGAGGAACCCAAATACTGGAATCATAAGAGGGACTCCCTTACAGAAGTCCAGGAAAGCCTCTGAAGATTCGCTGAACACAGAGACAGGAATGATAGCCTTAAAGCACGTTTAGATGAAGAACTAGGTTACTCTGAAAAACAGAGCCATTAAGGTAGGGCTCTGTTGAGCTAGCCTTAACTAATGCAGCTAATGCAGCCTTAACTAATGCAGAAATCCTAAATAACAGTTTGGATTTCCTCATTTTTTGCTTTCTCTTTTTTTTTTTTTTTTTTGCCAGCATTCCCAACTCTGTAGTCAAAACCCTACTCTTTATTTGCTGGTGTGCAATTTAGATATAATGCATGCATAACATAAAATAAGTGCATTGAAACAAATCTGACAGTATTACGCACATTGTTTTCATGGAACCAGTAAGTGTAAACACAGTAGTCTCAGAGACAAGCCTTTTGGGATGCCTGCAAATTATGACAATGTTAGGAGACGTTCCTGCTACACTTGCAAGAAACAGATTGAGGTCTGGTATCAAGTACACGAGATTGGAGGAAAGTTTCTTCAGTAAAAGTTTCGGTGTCTTTCTGGAAGGAGGCTGACAGAAACAAATCCTCCTCAATCCTTAATATTTTATTCCATAAAAGTTCCATAATACTTTATATTTTGTTATATCCACAGGAACAGAAATCCAGTGATGACATGAAGATATCTATTTTAATTTATGAAAAAGCACATTTCTGTGTCTCAGTCACAGTGAAAAGCTTGAAAGTATAACATTAGACAGGCTCGCAATTAGAAGGAATATAAAGAAACTCCCAAAGTTGGGGGGGGGGGGGCGCATTTTTTTTGTGGTGGTTTGTTTTGGTGTTTTGTTTTTTTTTTTTTCATCTCACAATGATGTGTGTCCTAACTGTAAAACTGCAAATGAGAAATGATGGAAACATCTTAAGATTGGCAGCTGCTCACAATACACTATGCAACTGTGAAACAAATTATTTTGTATTACTGAAAATAAGAATAAGGCTGGGTTGTGCTGCAGTGTGGTTTAAATAATTAATTAGGAAACATCTTCCTCTTTCAATTATAACTACACTTGTGTAACAGTTTAATGCCCTAGGGCACGTTCGGCCGGAGTTGCCATTTTTCCCTACAAAAGACAAATAACTAACTACTTGCCTCCATTAAGTATTTCACAATACACAGGAGGTACAGTGTTCTGGCCTACTCTAGAGAAACAATCTTCTGCCCATTTACGTTTCAGCTGGATGCAGTACAGCTACCTGCTTCCCATACATCAACCGATCGGAGTTGCTGAATGCTCTGGGACAGCATCCGGGTATGCTCACGGTCTGTTTCACCTCCAAAATTGCCACACTTACCAGCATCTTGACAGAGCAGTTCATTTGAAGGCAAACAATGCAACAGATCCCAGTCAGGGCACTTCATCGTCTGAACTGCCATCATTTCACATTTGTAAATGAATGTATTTTATAAACTGTTCAATATCTTTTAGTTATCCAATCTAATTTGATCCAGGGTGTCAATTAAGACTAAAACATACATACACATGGACATCAGTGACGCCAGCTCTCCAAAGGCCACACAATAAACAGACTGTTCCAAAGAAAAATGACTAGCCTCTAGTCATGAAGCTAAACAGATAGCTAAGCCGACAGCATTCTGGAAACATGTGCCAGGGACTGATCTTACACAAAGGAGAAATTTATTTCTATTGATAAATATTAATGTTGTAAACAGCTTCACAGAAAGAGATTAAGGACGATTTGATATTTATTTAGGAACTCCAAGGAAACAAAACAAGTTATCTATTTGCAAAGATATATCAGGAAAAAAAAAAGCATATTTAGCAACAATTTTTATCATTACTGCAGAAAGGGGCCAGGGATTGAATGGGCAACAGATATTGAACTACCTTCTGACTTGGAGAATTTTCCCTGTGATTCCACATTGCAAAACACTGCAGGAAATTTGTTCTGCCACCACCCTAGCTGTGCTTTTTTTCCTGTTGATAGAAGTGTACTTGTGGGTGTTATCCACCTAATAAAACTAAAGGTTTATAAAAAAACTGGTTGCATTCTCTGGTGATTCACACCATCTGCAAATCTCCTAACTCCAAGTGTAAGTCAGCAAGGAGTTTGCCCCAGTTTAAACATATACTGAACAGATGAGATTGCGATGACAATGTATTTTTCAGAACAACTACAATTGCAATGGTATTTATAAAATTTGTTTTTATTACCCGCACTCTCTGTGCTCATCTCCAGACAATAACAGCTTTGACTAATGAAGTATTCACATAAGACTGAACTTGAATTTTGTTTTCTTCTTATGCTTATGCACCCATTGAACTGAAAATAGGTAGGAATTAATTATGATATCTCATTTTTAGGGAAGATAATTTTTTTTCTTAATCACTGAGCTCTTACAAAAATATATTTTAATTGAGAATGTGACGTTTTAGGGTGGCAGCAGAGTTGGTGTGGGTGTGAATTCAGTGACAGCAAAGAAGTTGGATATTATTGCTTATTGGCATCTCAGAAAAGTTAAGATAAAACAGAACTTGATGACAACTACACTAACCACAGAACAGAACAGTAACACTGAACATATGTTTCCTTGCCACCACCCTGTCAATGTACCGCAATCCCATCTTGAAGAAACTGTCTTTAATGGCTCGTTTAAACAATTTCTCTACCCCACCACTCTCACACACAGCTTTCACAGCACCCATACTGCCAGTTCGTAGGCTGTCTGCAAGTCAGCACATGGACAGAAGGTTGACAGGTTTAGGAGCATGCTGTGCTCCTCAACCTCATCCCTGCCCATCAACTGCTGTACAGACATACTTACTGTGTTTGTGAAATAGTGCTGAACATTTATCATATTTGAGCCACATTGATGCAAGCCGGGTGAGTTCCTTTGTTGGATTTTGTTGAGGAGAAGCAGAAACAAGCAAAACATGATAAACAGTCAGGTAAGAATGCAAAAGGACCTGAAATTGAATAGAAGTCACTGTCTTGACACAATGGAGTACAGGGAGCCCATAGAGAGATGCAGAGAACAGTTACATTGACAAAGTGACAGACTGAGAAAATTTTTGCTACTCAGTTTTTATCATGGTATGACATGCCTCTGAACAAGAAATTTAGCTATATAGTTGGTGAACATGTGTTCAAGATGGTTATTCCTCTTCCCTCTTTCTTTTCTGGTTGAACTGATCTGGTTTATGCTACCAAGCAACATAAACACAGCAAGAAAAACCCTTTCACCTCCATAAGGGTTCCTCTGAGTAATATAACTGGAGATCTTACATTACTTCAACATAAAAATTCCCTCTTTTAAGAAGTGAAAAGCAGAGAGTTATACTCATCTGGAGATTTTTCTGAAGGGTTTGAAAGTTAACTCCAAGACTTTGAACAAAGATTGTTTTTCACACCTCCACTGCTATCTCCAATGAGCACACCCATTTGAGCCTAAGCAGCTGTTGGTCACAATTCTTTCAATATTCTTGTAATACCCTACAAATCTGTAGAATAATTTTATTAATGTTATAGTCTCTGATATGGCCCAGAGACCATACATGACACATCAGGTAATGTAGCTGTGAGATTTGAACTGCTTTTTAAGTACTGTCTTCCTCCCCCTCACCAGGACCACTTTTTGTTAAATTCAGTACTCATAGCATCACAGATGACTGAAATCAAGTCTGCACCAACCCAACAACCTTCTTTTAAGCACACCATGAAGTGCTGACATTAAGCTAGGAGAAACAAATGAAAAAAATCACTGGGAAAAAATTCTGCCAGCGATACTAACAAATCCTGTTATACGATACTAAACGATACACAAGTACACCAGAGAGCAATTTGGCCTACTTCGGTTCATTAGCGCAGGAAAAGAATGGAATGCAGGTTGTCTGTGACAGGAAAAAAAAAAATCTTTTTTTTACTTGCCAGTGCTTGAGCGTATAGTTCATTATTTGTTTTTACTAAATGTCTGATGGGCTGGAGTTTTTAAGACCCTAAAACCAAGAGCTTATTGTATTGTAATAAATCAATGTCTTCCTACATCTTGATTGCCACTGAGCTGCACAGCACAGCTTTCACAACCTCTGAAGGCAGAAAAGATAGAACTAACTTACTGCAAGAAACACAGCCTACTGTTGCACTCTATCATCTACCTGCAGCCACTCAAAAAAGGGCATTAAATAAAAACATGAAGGTACAGTGATGGGAAAACATCCAGAATGTGTGCAAATGCACTTTATAAACATTCTATAATTATTACTTAAATAGAAAGTTAACTTCATGGAAAGCATACAGACTCAGTTAAGAATATGCACAAAGCTTTTAGACCATACCTGCATTTCTTTGTAACAGAGGGGTTATCAGCTGATTGACTTTTTAAAACACCTGGAGCTGGGTAGACATGCAGCAAAAGAGGAGTTCTCAGATTCCCTTCACAAGTCACTGTCTTCAGAAGAGAGGACAAAGTAGGCTGTCACTGCTCAAGTTAATTCAGAAGCAATGAAACAGCCTAAACATAGAGGCAACACTGCACAGCATCACCATATATGCTGACAGAAAGCTGAAAAAGAATATTTGTTCTAAGTGTTGTGGTTAACTTTCAAACCCTTCAAAAAATCTCCAGGTGAGTACAACTCTCTGCTTTTCACTTCTTTAAAAGGGAATTTTTATATTCTTATTTCATACTTACTTAGTAACACAAGCATTTATGGTGCTGCTCACTCACATTAACACTAGTGGTCTGTACCCAGGACTGGATCTGTACTTAACACAGCTCATGAAGGTTTTCTGGCAAGCCTCAGAGCTGCTTCGTGTTCAGGTTCACAAGTTCTGTCTATGACCCACTGATAGAGCACAAAATTATTAATTAAGGTTACAACTGTAACTATAGTAAATTCAGTATTTCAGTGAGCTAGATACTAAAGAGTATTGACTTCAAAGTGTGCAATATTACAAGTTCACAAAGCTGTTCTCACTCATGCCCCTAATAACTATTTTTTTGCGTGTAAAAAGATCTCCAATAAAGTAATAGCTTTTCATAAAACAAACTGCTTCAATTTACAGGGGATCCAAAATGTGTCATAGTAGAGATTACTGGTATTTACTTGCTCAGGGGCTGGGAGCATACAGCTGCTCTGTAATCATTAATATCAGTGCTATGTAAACAATGTAGAGACAGAAATGGAGAAATACATACCGAAACTGCAGTACCGGAGGATTTAAGGCAGCAGAAAGTAAAACTTTAGCTAAAGTTTGACCAAGACACAGAAGCCAAAAACATGCAAACTTTCAAGCAAATGTTTTAGGTCTATTTTAGCCTCCTATTTCACCCAGAAAGAAGAGCTACCAATGATCCTGCACACTGGCATTTTGTTAACTAGCACAGGCAATCAGATCCTCATTTTTAGTACGAAGAGGATTAGGTGTACATATCGTATTTTCTCCGAGTCAGAAGAGCAAGTATTTTCAACATTTCCAATAAACTGATTCCGAAAGAATTTTCAGATTTAACACAAAAAGCAAAATTTTATTCCAACACTACATTTTTGCTTTGGAATTTATTTTGGTTTTAAGAAAATCAGATTATATGACATAGTTCAATAACTCGTATTTATTTTAAAGAAAACACACTGCTTAGTAGAGATTGAAACATTCTCTTATTTTCTAGATCAAAGTATCTCTTGTTTGTCCTGTAATGAAACAGTAATGCTCATACATGTTATTAATTTATTGTCACTTAATTGTCAAAACAGAAGCCAGGAAAGGGAACTGGAGGGGACTTCCTGGGCTGTCAGCTTCAGCCCCCAATTTCTGCAGACACCACATCAGAAGATTCAAGTGGTAAAAACATCAAGCTTATTTTTAAAACAAAGAGGAGGCATATGATTTCCCTTTTCACTGCTCCATTTGGAACACAGCACAAACCTGCTGTGAAAGTTGGGAACCTTCTCCCAACTTTTCAATTTGTTCAGAGATAACACAAACTATGTATATCATTGCCAAGACTGCTTCATTACAACAGCTACTTAGTAAAATGAGAAAGTTTTATTTTGAGGGAACTTGCATCCAAATTGGCACAACTCCAAAACCATTTGTCTTCAATTCAGCAGAAACTCCATCCCAGCTGATGCTAATTGACATTCATACAAACCCCCCCCCCCCCCCCCCCCCCCCCCCCCCCCAAAAAATCTTCTGCATTACAACCCTTGTATGTGAATTAATAACAGAGCTAAATGATGCTGGCACTAAGTCTCTACTTCATTTTTTTCCTAAAATAGTGGATTAACTCTTTGGTGTCTGGAGCTTTTTATAATGACACCTGCCAAAAGAAATTAGATCTAACCAATCCCTTTTCCGTAAAAGCCAAAACCTTTTTCTTGCCAGATTTCTTTAAGAGCTTTTATACATAAGTTACATCTATCAAATTACCCCTGCATTATTAACTCCTCACTTCTAACAGTAGGGAGAAGAAAGAAAATCCATATGAACATGAAAAAAAGGGCCATTGATAATGTGATACCACAATGAGTGGCAGAGAAATAAAAAAATGGCGAAATAAGGTTCCTTTTTCAGCCTTCACCCGGCTATCCAGCAGGCTCAGCTCTCTGTGGCTGAGGGGACACCACACACTCCCCTTGCCAATCTAATTGGGGACCGAGTCCAAAACTCTGTGCCTGCCACTGTATCCCAAGGCAAGAGGTGTCCCTGATAATGAAGCACAGCAGGAATTTCCTCTGAAGAGAACTTAGAAGGCTGGGAAATCTACCCAGTCAACCTGTGGCCAAAGAGATAAGAAAAGCTGCTTGCATGCTACCCGTATGACTGCATCTTAACAGCTTCAGTTTGATTAGGAACTGTTTGAGCAGAGAGGCCTGACACAGCTCTACTCTCCTCTCCACCTCTGCATCAAAGCCACATTGCAGGAATTTACACATGGCCGGTGTAGGAACTGTCTCAACTCAGGAGCTTCCAAATTAGTAACAGAATTCAGTACCATCTAGAAATTGGAAAGAGTTTTATACTGGCAGATATCACCACTGCTATTTATGGACTTCAATATCCCTTATTTGAAAAGACAACTCAAAGATGCACCAAAATCTGCTTCTTTAGAAAGCAGTTCAGATTCAGGAGAATGGTGTTAGAAAGCCCTGTAGGCCAAATACCTACAGTATTTGTGTGGGTTTGTACTTCTGATAAGGAAGCTATTAACAGAGTTAAATATTGCCTGCCTGGTTGACATCACAAGCTTTCAGAATACAGTCCTAGCTCCCAATGACATGCACAAACGATACATCACCTCTGTCTCTTTGTAGCAGGCAAAATACATGCAAGTTTAAACATAAATGCCCTCAAAAAGTACCAGATAAAGTCAGAAAGACAAAAAACATCATTCAGCTTAAACATTACTAATGTTGTAATTTTACAAGGATATATTATCCTAATAGATGAAATATGCAACTCCATGTTGCACGTCAGTATCAAAGAATAAACCTTTAATCCTTGCCTATCCTCAACAATGTTCCTTCCCGCACTCCTTTATTTGACTGCTTTCAACTGCTTATCTATGAAGCCCAGCAAGTGCTCTGATATTCGTAACCAAACTTCCCCATTAGCCAGATGGATGTATCAGTCAATGTCTCAATGTTATCTTACATGACTTAGTTCCCTGCCTTCCTCCATATGATCTCAGCTACAAACCTGCCTGGTATTTCAAGTTGCCATACTGGGGCATATTTGCATCCTAATTATATTTAAAGTGAGGCTTAAATCCCTCTAGAAGTTGCAGTTACTTTATCAATGAAGCAAGGACAGGACATAAAGCAAAATAATTTGGAGCGATCTTTGCACTGTCAAGTACAATTCTTTTGGAAATCACCCCTCCTGACTTTCTGATAGTATGAAGAGCTCTTCTCTCCTCTAATAGAGAGTGACAGACAGCAGTCGCTTAGAAAGATTATTCAAAATTGCATGAATGGATGGGCAGCCTGCCTCAAAAGCTAGAGAATTTTATTCTTTTATTCCTTGTCTATATCCTTTTGTTAAACATTTCCTATTCAAGAAGAAAAAAGGCTCAAGTCTTGGTTTTCATCATACCTGCCCACATAACTCTAGCTTCCCAGACCAGGCTATCTAAAATGCTGGGTTTTTGTGAGAAACCCTAACACTACAGCCAAATAAAGTGCAGAGAGGAAAGTGAGATGAAAGGTATCCCTTTCTTCTCTTCTCTTCTCTTCTCGCTCCCCAGTGTATTTACTTTCCTGAATATTACACTTACTAATTCACCACATATTAATAAAAGTAAACAATAACAACTAACAATGCCTTGCAGTTACAAATCTGAAACCAGGACACCCTTCAAGGCAATGAAGGCCTTAACAAATGTAAGGACAGTATCTTTTTTTTTTTTTTTGGTACAAGGGGAAAAATGAAGCTCAGAGAAATTAAATGATTTACAGAATCAGTGGCAGAACCACCAAAGCCTCCGGATTGCTGCACCATATAAAATGTTAGAGGAAACAAAGAATACTGTCAGTAGACTAAGAACATATGAGAAGTGAAACTATGCATTTCTGTCCGATTATTGTACTGTTGTTCATCTCTAAAGCAGAGCATTGCTTTAAGCAGTGCCTTTTCAGATTAAGATTGCAAATGGTTTTAAAGCACTCAAGGGTAGAAAATTGTTCTATTTGTCAGATTTCACACTAACAATTGTATGGCATTTCCTTGCTCTACTTAACTTGAATTTTATATGCTGCCACTATTAAACAACTCTCTATGCAGAAATCCAAACACATTGCTAATGCAAACAAAGCTCTTGTGACTCCATCCAGGGCTGCACAACCATACACCTGAGCACCCAGTCTTCATCTTTTTATTGAAGTCTTTTTGTCTGTAAAAGGGTGCTACATTTAGGCCAACATGATTTAAACTTTTTACGTTCTAACTAAAAGCTTAAGTTAACTTAACAGTCATGAAAATCTTATTGTAATTTCTCAAGTAGTTAAGCCAGATCCTAAGACTTTTCCAATAGAAATCCCAATATGCAAAATTAAAAACACATAATGTCCATTCTGCAAACATGATTCAAGAGGTTTTCCTGCGGAAGAGTGTAGAGGTATAATTATACTGCTGTAATTAAATATTGATGAAAATCCATAGAGGAAGGCTCTATCTTGCTGAGAGCACACGTGCACAAACATACCAGTCTGCATTGGTATAGTTACACCATTCTATTTCCCTGCATAAATAAAAACTATAAAAATGAAGGAAAAAACCACAAAAACTACACCAATGGACAAAAGCAGTATTACTGCTTCAGCTACGCCAAATCAGATTTCCAAGTCTGCAGAGAGGTACAGGAGAAACCACAAAGAATAATTATTTGGCAGTCACCTGAAACAGTCCACCTATTAGTACAAGAATGAAAAACTCCATCCACAGTGTGAAAAAGACAGAAATTTATCTTCATGAATACAACCATACTGTACAGAGCTTTGAGTGCTTTGAATGGGATGTTACTATCTCCATAAATTACTGGTTATTATTGCAACACTGCAGACAATTTGAAAAAGCAACGCAACTTCTGAATGTAAAGAATTCACTTGTTGTTAGTTTTGACAAAGCTACTCAGCAGCTGAAAAATTCTGTTGCAAACACAATGTTCCCAGAAGGATGATTTGACAAGCATCTATTGACAGTTTTCTACAACTGCTATGAAACGGGCTCTTTAAAATAATTTCATCCAACTGCAAGGAAAAAGAGTTTTCCTGGCTAACAATAGGATTCTGGACACAGGTTTCACTTGCTCACCACAGATGCTGAAATATGTTCCCCAGTTATCCTGAAACAGAGCTGTCAACCCTCTCCTTCAGGAGAGAGACAAACGTCCCACCTATTCCCCAAATAAAGAGTTCAGAGATTACCTGTGCTTGTACCACAACTTTATACACACTCACTGTCTTCCAGTCTAGACCAGCTGAAATCCAGCCAGGCAAAAATCAGCTGTGCACATATAAACTGCAAAAGGAAGACAGGCAAGCAAGCTGTGGAGGAGGGATGATGCTAATATAGCTGTACAGAGCCTGTTTCTAAATAGGCTAATAGTTTTGCTCCCTGCAGCTAGAACACATTTCAAACCAGATCTCAAGCGGAGGAGGAATTTTTAAGGTAAGTCCAGACTGCCATGCTTCCCTCCTGCCCCAGAGGATTTCATCATTTTGTTGTCACAATTAGGGTTTTTTTTAACCCTACATTACTGCATCCAGTACAGGAAAACAGTTCTGAAAGTAGCAGTATTCCATGAATCAAACACACATCTCAACTTTTTTTAAAGAAACACAATCAGTTGTTACCAATATTAAGAAAAAACCCACATTTTCAATTAGCAACAAAACTGGTGAATACACCACATTGTTCTGAACAGAAAAAAGCATGCATGTACATGGAGATGCATTACTTAAGTTTAATTACATTCAATGTGGTAGAAACAATTCTTCTGCCTCAGTTGACTTAACAAATCATGTCTTCTATCTCTCACAGGGGAACCTGAATCATCAGGCTACTCATTTTTTTAAAATGTGGATAACAGCGTCGGTTCCACTGCTGGTATCGTGCTACCGCACATAAATACACATTTAACCGAAGAGATTAGAGGCAAGAGCCCTACTCTTATTTTTCTGCATAAGAATTTTATACAATGTGAGACCATTGCACTTAGCAGGATACCTGTGTCTGGAGACTCTATGGGTCAGCGGTGAAGCTAATGTCAGGGTCTGAATAAAGGGCAGCAGATATGATGTTGGCACTCCCAAGCACTTGTATGTGTGCTCTTCTCCTTTCACCAGTAAAATCTTACACAGGATTTGGCAGCATTTCCCACCAGCCCAAAATCTATGTGCCTTTGTAGGCTATGGCAAATACACGTTGAATCTCTGCAGCAATAGGGAACTGAGTATAAATCTCCCACACTCCTTGTACTTTTGTCACAAGCATGCCGCCAGTATTCTGCCCTGCATATGGTCTCCTCCTCCTACATGCAATGGAGTATTTTACGCGGATTCTTTCTAAAACAAAAAGGTTTTTCCATTGAGATAACAAGATCAAAACCTTTTAAACATTTCAGTACCTAACCACTTCTGATTTCTTAAGTTCAGCACCAAAAGCCCAAGATTAGTTACTCACAGAGCACCAATGACAACAAATTGACATGTTGTATCAGGAATGCTGTCACTTGTTAGTTCAGTACTAACTTGATCTGATAGTCAGGACTATCTTGAAAAGTAAACAATCAGTTACAGGGTGGATTCCCAGTCACAGCCACACGTTCAGCAAGCTAAGGAAGGGCATCCTAGCAAAGGTCATACAGACTCTTGCACCAGCTTTTTCTTCTGCCCGGGAAAGGATGCAAAGAAAGACCATATCTGCAGATAAATTGAACAAGCAGAGGTATAAAGTTAGTCCAAAGCTTCACCCCTAGTCTTGACCTCCTCAATGGGTCAAGGGCAAATTATGGGAGCTTGACACCAAGCTTTACAGCTGAGGTGTTGACTTCAGATTTGTGGCTCTGATTCAGGTAATAGCTACTGCAGATGAACTGGTTTGCAGACCTCTCAACCAACCAGGGTGAGAAGAAAATGGCGTTATTTTCTACCCACACCCAGGAGAGGCTGGGGAACTCTATTTTCAGCACAAATGGAAGCACTGCTTTGCCCTTGCTTCTCTTTATATTAAACTCCATACCAACTAAGAAAGCACAATAAGAAATGAAACAACTAAGATTTTATTTCTCACTACCTCTATATCACAGATTCACTGCTACAGATTTGTACATATTCTACTTGTATAGGCCAAATTCTTCACTACCCAGCTTCTTCCACACCAAACTGGGGACAGGCTAGACGGGAGTTGGTGAAAGAATTAATACAAAAGGCTGGACAGATGCGAAAGGTAGGAAAAAGGATGGTAGTCTGGTCACATTGGACCAATAGCAAGTTAATTCTGGCTGGAGGCAGTATAACCAAGTATCTATAGATGTGAGGGAGTGTATTCTTCTGTCCTTGTTTTTCCTCAAAATTACAAATAATTTCTAATTTACCCCATCTTAAATGCAATGTACTCCCATGTAACATTTCTACTTGTCTTTTTCTTCTCATCAAACCTACAGTATGGGGGATATGCAAGGAGAAAGACATAGATACATTAAAGCCATAAAGCATCATCTTCATAAATTATTCTCAAAATGAACTGAAGCACTTTTTCTATTACTTAACAGCACAAAGCTGATAATCCCAAAGCTAGGAATAAACAGGATATTTCTGCAGAATAAATTCAGGGAAAGGGTAGTAAACAGATGGGAAAGTGTACCAGAATAGATATAACTAGAAAAAATATTTGGTCAAAGAAGGAGGTAAAAGAATGAGATCAAGAGAGAAGGTTGGGGTTTTTTTCAGTATCAGTAAGATGTCATGGATGAGAGATTGGCCAGTTGGCTAGTGCTCTCTCTAAGCAAGTTTCCAATCTTATCACCACAATTTATTCTATTCCTGAGCTTTCAAAGATTCCTACATATTGTCATAAATTATTATTTTGACATTTTTAGTTTCTGTTGCACTGATATAGGCTTGGGAGAAGCATTACCTTCCTTTCCCTCACACGCTCCTTACATTGAGTTCTCTTCCATTTCTTCGCAAGTTCCACATTGCTGCTGCTATTTCTTTTCCCCTCTCTCGCGTTCTCCATTCCAGCAGTGATTTATGCACATTCACCAAAATTCAGGAAACACGGAAGGGCATCTGGGTTCTGTCGCTAAAAAAATCTGTTCAAGCATGTCACACATTACACCATACCCACACAGAAGACTCATTACACAGGCTGTCCAAAAACATCCACCACCTGAATTCAACCATACCTTCTGGATTCAAGCAGCCTTCTCTTCTCAAATAATTGTCTCCCAAACAAGAATTCTGTGTTCTCAATCTTCCCTCTTGCTAGTCCCTTACTCATACATATATTTTCTTCCTCTCCTTTGCTCCTTCCTTCATATCTTCCTCCCTGAACTCTTCCCTCCTGCAGTCCTATTTTCCCCCTTTCCACACCTTTTTTATTCCCCATTATCCACTCAACAGTGGGGTCCTACCAATGCTGTTTCGGAAAGGAGCCCACTGTGGGGCAGCAGGCAGAAACGCTGCCAGATCTGTGCTTCCTGCTTCCCAGTGGCACAGCAGGAGCCCAACTGGACCAGCAAGAGGCAGAACAAGGGAACAGGGGCTCTTCTAATGCAGGCAGCATCAGGCAGGGATGACCAGATTCCAGATCTCCCAAGTTTTCTTTCTTTCTCAAAGAGAGGCCAGGCAGAACTCAGAGGAAATAACTCCAAGGCCAAGACGCACACACATACACGAAACAGCCATCATCCACACAGCTGTGTTTGCAGAGGTAAGGCAAGGTGAAGCAACACAGCAGCAATGCAGCTGTGGTTGCAGAAACAGGGCAAGGGGAAGGGATACAGCAGCCTGTAAAAATGATCAAGTGTTGAGAGCAAAATAACAGCAGCCCAAAAAGCATCCTCATCTGTTCACCTATGTTCTTATAAAACTCCTTAGTTTAATTACAGGAGCATGGTTAAGGATACGTTTCAGCATAGCTCCAAACAGGCCTGCCAGTTAAATGATCAGCAAATCAATTTTCTAAATGATCTGCTAATAGTGTTTATATAACACTGAGGGAAGAACAACTCTGAAGCTCCCACAATCAAATTGATCTCAGTGGAGCCTTCATTATGCTTGCTAATAAATGCCCATTCTGTGAATGTACGAGGCAGTTTATACTTAGACGGTGATACAATGTGAACTATTTAGCCAGTACTCATAACACAATCAAATAATAATGCAGCAGCAGATTGACTAAACAATCAAACACTTGAAACAGTGACTCACGGCATGAAGATGGTTGGCATTTAAATGCATTCAAAAATCAAATGTCATTCTCAAAAAAAAAAAGGCGCTTGTATCAACAATGCCTGGCACTTGCACAGCATCTGTTATCAGAAAATTGCAAGGACTACAACTTACTAATTCTCACCATTTTACTGTAGATCTCCTTAATTTTTTTAACTTCGGATGTGCTTAGCTTAGACTTCCAGCTGTATTTAAAAAAAGGAAAAAATCTGTCTCTGATAGCTAGAATATGATGTGACCTGCAAGGGTGCAGAAATACAAAAGGACCCAAAACCAACCCAAAGGTTTTTCATGACCTATTGCATTGGTGAGGAGTTATAAGCAGTGTACTACAGGACAACTCAATGAAGGCACTACTTCATCTCCCTTGTGTTCTGCTTCATGTGCTCACATTATCAAAACCGGAGCTGCAAGTTCAATACTCCTGCAGTATCTTGCTGAGAAAACCTACTTCTATTTTAAGTGTTTTGTGATTTTTCAGTGCCTTCTAATGTAACTTTTCACAATGACATTCCTAAAATAAACCCTTGCTTTATATACGAATACTTTTTCAAGGGAGCAAAATATAGATTCTTGTCCCGCCTTCACAAAGTGCACTGATGTTCCTCTGAATTTTCCTGGGCACACAATGAAACTCTAAGAAAGAGGAAGATGCTGTGTCCCAGCAGAAAAGTTTTGTACTCAAACTGTGGGGATAGGATGGGCAGACTACAAGGTGAAAAACTGGCTGTACCATCAGACTTAAAGGGTAATGGTCACTGGTTTGAAGTCTGACTGATGCCCAGTTAGGAGTGGAGTTCCTCAGGTATCAATACTGGAGCAAGTCTTGTTTGACATCTTCATCAATGACCTGGAAGATGAGACAGATGGGGCAAGTTTGCTGACGACACCAGATCTGGGAGATCAGCTGACACACTGGAGGGCACAGCTGCCATTAAGAGCAGCCTTGGCAAGCTGGAGGAATCAGCCAGCAAGAGCATCATGATGGTCAACCAAGACAAGGGCAAAGTCCTGCACCTGGGATAGACTATCCACATGCAACACTACAGCCAGACAGCAACATAGCAGAAAAGGACCTGGCCATTCTGGTGGACAAAAGCATGACATACAAGGAGAAACTGAGGGAAATGGGTTTGGCTATAGCGGGATGTAATTACTGTGTTCAGTTTCCTGGGGTGGGTTAGACAGAAGTCAGCACAAAGCTTTCCTCAGGGACATGCACCAAGAGGACGAGAGACAGAAGTCAGAAGGTGCACCCACAGAAATTCCAGCTGTGTGTAAGAAAACAATGTTCACAGTGAGAGAAGTAAAGTACTGGAACAGGTTTCCAGAGAGGCTGTGGACTCTTCACCCAGGGAAAGTTCATAAATCATCCACAGAAGGCCCAGAGCAGCCTGGCCTAACTTTGAAATTAGGTCCGCCTTGAAGAAGAGATTTGACTACATGATTTCCTAGGTCCTTCCAATGGAAATGATTCTATGAAGCTTTTATTATTTCTTTTAACAGGAACTGGATATTTCTGAAGTTGTAATTATTATCAAGGAACACAGGAACCATTCCGTCAATAAAGTTGCATCTTGCTCTCTGCACAGCATCATGGCCACAAATTGAATTTTTTTATGGGCATTTCCAACTGTGAAACACTGAAAGTTGGTCTAGTAAAGCAAGTAGTATTTGACATTCTTCTACCTTCACCTCATCAGCTGACTCCGTCCTGTGACTTTAATTGACTATCTCTTTGAAGAGTGGAAATAATAGTAACTCTTACCTGTTTCACATGGGGGAGAGATACTTTGCACCCACAGAAAATGGAAGTGTTTTCCAAACCACCAACTCCAGAAGAATAGGTTTCTCAGTGTTGCAGCTTATGACTTAAGTGAGATCTAGTTTCATTGCCTGGTAAAGCCACCTCCAGCTGTCAGCAGCAACACTGGTTATACATGAACTGCATGTCAGAAGCACTGAGGAAGAGGAACAGGTCAAAGGGAAGTCTAGTATCTCTAAGGAGAGGATTCTTATTCTCTACTGAGCTGCTTCCTCTTTCTGAAAAATATTTTGATAAAAGGATATTAATGTTGGGGTGGGGGGGAATCAACTAAGCCAGAAATCTGCAGGTTGAATTCGATGTTTTAAGTGTGATTTAATGTAGCATGTGGTGGCTGAATAAACAAATATATGTAACGAGCTATAACCTCATGCCTCAGACTCAATCTGAGAGTTGTACTCAACGGTCTAATAAAATATGACAGCTATATTGCCTTGCTTATTAACAAGCATAGAAGTTTAAAAAAGCACTAGAAATACATTATTTACCAATTTGGATATAAAATCCCTTTAGTAAGTAGATTTTCCAACTAATCCGAAGACCAAAAAATACCGGATATGTGACAACCAAATAATGCTTAAACAGTTCTCTCTACGTTTTTGTGGGAGGCACGAGACTCCACAGAATAATTTATTTTACACAGATAACGGAGTCACTGGGACTTGTGAAGCATCTGGAATGACAGCCAGTGGCAACCACTCACAATTTAAAACCTTTTTCCAAATAAATCTCATCATGACAGTTCGAGCATACACAGAGATCTAATTTAATCTTCCCACAGCATTTAAGTCTGTGGTAGAGCCCAAAGACTGCTATAATTTTTTTAATTGTTATTTAAGCATGCCAAGGTACCTAAACTGAAATACACTTATGTTCCAACATATAAAATATACTTTGCTCCACAGCCTGTGCTGCCTGGCCTAATATCTGTCTGTCAGCATTAATGTGATAAACTTCTGAAAGAAAAGTTGTAAGGGAACTGTCAAGCTATGTTATAGCCAGACCAATCTGGTTTTGCTCTGTCTTTAAAAAGAGTGGAAATATCAGACTCGTTCCTTAAACTGTCATGACTATGAAACCTTCAGGGACAATGCGCTTAGCCGCTTAGAGAAGAAAAAACGTCTCCAAGAAATATGTACAACATAGAGCAACACCATTTGTGCTCCTGTTCATCAAATCTTAATCTGATTTTATTTTAATCACATAATTATCCAATATTCTCTGAGAGCTGAATTAATGGCTCATTAAAGGACAGCACTGCACTTCGATATCTGAAAGAAAATTTAAGCTTGATCACAAATTTGTAAGGAAATTATTTTCAAGGCAAGCTCTAAAGCATTGTAAAGAGGTTAAAATGAGACGACTGGCAGCCTTTATTAAAGAGAAGCACAGGTTCAAGTGAGCCGATGGATCTCTCTACTGGTTTCAGGTAAGACAGATAGCTATCCTCCAAACCAAAGTTGTAGAAAGAACAAGACACTGATACACAGAGAACACTGATAGACTAGCACTCAGTCTGTGACCGAAGCGCTTTGCTCAACTGAATTTGCTATCAATCCAAGCTTTAAATGATTCTCTTGTACGCTTTTTATGTATCTTTAAAATCAAGGTTGTACAATTTAATAAAAAATTAGGCTAGGAATTTCATGAGGAAGCTTGACTGAGTCAGATACCAAACACTCACCAAATTCCCCACATATAATTCTTGGGGAGCTTTCAATTTTTTTACCTGAACTACTGCAACTTGAGTACTAATAAAATACGTTCCACATCACCAAGACAGTACAGTGACAAATAACAGAAGTGGCAACGTCTTATATGCACATAGAACCTTCTGTCAGAAAGTAAAGGCATTTTAAGGATATACGTTAAATACAATGACATGCAATACTTGGAGTTCAATTCCATTACCCACTCTTAGTAAACGAGAAAACAAGGCACAGCTGTTTACTAAACATAATACACAAAGCCAATAGCAGGAACAACACTGAACACTGAATTCCAAGGGCTTCTTTCCCTGGTGTTTGCAAAAAAGGATGCTTTATTTTAAGTCTAAAAGTCAATCTTAGCCTATATTACTCTGTTCAGTCACTGCCTCCCACTGTTTGTAAGTATACCTGTGAACTTGTAACTGTTAATATGACTTTGGCCTGACTTAAGGTAGTTTATCAGGATTAATACTATCCTCACACTTCAAAAGTAAAATGTGGGGGGGAGGAGCATAAAACAAAAAGATTTCCACACTCTGCTGCTTTATTCTTCTTATGCTTGGTTCAAGTAAGCGTCAACAATTTCAGTGCACGACTCTTGCCATGCCAGAGAGCTGTTCCCAGATTCGTTTGAATTTGCAATTATATTGGAATACTCCAAAAGCCCATCAAATTTGGTATAACTTCTCAGGCAGGCACCATTAATTTTTTTACTGGCATGATACTCCTAATTCTTTACAACAATCCTTAAGTAGTACTGGTTATGAAGCAGTCACACACATATTCAAAGATACGCTGGTATGAGTTTAAATAGAGATAGTCCACTACAGAAATATTTTTTTTTAAACAGTAATGGTTTTGGTATTTATGAATTGTTTTACTGCAGTATTATATAATGGAATACTATGAAAAGATCTTTCCTTAAAGCTTTTCTTAAAATAACAAACCTCAAAGCAGGTAATTTAATCTTAAAACAATAAAAGAAGGAAGTACTCAGATTACCCAAAACCAATGTATTTGAAGAGAATAATAGTGCTGCGGGACTTCACACAAGTATGTCACATTTTAAGTGATGACAAACAAACCACAATTTGGTCAGCTTTGGTCAACTTCACTTCAGACACAACTCAGTGCAGCTACATTAGATATTAACATGGTATGTCAAATCTTCTTGGAAGTTCAGACTTGACATAGCTCAGTTAGATTTAGCTTCCTGTTAACATTTTAGTTCAAGATAGTTTAGGAATGGAGTAAAACTGATTAGTAAAAAACTGTTTATAAAGAACAAGAGCCGAGGACAGCAAAATAAAACGTCTGTGATATTAAGACAGCCATACACTCTGTTCTTGAGCTTACAACATGATCAGAAGAGGATATAAAATTATGTAGTTAGTAGACCAAATTCTGCTGTTACTTGTATCACACAATCCCCCCAAAACACGCTCAGCTGCATGAGTCCAGATGAGAGGACACCTTGGTGAAAACACATTTAAATGACACCTCAGGTAGCAAAGCAAACAGAGCACTAGCATAACTCCATTTCTGCAACACTAGTCACAACCAGTATATACTCAAATCAACTGTACTGATGTGTCCCTGTGTATTACTTCACCCTCACCCCCTCCCCAAGATATTCACTCACCAAAGTTCACTCAACATTTTGACACTCACTAACTTCATTTGAAGACAGTCTCATTTAGCTGATATACACTTGGCTAACATGGCTCCAAACATAACCAACTTTACCAAGCCATATATTTACAAGAATTCGAACTAAGGGAAAGGTTTTAGGACTCAGATGGAAGAAGTTTTCCTGAATTTTGAAAGTCAGTGTTACATGAAGTTTACTCTGAAGACCAAAAGAATTGTTTGAAGCAACGTATATATAGTTCTATAATGGGAATGTAAGGTTTTATTAAATTCCAGAGGCTGGTTAGAAGAAACCAAGCAGGAAGGTCATCATCGTCAACTAAATTCTTTAGTACATTTCTGTAATAGTGGCATGAAAACACCCACTTCTATGCGATGTTTCCAATTGTGTCGTTACAAACGGAGGTAACGCAGTCATTGAACAACCTAAACGCTTAAAAACATTCCCTTACCACAGATGCTGGTATTGGTACGATGTAGTACATGGAGAATCCGATTTTTCAGCCCTTTTCTTTCATTTAATATGTATGAGTGAAATTCCAGCAATAATACATTAAGATAAACCTAGTGTATAGTTTGAACAAATGTTACTGATAGTATCCGATTTGGTTTTTGGGTTGGTTTTTTTTTTTTTATCATGACAGACACCACTGGCAACCTATATGAGAAGATCACTCAGAGACAGGAGAAAAAACTATTACATGTTCCAGATGTCTGAAGGAGTTTCTGTATTTTATTTACAGTTTCTTTAAAATATTCCAAACAGCTTCATTCTGTCTGCCCCTAAATAGTACAGAGCACAGGAATGTAGAGAGAGCATTTAATTTCTTAGAGGAAAGGCATCAGAAAAGCAGTTTCCAAAAATAGAAATCCTCATTTTACCCCCTTATTTTGTTTTGGTTTTGCAGTTTTTATTGAACCTATTATATCAGTATTAATGAAAATTATGATTCATCTGACTTCCCAGCAGGAAGAAAATGAAATTTTATTTGATCCACTGTTAATTCATTCCAGATAACTGCCTAAACTTCAGCCAGCTTCAGGTTAGAACAATATGAAGTCCAAATACTATAGTTTTTCTTGTCCTTTAAAATAACTTATGAAACGTAAGTTCTCGTTCAGTCTTGGAACCTCAGAAGTCTTTCAAAGTGATGGAACGCTCAGATTAATCAACAACTTATTCTTAGTAATCAAAGGTGGGTTTTTAAAAAAAAAAATCAAAAACAACCCCCCCCCCAAAAAAAACCAGAAACACTTAAAAAGCATTTTAACAGGGAAACATAATTATTAAAAGCCTCCACTACCCCCACGAGAAGCTATTTAAAATATACCTACTGTCCCTTACGACTATATTATAGTGAACAAAATCAGGTCACAACGAAAGAGTAGGAGTTTTCTTTCTTGTGAAGATTTTCACAATGAGATGTTTAAGGTAAAAGAAACTCCTATGACTCAATACATAAGCTACATGTTAGACTACATTTTAGAAGAAGTAAGAACCCAGATTGTAACAATTCTTACAAAAAGGATAACAAAAACCCTTGTGTTTCGTGTATGAGGGTAACAGGGTATGCTTAAAAGTTTATTCTGGCAGGGTGTTAAATCTGTTAGCCTATGATCTTCACAAACCATGTATTTTAATAGAATTATTATTACCTATTTATAAGAAAAGAGGGTACCAATTGTTGCTCTATTACAATAGAACAGTATTTCCAGCCATTTTCAATTTCAATCCCTCAACAATTTTTCAACAGACGTAAGAAACATGCACCATAAATATTATCCTATTGACAAAAGGTTTCCTTTCTTAGTTGCCTCTTAAGGAGCTCAAATAAGTATACAGACTGAAAGCTGAAAAATGTTTCACTAAGTTTGCAATAGCTACACTGATTTATCGAAGAATAATTTGTCGCATTTGCTAGAAGTACTGTATGTCTTCAGACAACAATTTCAGTCCAGGAAAAAAAACCACTGGTGAAACACTGTAACAGACATCAAATATATATATAAAAAAATATTAAAATCGTGATAGTAATGAAGGGAATAACCATTTAACTTGCAGCAAGAGATTCAGAGTAGAATACACTTTTAACTCTAAACCCTTTGAAGAAGCTGTAGAATTCTCACTTTTGGTGTCCTAAGGGTTTGGGGAAAAGGAGGGAAGAAAACATGAATCATCATCTAGATTTTACTACTCCTTTTTTCAGAGAACAGGAGTACAGTAGTTCACAACTAGAGACCCTTTTCAATCTTGCAGTACTTGACATTACTATCACGCTTTTGTGGTTTCATTAATAAGAAAAAACTTGTAACTGCACCACTAACAGTTTGGAACAATCAGATTTCAAAGAATTCTCACAGAGTGGTCTGTTTCATACTTTTAATATGCTTACATAAAACTAGGCTAGCAACTTTACTTGTTTCAATAAGAATAAATTCTGCACCTCCCTTGCTTGTTAGTCAAAGGAGTTGTTTGCGTTTTTCTTTTTAATCTTACTTCATCAAGTAGCTGTAGCGGCATTCATGAGACTTGCTCTCTTTTTCACCTTATCCTGTTCCACCCTGAATGTTTAGGGCATAAAGTTATTTGTGTCACACGCACATAGTGCAAATAACGCCAAAATACGTAACCGTTTAAAAGAATTGCAAATTACGCATAAGAATAATTTCACCATCGCAGAAATAAACACCTTCCAAGTCACACACTTACGCCTACCACAGTCACAGTCACCCTGCGCACAGTACGGTACACGCACCACCGCTTCCGAGTGAAATTAATGAAGGTGCACTCAAACATCCACTCCGTGCACTTGGAGGAGTGAGGACGTTTCACGTTCAAATCCGGCTGTAAAAAAAGCAAAGTTATTAAGGTAGTAACCACTGAAGGAAAAACAACCCAACCGCTTCAGCGGGTACGGGGCGGCCGCTCCCTTACACCGCTCTACTCTCGGGCAAGAAAAACAGTTGTTCCCACCTGGAAGATGTCACGTTTTGGGTCGGTCAGTGCCAGGGCGATGCGCACCGCCACTGGTCTTCACGCTTGTGAAAAAACAAAACAAAACAAAACAAAACTTCACAAATAAAATAACCCCACGCAGAGGTTTCACGGCGCGGTCGGTCTGTCTGTCTGTCTGTCTGTCCTGTCCTGTGCCGGCCCGGCCGGGGTGCGGGGCGGACAGGCGGGACGCCGCCGGCGGGGGCTTCGCCTCGGCTCCCCGGGAGCGGGGCTGCCCGACCCGGCCCCGTCCCGTCCCGCCGCCCTTCTCCCCTCACGGCACGACCCCCACCCGCTTCCCGCCCCGCCAACGGCGCCCAACCGTTTTTAACGGTCTCCGCGGGCGGCGGAGGGGCCGTTGGGGGAATCAGGGGGTACTCACATGCCAGATGGCGAAGAAGATGAGGGCGGCGCAGAGGACCAGCGACAGCATGTAGCAAAAAGCGGCGAAGGTGAAGGCCATGGCGGGGGAGAGCCCCCCGCCGCCGCCCCGGGGGGGTCCCAGCCGGAGACCGGCGACCCCCGGAATCCCAGCGGCGACCGAGCGGCGAAGTGACCGGGCGCCCTCAGGGCGGAGGGGAGCGCCGCACACACCGGCAGAGCCGAGGCGAGGCGGGACGGGCCGGTAGCGCGGCCGGGCGGCCGCCACCGCGCCCCTCACAGCCTCTCCCTTCGCTCCGCCGAGCCCGTCCCGACCCCCGCAGCACCGTCAGCGTCTGGAGGGGGGAGGAGGGGAGGTCCCGGCTCCGCTCCTCCGCCGCCGCCGCAGCTCTCCCCTCCCCGCCGAGGCGCGGCGGTGGGCGGCCCCGCCGGCACGGCGCCCCCGAGGGGCGGGTCCCCTCCGCGGGGGCGACGGTGGTGGGGGGGGGGGAGGGGGTCCCCGGCGGGGCTGAGCGGCCGAGTGCCGCCGATCGGGCAGCGTCTGCTGTCACGGCCGACTGTTTCTGACTGAAGTCATATCGCGACAGCGGGTAGAGAGGAACGAGCGTGGGCTGGGATCAGTTTAGGCCAAATCGTGAAGAGATAAGGCTGCCCAGAGAGGTTGTGGAGTCTCCCACGCTGGAGACATTCAAAACCCGCCTGGGCGCCGTCCTGTGCAACTGCTGTAGGTGTCCCTGCTGTGGCAGGGGGGTTGGACTAGATGATCTCCAGAGGTCCCTTCCAACCCTGACGATACTGTGATACTGTGATAATTATATGCCTAAACTTCAAGTAGGTTGTGTGTGTGTGTAGGATATTAATTTTTTTTTTTTTCTTTTAGCGTCAGGTAAATCTGGTGAGACGTGCCCCGACGTCCAGATGCCTCGGCCTCGCCGAGGAGGGCAGCGCGGCCGGCAGAAGGCCGAGGCGGTGGCAGGGTGTCACCTGGCGTGGGGAGGCCAGCGCTGGGCTGGAGTGGCCGTCCTCTCGTGGGGAGAGAGGGACAGCGACCCAGCCTAGCAGCTCATGAGCTGAAACGGCATAGCTCAGCAAAGCAGGGTCAGCCCGCCCTTTCCCACTAGATGAAAAAGATATTTACTGTTACAGTAAATAAAGACAAACCTTTCTTAAATTAAAAGGGGGGTTGTAGCGAGGTGGGTGTCAGTCTCTTCTCCCAAGTAACAAGCGATAGGGCAAGAGGAAACTGCCTCCAGGTGCACCAGGGGAGCTTTGGATTGGATATTGGGAAAAAATTCTTCACTGAAAGGGTTGTTGAGCGTTGGAACAGGCTGCCTAGGGAAGTGGTTGAGTCACCATCACCATCCCTGGAGGTATTTAAAAGACGTGTAGAAGTGCTGAGGGACACGGTTTAGTGGTAACTTGGCAGTGCCAGGTTAATGGTTGGACTTTGTGATCTTAAAGGTCTTTTCCAACCTAAACAATTCTATGATTCTAAATGCCACAAATTGGGAAAGTGCTCTTGATGACTTTCAGGTATACACAATTCCTGAATTGCTTAAGTACATAATTGAAATAGGGAAGGAAGGGTAAGCCCCTGCCTTCTTACCTTGTCTTTAACTGCATCCGTTGTGTCTCCAGCCATGACTTAGCCATTTCTGCAGCAGATCTGTTTTAGATTTACCTTCAGAAGTTCTTCCTCTTTGGAGCACATCAGCTGACACAGTACAGCAGGTTTGTAAGCAAAATGTTTTCAGGAGAAAATACTGCAGAACCACCAGAAGCCCCATTTAAAAATACTCTGAAAACCGTGGGTGAAAGCTATATATTTGAAATATCCTTACAAAACTTAAGAAGAATTTCAGTTCACAGCATTTTTTTCTCTCCTTTTATGGATGGAAGGGGGTTCATTAACAAAACTATTTAGAAATTTGCCAGTGGTCACCTGTGAAAAGCCAGACTTCATGGTACAAGAGATTGTAGTTCCAGCAGAGCCAAGTTCAGTACAAGCCTTGTTTTTAAATGTTTACAATATATTTTTGTTTAAAATTATGGTATACTATTTTTAACATAATATGCACTTTTGTCCTAAGGAAAGAGTGCTGATCTCCATCAAGAGTCAAGGCAGGTAATTAATAAACCAATCAGGAGTAAACTGATGGATGTAACCTTTTATAATCGAGCTGCTCCAGACTGTACATGTGATTTGATGCTTTAATTAAGAAGGACAGAACACAGGAAATAGTAATGGGCTTTGCTGTCATACAGGGATGCAGTAAATGCATTGTAATTCTCTGACCTTTTAATTCTTTTGTATCTGAAATCCTGCAGAGCATGTGCTTCTGAAAGTAAATGGTTTATTCATAACCACACATTTTGAAAAGAGCTGTAAATGAGGCAGAGAAGTCATCTTTGGATTTATTTATTTATTTTTATTTTGCCATGGTTACTTTAATATTTGGATATATATTACCTGTGTTAAGATTCAACACAGAAAAACTGATGCTTCCAAAAAACCCAAAATAAAACATTTCTTTCTGGAGCACTTATATGTATACACAAACACATATACAAAAATACAAATGTACTGTAGGTATCATAAAAGACAGAAGTGGAAACAACCATTAAATCTCAGTTTAGAACTACACTCCAAGGTAAGTATTCTCCTGTTTTTCACTGTCCCTCATCTTCATTTACATTCCAGCTATTTGGAGCTCTTCAGTGAACACACAGGCAAAATATTTGGTTCTAATTTTGCAAGGAGAGAGTTCCACAGCCCAACACTTGCAAGATCACACAGTCTTTCCTGATACTGATTTTGAAACATACATTGCCCATTAGCCATATTTCTAGCCATTAATCATTGCTAACAGCTGACTAATTACATAAGTTTCTGATACACAGTGAAAGGAAAACCTATCAAGATGCGTTTAGGACACTTTTGTTCTACTGACTTCTTCTTACATTATACCATGAGGATACCTTAAGTATCCTGAGATATTTAAGTGGTGGACAGCGGTGGAAAGATTTACCCTTCATTCTGTACGTCTCTGAGACTAGTCTCAGTCTCATTACAAACTCATTACAGCTCTCTGTGGTGTGAGGACCTCACAGCAGGGAGCCGTTCCTTTGTCATTTCTGAATGAAACTACTGCAAACCACGGCATCTGATGCAAAAGGTGAAAATAATATGGATGTGCCTGACCCTTTTCTCACTGGTTTAAGCCTCTGTGAACACAGCAGGAACATCAGTCTGCCTATTAGCTCCCTATCCACTTCTAAGGTCTTGGTCCTAACCTTCAAGTAAATTGATGAATCTGATCCTAGCTGCATGCGAAATTATAGTCCAGCACCCAGCTGTGCTCCTTTGAAATGACGCATATCACAGAGGCCAGGATGGAGGGTGTGGGAGTAGGATGCAGCATTATCAGCTGAAGGGATCTGGAATAGGCAAACCAGACAAATATGGAGTCCCACCTTTAGAAAAAAATCGGTGCTTTCAAAACTGTTATTTCAATGCTTCTTTTCCCAAAATAAACAAAATGACATCCACACATTGAGACACACCTGGGTTTCTTTTCTATTATTAGAAATAAAAAGCCCAGAGGTTCTGCAGCAGTCCACTAGGAAATGCACCAGTCCTTGCTCTCTGGTGTTCAGCAGCCACAGTCTCAGATTTAGCACCTCATCTTTCATTCTGCTGTCTTCAAAATTTCACAAATGCTTGTGCTTCCTCCAGGTTGTGTGTTCCCAAGCCATTCCCAGAAGGGACGGCTGCTCTCACCCTGCGGCACACACCTGTAACCCGGGAATGCAGCAGCAAAAAACATTTAGAAAGCTGAAGCATGAGATGAATTTCAGACCAAGTAGAAAGCCAGAAAGGAACAGAACGTAAATTCATGTTCAGATTGATAAAAAAAGTGGTTTGTATTCTGTCCTGTCATCTTTAACCAGACGCTTCTTCTTTTAAATGTATTTTCTGATGGGTGACACAAGGTACTTCAAGCTTAACAATATTTCATAGCACAAGTTTTTACGTGAACTGGTTTTGTAGCCTTTATCCCACAATACACACAAACAGATTATGACTGTATTTGTAAAACCTTTGGAGAAAAGGTTTTTACAAAAGACTGTAAGGGTCCTTGCTTTACTTGAGCAGATTAAATTTTGGAATGCTACAGTTAGCACTGAGGCATATTTTGTGGTTTGGATTTGTTGTTTGTAAACAAAAAGTATTTGTCTTTTCCATGCATATTTATTGGAAAATACGGTTGCAGGTTCCTGAAGGAATTAGAGAATCAAGTAGACCTTTTTTTTTTGCAATATAGTCTGATGCCAGCTACATACAGAGTCATCATCGCAAGAGGATGGATGGTGGTGCTGCTTTTGTACAACTGGTTATTGAGATGCTGATTTTCAAAGCTATCACTCTGCAAATATTATCCAAGGTTGAAGCACAAACAGAGAGGATTTGGAATTTTTTGCTTAAGGATGGATTTTTACTTTGTGAGGACCTCTATGAAGGGACTATAAAAATCCAGTCACTAGATAAGTAATAACAAAGGAGTACATCTGGTGAGCAACAGACAGCCCTTGAAACCAAATGACATCCAATGTTTCTATAGACGTTGTGAAAAGAGATTTAGTAGATTTATGAGTTCAGGATGTCCTTACATTAGCAGGTCTTGGGGCACTTGGTTTTATATGAAATGACCTTTTTTGCTAGATAATGAAAGAATCTGAAGGTACTGAAAGAAATATCCAGTGGCTAATTTATAGAATGACATCAGAGATGAGAAGGGACTGCTAACGAGTTCTCTCAACTCCCAAGTGAGTACCAAACTGTATATACTTAAAGGACGAGTCTTTATTAGACTAGTAGTCCCTGGAGTGTGAGGCTAAAACAACCATAAATCCACCAACATGGTGGTATACCCTCAGCCAGGGTGGTTCATAGTTTTAAGATTCATTTATTATTCTTACAATGTATACTTTTACGTGTAACATACTACTGAGTGCCTGTTAGAGTAAAAGCCATTATATTAATTAGGGCAGAGAATTGTCATTCATTAGATTGAGTATATTTTAATAGTACAGCTGACTCTCCTTTTTGTGAACTTTAAGTAATACTAAATTATTAACAATGCTTATATAAAAATTGTTGCCATCATTGGGCTTTACAGCTAATATCCCATAGCGATTAATAGAAGCATTTCATATTCTTACACATTTTTATTTCAGATTATTTGCAGATTCCACATGAAATGAGTCTATTACTTCATGGTCAGTTCATTTTTGAAAGGTTACCTTTGCAATAACAAAGGCAAGGGACATTTTGTCAATGAAGTCTTATTTTCAGACACCAGGAATACCGTAGTTCACAAATCCACTGACAATAATCTCATTTTACCGCCAGGTGAATAAATATGCTATTTCACCAGCAGTTAGCAAGAATACTGTTCTCACCTTCTTGTGTAGGAACTGGCTGAATAAATTTTAACTACATTGTCATAGGATGATAGGAAAGTCCTTCCAATACATAGACAAGCCAGGAGCCTTCCGTGAGTTACCAATAAGATTTTCAGCACTGGCAAAATAACATGTCTACTTTTTTTTTTCTGTGAACATTTTTCTGAACAGTTCAATAACCTTAGCCTAGAAAGGAAGCCCAACATAAAAATGGGAGCCCATGCAGAGAATGGAAAGGAAGATCTTAACGTGGAATACCTGAAACAGTCTTAATTGCCTTTGACATTACCTGATTTGCTTCTCATCAATACATGGAAACTTTACACAAGTAATTCTTGCTAACATTGGTTAATCCTGCTAAGAAGGAAGTTAATTTGGGTCTGTGCTGGGGAGAGAGTGGGCTCCATCTTTATCAATTCTGAATACCTTAATTCCATCAAAGGAATGAAAATGGAATAACAAATCTTCTGAATAAGTAACCTATGAGAAATCCTTCATCAGTTACTGAAGATCCTGCAGAGCTAGCTATGCTAATAAGACAATTTGCATAAGATATACATTTGTCCAAACACTGAAATTACATTCTGGGCTAAATTCCTCTGATTTTAATGGTGTTTCACTTTTTCCCCACCCTGGAGCCTGAAATATTCTGCTAACGTACAAGCCCTGCTGGTTGCTCCCACCCATTGCAGACTGTATCAGATCACACCTCATGGCTCCATTATTATGAACAGAGAAGCCAGAACAAAGTCAAACATGTGATGCCCTTCAACAGTTCTCCTTCTCAGAGGAAGATTAAATTCTCTCATATTAAACCAAATGCTCTTTCTCTTTATCTCTTTATACTGAGACTGCTACTGAATGCTCATCCCTGCTGTCCAGAAAACAACAATCTGGTGCAGTAAACCAAGGCCTGGTATCTTTGCTATAGTTTAGAAAAAAATCAGTATTTCACGAAACTAACATATGTGTTCTAACCGAATTAACGGTTTTAGTCATTTTTAACTTGCATGGATAAATGAATAGTTACAATATGGTCTGCATAAATAAAAGTGCTGACTAATGAATACATAAACATTACATTATGGCTGTATTTATTCAGAAAAAGTGTTCTCACTTTTGATGCAGTTTTATGAGAGGGGGGTACATCTGTGATGTGAAAGGAAGGAGAGGTTACACAGACATACAGCAGCATGCACTGCCCTGACAGTACAAACAGACTAGTTGCCATCAGCTCAGAACTGCCTTTCAACCCTGCCTCCTTGTCCTCTGCCTCTGCTAAATCAGGTTTTATAGATCTCTGTTTAAAGGAAAAAAAAAAAAAATCAGTTTCCAAAAAATCACTAGTTGCATTATTAGCATATCAATAACAGAATTTTTTATCAAATGCTGAATTTAGTTAAAGATTGTCCAAACTGATCCCCTAAGCTTTTGTAACTTTGAAACATATTTCTCATGTTATACCAGAGAGAAAACTAAAACCCCATAAATAGGGATATTTTTCACTGTAGGAGTTAAACTAATGATTGTAGCACTCTGCATCACTTAGAATTTCTAGTCAGTTCAGCTAAAGTCCCTTATAAAAACTATTTTAGCATTTGACAACAAGAACTGAAGAATTCATTTATAAATTGGAAAAATACCAGAAGAAAAGGTTGGAGGTGGCAATGGAGGAGTGGGAACATGTTTAGCAAGAAGTATCATGAGAATGCTGTGCTGAAAGATCATTCCTATTCTAAATATAAACCTCTAATACATTAGCCATCCTGTTTTTAACATCATATAAAATATTTCTAGTCTGAAGCAGATCCAGCAAGACAAGGCGATTCTCTGCAATTTACCCATCTCTTATGAAGAAGAGAACAGGAAAGGTTTGACATCCTGGTTGGAGTTCTAATGCATTTTATACCACAAATATATTATCTTCATTTGGGTTCTGTCTTCTTTTTCTTTCTCTTGTCTTGAAAAGTCTAAATAAATTTGCCTAGACCACAAAAGTTACATAATGAAAGTTTGGGTCTAGATCTTAAGTAAATGTTCAGAATGCAATCTGAAGTACTCAATTTGACTCTAGAAACAGCTAGGAGCAACAGTGATTGTGGTGTAGTAAATAAAAATTCTGCCCTTTTTGGGCTTATTTTCAGAAGTTAATATAAAATCTATGTCATTTGGAGTCGCCTTTTTCCAACTCCTATATATTTTGTACCTACATTAATCAGTAAGGGCAAGGTATGCTTTCTTTTGTTAAACCAATTGTCACTTTTATTTCTGAGACGAAAGTGGTTGAGCAGTAACAGGTGCCAGCAGTCATCCATGCTCTCCAAATGGAGCTCTCATGTTATTTCTTCAAGCCTTTACTTGTCACTCAGAACTCTGAAGCAGTTGTTCACTGGAAGATCAATGAAATACAAGTCTCAGAGATTACCAGAGAAATGAAAGAGCTAAATGTGATCTTAACTACTCATTACCTGGGAAGAGAACAATGACTCATGTCAACTTCAGCCCATTAAACAGCCTTTAAGAAACTATGACTCACAGTACTGCGCGCGCGTGCACACACACACACACACACAGACTCTGTTTCTCAGTTCAAGGAATTTAGTTCTTCTATAAAGAAACTAAGCTCTCTTCTCCTTTAACCTGCAACTGCCTTACATTAATGCAATTGCCTTGACATCAGCCAGCTAATTGATTCAGAGGGGTAGGTGCTATATATGTGTTTCTTGCAGACTGGGTTACATAAATTAATGACCTATAAACGAATGTGAAAAAGCACATAATAGGAATGAACTTTTTTTCCCTCCCCTAACAGATATTGTAAGATTTGCTTTGGATTTCAATTTAAGCAGCTCTCAAAATCAAACTTACTCCAGGCAGGTTTTCTTTGTGGACGTGATCATCTAAAAGAAAAATATTTTTTCAGCAAGAATTTAGGCTGGGGGAGCTATTTTGGCTTCTGAAGCATTCATTTAAGCAACAATAATTCTGTATCCATTGAAACAATTAACATAAGTAAAACTATTCAGTTAAGCAAAGCTAATCAAGTTGGCAGACAGGCTTGAAAGGGAAGCAAAGGTGACATTTTAGCAGTACTGGCATTTAAAACTCATATTAATGATCTATCAGTTACTGTTGTCACTAACGTATGTATATGTACACTACCTTCTGAGAGGTACTTTGAACATCCAGATAACTGAAAATCAGAAAGTATTTTTTCTGGTCTGAGCTGTGGAACAGTTTTCTGTGATGATCTGAATATGCCCAGACAAATCTCAGCGGAGATCTTACTGCAGGAAAAGGTAACACACTGGACAACCCCCTGAGTATTCTTCATATATTCGTTCTGGCCCAGATAGAGAAGCTAATTTGTGATAATTAGGGTGTAAATTTCCAAGCACTGCAGCTTAGCTGCCCTAATTCCCACTAAGGCCACTTTGTCTTGCTAGGAGAAAGTAATCTTGCTTTGAAGGTATAGTAAGCTATTTTGCCTTTAGCACTGAAGTGTCTCCAGCCAGAATAGTGTGAATTAGTGAACTGTAAATTCACACACGATGTGGATTCCTATTAACTTCCTTCTGTTAAAATGCCCATAAATAGGGGAGGTGCCTTGGAGCTGACTAGCAGGCTAATAAATGCCTAGAAAGAAAAAAGGTCTATCACAAAAGTCACTGGGAAAATGAATGCAGATGATCTATGTCCACAAACAGCATTTTCACCTTGAAGAGGTGGGACTAGTGCATCCCAAGGAAGAAGGTAGAATTATTCCATATGAGCTTAAGTAGCTGAGTAAACAGTTTGATCTGGCTAACATCTAATGGCTCATCTGAGCAACAAGGGTAGCTGAGCATGGCAAGGTGGGCCCACGCTGCATTGAGCCTGATGCAGCGGCGGAGGGAAGCTGTCCTCTGATGGTTGTTCAGCCGCCTGTCTCAAATAAGCAAATCCAATTCTTATCAGAAAAGTGTCTGCCTTGCAGAACTCAGAAGTGTAGCAACCACGACAAGATCCCCCTGCTCATCATCTTGGCGCAAGTGAAGAGGAACAAAGACTTAATTACTCTTCTGCTCCAACAAATGGTGCATCCACACTGATATCCAGGAACTGCACTGGGGAACGTGTGCTCCTTTACCCATTCCAAAATTATCCTACATGGATTACTTCATCCTGCAGGGCTGCCAGGTCTGAATTAAACCCAAACGCATTACGTAGTTTCCAATCCTTTGATTGTATTTATCAATATTCTTTGTTAACAGGTGTGGGACTTTCTTTGAACTTAATAAAAATATGCTCATAAAACACTGACCATCTGTCTGAAGGGTCATACTGTGTTTTCTTAAGATGGAATTTAACAGTGTCCTGTAAAAGGCGCAGAGGGCTGAGAGTTGCTTTAAGTCCAGTATATTTACTTATGTGTTGATCAACATATTCTCACTTTCATTTCTTAGAAACCAGAGGGAGCTGTTCAAATGAATGAAATTGACTTGTTGACTTGTAAGAAGCAAAAATAAAAATGTTGCCTCAGTTAGCTACCCAAGTGCATGAATACTGTATGATGTCTTCCATCTTTTTCCAGCACACAGCCAGGGTCTTCTTTAAGAGCACAACTTTCAGCACAGAAACTCGAGTCACAGAAACATTAACTTAACTGTGCCACAAAGCAAAGACATATTCAGTTTGTTTTAATTCCTAGGCAAGGTGTGAAATCAAACTGGATGGAGTCTCCAGGTAAACTAAGAGCAATCATCTGACTGCATTTCAGTCCAAAGCCACACCAACCATAGTTATATAAACTCATTTTATGCACAGTCTCTTTTGTTAACTTATTTAGTGTCTTCTGTCCCTGAATATCAGATGTGAATTCCAAACCCTGCAATTTTGGGCCCCAAATCTGAGGCATCTTAATTTACTCTTATATTATATTGTGAAAGTAGATCACCACATGACTTCATATCTGAGTATCTGTCAAATTCGTTGGGGCTAACAGCAGGTGTTCACCCTTCTGTGTATATAACTTCTTAAACGAGAGTCTGCTTCAATATACAAGTTTTATGGTATCTATACGTATTGTGATAATGTGTTTTACCTGGGTAACTAATATTTTATTATCTTTGACAGCAATAAAAATGTTCATTAAATACTACAGAACATTATGAGACAGTCTGAGATATGCATGAAATGTCCCTACAGGAAAGCCAGTTTACCTAAGACGACTGGCACATGTTTCCAGTGCGGTTTATATTTTAAAAGTTGCTATTATCTCAGACCAACTACGTAGTTGAGAAATCCTGAAAGACAGATGAGGTTCCAGAAGACTGGTAAAAATAAACATCTTAAGAAAGGGCAAAGGGAATAGCCAGGGAATTATAAGCATTTTGGCATATTTAATTATTTATTCCATAAATTTTGTGTTAATCTAAATTAAATAAGTACCTAGAAGAGAGCAAGGGAAGCAAAAAAAAAAAAAGCAAAGAGCAATCATTAATCAAGGTAGAATTGTATCAAATGAAAAAAACCTCTTTCTATAACAAACAAAGTAACAGGCCTTGAGAAAAGGAAAGAGCAATTAAAAACATATGTCCTAACTCTTAGACTTTGACACTGTTTCACACAACATTTTCAAATGTAGGTTAAGGAAGCATGGTTTGGTTGACATTTTTACATGATTATTAATATCATGTTGGGCAAACGCAGCTGGTTTTGCCATTTATGATTCATTGTCAAAGTGGAAGGATTTTGCACATGGGATTGTGTAGGATTCTATCTCAGGTCTAGCACTAGTCAAAACTTCCATTAATATTTTAGATGATGCAGTAGAGAGGATTATTAAATACCATTTAGCCATCAGCTGCAGAGGATCCCTCAACTGCCTGTGAAAGGGTAGGATGCAAATTGAGAATCATCACGACAAGTTAAGAAATCAGTATGAAAAGTATACGCAACTCAACAAAGAAAACGAGAAGTACTGCATTTAGGTAGGAATAATTAAACGCAAAATATTAAGACTGGGAACAATCAGAAAGCAGTCCTCAGAAAAACAGATGCTTGTTTTACCACAAACTGAATGTGAGTCAATAGTATCAATATGGAATGAAAACAGAAAATGTTGTACTGGGATATATAAGCAAAAATGTAGCACAGAACGTGTGAAGTAACGAAATTTTGGGACATTACACTTGTGAAAACTACATGCACTAGTAGAAGATAATTCAGGAGATATTAGAGACGTAAAACACATGGCCTCTGAGATAAAGCAGAAAGAACTGAGCTCATTTCACATAAAGAAAACTCTGAAGACCTGCATGAAAACAGTCTTCAAATATGCAAAGGGGTAGTTAGTGTGGAAATAGAAGATAATATTCTTTGCCCCCTACAGATAGAATAAAATGCAATGGTCTTAAATTACAAAATGTTATTTAAATTAGAAAGACTTTTCTATTGGTAAAGACAATGAAGTAATGGAACAGACTTGCCCACAGAGACCAGTTCCATGAATTGGAATATTTTAAGAGCAGTTTACACAAACCTATGTCAAGAAATATTTGATCTGGCTTTTTGTCAAGTAGTCAAGTTAGGTGTGCCTTCCAGCCCTATTATCTATAATTTTAAAATATTTTAAATCAGAGAGAGAATGCTCTGTTTTGTTTTTATTAAGTTAAATGAGTAAAGGAAAAACCTACTGGCTTATCCTAGAGAGGTGGTCAATGCCCCATGCTCATCAGTGTTTAAAAGGCATGTGGACAATGCCATTAATAACATGCTTAACTTTTGGTCAGCCCTGAAGTGGTCAGGCAGTTGGACTAGATAATCGTTGTAGGTTCTTTCCAAGTGAACTATTCTCTCTCCTCTCCTCTCCTCTCCTCTCCTCTCCTCTCCTCTCCTCTCCTCTCCTCTCCTCTCCTCTCCTCTCCTCTCCTCTCCTCTCCTCTCCTCTCCTCTCCTCTCCTCTCCTCTCCTCTCCTCTCCTCTCCTCTCCTCTCCTCTCCTCTCCTCTCCTCTCCTCTCCTCTCCTCTCCTCTCCTCTCCCCTTTCACATAAACTCCACTGTAACAATCTCCAACAAAAGAAGCCACAGTACCATTAGCCAATGAAATATGCAGCAACCACGTTACAGTGGGAATCATTCTCAGGTTGAACAGCAGGCCAGGAGACTTCTATGAAGCAATTTTTGAAAAGCTACTTTCAAAATGGTTTTATGGATGGTTATAAATAGTTTTCAGTTCTCAGTAAGTATAGATGTCTCAGATAGGAGAACAAATATTTCTTCCCAAATAAAAGAAGTTACTGTTGAAAGAGATGGGCATATGAACATCATATCACAATAGATTCAGATTATTGTGTGGATTTCAAACCAGAATGTGGTTAGAAAAATCAAAACTCTTTATCTCCACCTGCAAAATAAACGCAGGAATAGCAGGAGAACACATTATATCACTTCTGTTTACGAAGTCTGCAACCCCCAAAGTTACATTCAGTATTATCGCTTTAATGCCCAATTGTGACAGCAAATGTAACAAAAAAGGATATTCAGGGTCTATGTGTGATGTAGTCTATTTAACCCAGAAAACTCCAAGTAATGCAATTACTTTGTCCTATTCCCTCCATTTTTTTTTTATTTGAAAAATAACAGTTTACACAGAAGATACATTCCCACAGACTTTGATGCACATTGCATCTAAGGTCTAAGACTGGTTGGTTGACTAGACTTTTGTTTTAAATTATGAACCAGAGACTCATTACTCTACCTAACATATATTCTAAATCATAGAGTCACAGAACGGTTTGCATTGGAAGGGACATTTAAAGATCATCTAGTCCCACACCCCTGCCGCACGCAGGGACATCTTTCACTAGGTCAGGCTGCTCAAAGTCCCATCCAACCTGGCCTTGAACACTTCTAATGATGGGGCATCTGCAACTTTTGAGGGCTTACTGAATGTACAAGATATCTTTACATAAATCTGAGACAAAAGCCTGGATACGGCCATCCTGTTCAGAGCAGCCTGGCTCCAACTTTTCTCTGTTTACAGTCATTTTTTATTCTGCTATTTTATGACTGCTAGATATTATGTGATGAATGGATTAGAGAGAAAGAAGTGGGAGAGGTGTGGGAAAGACAGAATAAGAAGAAATATAACTGGGATAGGAGACGATTAGGACAGGGATTGACCTTTCAGTGATATAAGCAGTCCAAGGTGCAGACCTGAATGGTAAAGACGTGTCTAAGGAAATCCTCCGTTCTCTTGTCCATGTCTGCTTGAAGTTTTGATGCATCTACACCCACCCACCACCAGTTTTTGTACAAGGGGAAAACCTCAGCAAGGAATGACCTGGTTGTGAAAATTAGACTTGTTATGGCCATGTAGGACAAGTGACTTTGCCCTGAGAAGGCAGCCTGCAACGGAAACGTGGGGAAGAAAGAAATGTCTCAAATTATTAAAAAAATAGAAAGGTACAGTTGTCCTATAAGTAGCATTTTGTATCCAGTTCTGGGCTCCTCAGTACAAGAGAGACACGGGTATGTTGCAGAGAGTCCAGCAAAGGGCCACAAAGATGACAGGGGACTGGAGCATTTCGCATATGAAGAAAGGCTGAGAGAGCTGGGACTATTGAGCTTAGAGAAGAACAGGTTCAAGGGGATCATATCAATGTATATAAATACGTGAAGAGAGGCTCTTTTCAGGTGTCTGAACACAGAACAAGAGGCAATGGGCACCGACTGAAACAGGGGAGGTGCCCTCTGGACATCAGAAAACACTTTTTTACTGTGAGGGTGACTAAGCACTGGCACCGGTTGCCCGGAGCATTGGAGTCTCCATCCATCCATTCAAGGATATGGGCCTGGGCAACCTGCTTTAGGTGACCCTGCTTGAGCAGGGGATTGGACCAGATGACCCCCAGCTGTCCCTTCCAACCTCAACCATTCTGCAACTGTGTGATTCTGTGATCTACTGCTACTGAGCATGGGGAGCAGCTGGTTTGTTTTGTAGGTTTCCTAACTTTATTTAGGAGTCACCCCACACAAATCAATGAAGTAGATCACAGGTGAGAAAGGCCCCAGTTTCTTGAACTTCAAGCAGACAGGGTTTAACAGCTACAGAGACAGAAGAAACACTGCAACTCTGCAGATGATTAAGGAACAACCCAGATCTGTTATCAAGTCTTACACATTTCTTGCCAGATGACTGTAAAATATGGATTTGAAATCATTATTTTAGCCTGCTATTGTGACTAAGAAAAATGAAGCTAGAAGTTCAAGGCTGTAAACTTTCTCTAAAGAAATCAATGGGAACACAGAGTCTATTTACACTAGATATTTATGCAATCCCCATTACAGCAGCGTCATTACTCTTCTCAATATTTAATGTACTTCTCTTCACAATAATGCTGTAAGGTCAGTGAAACTGTGAAACTGCACAGTCAAAAAACGTAAGATTCATGAACCCTGAGAGAAAAATGCTGTGATAAGACTCAGTATACCAGTCATGAAGAGCAATCCCGTGATGAGATATCTCTTTGGAGGAAAGCATACATGATTTCTAGGTCCTGCTTTTAACATTTCAGACCTGCCAATGTCACTGAATCCAAATATATTGGACTGACTGCACCTGCACAGATCAGCTGAGCACGTGCCACCAGTTCAACACAGAGCATGACAGGCGCTGTTAGACAGTTACTGAGCTGTTAATATGCACATGTGCAGCTACTAGCATCCAAGCTTTGGTCATCTGACAATAAGGCATTATTTTCCTGCTGTCTGAAACAACAGCAATTACCTGCAAGAACAAGCTGTTCTGTAGGGTTAGTAGCTATGTTGTTTACCTATTTTATCCAATGAGTGATTACATTTAAAGTAGACAAATAAGCCAGGAAGCACTACTTACTTAGGCATGCACCTAACCAGCTGAACTTACAATTCAAATAACGAAATGATTTTATGAATCTGACCCTAAAATGACTTACTGAAAGCCACAGAATGAGCAGTCATGTCTCAGTCCTAGGCTGTCATCTTAGTTGCATGACTATCTGTTCTGCCTCATTACCTCTCTCTATGCCCTGACTTTTCAGAGAAATAGAGGAATATAAATCCAGGCCTGGGCATGCAGGGCAGAAAAAAAAAATCGTGGTGAACATCTCAGCAAGGTTTGAACATGCTTTTTCATCTTCCCAGTCCTTGGCTGTAGTAGAAATACACTACTAGTAGTTCCCAATTAACAGATTTCTCAGTGTCTACCAAACCACAATGTTACTTGTCTTTGTATGTTATCAAATGAGGATCCAATCCTGAAGCAAAATACAACTAATACATATACATTATATATACAAATAATAGGTTTTACTTTTCTGAGTGTACCCATGGACGTTCCATGAGGGTGAACCACTCATACGAAGAAGGCTTTTGAATCAGATCCATACCTCACAGATTACATTTAAACCAGTATTCAAAGAACCATGAGAGAATATATTTTGTGTTTCATTTTTATTTTGCAGAGGATTTTTCTATTGAAAAGGAAGTCGCAAGAAAGCTGAGTTCCAGCTTCTGCAAAAGAACAGAGGCAGAGTTAAGCTACATCACTTATTCTAGGCTTGACAATATTTTGCGTTGCTGTTGAGAGGTTAAGATCTTTAGAAAGTCCAGCACTGATTTCAGCAGAAAATCTTTTCCCAACGCTGATAGCAGCACACTTTGGGACTGAAAGGCAAAGCCTTCAGTTAGTCCAATTCTGCCAAGACAAGTGCCTTCTCGAATTTAGTGTTAGAGACAGCATCTTCCTGGGCATCAGCTCCGGAGCCCACAGCACCAAGCAGGGAAGGGAGCAGAATGACAACTGGCAGGAGAAATGCCTGCCACTGGCCCAGATTTCTACATTTGTGGAAATTTGACCCTCATTTTCACCATTGTACCTCCTGAGAACCAAAGAGGTATCTTAAAAAATACCAGTGCTGGAAATAAATTCTAGGTGTTAAACTGAGAGTATGCATAATAACGTCAATTTTATGAGCATGGTCCGGAAGCTGTCATTTTAACGAATTATGCAGATTTGGTGCCCCCTGCTGTCTTTTCTTTAACTGCCAGAGTGACTGATGAAAAATATTAGTAAGTGCTAAATACACCGAACTGCACAAAACACCCCCAAAGGGCAAATTAAGGATCCTGCTCAAAAAGACACATTTAAACTAGAGTGTGAGTCCACAGATTCACAGATGGTGAAGCATCCAGGAGCTGAGAATAGCAGAGCCGTATGTTGGTAAAGTAACGATCACAAACAGTGGGAAAGGACCGAGTACATCGTCACTAAGGGGAACCGCACCGAGACCTGAGCTTCAGCCTTGGCACATCTCTATTGCCTGAAAACAAGAGCACAGAAAAGACTCAGTCTTTTGTGGCAATAAAACATTAAATCCTTGTGGTCTCTATTTCCTTGCTCAGCAGTGGGTCTGCTACTTTCCTGCCTCCCACCCCCAAACACAGAGTTTAGATAGACTTTAAATACTTTTGTATTATGGCAGCATCTAGAGGTCTCAAAACCTATTAGTACCAGTGGTACCCCCAGGTACATACTGGGTGCATCTACATAAGCTTTTGTATCAACCAAACTGGAAGACGTGCTCCAGGAGCGTACTCAATACACCAGGCTCCCGCAAGGGACAAGCCTAGAGCTAACCCAAAGTAAAACCCCTCCAATGCACACAGCACAGCTGTTGGGACGGCAGCACAACCTGTTTCTCCACAGAGCCAACCCTCTGAAGCCACACTGCATGCTAAAGTAGATGTGGTACCCACTTAACATAAGACTCACCCGCTGAATCTCACCGCTGCCGAGGGCAGTTGTCTAACATCTCCCTCCCTCAGCTTCTCTGACACTTATTTATGCACACAAGTCCTAAATCGCCATTTTCAACTCTTGAACTCCTGTGACTTAGTGAGATGGTATGATCTGTATTACATCTGCTGTAGCTGTGCTGAAACAAACATCCTTTGTAAAATCTTGCTCACTCCCACCATCCAGATATCCTGCTTTGTATTTTGCACGTTTTATTTTTATACCTCAACATTCAAAACACCAGAAGGCAGGAGTTTGGCCTGGCAATTACTAAATGTTGCACCCTAATACAAAATCAACTTGCTTGCTATATCCTTTATAATGGTTATTTTACTCAGTGTACTGCCTGCAGGGGCCGAGTCTAAGAATTCACTTCTATCTCCTCTGACCGTTGTATAAGTCAGTGGTCTGTCCTCTTTTCACCTCTTTTCAGGGTGAAACACGTCCACACACAGCCATGTCAAGGGTTGTGCAAGAAGAAGATTACGAGGGTGGATCCACTTGTTTTGATCTCCCGACAGAGCCCCGTGGCTCACCCTGCTTCCAGGTTCTGGGGGTGCTCCTGCAGCCGCCTTCTTGCTGTTTTTCCAGTCCTCAGCTCTCTTCTTTCTCCCTGAAATTAATAAATCAATGTACATATCTAGCAGCCACCACTTGCCAAGAGCCAGGCCTCAATGCTCTTCAGAGCAAGGAACTATTGAAATGAACTTGAGTGCGGCAAGAGCTGGTTTGTCACAGAAGGGTGGTGTGAAGAGGGGTGAGCGTGGAGGTTTAAGTCAGAAGGCCTTATTATCGCTAGACCTCAGGGCACCAGCTAATCAGTAGGGGTGTAGCTTTATTGGAAAAAAATGTACTTTATGATATTTATGTCTGTGTATCTGAAAAATTTGGTTTCAGTGGGACGTCAGAGAGACTTTATGAGCCACTGGCGTGCTGCATCATAGCAATTAATAACAACCACCAGGAGATTCCCTTCCAGCGCGTGCCAGGCCCCAGTGTGCAGGAAGGGATAAAATACATCACCACTCATGCTCTTCCAAGCATGCTCTTTCCAACACATAAAGTAAGGTAAATATCAACATACACGTCAGACTTCTTTCTTCTCTCAGCATACTCTTTTTCCTGTAATTAAAGTATTGGAATACATTTCTTCCAGCTAGCACACATCTGGATCTTCTTTTATCTAATAAAGCAGATCTGCACATTGTGAGTTGTAGCCTTCTCCTCACAGGATAAGGAAACACTTTTGGAATAAAGAAAACAGAGCTGGGCAGCAAAAAGCCAAACTCGGATCACAATGTAAACAAAAGATCTTGCACTTACTACACTTGTCAGACATCCTGTCTAGAATAGGATGGCAAATTGCCCCAGGCTTTGTTTACGCTGGCTAGCAAAAAGTTCTATAAGCAAAGTAGAAGACAAACAGGTTTCTACCATGATTTGTCCAGTCTGTGGGGACTAAAATCAAACTGTTTAAAGCAAAAAGCAACAACAAAAACAAACAAACAAACAAAAAAACCCACAAACAAGTGGGAGGATTGAAATGAGCTACATGTAATATATAAAAAATGATATGATATGGTCATAAAAATTTAAAAGAAGTGTGAAAACTTTAATATTAATGTTCTTGGAAAGTAATGTTGTAACACAGCCTTTCAGTGCGCGTGCATGCGCATGGGTGTGTGTGTCTGGCTGGCTGGCTTGGTTCGCTCCTCACCCTGATAGGAGTGGACTTGCCAGAATATCTCCTTGCTCCCTTTCTGGCGGCAGTTTCCCTGCATGAAAAAAGGGTAGGGTAGAGATGAATAGATGGTGGGAATTCAGATGTCATCCCAATTCTGGATGTAGACAGGGTGAATGCACTCACGGAGCTGAAGAGCACTCCTGAGGCACACAGTATAGACACAGCTAATGCAGCCAAGAAGAGGGCCTTAGGCAATAACTGACTTTGCAGCTCTGTCTAATCTCCAGGTTTATAACTGGATACCTTCTGACGTTGCTCCTTTTGCTGTGTAACTCTTCGTACCAGTAAGAAAAAGCTTCAGTAGTTCCATGAGACATTCCCAAACAATAGATACAACAATATATATAACTGGCATGTGCTACTTGGTCCACTGCAATTAAATATTATGAATTTTGATGTTATTCCTTTATTTAAAACATGCCACCATGAGTAAATATTTTATGGCCAGTGATCCATAAACAATATAATCGAATTTCTCATTTACCAGGTATATGGGACTAAATCTGTATCCAGTGCTCTGTAATAAAACACAGCTCATAAAGTAATCTTACGCTTTGGAATATAAATATGACGCATTATACACAGCATATAATTTAATCATTCTTAACTATGGCATAAATGGTTGGAGTTGAATGCCGCCTAGACTAGTACTAATTACACCTTGCACCTTTATGAACATACTGACTGAAGTACTTATCAGCCAGGCACACAAGCAATTTGCTCTCAGCCACACAATGAGTCAGTGGCAAACAAAGGAGGGGAAACAAGGTTCCTTTATCTCCCAGACTTCTGAGCCAGCTTCTCGCCAACAAGAATTAAAAGCCATTTCATACTTCACAGCGATAAAGCAACTTTTTGTCAGTCATCCAGGGTGTTTTATCAGAGTTGTAACCTCAGCTTCACAAGATATTAAAAAGCTTTGTGCAAGTAAATACAAATATATATATATATTTGTTAAATATGGTAAAACATAAACTAAACAGATTGAAGTTTTACAACTCCTAAAATAGCTTATTTTTCCTATCTGTACACATTACCTCGGAAAAGAGTACTACTCTTAAAAGCACACATTTATTTTGTAAACCTCAGTATTTTGTGTAGCCTTTAGGTTCACTGCAGCGATTCTGCACTACATTTTTATGGTTCTTTAAATGACCACTGGGTGTCACAGTTATCAACAGTAAACTCTACACTTGGAGGACTTTTCCAGGTTCATTTCAAAACAGATTCATGTCATCAGAAATAATACCAATTCCTATACCCATAATATTAATAGTCACCCCCGTTCCAAGATGAGGAAATCGTTTCCTCAATAAAAATAAAATCAGTCAGAGTTAATACAAACTGTGTTCTTTTAGAAACGATAGCAAAATGGAGATCTGTCTTTCAAATTTAGTCTACAGATAAGATTCTGTCATACTGCACATTTGTGAAGTATTTTCACTGCTCGAGTAGAATAAGGCAATTCCAGACTTCATGGACTTGAAGAATAATTTCCATGGGCTTTCTCTTTCAAAAATTATGTGAGAGAAGAATCAATGATTTCTTCTCCATTTTTAAATGAAAAAACATTCACTCAAAGTCTAAACATTTTAGCACTATACATAAAACTATAGCCTTACACTTCAGGTCCCAGCTCTCAGAATCACGCAACTAGCAGAAGAATGTGACTTTTTATGTTTTTTAATTTAAAAGTAAGTTTATGGTCTTCATCTCAGAAAAGAAAATGTGACCCCAGTATGATCAGTGCCTATTCAAGTTTGCAGATAACAGCTTTAAATCGTGTGAACTGCTTCGTGTCTTTACTCAGTTGTCAGTTCCAAAGGGACAAGCCAGTGCTAACCCCACAAAGGACCCCATGAGATGAGGTGTGTATCTTGTTGGCTGGTTTCACCCACCCACATTTATACCTTATCCCTGGAGTGCTGGAGAGCTGCTCCATGCATCCAAAGTGTAGGCAGCACCAAGTAAACTATTTGCGATTATACAGGCTAACATACTACATAATTTATATCATTTAACCATTAAGCTTTAGTTTAGACTCCATATACTCTGAACAAAGACCACCAGGAAGGGCTGGCATGGCTGTGGACACTTGGGAGAGGACACAGTGGACAGCCAAAGTGTGTCAAGACAAGCAGGCTGATGCTCCTTAGTGCCTGGGGCCACCACAATGTCTGCAGGATGCTCAGGAAGCCTCTGTAGTACAGGTGCTACACAAGCAGGGGTCTGGAGCAGGTGCTGAGATCAGTCAGGGGCTCATGTTCGGGATCATCCTGTGGACAACAGAGTTTTTGGGATCTTTGCCAGGACCTGTAAGACGTGAAGAAGGAAGGAGGAAGCTATTTACTGGCATATATTGGAGTCTGACGTTTAAGGACTGAATGAAGGAGCATGGGCCTCATGCTAATTCTGTCCCCACCAGCTGGGCAACTTGCGGATGCTGCTGCTTTTTGAGTTTTCTCATTTCCTACTTTTTCTTACCCATCTCCAACTTCAGAAATGGCGGGAATTATAAATGGGAGCAGAGAACTAGCTTAATCGCTGAAAATCAGGCTCAACAGAAGCACCTACAGTTCCTGGCCACAGTTCAGGTTACAGGTAGGAGATACAGGCTGAGACATGGGCAGGTGAGACAGAAATGCCAAACAGGCACTGTCATAGGAGATGTGTAACACATGGCAGGCATCAGCCTCTCTCTTATGCACTATGTTTGGGCCCCAGATCGGCTTAAGCAAATCACCCTGCCCTGCCCAGCGTTTTCCAACTCCTCCATTTCAGACACTGGCTGCCTGATTGGCTAAAATGACTGTCTCAGTCAGAAACGTATTTTTTTCTTATTTTTTCTTTAACCTATTTTCAAGTCCAGATGTACGCAAAAAGGCAGGCTCGGAAGAATGTAAGCATTATCTAATACATAAAAGATGTATGCAGGGAGGAAGAGAATTAAGCTGTTCTTCATGGCACGATAAGAAGTAATGGGTGTAAACTGCAGGTGGGAGGTTTAGATTAGACATTAGAAATGGCTTTTTAACAGTAGGCATAGTTAAGGACTTTAATAGACTGATTGAGGAGGTTGTGAAGGGTTTCAAAAACAGGTTAGACAAACATTTATCAGGAATCATTTTGGTATACACGTTCACAGTCTGGAGCAAGGAACGGGTTGCTCAAAGTCCCTTCCAGTCCTGTTTTCCTGTGATTTTATGATTCAAGGATGTTTAATGGCCTATCTTCTGCCAGGGGTTGGTCTTAAACAAATCACAATCTTAAAACACTGCCAGCAAAAAAATAGGAAGGATTTTTTCTTGATTAACATTATTCCAATTCCCTCTCTCCTTACCCAAAAAGCCCTCCCACTTTTCAACACATTCAACTACAAAGCTGAATACAGCCAGTAAAATACTGTAAGCTTTGTCCTAGCAGCACTGATAACACTGCAGCAATAACACAGCAAGTGATCTGAAATCTGTATTTCTTTTGACCAAGTTCTCACCCCTTACACCCTTCTGTCCACCTCCCCACCCCAACACAATACCTAATTTTCTAAATTACTGGAGCTATTATGCACACTTTCATTAACATAGCAGGTGCAGTTATTTAGACCATTAATGTCCTAGCAGTAGTGTAAGTTGGGAGTGACCCCACTGCAAATTAACAGTTCAGACACAAGAGGTGAATGGTGCTTTAAAATACAGCTGGAAATCTTCCACTGTACCCAAACAGGACTTGGTCCAGGGTCCTTGTCTGAAAGCTGCTCCCTTAACACAAGTCACTTGAGTTGGAGGAGAAAAGCGTTACAGATTAATTCTGGTTTGTGGAGAAAAGGGGCTCTTTTCTTCCAGCTGAAGTTGAAAGCTGCCAGCAAGCATCAGCACCCTATTTGGAAATTTTGGACTGATTCCTCATGTGATTTGACCATGGACTTTTTCTCCTCTTGCTATTGATTATTTCTATAAAGTCAGTTACCAAAAGCTTCTCTAATTCAAATTTATTCTTTCTGCCCTTTCCCTTCACACTGCTGTGCCACTATTTGTCTTCCCTTCCCCTTCCCATCGCTTCCCAATAATAACTTCCTTTCCAAGGGTTTGAAAGACTGATGCCAACATTAAGAAAAAACCTACAGTGGAATCCCCCCTATTCAAAATGTTCTGTTTATGTCACCTTCCCATTTTGTCTCCTCTTTCTAAACTGTAAGCTTACTGGGGCATGGACAGACATTCATTTTATGCTTGTACTAAGTATCTACAAAAATAAGGTTCACTTTGCCTGGGCCTATAGGGATTACTGGTACCTGGATGTTAAAAATACTGTGGTTTTGTACTGTAAGTAACGTAATGTAATGTTGGATTGTAGCTACTACCACATAACTTCCTAAGGAAAGAGAAAAAATAACCTCCAGGAATTCTTCCTGAAATATTACAAAAAATTATGAAAAACAGGAGATCCAAAAAGGACAGTATGATACATCATACTGAGAATGCTCCTGTGCTGTTCACAACTCCACACGTGAAACCGCACCGACAATTACTGAATACAGCACTGGCCACGGAGTGGGGTCCCACAGTGTTTATTTGGCATTTGCATCACCTCTGCTACGTATTCTGAATAACTTTGGGTTAGCTACCTGACTTATTACTCACATAAACCTATAGTTAAATGTAGGATATGACTGCACAGCTCAGCGCAGCACTCCTACCAACTAACTCGAAAACAAGATGCTGTATAAGTGTGTCATCAAGGCGCTCCACCCTGGCTAATTAGCGCGGCAAGCAGCTGGGAAGGCAGGCTAAGGCGGGAGACCTGCGGCTTCCACAGCCCCAGCCCACAGTCCAGTGTCCCTGCGGGAACTGGAATGAGGAGTAGGCCAAGTGTTAGATCCATGTCACTTCAAAGTCTTTAAGAAATAGCCTTTTGATGTTAAGGTAGAACATACAGGTACAAAGATAAGATCTGCTTCTCTTTTAACTATGGGACCTCTTTAAGTGAGATTCCGGTCCAGCTAGACACAGTGGTCCTTCTTGTTCACAGCCACCTAGATTGTTCTGCTTCTGCAGAGCTACAAGGATGGCAATGTGATCAGAAGTTACAAGTTGGGTCTTATGTTGTTGTTGATTAATTACATCATTCAATAAATGCTAATTTGTTTCAATGAACCCTACTGTGACCTCACTCCAATAAGAATTACCAAAAAAAATGCACTAAAGATGGTAGAATTACACAGGTGTAAGCCAGTCTTAAACCCATGTAAATCTCATCTAAGTAAACAAATAGGCCCAATATATTATCTACCTGAACTTACTAAAATAGAAATCTATACAAAATATTATTTAGGGTAATCACCATGGGTCATACCCAGTGAGCTTCATTCTGGTTTTACTTATTCTTCCTCACATAAAACCAGCAGTGTAAAGAAAGGAGGATTAAGCCAAACAATTCCATGAAATCATTAGCTTCCCGCCACAAACACAAATCAGGCACGCGTAAGAATAAAAAGCCAGTTTGGCAAGATACCATAATGCCAAGTCAGGTCAGTCAGGTTATAATAATTTCTAATTAACACTCTTCCGAGTTTCAGTGTTATTTATTTGCATGTCAGTGTCACTCAGAACAATACAATACTTGTTCCTGCCTATGAAAACCTCTAAAAAAACGAAAGAAAAACTTGCAGCCTGATCTGTACAAACAGAAATTCAATGTAATGACAAATAAAAATGGTGGTTGAACTTGACAACCCTTGATGAAAGCATCTTTAGAAATGAGAAGACTGATATATGTCCACTGATGAAGAAAAGAAAAGCATAAATCAGCAGCAGCTGAATACCACTGAAGACATGATTTCTACACCTTATTTTGATTACGTTTATCCAAGCAGCAAAACTTCCTCCATCTCAGAGGCTTTATATCGACCTGCCCCTGAAGATGCTTCCTTTTGAAACATGGAGTAACACTGTTCCCTGAGGATTACAAAGACCCAACGTAAAATTCAGCAGGTTGAGCCTGCTAGAAGGCTCCATTAAAAAATTAAATAGTTTAATTATGTTTGGAAATTGCCTGATAGTGTAATAACTATGCAATATTATTCAAGAAGACTTGTTTCAAAAGCAAAGTCATGGAAGCATTTCTGTTGACAATCTGAATTTGCTTCAACTTACTGTATTCAGAATATCTGCACCTGAAAAAATTCAGACCAAATATCCGTAGGGTTTGTTACATACATTAAATTATTTATAATTTATATTAAAGTTTATAGGTATACATGTTATATAGGTAAAATTATAAAACTCATTAAAGATGTTGAAAGGCATAGCTAAAATTGTCATTTCTATGAAAACCTTTAGAACATGTGTAAAACAGCATAGTCTTATTTTTCATATAATAGTGTTATATAAAATTATATAACAAATATAATTTTGTTAACGTTAATATTTTTTAACAAGATTTATAAAAAAAAATATTTAATCAATGATAAAAGTAGTACATTAATATATTAGTTCTATGTAGAAGACAGACTTTTCGCATCAAATATTTCATAAGACTTCAGTGAAGTCATAATGTGTTGATACAAGACATCTGAAGGCACCTGCATGGTCAAGCTTTTTTAACAATGAAGTAGATGATCCTAAGTCTTTTCTCCATGTTGAAGTAATGTTACCAAAATATTGCTAAAGAAGGCATTGCAAGTATTCATTACAGAGTAAGTGAGCTTATAAAATTTAAAAATTAATATGCAAATGAATGGGTTTAGGGAACAAAAGGGCATCTTTTAGAGTTTTTCTGAGAAAAAATTATTTCCAAGATGGGATAGCTGATACCTGTAATTTTTCTTGTTTCTACCAAGGAAAAGAGATTGCGGGAATAATGAGAAACTGCCGGCAGTTTTGTATATTCAGAACGCTTGCTGCATTTAATCAGTAAATGTCATTAAGCTTTCATCTTGTTTTTTGGTCCTGTGCAAGTATCATAACATTTCTATAAGCAGTCAAATACTTTGTATATTTTTAAAGCAATAAAACTAATTGAGCAGCAGTGACCACCCTTTACTATCTAATGAACTGCATGTATTAGACTCTAGCTAGGCCCAAGAGCCACAAGACACATACCCTGAAGAACCAAGAGGATGGCAAGCTCTGGGTGCAACTTCCAGGTAGGAGGTAGTAGGTCTAGACCCTCAGAGATCCCTGAAGGTCATCCTAGGATCTTTCCTGAGGATCTCCTCAGAGACCTGCTGCTTCTTCAAGTGATCTGTCAATATTGGCCTCAGTGTCCCTTCCTGGCTAGTATTCTCCCACAGCTGAGTATTAGGAGCCATTATGACCTTGAAGACAGATGACAGCTCACAAAGAAGTGATGTGACAGTATAGCTCCAAACTTGGCTTCTTAGCTGCATGCAATTCATAATCCACAGGTTGGCCTCCCAATAATATGGGAGTAGGTGTTCAACTGTCATAACTTACTGTGACTGTCAATGGCATTTTGGCACCCTTCACCCACGACGACGCTGTTTGCATTTTCAAATCTAGCACTACTGTGGTAGAATTTATGCCAGAAGTTACCTCTTTTAACTGTACTCATCTAGAAGTTGGTGGTGTAGTCTAATGTAGTCAGGCTAGGATCCCCCTAACCTCAAGGGAGAAAGACACCAGAAGGTGATTTGTTCCATCCTAAGATAAGTATCTGGAATGAATCACCTTCAGAGATGCCTCCATCTCTCCAGAGGAAGCCTAGAAAAATGGCTTGGGCTAGGTGCTCAACTTACAGAGGTATAAAGTCAGGCTAGATGAATATCATGAACCATGTTTTTTAACAACAAAGTTCTGTCAAGGCTTTCCTGCTAATACCTTTGTTACAACAGTAAAAGCAAAACAGATTTATCAAGCTACCTACTTTGCATTTGTGTTAACGCTCTTGGCAAAATGGAATTTGTTCTGTTCTGCTGTGTCTTTGGCACTACACATCTTTGGCAGTGGACTTCTGACAACACATGGGGATTCTTTTAGCTTTAGGGACAGAAGCCTTTGTTTTTAGGAGAGAAAGCCTGAGCTCATTTCAGAATGCACTGTGAGGTTTTGAGTGGCCATGGTGTGCAATATAGTTAGCTACTTTGAGGTGACAGATTTGCTATAATTCATAATACCAGGTTCCAACTGTGAAAATGCGGCAAATAGTACTACCCACAGAAATATGTCTACACGTGCACTGAAATATTTAAAAGACCAAGCCTTTGATCCTAATTTTAAAAGCCTTCCCTTTCCTCCTTCCAGCTGGAACTACTTCCCACTGTGCCTCCCAGTTCTGTGTGTATCCAGCAGGACATGCTTCTCTCTCAGATGCAGAGTTCTGAAGAAGTACTTTTAAATACAAGATGCTTACAAAGGAGGTGTTAGTATTTATAGAAAACTAGGAATTAATTCAAAATTCTTCAGACGTAATTGAGTATATTGTATCATTTTGTGCTGATGGGTAAAAATAGGAATGACAATATATAGGGTGTCCTTCCCATTAGTCAAACTGGTAATGAGTAATGCAGCCAAATGAATGTCAGTAGAGCCTACCCACCACGCCATGCTTCAGAAACCCTCTCGGCACTCTTCTTTAAGAGAGAAGCCACAAAAGCATAAAGGTTTCATCTGTGTGTATTTGAAATGACTGTACTATTTGTGAGGAAAAGATTCCAATAAGGTATATTAGTTATTCCAAACAAGTGTCAGTAAAAACTATCTCCGCCTATATTCCACAGATTGTACCCTCTTCAAAAAAAATAAGTATTTTAGAAAATTTGGGGAACGTTACATTTTCTATTTGAGAAATCAGGTTGGTTTAGTACCAAAGACCCAAATATATTAGTCAAAGACAAAAAAACCCCAAACTATAAGATACTAGGAGCCTTTGGAAAAGGACCTGAATAAACTCTTCTGGAAATCATAATGTAACGTCTAAAGGTCACCAAATCACATGGGTTTAATATCTTACTGCTTGCTGTTAACTACAGAAGGAATTTCTGTCTTGCATGAGTGTCCTTCCGAGAGCTCGAGTGATCGGACTTCGACACTGTGCAATACTGTTGGGCCATGACTCTGTTTCTGTCTCCTGTGTCTCAGGCCAGTAAAGTTCTGGAACAACACTCTCTTCAAGCATGCAGAAGAAGTATTTTTGTGCTGGGTTATTGGTGGTGTCTTGTGTTCTTTATTACAGTAGCTGTTTGAAACTTCATAAGATGTTAAGTATGAGAAGTAGTGCCAGAGCTGACGTACTGGAAAACAGTGACAAATAAGATGAAGTGGTGAAGATTGTTTTACTGTGTAAATGTACGGAGCCACATGAAGGAATCTTACTATCTAACTCTGTGGCTGTTTGTTTCTGATGTAAATACTATGCACCAACAAGGATGGAGAAGCTTCTGCAGAAAGTTGGAGTTTAAGCAAAGATACAGTTGCAAGAGAAACTAGTGATTTCCCTTAAAATAAGGGGCACTTAAATAGTAGTGCAATGACATTCTTATGACACTAAGCTTTAATCTCTTGTCCAAAGCAAATAAGGTGAGTGTGGCAGTTCACTTGCTGTTCTAAATGCAGACTTAGGAAAACCGTATATTCTTGACTAAGAAGGAAAAAAATATTACTAAGTAATCCCAGGGCTCCAAGAAGCTATTCACAAGCTTAATGCTAAGATATAATCTGCTGGTGATTACGTAACCATTTCCCCTCTCTGCCCATTCCAGAGTGGATATGAGATACTACAGTCTACATGCCCAGTCTTGAATTTATAGTTCCAGGTGTAAGAGCTCATTGCAATATAACCCTGTAGAGAAAACAAACCCCCAAAACAGCAGAGAGAAAGGACTGGTGTACATGTCATTCTGGGAGAGGCAGGGCCTAATTCAATGGCCAGGCAATAGAAAGTGGTGTGTTACCCCACTCAGGGTTAGGCTCGAGGAGCTATGTGGGAGTTGGCAGACACAATTAACAAGCCTGAAATAACAATTGCCTTGAGAGCTAGCGAGAAGTAAAAGGCAGGGGAGCGGCCCTCCAGTAGGAAAAGTAAAATAACTGCAACAATAGAAAGATAAATCTAATCTTGCACAAAACCACCGATAACGCCCTGGACATAAAATCAAGACACTAATATTAAGGAACACAGACTAACAGGAGACATTCTAAACAACAGGCTTGGAAAGTCCCATGGGACAAAATTGGTGCTAGGCTTTTCCATGGAATACTTGCCAGCTCCTGCTGCACACAATGGTCAGAAGGGGATTTAGTAAGTGTTAGAATGAACATTTGTGCCTATCAAGATGTGGAGGGAAAAAAAAAAGTCCAGGTAGGCTGTTATTCTGTCCATTGCAAGTGTAGGAACATCTCTTTGAAGCACTGATATGGTGGCCTACCGTCTTTCCAAATCCTGGCTACAGATTTCAGATATATCTGAAAATGACTGATATACCACAGCATACGCAGCCAGATTTTGCAGGCTGATATTGAGGATAGTCCCAGACAGATAAATCATGCGTGCAAAGCAAGTCTGACATCAGATTCACAGCATATGCAATATTTTCTTGCTGTACATGCTCAGAGAAGTTGCACAGTAAGTACAAGTCTGGCATCAGACCTCTTGCAGATGCATGTTTTATCTGCCCATACAGAGAAGTCTGACTTCTCCTGATACATGGTATCCTGCACACCCAGAAAGACACCTATGGCAACAGAAATATAGGGAAAACCATGCCATGTATGTTCTTCCTATGAGAAATTGTATTGACCACATACTGTTGTGACATAATATGGCACACCCTGTATTAAACAGGACATTCCATACCACATGGGATCCTTGGCACTTTCTGACATTTATTTTGTTACCACACCATGCTGTGATTGCCCAGGAGAGTGCAGAGGTCAACATCAGTGTATGTACATGAATTTGGTGGACAGAAGACACAGCGTGATTACCTAATATTTAATTAGGTTACAACAATAGCACTAATGCCCTTACCCTTGCCACATGAGCTCATCTACAAGGCAACACGATGTCCTTACTGAAGCTTTGGGACATAGTATCAGTAACCCCTGAGACATGACAACTATTGAGTCACCAGTATTGTTCCCCCCATACCACAGGAATTCTTCTAGGAAGTGTATTTATAATCACAGCAAAATTAAAGTTGGGTGAGATCCTTTGCAGGTCACTGGTTCAACTGCCTGTTCCAAAGAGTGCTATCTTCACAGCTAAACTTCGTTGCTCAAAGCCTTGTCCAATCTAGTTGTATCTCCATGGGTGGAAAGTCCACAGCTGCTCTGGGAACATGTTCCAGTACTTGACCACTCTCACTTTGAACTTTTGCTTTCTCATACACAGTTGGAATTTCTCTGGATGCAACTTCTGACTTTTGTATCTTGTCCTGTTGGTGCACATCTCAAACAGAAGCCTTGTGCCATCTTCTCTATAACTCCCCTAGGGAAGGTGAACATTGTAATTAGATCCTGGCGTAGCCAAACCCACTTCCTCAGCTTCTCCTCATACATCATGTGCTCCAGCCCCTAGCACCTTAGCAGCCTCCACTGAACTGGCTGTTGCCGGAGGACACAAAACTGGACAGTGGATATCCAATGTGACCTCACCAGTGCTGCACAGAGAGCACATACCTGCTGGGTATGTTGATAATGCAGCCCTGTAGGTGGTGAACTCCCATGGCGAACTTCTTTTGTCCACAAGGATGGCCAGGCTGTTTTCTGCTGGGCTGCTCCCAAGCCAGTTGGCTCTCAGCCTGTAGTGTTGTATGACGATAGTCTGTCCCACGTTCAGGACTTTGCACTTGTCTCTGTTGACCATCACAAGGTTCTCACTGGCCCATTCCTGCAGCTTGCCAAGGCTACTCTGAATGGCAGCTGTGGCCTCCAGTATATCAGCTGATTTCCCCAGTCTGGTGTGGAGATCAGTTGAAAACTTGCTGAAGGTGCATTCTGTCCCACCCCGAGTCACTGATGAACATATCGAACAGGACTTGCTCCAGTACCAATCCCTGATCCCTCCTAACTGGGCATCAGTCAGACTTCAAACCAATGAGGCACTACCCTTCAAGCCTGGTGGTACAGTCAGTTTTTCACACACGTAGTCTGTCCACCTCATCCACTTCTCCCCAGTTACAAACTTACTGAAGAAGACCCTACCAAAAGGCCTAATAAAGTCAAGCTTAAATGGCACACTCCACTTTCCCCTTGCTCCCTAAGCCTGAAGTCAGTGACATTGGGTCAGACATAACTGAACTTAAAGGCATAACATTTGCCTTTTTTCAGTCATCAGCAGTCCTCCTAAATGCCACAGCCTTTCAAATGTCATAGGGAGTGAGCACACAATAACACTGGCCAGCTCCCTCAACACTCAAATGCATGCCATCTGGTCCAGTGGACTTGTAGATGCCCAGTTTGATTCAGTGGACTTTAACTTGATCGTACTCTACTGTGGGTAGTCTCCCCCTCCCCCTCAAACTCTGCTACCAGCCATAGAAGCCTGGGAGATATGGAAGGTTTTTTTTTCTGGTAAAGGTCAAGGTGAAGGAAGCCTTGAGTATCTCAGTCTTTTCCTTGACTTTTCTCACCAGGACAATCACCCAGTTCTGCAGCAGGGGCACATTTTCCCTTTTCTGCCTTTTGCTGCCAATGTGCCTGCAGAAGCCCCTTTTGTTGCCCTTCACATTCTCTTTCCAGCTGCAACTCTAGCCAAGCTTTGGCTTTCCAGGTTCCACTCCTTTACTGAAATACCAACCATCCTCTGCATGAAGTGATGGAATCACAGCCCAATCCTCTACCTGTTGAATCCCTTCTAGAAATGCTGTTTAAGGAAGGTGGTTGTTTTTCATCCAGATCTCACCTTTTGAAAGTTGCAAGCATATGCAGGTGCCTGTTCAAGCGTTTGTTTAGCTGGTACTGTGGAAAATGCCATTGTTCTAAATTATTCTTTCTTCCTTTGTTCTTTGTTGTTAGTTGGTTTGTTTCCAATAACATCAAATTCGGTGCAGAAGAAAAGGAAAAGGAAAAGTATACACACATACACCTGATAGGAGGGAATCAAGCAATTAATTACCTTCATCGTGCAGCTTTGACTGCTAATCCAGGTCTCCAGGATTTTCTCTAATATTTTGTAACATTTCAGTTCTGCTTAAGCAACTTCATATGATTATAATAAAAAAAAACCCAGCCCCTTAATGAAAGAGTTCCTTCCTATTATTCAGATCTGGACTTCCTGCCCCATCCTCCCCTAAAGCAAAATGAAAAAAAAAAAAAAAAAAGAGAGAAAAAAAAGGGAGAAATTAGCCAAAGTTTTATTAGTTGGGTTTTTTTCCTTTTTAACTTTCCAGACTTAGAAAATGGAGATGTTTCTTGCTTTTCAAGCACTTGTATTTCGTCTAGAGTGTCCCAAGACACGAAAGATACCACATGTTCAACATATTCTACACTTGGTCATTTCATTGGTTGTTTTTTATACGGAGTGACGGGTCTCTTCAGCCTTCCAAACTTTCACAATAACTGAGAAGTGTTTCTGAAACACTTTCTATTAAAGATATGGCTCTATACAATAGGAAGTTGTTTGAATTACGATATAGTCAGCATTGTACATATTCTGCATAGCTATATATTACCTCTGTACTTCGGTAACATGGCTGATATGATGACAGCTGTATTTAAAGTTGCCAAAATTCGTCTTTAAAATTCCTCTTCTGGGTGTTTATAAGTTTGTCAATTTTTATTGCTGAACTGTTGCATTTATTCTCTACGTTTGGGAAACTTTGAAGATGTCTGAATATGATTAATGCATACTTCTGTTACTGTCATAAAGTCCTCTGTCACAAGTGAGACATGTTTTGTATTTAACAGTTGATTCATCCAATTGCTCAAAAAGCTGCACACTTATTTGGATCACCATTAAAATCTGCTCTTTCTCATAAGGGTTTGGAATAGAATTAGGATCCAAATCAGGGCTCAGCTGACGAAAGAGAGCAAAAGCACAGTGCCACTGCCCCTTTCCCGATTCTCTTTCTCCGTGCTGCAGCATAGGGAGGAAAGTCTGCTAGCCACAGACCTGTCTCTCAGGACCCCCTCCTGGTGACTAAGAAAAGCCTAGGGGAAGGAAAAGCCTTTCCTATGACCAGGAAAACCATAGGTGACAAAGGAGGAAAGGAGCAGGAACTGCTCCAGGAACTTTCCATGTGTGGGCTAGGATCTGGCTGAGGCATGCTCTTCACACCTGGCAATCTGAATCGTTCCCCTTCTACACCTTCATGTCAGCTGGGATGCTGAGAAACCTTCAGATGGCACATCCCAGCCCACTCCCCTCCACCAGCACAGGAACCAGGGCCTGGGCCATCCCAGCAATACTGAGCTGCTTCCTCCAGCTCTTTGTGTTTCTGCTGGGATATCTCTTCCCCAGGGAAGGAGATGGAGGGGAGTAGGGGGAGGCAAGAACTTTCACTGCAATTAATGAAGCAATACATACCTCTTAAAAGTTATCTTTTAGGTTCTTTTCAGCTCCAAACGCTACTCTTACTCCCTGAGAGTATTTAATTGAAATGAAAGGGGAAACTGCAACTCTGTGAGATCCTTTTCTACCACAGATGGCTATATAGAGCCACTTGCCCATATGATATCGTCCGGCTACAGGAAAGGGATTCTGTGTTTCTTCCACCGCAGATACACTCTTTGCAGAGTCCTCAAGACAGGAGCTGGGGCATGGGAGCAGCAGGCTACACACAGGTAACAAAAGCAGTGACTGACGAGGGAACACGAGGCTCTCCAGGAGCGCGATGGCAGCGCGGCAGGGCAAGCAGCTGGAATGACAGTGGCACAAACTGGTACAGTGGGAAGGGGTTTTCACCCCATCCTGGACACTGAGGCACAGGGCAGGAAAGAATGAAACTTTACCTTCCTGAAAACCCAGTCTTGCTCTTTGGTGTTCACTTTCAGGTGCCTTCACAGGGTCTATGCTGCTCTCTGTACTGTTCCTGTCATCGTTACCCAAATCTTCGAATTATAGATTCAGTGATGGCACCTGAGGAGGGGGAGGACTGAGAAAGAAGAACTCAAGAACAATGAAAGGACAGAACGATGGAGATGAGAGGAGATACGGCAGTGGTGAAGTGGCTAAAACACAATTAAGGCGTTTTCCAGCAACGGCTGGTGAGCTAAGGAACATAAAATCAACATGCTCCTCTCTCCGGAAGACCAATGTTGAATTTAACCCTACAGCCACACCTGGGCAGTGCTCAGTGACAATGCTCTTTCCAACCTCTCCCTCTGGCGCAAGAGTGCTTCAGCTGGTATCAGCCAAATGCCTTCTGAGGCCTCTAAACAGGGCCACAGTACGGGATCTACTTCAGTTGGTCAGGCCTCCATGCGGTCTCATCTCCTTCTCTGGTTTCATTCCTTTCACGGGTTTTGTCTCTTCAGACTTCTCCACTGGTCTTGGGCCCATGGTTTCCCTCAGCCAGACTTCTTCAAAGCTGCGCTTGAAAGAAAGCACTATTCTCCAAACTTACCATTTTAATATAAGTTGGTAACATTCAGTGCTCCTAAAACATCAGCTTCTGAACGGGAAGATGATTACATGTTAATCTCAGCTTTCATTAAGAAAAAAATAGTTTTGTTATTTCCCTTTGGGTTTTGGAGAAAAGCTTAAGAATATAAAAAATGAAAATTCCAGGCTCTAAACCAAGTAACACACAACGTATTATTTCAAGACACTATTTATAAAGACGGAGATTTCACTCGTCTCGTGACTTTTGACCAGAGACTTGGCTGAGGATTAGTGTTTCCCATCCATCGCACACGAGGGGACGGGAGGGAGACACCTCAGAGCAGAGACCGGGAACCCCAAAAAGCCCAGTTGTCTTCCGACACCTTGTCCTGACAAATGTGCCCCAACTCTCCACATTCCTGGAAGATCTACGGCAAAACCACCATTCCCCCCCCCGACTTCCATGCCAACGCACGCAGCGACTACAGAAGACAAGACCAGCAGCGGGTCTGAACCCTTCCAGTAACCAACCTGGGCCACGACAGGATGCGACTCCATTGAGCATTTCTGCTTTTTATTAAAAAAAAAAAAAAAGAAGAGACAAAACAAAACAACCAAACCAAAACCAACAGATTGCTTCAGGAAATGACCGTAACCCTCCTCCACCCAGTCACCTCCGCCGCGTTGCGGCAACGGCCAGTCCCACCGAGACGTGTCCGGGCGGTGGGCGCTCACCGCACATGGTGCGTGCCCACCACACACGCCCTCGCACGTCTCCGCCATGGAGCCCTCGCCTCAGCACTGGCAGGGCCGCGGGCACACGCACAGGACCCCCGGCATCCCCCCGGGCAGGACACCCATGGCCCCCACAGGAGCCGGCGGACCCCGGCCCCGCAGAGCCGGGCGAGCACGGCGCTGGGCGGCCGGCGGCGACCCGGGAAGCGCCGGGGTCGCCGCCGGGGCCTGCCCCGCCGCCGCCCCCCGGCACCTATAGGGCCCATACCCCACCCCCAGCCCCGGGCGGCGGAAGTGTGTGTAGGGGGCAGTATAGGAATTTCCTGTGACGTCCCGGCCCGGACTCCATTAGGCTGCAGCTGGGCTGAGAGGAGACAAACCCAGCGGGCAGCGAGCGGAGCGGGCCGGGCGCCTGGGGCTGCCGGGCGGGGGCTCAGGGCAGCGGCGGCCGCCATCGCCAGAGGGAGCCCCGAGCGGGCGGCGGCGCTGCCTCCGGGACCCCCGGGGGGCACAGGGCCCCGCTCCGCCTCCCCTCACCCCCGCCGCCCCCCCGCCTCCCCCCTCCTCGCCCCCCCGGCTTCCCACCACGGCCGCTCTCGGCGAGGAAACTCTGGCCTCCGCTTCCTCCTCCTCCGACTCGGACACCGGCGGAGCCTCCCCGCCCCCGCGGAAGAAAGCCCGGGCCTCCCCGGCGGCGGCGGTGGAGGGAGCAGGAGAGCCCGGGGCTTCCGCGGGCAGAGCAGGCCTCACCTCGTCCCAGTCCCCCTCGCTCCCCGCCGGGCTCGCCCCCGCCGCCGCCCCGCTCAGAGGCAGTAGCAGCAGCGGCGTCGGCAGCGCCATGCAGGCCAACGGGGCAGGAGGGGGCCAGCAGCAGCAGCAGCAGCCGCCGCAGGGGCCGGCGGGCCCGGAGCTGGGCTGCCTGGGCGCCCAGAACGGCGAGGCCTCGGCGGGCACGGCCGCTAGCGACCAGCTGGCCCACGCCAACGGGCTGCTGCCCTCGGCTAACAGCGGCGGCGGCAGCCCCGGCGGCCTCAGCGTCAACAACGGGGTGCCCGCCGCCGGGGGCCCCGGCCCGGCCGCCGCGGAGCTGGGGGGTGGCGGCGGCAGCGCCCTGAAGAAGAAGAAGCGGCTCTCGCAGTCCGACGAGGACGTGATCCGGCTGATCGGGCAGCACCTCCACGGCCTGGGCCTCAAGTAAGTGGCCGCGGCCGCGGAGGCGGGGGAGGCCGCGGTGGGCCGAGGTTGAGGGGGGTGGGGGTGGTGGCTCCTTCTTCCCTTCCCTCCCCGAGCCGGCCGGGGCGGCCTGACCGAAGCGCCGCCGCGGGGCCGGGGGGAAGCCCCGCACACACAGGCGCCCCGCCGTCCTTCGCTCCCTCCGCGGGGAGGGGGCGGCGGGGTCGCAGGAGGCTGGTGGTCCCCGCGGAGGGTGGGCAGCCCGAAGCGGGGAGCTGGGGCGGAGGGAGAGGAAGGGACCTCCAGGGCGGGGAGGGGGGGGAGGGAGTTGGTGGTAAAAACTGCCCTGTCGCTGCTTGGTAGTCCCCCAGCGAAGAGAGACCAGTGCCCGGGTGCGAGGCAGAGCAGTGGGGCAGGCCCGCTGGCATTAAAAATAAAAAATAAATAAAAAAAAAAATATGGAGTCGGAGATGCGTTTTCTCAGCCTGTGCCGGTCAGCTCGGTGTGTACGAGGCGGGCGGCCTGCTCAGGGACAGGCCGGGAGCTTCCTCTGCCAGGGATGGCAATATGGAAGTCGAGTTGCACACCGATAAGGGCAGATCAATACAAATGTGTTAGTGGAGGAGAAGTTATCTGGTAAACATAATGGAGCCCGCAGCTGGGCGGGGGGAGTGGGGGGTGGGGGGCGGCTTTTTGCAGATGAGCTCCAAGATTTGGCTTGTCAGCTGGGAGGAAGCGAGCGCAAACTAAACTGCCACTTAAATAGGCTGTTTGGTTTCACTCTGGAAACCTTCGTCCCTGTAAATGGTGAAGGCCTCTGCAGATTTGTGCTGGACACATGTTTTTGATAATAATCTTATCTGTCGACTAGAAACAAGTATGTTGGCTCTTTCTCAAAATCAGAATAGGAAAAATAATTTCCCAGTGGGGTCGGGGAAGTCTAAGAATTTAATCACAACGCTCACTTTGCGAGTGAAGCCAAAGCCAGCGTGTCATGATTTTGGAAGGAGGCTAGAGAAGTCCTGCAAAGTCTTCACATAGCTACCACAAAAGAAGTCTTCAAAACACACTGGAATGGGTCAATTAGAAAGAACTTACTACATAAAATAAATTGCCTCTGACACAAGAGGCAAGTTTACAGCAGCAGACAACTCGTGACTGTTCATAGACGACACCACAGTAAATAAGCTATTTTTAGTGTAAAAGGGGGAGGGCTACAGGTTCATGACTTTGTTTATTTTATTTTAAGGAGCCAGTCGTTTAATACCTGATGAAGAAGAAAAGTTAGGCCTGTTGCAGATGTAGTAGCCCTCCGTGTTGTTTTGGGGGAGGGGGGGGGGGGGAGGGAGGGAGGGGGCAGGGGATAGTAGCCAGAAGCTAACAGCTTTCTAGTCTGTATCCTCCTTCATGAAGTCTATCTTCTGTGCAGGGATGGCTGTTTGTGGTGGCTGGTAAGTCACATACTTTATGGTACTTCAGCAAAGCTTTCAAGCTCATTGACAACTTGCTTTAGCTATAGGTAGCTGTTTACATGTCTCGGGTGACTGAGATAGTCCTTTTGGACAAGCGTCTGAATCTGGTCACAATATTCTTATTTTATTAAAGTTACTTTTAAATACGGTTAACTGTTATCATAGCAGGCGGTATATTTGTGAGGGTAAAACTGGTCGGGTTTTTTTACACTGTATCTCTCCTGCAGCCAGACTGTTGATCTTCTCATGCAAGAGTCAGGATGTCGTTTAGAACATCCTTCTGCTACCAAATTCCGCAATCATGTCATGGAAGGAGAATGGGATAAGGTAACGTAGGGCTTATAGGACTGTATTAACCACTGTTTAAATTTATAGTATCTGTGAGAGAATTCAAAATCCACCCTCCTTATATACTTTTTTTTTTGTTGTTGTTGTTTTCTTTTTTCTTATGCCGACTTCTGCAGGCTGAGAACGACCTGAATGAACTTAAGGCCTTAGTGCATTCTCCGCATGCAATTGTGGTAAGAGGCACACTTGAACTCTTTCAGAGCTGTATAGTTGGACTAATTGTAGTGGTGTAATCTTTTGCTATGGAGTTGGTTGTCCATAGTTCTTGTTTTCTTTTTTTGTTTACTTTAAGTGGCTTGCATGCTATCACAAACGTCATACTAATCTGAACTCTTTTATTCTTTTTTAGAATGTGAGATAGGAAGCCCAAAAGAGGCTAATATTTGGTGTACTGAATGTTTAAACTTTATTAAACATACTTAACTGATAAAGTATAAATCCTGTAAGAGTCCTAAAATAAGTCAGTTTCTGTAGAAACTGCCTGTGTTGAATATTCATTTCAAACTTGAAATACTTCTCACTGTGGTGTTTATGGGAGTTAGGCCTTCTTGAGGGAAGAGAAGTTTGGAAACAAAATGCAGTAATAGCAATGTGGAGTTAGCATTGTAATAGCACGTTACAAGAATATAGAGGCTGCTATAGACTGTGAACAATACTGTTGCTTTTCCAGATGGCTTCTAAAGAGCAAATGTATTTGTATTGCTGTTTGGGATTTTATTTAGAGCTTTTTCTCTTTGGGTGGCTTTTTTTTAAAGATGAACCTAGAAATAGAGGTTTGTAGGTCCCATGACTTGACAATTACAATATGTGTTGTTATGATTTCAGTTACTCTGAGGAAAGTGTTTCTTGGTTTGACTTTTCTGTCTCTAGTTAGAAAAATCATTCTTAGCTCTTCAAATGGCTTGTTCTATTTTGTTTAAATGTTGATTTTAATGAAATGAAGTTAGAACAACTACAGTCACTTAGGAAGAAAATAGTAGCAGGGCTTTTTGAAGTGTCTGTGACTGTCAACAATGAAGAATCAGCTGATGGCTGCTTAGCTCCACTTCTAGCTGATTCATTTGTTGTCAAGACAATTTCCTGTCTGGGGGAGGGACAGAAAGAGAGAACAGGAAGTGAAGTAGGAAAAACAGATGTTTAACAAAACATCGGAGGGTACTTGAGAGAAGTTTACATTCTGTTCTATTAATTTTGTCAAAGCTTAGCACCTCTTAATTAGACTAATAGTTCACTTTCTCTTTTCTCAAAGACTTGATATACGTGAGATTTGCTGTTCAAATAGTTTAGAATACTGCATACAGCTTTCAATAGTTTGTGAAGACTGAAACTGTAAAACCATGGTACGTGAATATGAATGATCCTTTGAAGCAGATTTTTCTCGTGTTTTGGACTTCTGAACTTATCAAGTTTCTTTGTGGTATTAAAGTGTTTTATATGCCTGGAAGTCAAGAGGTTTAACTGAGTATCAGCGTTGTACTTCTTGGAAAACTTCATTTGAGGGAAAAGGGGACATTTTCCTTCTGTTGTTTTGGACGGATCTGAAAGCATGCTCTTCTTTAATGTTCCTGTTTAACTGCTTGAGTAAAACTTAGTGCAATAAAAATACTTGGTTTAGACTAAAGTTTACCTAAACCAAATATTAACTAGTTTCTTTTTAAAGTTGTTCTCCTTTATATAAACTTCATATAATTTAAAACGGATAACAGTATTAAATGTCTTGCATGTCTGTGTTGGTAAGACAATACTGACTTGCAAGGATAAATTGAGCTTGTGCGCACTTCATTGCCTGTGCACTGTCTCCACTTCCCACCCCACCCATCTCTTTTGTACACGGTTGAGATTATGGGTTGGTATTGGTATAGTCAGCAACTGAAAAACTAGTGAAAGATCATTACAGGTAAGGAGAGATGCTTTATGCTCTGTAGGTAATCCAGACTGCAACAAAGTCAGAGCTAATGAAGATGATAAATGTCTTGATTAGGGAAAGTCCAAACAAGATACTGCTGCAGGTAACTCTTTAAAAACAGAAAATTAGATTTTGGGTTTCCTGACTTGTGACTCATACTGTATGACTAGATGTCTCAAAAATGTGTGCGCACAAGAAGAATGGGTACCTAAAAGTTTAGATGACACAGAATATTTAACGAAGTAGGGTGTGGGTGGTGATTTATTTTTGGTTTGTGTTTGGTTTTGTGTTTGTGTGTGTGTGGTTTTTTTTTCCTTATAGTTAGTATGACCTGGACAAAATAACCAGGATATGTAGTTGCTTTTGAAATGTCTGGTCTGTGAAGGGGATACGTATGTATTTTGAAAATCCTACTCCTGTTTTAATTTCCTTATTTCTGCAAAGTGCTGTAAGTTCTACAGGTGAAAACACTAAACATGAAATGGCTGATCTCAATTTGTAAACCTTTGATGCTGTGTGTTGATATGTTGGGGGGGACAGGACAGTCTGCTATTTCTATTTGTGTCAACACAACTGAGTGCTATATAGCATGTGATTAGTCATGTTTACTTTTCCAGCATGTAAGGTACAGCTGTCTTGAGACAAACTGTAGGAAAACTTTGTAGTTGATTTGAGCATGTTACTCAAGGAAAAATAACACTTAGAAAATATCAGCTTCAAGCCAGCCCAAGGTTTTGCTTACTTTGGGGCTGCTCAGGCATATTATGGCATCTGTCTTGGGTAACTGTAATTGAACCTAGGAAGAAATCTGAAGATTATTCCTCTATAGTCATCTAGCATATACTTCCAAAATGTCCTCTTTACTTTTTATTTTCATTTACTTAAATGGGGCTTTCCCTCGGTTCTGGAGATATACAGCCTGCAGCAGGCAATACAACAGAACAAGTGATTTATATCTTGTCATTGGAGCAAAGTGCTCCACCTGCCTGTGTTATGTCCCTCTTGCTACCAGCATTAAGGGCAGTTCCCTATTAGAATTACTCTTTAAGTGGCAGGATTTGGTATGGTTGAAGTCCTGTTAAATTCTACAGGCCAGAGTATTTTCTGCACTCTACGTATCAAGTCTCACATTTAAGTTTTGGATGGTTTTTAAGTGCTTTTATCAGTGTTTTACAAGACTGTCAAAGTAATAAAGACTACAAAGTGATGAAAATTGGGGTCTTAGTTCTGCAGGCTATAAGCAGATAGCTACTGTGTTGAGTTTGTCTTGGAACATCAGGTGATAATTTCAGCATGTCTTTTAGTTACCTTCATTTCGAAGAAGAGTTGTTTCAGCAGTTTATTTTGAACTCCTAGTACAGTAATAAAGCTGTTGTGAAGCTTGTTAAGATATGCAGGTCAAAAATAACACCAAAATCTAATCCTAAAATTAGATTATTACGCATTTTAGTCTTTAAACTTCTGAAGATTTGGTATGATAACCAGTGATCAAAATGGCCCAATTTCTTGACTGTGGTAGGATGTTTGTCATATTGTTTTCACAGTTGTGTTGCTGAGGCTTTCACCTTCAGTTACTTAGTGATGGTGAACTTAGTGATGCAAAACTTCCTAGAATTTAAGATTCTGCGAGGGGGTTTCCTACTAACAATTAGGAGAAGGAAGGAGTAAAGTACTAAACATTCATGTTAGTAATCGAAGGCTGTAATTTTGAAAAAAAACAAAATGCTAATGTACATATGTTAAAACAAACAAACAAAACCCTGTAAATCTGTTAATTCTGTCTTAGTTTTGCTCCAGGGTGATCAGAGGCTCAACTTACACTTGAGTAATAGAAACAACAAAGTAATGCCCTTTATCTTTATCCTCTCTATAGAGTTGAAAGGATGAGGTAGTAATAACTGAACAAAATCAGCCAGACTGCAGTGCTGAAACAGTTGTATTGGGCTCTTCCATGCGTCCTGCAGAGTGAAGAATCTTGGATGTAGACTAAGCGATGGTGGTGTCTGGATTTAAGTTGTTCAACAGTAGAGTGTAATGATGTTGAATTTCCATTGCAAACACTGAGATGATAACAACAAATCCCAGGCACTTCTATTACATTGTATGTGGTATCATTTGGATTATGATAATTTTTATTTCCTTTCTTTGGAAGGCAGATAAAGAATATGGAGAATGAGTAAGCTGTTCTTGTGGGGGCATTGTGTCACATCAGTTTTATACTGATTCTATTCTACTTAAATGGTGGGGTTTGTGCTTTTACTTTAGTTGCCAATATTATAAACAGTTTTGTTTCCTTCTAGCAGAGGCTGTTTGGGCTCTAAAGAGAAGAGATGATATACTCAAAATGGTCTTGTCTGTCCTAAGAAGGTGGTGTTGGAAGTCATTAGCAGTACTATAAGTAGGGTATATAAGTAGTTGAGGGAAAATGAAGACAAAATTTAGTTGTTCAGTGAAATCTGTTTGTCAGCAAAGTTTATAGTTGCACAAAAATAAGTGACAGGAGACCGTGAGTGTCCTGATATAAAAAATGTCTTGAAATATGATGTCACTGGAGTGTGGCTTTTGCCTTAAGGAGGTTGTACTCATGCCATTGTTTGAGTATGCTGTAGGGCAAGTTTTGGAGTAGTTATCAAAATAGCTTAGAAAATCAATTTAGTTTCCCTATCAACACTTTACCCTAGTTCCTGCCTTTTGCTATAGATAAGTTACAATTTAAAACTGCTAATCTTTTATATTAATTCTCCATTATGTTAACAGTAGACTCCTGCATGAAGTGTACAGTACTGTGTTGTTCTGGAGGCTCTAATATTCCTAATATGCCAAAGTCACACATGACGCTTTTTAAAATTAAACTTTCTGAAGTTATAACTCGTTGGATAATCTGGCAACAGCATTCTGCATGGTAGTGTTCCTGTAATGCTTCTGTGGAATTGTTAGGACTGGAGTTACCAAAATGTTTTTTAGGGTTTTCTGCTCTTTTTACTTTTCCCCCTAAAGAAATGAAATTAGCATGCCAAGTCCTAAAAGCAGGGAGTAATTGATACAGATACTGTTATCACATTAAGGGGAAGATGATATAATTTTATTATTACATGCAGTGAATGGAGAAGGAAGAGTTGGAGGGATTATGGGTTTTATTACAAACTGGAAGTATCAGACTGTTTTTTTATCTGATGGTGATCATCAGTATGAGGTGACCAAGGAGTGAAATATGGTATGGGACTATGGAGCACCTCCATGCATCGTTGTGAGCATGTGCATAGCTGGGGGAGGAAGCTCTTGTCCCTGCTGCTGCTAGTATACAAGCCCACAGTGTGAGGTCTACTGGCTTACTGCATAGAACCAACCACCGAGGCTGTAAATAATTGGGATATCTTTTTTTGGTTTTTTTTGGTTGTTTACATGTCAGAACACCAAAGAATGTTGTCTCACCTGGAAAAACAGTACAGTGATACTCTAAAAATTTCAAATCCAAATAAACTAAGGAACTGGATAGAGAATGTAATATGGCTTTGCCTGTCATGTACAGGACAATGGAGTACTACAGACATGTTTGAACATAAAACACCTTTACTATGTAATGTTTTATGCTTCACAAAGCTGTGTGGTAAGTTAGTAGCACTGTATGTAGAAACTATTCTTTTGAAGAAGTGAACATCTCTGGAATCTAAAACTGCTTTATGTTTTAACTTTGGATTTTACATGCAGTAAGCCTTAAACTTTCATGAAAGCTTTAATAGGACAGGAGCATCTTAAACTTCCCGATTATCCCGCTATTTAAGGAGGCTAGCAGTGTGTTTGAAACTGAGTAAACATTGACCAAATATGAGCATGAAAATAGTGAGGTGTCTGAGGTCTGACAAAGCAAAGGAAACCAGTGATTGAACTGGTAGTGTATTCATTAGAAAAGCAAACGTAATTTGCTACGCTTGATCTTCGTTCTGTTTCTCAGTGATATGCCTTAAGAATTTACGTTTTCCTCTTTAACCTGGTGAATCTTGTGGACTATAAATGTCTTTTCTCTCTGCTAACTGCTAGCAGTAAAGAAGATGTGCAAACGCAGAATAGTTTGTTTCATCCAGAAACAACCAAACTGTGTTTCTAATAAATGGATATTAGAAATTTCTTGGACTTCGGGTTTTTGAATATAGTAAATGAATGCCTGATATTTTTTTTATCCATGAACATTTGTTGTTGGAATAGCAGGCTTGATTAGTTTTTAAAAGAAAACAGCCATGAACTGTACAAGATGAAAGGAACACTATGAAATAGCAGTGTTTACTTCTGAGAAGTGAAGTGATTTCTAAATATAGGAAACTTTTTTTTTTCTGTAATCCTGAAAAATGATACAACACTCAAGGAAAACAACTTAACATGGAACTACAAAACAAAACCTCAGGCAGTGTCAATTTGGTATTGCCTTATGTTGTGCAGCTATGCAAACAATCCATGTCAGCTCCTATGTAAGCAGTATGAGAACATGTGATTAAGTGCTTTTCTTGATAGAATGTAAGTTTGGGAAGCCTGTCTAATTCAGGGTTTGAAGAATGGTGACTGAAAAGGGAGTGAGTATGAAAATGAGACAAGTTGAAGGGGAGATCTGAGAAATGAGATGGGAAGATCCTTGGAGCCCATAAGGCAGGAAGGAGATCCATGGATAACTTAATTGCTGCACTGTTGTTGAAAAACCCAGCAAAAAGAAAATGAGTAATAAAACATTACATATAGCTGTATTTCTGAAGGGCATAGTAGAATGGTTTCTACTGTTCTGTTTAGGCTCAAACGTTTTCTGAAACTTCAGTCAACCTTTTTCCCCTGACTGCTGCTTTCTGTCATGTCAGAGGATGAAGTTTTTGCTGCTGCAGCAGAAGTACCTGGAATACCTGGAGGATGGCAAGGTCCTGGAGGCACTTCAAGTTCTACGCTGTGAACTGACGCCTCTGAAATATAATACAGAACGCATTCATGTCCTCAGTGGGTAAGTGTTTGGACTTTGAGAGCTCTTTCGGTGGAATTTTCTAAGGAATTCTCCAGCTTTTGATAGCTGACATTGTAAAAACTCAAACTGTATTAAAGCTATTATCCTGTTGATTAATAAGCTGTAGTGAGATATGCTAAAATGGTGAGTAAAGAAGACTATTCAGTAGACAATGTTCTGTTTCAGATGCTTGAAAACAACCTGACTGGGATTTACTTTCATGATACTAGAACCCAAATTAATACATACGCATGCATGATCATCTGATCTTGGGAATTGTTAGCCTGTTATCTTATAATTGAATAAGTAGATGAATATAGTCTGGTTTGTTCTTAGGTGAAAATAAGACATTTTTACCTTCCCTAAAATCTGTTTGTGTTTTGTTTACTTTTTCTATTGTAAATTTGTTGATACTTCTTTTGAAGATGATGTGTGTTTGTGTGGAATAGTTCCTTGCCTTTTTTCATATCAGTCTCAAGCTTAAGTCATCTGTTTCCAGTTAAGAACGTTAATGATATACATCATGTTTAAAAGTTAAAAGAATGATTCCAGAAAGACTTGGTCTGTTGGTGTGTGTGCGCTTTTTTTGAACAGGTATCTGATGTGTAGCCATGCAGAAGACTTGCGTGCAAAAGCAGAGTGGGAAGGGAAAGGAACAGCTTCCAGATCTAAACTTTTGGACAAACTCCAGAGTAAGATGTTCTAGTGTTTAGAATTTATTCCCACCTCTGTAAATGCAGTATGTCTTACATAATGATGTATCCCAGAGAATTGACTTTAACTGCATTTGCTGGTGGTTGTTTTTATATTTCCTGGTTAATGGGGATGCTTTTAGGTGCCTTTACCCTTTGGTCTTCTGTATCTAACCTTTTGGTGTGTCTGATAAACTGCTTGTAATAGGAGCTTTTATTTCTTAGCTCTGCTGCATGCAATAATAGTATAACTTGGTGATTAAATGTGCGGGGTGGGGGGGGGGGGTGGGGGGAGTGTTCTGTAAATGCCAGCTATACCAAGAGGTTGAAACCAAGAGTGGCCTGTAACCACTACTGATACTAGTACTGGTTGATAGTGGTCTTGGTCTTTGGTATGAATTACTTTTTTTCCTCTCTTTCTTGTGGCTGGCGTGATACTATGTATCAGAGTTCTCAAACCCATGGTAATCTTTATTTTGATAGTGTTAATAGAGAGCTCCTTAAATGAACACAGGTCATGCTGCTGTTTTATAATTTTAAGTATTTTCTTAAATACTGGGGTTTAAGTTGACTTGTGTAAATGGTGCTTGTTGGCCAGGACAACGTACACTGTAACTGCAAATACCTTGCATACAGCCCTGCCTTCCAGGAGTTCATGCTTTTAATTCCGGGTGTATAGCTATAAATTTGACAAGCTGTGTGCACTCTTTCCTGTAGCTTTTAAGCTTTATTTACTAAGGTATCTTCCAAAAACACTCAAATCAAAATATGCTCTTACTTGTATCTTGGTTTTGATATATCTTTTTGTTTTGTTTTTTCTTAATAACTCTTTTAAAGCCTACCTACCCCCATCAGTGATGCTTCCTCCAAGGCGTTTACAGAACCTGCTACGTCAGGCTGTGGAACTACAACGGGACCGGTGCCTATATCATAATACCAAACTAGATAGTAATCTAGATTCTGTCTCGCTGCTAATAGATCATGTTTGTAGTAGGTAAGAAACCCTTACTAATTTTAAGATGGGCAACAATAACTTTTCTTTGTCTTTTAAAATAATCTAATTGTATCTACTGTTAAAAGGAACATGACAGCTATTCTGAGTTGATTTAACAGGAGTTGACTGGGAAAAGACAGTTCTCATTAAATAAGTAGTGGAGGGAGTAGAAAAGGTGTGTATAAGACTGGTAGCTGGATGTAGGGTAATGGGGTCAGACTGAAGGTTTAAAATTTTTATCAGGTGGGTATGAGTAGAATATATTACTATGATAATCCTTAGCCACTTGTTTCTTGTAATTCTGGACAGCCAGTCTTTTTATTAATCAACACGATTGCTGTGTTTTTTCACTGGAGAATCACTAGTGTGTTACTTATCCAGACTGTCTTCAAGCTTGCTGGAATGAAGAAAGCCTACTGAAGCATATGAAGTCAGCTTTTAGCTTCAACTTTTAATAGTGGACACTGAGGTGCTTTTAGACACAAAGGTTAAAACAGTAGAAATGCGCAATTGACATTTCTGTTATTCGTATTCTGTATTACGTAAAATGAAATATTTTCTCAGACATTTAAGGTAGTAAGAATTGAACATCTCTTATACCTATGTATTAACTCTTAAGACTATCTGGATAAATTTTAACAAAACTAATGCTGTTTCTGAATCTTCAAAATGCCATACTCTACTAGAGTGTGGCAGGAAGATGTTTGTTTGTAACAAATGGCTGACTTGAGTGGTTTTTTCTCATCCAGCAGAACTCTGCCAAGTACCTGAAACTCAGTGTAGCTTTTATGGAAAACTGTTGTGCATGGTGTAATAAGGGAATAAGGGCAAGGACATGCAGAAAATAAGAAAATATATGATACCCTTATGTGTTTGTTCATGTAACAGGCCAACACTTGGGCTTACAGGGGAATTTTTTTTCATGTTAAAGTTAGCTCATCTGAGGAAGTTAAGTACTGATAAATTTGCTTACAGAAACTTTCTGAACTCAGCTGCTTTGACTTACGTTTTTGGGTTACTTGGAGTCTGTTTTTAAAGATGCAGACTTCCATAGTACTTTGCGGTAGCCATCTTAAGGTTTTAAAATCAATATCCTTGGCACTTCATGTATTCAAGTAACTTTTTTAGACTATTGTCTAGCTTGCAATTTTGCTACCTCACATTGTTGCAGCAGTTTCATGTGTTTGTGCAGACATTTGACTCTTCCCCATTTTAAGAGCTATTGGAAATGATCCAATACTGGAATTGTGGCTTCCCTACTTCAGAAGTGAGTCTTAAAATCAAACTGGAAAGAGATTTAATTTTAGTCTTTCTACAAGTCCATAAATAACACTGGATGTTCTGTAGGGGTTTGATGTGATTACTTAAACCCCAAAGAGCATTCAAGCCAACTGTAAAGAACATGATTTACTGAAGCTGGACTAGCTAGAGCCAGATATAAAAGATACTATATGCAACAAATCTGAACTTGAATGTCACCCATCTGAATCTATTTGTTGACATAAGTTTGGCCATAAGTGGTGTTGGATTTATTTTCCACCTAATGTGGTACTTCCTAAGCTTTCGTATTTGGTATGTATACATACATACTCATGACTACTTTAATTTAAAAAAAACAAAAAAACAAAAAAACAACAAAACAAAAACCACTTCAAAATAAAGGCTTCCATTCTGTCCTTAACTCAACCTGTTGTACCTACCTATTGCAGGGGTCTGAGATCAGTATGTGGTGCGCTGTACATGCTGCCATGCTTGGGCATAATGAGGTGAGTTAAAGACAGTGGAAGCCAAATTCATAGAATTTTGATTAAACTGACAGAAGTAACAGTAGTCTGATAGTTTAGACAAGTTATGTAATACTTAAATGATAGAATGATAACTTCTTTTATTTGGAACTAATCTGTTTTGGACTTCTGGCAATATTTTGATCAAGCATGCTTGAATTGCACTAATAGGTAAAATATTTAACTAAAACTTAATCATTTCATAAGACTGGGAGATAAGAGGGAGAAATTGCTGGGAGTGAAGGTGAGGGATTTCGTCTTACTGTGCCTGAGATTTTGATGTTAGAAAATTGATGCTCTTGGGGGTGGTCATTTTTTGTTTTGAGAGCCTTCAGCCTAGTTGGGTTTTGTTTGGGTTGTGTCCCTCCCCGGCCTGACACACACACCCCTTCCCGCCACCCCCCCCAAATTCTTTTGTCTTGCTTTTATGTAAATGAACTTTAGTCTGAGTTTACAAACAAACAGTGAAGCCCAAATGAGAGGTGAATGCTACTGTTTTCTAGGTACTATCTTAATGTAGCATTTTTGAAAAAGAACCATTGTGGAAGTTGAGGAATAGATCTTCCATTGTATGTAGAGGGAGTAAAAGTAGTGGTTTGTTTTATTTGGAATTTTGAACTTCTGTAAATACAACAACAAACAAGTTCATTCGATGCTTTATTTCAGTGTGTGAACAATATGATTCAAGCGTGCTGCACTGAACAAAACACTAGTAATGAAACAGTTCAAGAAAAGAAAAACTTTTAAGCTGCAATAATATCTAATTACCAAAACGAGAAACTGTTAGACAACTGGTTTTGGTTTCTTGTTTCAAGACTGCTGCTATTTCCTTCTGCAGAAGGGTTATTTAATGTATGCTTTGCTATCTGTGAAGTCAAACTTGCTGGGTTGTATGTTTCGTTAGTTAAGTGAAGAGAATTTTTTGTGAGAGTGCTCTGATCTGACTGGGTTGCGAGCAGCATAATTCAATGTTGGGACATGTCTGCAGCAGCTATATCAACTGTGCTTGTTACCCTTTTTAGGAACCTAAAGACCACCTTACTGTGAAAACTGTGTACTCCAGCATTATACTGCTTGCTTTTCATGTCTACGAAACCTTGGTCACTTTTCTTTAAGCATTAAAATACGTGAGCTATTGTTCTGTAGAGTATTTTTTAAAATGAAATATTCTGAAAAGGCTCTTCTGGGACAGAGTGTGCCCCTTGTACTTTGTATGAGTTATGGATAAAGGCTCTTTCCCCTTCTGGAGCAAATTGCTGCTCTGAGGAAAAACATTAACTTATTACAATATGACTAAATAATAATGAAATGCTCTTCCTGTAGGTGCACATATCTGTGTAAGGGCTTGCCTACTTCCCTCAACTCAAGGAAAACAAAGTTGTCTTTCATGGGTGGGGCTTTCTACCTTGGGCACAGTGTTGTTCTAGTGGCAACTAGACAGCTCCTGGTCAGCTTAAAGCAGGAGCAGAACAGGCTTGTGTTTCTCTATAAATGATTAAGTAGACATACCCAAGGAAGCCAGCTACAGATATGTATATGTATGTTTTGTTTATCCTCCTCTACCATGAGACAGGAAATGAGGGATGTATGGTTGTTTAGCGCTGCTCAATAGTCCTTAATGAAGCATCTTCTAGTAACAGAAAATGGATTGAGAGGATATAGACACTGTATTAAGCAGAACTCTTTTTAGGTTATGGTAAGAAGTAATTTTTCAGGTGTCTGTCAGCCTGGCTACTACCAAACTATATTTTTAAACACAAATTTAAAGGAGGTAGGGTTGGTTGGGGTCTTTTTTAGGCCAGTTTGTCTTCAGGGATAAGTACAACTGTACATTCACAGAGACTGTCACTGTTATATTAGTACTGCTGTGTCCTGTTAGGGTTGTGTTGCACTGAGTGCCATAAAAACTCACTGTAAGACTAAACCACTTCAGGATCCATTTTCAAGAGAAAAATGTCCATGGTTAGAGACTGCCTTTTAGTGCATCTGAACAATGAACTTGTAGTTAATTGCAGTATTACTTATAAAAGCAGTCATCTGCTGTAAAAGCCTACATTTGTTTTAGCTTAGCTCTCAAATTCTTATACAGTGGGCAAACTGTAAATAAAATAACACTTGTCTTCAGTTCTTACCTAACTTCATATTTTGACTGTTAGCTTTTCCTCAGTATGTAACTAGAAGATTAAATACTACATCTAGAGAAATGTTTTACTCTTCTCCTTCAGTAGTTTATCATATAATATTTTGATAAACACTTAATGTTTTACAAAATAACATAGATTTTGAGGGAAAACAGTTCAACTTGAAAGCTCATAATGTTATCATGTTAGTTATGCTTAGTTATTGAATGTGATACTCTGCAAAGAAAGTGAAAAATGGCACAAAATGAAGGCAAAAACACCTAACTTACTGCAAGATCGCATTCAAGAAAAAGAAATAAGACTATTCTTTTACTCAGCGGTTAGGTAAGAATTACTTCTCAAGATTTGGCAAGATACAGCCAAGTTAGGTACTTATTAAAAACCTCACATGTAAATAAAACATTGCATGTAGGGTTCATAGAGTTTCAGACTCCAGTATTTTCCTATATGTCATAGAAGTGTATAGTAATAAGCTGTTACACTCCTAATGAGGTCAGTTTTATTCCAAGTTATATGAAAGCATAACAAGTTGTGTGAGTGGAATAAGAATAGCTCTAAGTTCTTAAAATTAGTTACGATTGCTTGGTGGTGTGAGCTTTTTACCAGATAAGACACTTCATTCTGTACTTATTTGAAGCAGCTGTTAATAGAGCAATTTTCGAAGTTGTCTGGTCTTGCATTTAAATAAGTTTTTGGTTTAGTTTTTCCTAGCTTGATTTAAAAATAAAATCTCTTACTACTTTCTTATTAATCTGCAAATACATCCCTTTCTTTTCCCAGGAAACAGTTCCCATGCTATACACAGCAGATACTAACGGAGCACTGTAATGAAGTGTGGTTCTGTAAATTCTCCAATGACGGCACTAAACTAGCAACAGGATCTAAGGACACAACTGTTATTATATGGCAGGTTGATCCAGTAAGTGCTCGACGTGTTATGTGTACGACTTGTCTTTCCCTTCCCTCTCTGCTTTCTCTTGCTAGGGTGGTTTGATTTTTGTGGGACGGGCTAACATGTACTGTAGCCTGCCGACTAGGGTATTTCTCTAGGGTGTAAAGGACTGAAGATCACAGTCAGTGTAAGTTAGCAAAGGAGGACACTTGAAAACCTGATGCCTGAGGGTAACAGGCTTGAACTGTTGGCTGCTTTGGGGCAGGAACTTTGTGTGCCCCTAACCAGCACCACAGGGTAGAGTCTGCTGGTGCCCTCCAGGAGAGCTTCTTAGCTGGAAGGCCTTGAAAAGCGTTGGGAGAGTGGAAGGAGCATGGCAGTGAGGAATCTTTCTTCTAAATCACTCTTGCTAGGAGTACTTCTGATGTGTGTATGTGACTAACCCCTTTCTGTTACCTTGTTACTACTGGTATGCTTGGATCTATCTGTTTCACCAGTTATTACTTTGTTTCTGAGTAATAAAATGGTTCGTGCTAAACTGAAGCTGTATCAGTATACCACTTCATCCTAGTTGCTGTTCTAAGATTTGCCTTGGCTTGAAACAAAGGTTTAAACACTTGTCAGAATTCAGTGACACGTGGAAGTATAGTCATCCATTTTCTTACAGACTGTGGTTTTAGGTTTTGATACTAATGTGGCACTGTTTCTCTTATATGAAATATCCTACAGCTACAAGATTTATCTTTCCTACCCATAGCTAGTCTTACGTAAATAAAAAGATTGAGTGGTGAATCTAAGACTGTTTTAATTGACTTGTAGAAGTGACATGAAAGTATGTCCATATATTTCAATAACAATTGAAAACTGAATAAACTTGAACATAGGCACACAATATTTGAAGTTGGTAATGCTTGTTAAACACTATCAGAAATAAGATTCTTAGAAGTTTGCAGGTTAAAAACTGTACGCTAAGTGGAAGATGAAATATTTTTGCAGTTCCATACTGGCCTTCAGTAGGATTTGAGAGCTGGGCTTAATCCACGTCTTCCACTACAGGTTAGGAAGCCATATAATTTGAGCCATTTTTGCTGTTAAGAAGATGGGAGAACTTAAAACCCTGTTCCAGGTGCATAGTTGGTATATAGCCCCTGAACTAATAGCAAGTGCTATGGATTTTTCAGGCGTAGAACTGTTGTGGTTTGTTTGTTACTGGCGCCAGTGTGCTCTGGGCCAAGAGATTCATAACAGCATAATCTGACTTCTGTTATTTAGTTAGGAAATGATCTGTATTTTTTTGTGGGTGGTTTTGTTTTGTTTTTTAACAGACAGAGTAATTCTAAGTAAATTAAGGATCAAATGTTTTTGTAGTTGACTTGTCACTTGATTGTAGAGGCCTATCGTTCGTTTATATCAGTGGGTTTTAACACCCAGCATCTTGATTAGCACGTTTTATAGTGAGTTGTTAGCTAATATCTGGTTAATCAAACCAAATAAATGTTTTGAGTGTTTTAGACTAACCCTTTTGGCCAAGGGTTGCTAAAGGAACAAAATTTCTAATAAATAGTTAGTGGGAAAGCAGGTTTCTAGCGTTTTATCTTCTGTACTTGAGTACTTTAAAAAAAAAAAAAATTGAAACCCTTTCCAGGAGGTGGATGTCTAAATAACATTAGGCCACATAACTCAAATAGTTCATTTTCATATTTGCCAGAGCATGCTTCTCACATCTCCTGTAGTAGTTGACAACGTCTTTTGAACCATAAGTTTAATCAGGTTTTCAAGGTTTTAGGTATTTAGAATTATTCTAATCTTTATGTATAAACTACAAGGAGACATCTGTCCAACTCTGTCTGGGCAGGTGATGGGAGAACACTGTTCTAAATGAACAGTATTTCTTTTTCCACGCATGCTTTATGTATATAAGAATCCTTCATTTCTCCCTTTTCTTCATCAACTCTCTTGAAGTGTAATGACATTGCTTCCATGTCTTTTCTTCATTTTGTACTGTGACTTTCTTATTTCTTTTCTAAGACCCATTTATATGCCTAAGCTGTCTTAACCCATGCTTCTGTTTTTCACTTTCATTTGTTCATTTTAAAGTTGAACAGACTCAGCAGCATTAAATAATGTCTTGAGTGAACGGGTTTTGTTTGTGGAATACATTATTTGATTAAGTGTGGCAGAATCTCTAGAGCACAAAGGATAAGCACAGGTGCATCACCTTGTCTGGCATGCATCTTCTTGGATAGAGCTCTCCTTTTATCTTGTTCCTTACAGAAACCTTCCTTTATTTTTTTTTCTTTTCTGCACTTTCTAAAAACTGTTGACAGGTTTTTGGCTTTTCAGCCAGTGAGCTCAACTACTACAGACTTGAGTTGATACCTGAATAGTTGTTTCTTCTACATAGCAAAAATCTGGGAAGCTATATATAAGGGACAGAAGTGCTAAGATTTCTTTTGGTGGTGGGTGGGAAGGAGATTGACTAAATCTGGGCACGTTTCCTGAAATACCGTTGACTGCTGTTCTAGAGCAAACATGGTATAGCAGTTTTGCTGTATTTGGAGAGAAGTAGAAGAGCAGAATGAGAGAGAGTAAAAGTACTATCGTTAGAAGAGGAATATCAAATGTGATGAAGAAGGCTACTTTAGTCCTGATGTAAAAAGAAACATCAGTTGCAGGCACACTCCAGGATGTGAGATGATGTCAGGCATGACTCAGTTTCCTTGCAGATCAGTTTAGCTACAGACACAGCAGTGTCTAATGCAGACCAGGAATAACAATTAGAATGGAAAAGGGGACTTGAGGAGGTCCATTTGTTTGCCCCCTTTTTCTCTGTGCTTTGAAGATTATTCTTAGCCCACTTTCTTTTGAGGAATTTGGCTTTTCTAGCTAACAGAACCTTCAAAGCTGCAGGCTGGCTGAGAGTCACCAAATCCCTTGCAGCTGATCCCAGGAAACAGTTCTTCATGTCACTCTGTTCCTCTGTTGACCGTGTTCTTTCTCTTTAGAATCAAGAGGTGCTCTGCTGATTAATACTAAAACAAAAGAAAGAGAAGGGACAATGTGAGAAATCAAGCTAGATTTTCAAATGAGTCACTCTTTTTGAAGATAAGTAGGAGGTATAAACATCCCCCATGCGGGAGGGGGTGGGAAGTGGGGGAGGGAGGAAAATCCACTTGCCTTTTTCCAACAGGCTTCATAAAAATTATTGCCAACAGTTTAACAAGCTCGGTTCTACTTTCTGCATATGCATGTTGCTGTCAAGAGTCAGTGCTGATACTGTATTGAAGCAGGTTTCTGTATTTAGGAAGCCAGTGTATGGTTGTTTCACAGTATCTAGCTGTACTATTTATTTTGTTAAGCTGCTTGAAAGTAAAGTTCCTCTGACAAGGTAGCAGTAGAACAGTTGTAGCATAAAGGTGATACAGGATACTCTGCATGAGAGAAGTACGCTTCATTCACTAAATCTGGCAGAAAAGATACAACAGCTTGCTGTAGGCAGCACTTCTGAAATAAGAACACCTCTCAAGGAAGCTTTTAAAAATATCTTTCTGTAAAACTTTTTGAGCAGCGTACACAAGATACGCTCAAGTTTATAAAAACATTGGCACTTGAAGGTTTTTCCCTTCTCAGCGTGCATGGAGGTTTTGGTTCCCTGTTTAACCATAACAGGCTTCCAGCACATCTTTACTTTTAAGAAATAAACTTAATTCTGTAAAATATGGATGATATTTTTGTATACCAGTAGATGTAGAGAGACTTGACACTACAGAAATCTTCTAAAACAAGTGTAATGTAATGTAGAACTCTGTACACAACAGTATTTTGCGAGTTCCACGTTCAGAAACATGGAAGATTAGAACAAAATTATCTACAAGTGTTCTTGTTTTGCATGTTGAAACTTAAAGGCTTTAATTTTATGGTCCTACTCTGTAAACTAGCAACTGCTTTTTCAGTAAGAAGTTATTCATATGTCTTGTAAAATGCAGGTGTCAAGTTGCATAAAGCAAACTTACTGTGCTGTACTTGGACGCACTGTATATGCGAAATCTCGTAGGAGTTCATTTGCATTGTCTTAACAGAATCTCTCTTGTTTCAGGATACTCACCAGCTAAAACTACTTAAGACGTTAGAAGGTCACGCGTATGGTGTCTCTTACATTGCTTGGAGTCCAGATGACAACTATCTTGTTGCCTGTGGCCCAGATGATTGTTCTGAGCTTTGGCTCTGGAATGTACAAGTAAGTGGTGACTAAGTGAAAAACAAAACTCTGTGGTCAGGCTACTGCTTTTGTTTCAATATTTAAATACATTAAGCATGAAGGAAGTCACTACCACAAACTTGTTGTACAAAGGTGTGATTGCATAAAGGAGAGAGACTGATCTTTTTTCCCCCCTAATTTGAAAAACAGACTATGGCAGCTTACAAATTCAGTAGTCAGTTTGTACAGAACTGAAATTAAAGCTTAAGTCTAAGTGTCCAGGACGGTGCAGCAATTCTAGTGTATCTGGTTACTGATCGTTTCTGAGAAGGGATTGCGTAAATTTATAGGACCTTAGAGAGCAACTGAAGAGATGAACGGAGTAAATTAATCAAGAGAAACAGAGGGCAGAATTATCATCTAAGGAGAGCAATTGCTCATTGAAGATTTTGACAAGTAGCAGAAGTAAAAGATATAAGTCATTTTTACTTTATGTAACCCTCCTAGTGATATTGGTGGAAGGACCACAGAGGCTTAAATTCATGATTTCAGAACTTTGTCTTTCAGTGAGACACTAAGTTATTTAGCCACTTCCTCTATGAGTTTGAAACCCCTTTTCTGCTATTGATTTTCTTTTTTTTTTTTTTTTAAATGGGCACTTGAGTTGATATAAAAGCATCCCCTGCCTCAGTTACAGGTTATGTAGTCTTCCTTTTGCTGTCTTGGACTCCAAACTAATTTAGTTTCCTAAAACAAAAATGTTTCTGTCTTTTCACCCTTGGAATACTTTTCTTCTGTTTAACTGATTAAATTGGCTCAGTGAAGGGCATTAGAGCTGGCACAAGGGAATAGAGAGAAGCCCCTACTGTTTTGACAGCGGTAAGCCATTTACTGGTTCTCTGTCATGTGAAACAGTAGTATTATAAACTGGGGATGAAAGCTGAATTTAGCATGGAGAGCTCCAGCTCAGAGAGGAAAAAGTTCTAAATACTGTGATACTCCAACTTTTTACTAAAACGTATTTTGTCATCTCCATTTCCTTTTGGTCTCCTTCTGCCTCTTTGCTTTCCGTGTGTGTGTTTGTTTTCGTTTCATATTGCTCATCTCTTCTGTGTTCTTCCAACTTCTTTTAATTCCTCTCTTTACTCAGTCTTCCAGTTGTCTGACACCAGCTAGTCATCTCTCCTGATTTCAGGGACAAAAGAAATTGTCCCAAATCAAGTCCAGGGTTACTGGAGATGCTAAAGTGTTCTACCTTTTTGTTGCATTGTTCATGGGTTTGTGTTGCTTTTTAATAAACTTGTTGAAATAATGCACTTCCAAAAACTACGCATGTCAGGTAAAATTACCAATGCCTTTTTGGGAAAGGGTTCTGGTATAAGGAAGGCCTTGCTGCCTTTGTTTATTTTCCAGACAGGGGAGCTGAGGACAAAGATGAGCCAATCTCATGAAGACAGTTTAACAAGCGTGGCCTGGAATCCTGATGGGAAGCGTTTTGTAACGGGAGGTCAGCGTGGACAGTTCTATCAGTGTGTAAGTTCTCTGCATCTGTCCCATTGAAAACAAAGCAATAAGTGAAAGTTTTGTCACAGTCAAATCGAGGTTCATGTCTTTTCAGGTTTTTTTTGTGTGTGTGTACACTAAAGTTTCTGATCCATTGTAATTCAGAGAAGCAACATGTTAACGCTAGTATTTCAGCAGCACTTCTGGTTTTATGTAAGCAGTTAGAAGGGTTCAAGCATCTTTTGTAGAGGGATTCCTCTGCCTAAAGGGAGGGTTAGTGGGCTGGGAATTTTTTCTATAGCTGCTCTAGAAAATACACTAATAAAAAGTAGTGCCTTTGTCTACAAATGTTTATCCCACAGGTTTTTTACTATGTCTTTCTTAGTTTTTGCATGCTGTCTTTCCTTAGTGTAAACAGAAATTTGAACCCTCATTACTTCACTAGTGTTGATTTTGGGTGGTGGTCCAGTGTCTCACCCTACTCTTGATTATTTGTTAGCTGAATTGGTGCCCAGAATAATAGTGCAGTATACAAACCTCACTCACTGTGAAGGTGAGCTCTGTGACGTGACGTAGATTGCACGTGTGACACACAAGAAAATAAGTGACAAAAGGGATTCTCAGCTCTCCAGGATGGATACCTACAAAAGTTCTTGGTTAAGACAACCAAGTCCTAATTCACTAAGTCCTCTCTCTTTTACAGGGTAAGGTTGCTTTCTGTAGTAACTGTCTGAACAGAAGATGAAAAAGATACTTGTGTCACAACTCCTCAGAAATTTGAGACTAATAGTGATTGGTTTTGCTTTTGTTTTTCCTCTCTTCTGATCAGGATTTAGATGGTAATCTCCTTGACTCCTGGGAAGGGGTGAGAGTACAATGCCTTTGGTGCTTGAGTGATGGGAAAACTGTTTTAGCATCGGACACACACCAGCGAATTCGGGGTTATAACTTCGAGGATCTTACAGACAGGAACATGTAACTACCCCTTTCTTTGATTTTGAACTCCTGGCTCTTAGTGTGAGATTGAGGAAGGGTTTGTGGGGCAGGATGGAAAATAAGATATTAAAATGCTCTCAGTATTAAAAGAAGAGGAGAATAACGTGGGACAAGAATTGGTGAGTTACAGCTGCAGCAAGAAGCATTTGATTGAAGTATTAGAAATAACTTCATAAGCACTGGAGTAGGTTTCTGATGGATGTTTTGACATTTCTGTCATCAGGACTTGTCTTCATCTTGATTCTTGGCATATTTTAGTAGATCCTGCCTTGAAGTTAGGAGTTGGATTTGAGGTATGAAGTCCCTTTTGGTCTTGGGATTTGTCATATGCGTAAGCAAACTATCACAGACCTGGCTTATGCTGACATATAGAGACATAACTAATTTTGAATTCAGAACTGTCTTTCCCTGATAATATTGCAGAGACAGAACATGCCTTTGGTCTTGGTGTTACATCATTGTTTGGTGAAGTGTCCTCTTAACACCTATGTGTCTTATCGTTTCAGAGTACAAGAAGATCACCCTATTATGTCGTTTACTATTTCAAAAAATGGCCGTTTAGCTTTGTTAAATGTAGCAACTCAGGTGAGTTGGTGATGATAAATGGAAATGCAAATAAATCTGCTTGTAACTACTACCTGGTTTTAAGTATTTCGATGCAAATTGGAATGTTTGATACTAACCAGTCGTATTTCATGTAATATGAAGGCCTTAATATTTGTAAGTATAGCATGGCATTCTCTGACAAAAAGCAATCATTCTTGAGACTGGGGGTGTTTTCTGACTGATTTATAGTCAAGAGTTTCATACTATGAAATATGTACTATTAAATGTTAATATCTGGCTGTTGCATTGGGAAGCCAGGTGCAGCAAAAATTGTGGCAGGTTGACATGTCTGGGGGTGTGAGAGTTAGATTTTATTTATTTCTACTTTTGGAACCTTGGGTAAGAATAGGAGCTTTCAGAACAGAAGGGCCACAGACTGGAAGTTTAATCTAGTAATTTGGTATATCTTTACTCTTTTGATCCTAGTAACAGTACTGAAGTTGGCTAAAGTAATTTGCTTTGTTTCATTTTTTTCAGTAGTGTTTCAAAGAAATGCAATGAATAATGTTTAATGACAAAATAACATTCTTTATACTTTTTATTCTCAGGGAGTTCACTTATGGGACTTACAAGACAGAGTTTTAGTGAGAAAGTATCAAGGTGTTACGCAAGGGTTTTACACAATTCACTCATGTTTTGGAGGTCATAATGAAGATTTCATTGCGAGTGGCAGCGAAGGTAATATCATTCCCCTTTGTGCAGAAAACTGGAACACTGTATCTTTCCTGTACTTAATTTTATAATGTTGTTGTTAGCAACTGTCATCTCCAAAAGCAGGCAACTGGTTCGTTAAGTGAGTTTGAGGAGTACTGAGATTGTGGCATACTTCAAGAAATAATTGTGTGCTAGCAGAAAGAATCTTTTGAGAGGATGGTAGTCGTAGAAAGTATTAATAACTCTTTTGTGTTGTTCCTCTAAAGGTAAAGCATCTGTGCAGTTTTAATTAGAAGTGGGTGGGGTGTTCTTGAGGCTTTTGTTTCGTGGTATGGTACTTAGGCTTATGGTTTGAATCAAAAAATACTTCTGGGGAGTAACAGCTTCATTTGCCTGTTGAAGATATGCGTGTGGTGAGGTTATTTTAATTTCAGTAGAGTCATCTTAATTATGGACAGAGTAGTCTCAAATTAAGCAGTTGTTGACATAGTCTGGTAGGGTTTCTTAGTGATCAAAGGCTTTGTGGTATGTTTTTATTCAACTGTGTGGCTAGAATAGAAATTAGTTAAAGGTTTATATCTTGAATTGGTTCAGTTCTGTCACTGATGTAGTGCCATCACCTCCCATGGAGGTCACTTAAGAGTCAAGCCTATGCAGGGCTAAGAATTGTCGTAGAATCATAGAATCGTCTAGGTTGGAAGGACCTTTAAGATCATGGAGTCCAACCATTAACCTAACACTGCCAAAACCACCACTAAACCATTTCCCTAAGCACCACATCTACCCATCTTTTAAATACGTCCAGGGATGGTGATTCCACCACTTCCTTGGGCAGCCTGTTACAATGTTTGATAACCCTTTCTGGGAAGAAATTTTTCCCCTTTTGCTGATACCCACCCTAAACCTGTGCTGGTGTGACTTGAGGCCATCTCCTCTTGTCCTATCGCTTGTTAGTTGGGAAAAGAGACGGATGACCCCCACATCTCTACAACCTCCTTTCAGATAGTTGTAGAGAGTGATAAGGTCTCCCCTCAGCCTCCTTTTCTCCAGACTAATTGACCCCAGTTCCCTCAGCCGCTTCTCATAAGACTTGTGCTATAGACCCCTGACCAGCTTCGTTGCCCTTCTCTGGACATGCTCCAGCACCTCGATGTCTGTCTTGTAGTGAGGGGCCCAAAACTGAACACAGTATTCAAGGTGGGGCCTCACCACTGCTGAGTACAGGGGGACAGTCACTTCCCCAGTCCTGCTCACCACACTATTCCTGATACAGGCCAGGATGGTGTTGGCCGCCTTGGCCACCTGGGCACACTGCTGGCTCATATTCAGCCGGCTGTTGACCAACACCCCCAGGTCTTCTTTTGCCGGGCAGCTTTCCAGCCACTCTCCCCCAAGTCTGTAGCGCTGCATGGGGTTGTTGTGACACAACTGTAGGACCTGGCACTTGGCCTTGTTGCACCAATACATTTGGACTGTGTAAACAATCACTGTTGGTACTATGTAACTCGCAGCTATTAGGACATAAGGTTTGCCAGGACATTTACTACTATGCTTTTCTGGAAAATACCAAATATATCTAAATAAAACCCAATTTCATCCTCTGACCAGACCCAGTGGAATATGACTGAAGGACCGCACCTCCAGTCCTCCATTCCAGTATGAACCTCTTCATGGTTGAACAAGGTTCTTGGTTTAGGACCTGAGTTACCTGAAAGCTTGAGATTTGTGTTGAGCCATACTGATGTGTGTGTGGTGTTGTAGATACTACAGTGCACCAGTCCTTTTTTCCCCCCCTATTTATTTATTCTTATTCTCATTGTCTAAAAATTACTGACCAGTAGTTGAAACTGATGGCGCTCTATTTAGATTTGGACTATCTGAAGCTGTTGCTTCTTTGCACTGAATTGTTGCAAATGTGGCTACTGAAAAAGTAGCCACAACAAACAAGCGAACAAAACAAAAATAACAGATCATGTTGTCATAGCCTTTTAAAAAGTAATGGATTGATTACATTGTCATAACCTCTTGATGTATGTTGTCAGCTGGGTAGGCTTTTTTCTAACACTTCCATCACTAGGAAGAAAATGGAGGTCTCTTCCTGAGAGAGGAAATTGACTGCTGCCTTAATCTAGCAAACTTGTTTTTTCCAAAACAAAATACAGGCATTCTAACAAGCACCAAAATACTGGTTTGTGTTTAGGCTTTGATTCTCCCAGACAGCAGAGCCTTGTGTGTCCAGTGTTTAAGCAGAGAGTGAATTGTGTTGCTTGATGAATAGCATGGATATGTAGTCTCTTGAAATCGTAAGTGGAATGTAAACATGACTGGAACATTTGCATCAATACAAATATATATAAAGGTGGTATACTCAAATGAGCTGATTCAGCAGAAGACAATTGAGTTATCACATGGTTCCATGATGATATTTTAGCAGGTAGGTGAGAGAGAGTTTTTGTAAGGGCTTGGGAGGAGGAATAGAGGAAGATTGGTTGGTTTGCTAAGCCTTCAGAATGACATCTACATTAAAACCTTTCAAATAGATTAAAATACTTTTTGATATGCTAGACCTAAATACTAGGCTTTTGTGTAATACTAGTAATACATACTTGTTCAGTTTGCAGAGATCTGTTTGGAATATTCCGAAGATATTCCTAGAGAGGTCAACCCACAGGCTTGTTAAACGCTGCTAGGCTACAGTTGGAAAAAAATCCAAATCACCTTTAGTCATTTATTCTAAAAAATGGTTGGTTATAAAGCAATAACACTTCTCCAAAAATTGCAACGGAGTGTCTGACCAGTTCACTATTCTATTTCTAGCAGGTTGCTAGAAGTAATTAAAAGCTTCCTATAACAAAATAAGATCTGTAGGGTTGTTTATTGCATCTACCTAATATGTACAAATTCATATCTTTGAATGCCACACAAGAATTAATTGCTGTCAAAGACAGTAGTAGCTCACAATTTGAGACAGCTTTTTTGTCGTCCCTCATTTGCTGTGTTTGCACTTTCATTGGAATGTTTTAGGTCTTTATTATCAAGATGTATTTCATAAATGATAGTGCTCTTATCTAGTATTCATCAACAGGTGGTGCTGGTAAATAATCTGCCTTAGTACTCATGACTTTATAATGCATGTACTAATCTGTAAATATGATCGTTTGAGGAAAAAAGTAGTCTGCAAGACTTCCTTTTGAATAAGATTACAACTCCGTATCTTTAATTTAAGAGTAGCTTGGTTTCTTTCTTTAAACATGTATTCGCTTATTTGCATTGTAGTCAAATATTTTTCTTCAAATACCAAGCATAGTAGACTTGCAAGTGTTAAGGGAACATGCCTTTTAGTGGAAGAGCTTTACATATTCTTTTGATCACTTTTAGAAGAAAAAATTTGGTTAGTGCCATTGTGCATTCAACAGATGGGGGTTTAGACATGGGTTTTGCAACATAAGTGGATTTTATAGTTACTGAGAGCTTGTGTGGAAGTGCTATTTGATGTGACAAATCGTTGCAGAACAATGTTTCTCATTATGGTTTTTTAAATGCATGTTTTATTTAGATCACAAAGTATATATTTGGCACAAGCGTAGCGAGCTGCCAATTGCGGAGCTGACAGGGCACACACGTACTGTTAATTGTGTGAGCTGGAACCCGCAGATTCCATCCATGATGGCCAGCGCCTCTGATGATGGCACTGTTAGAATATGGGGACCAGCGCCTTTCGTAGACAACCAGGATATTGAAGGTAAAAAACTGTGTTCTCTAATTGCTAAAAGCTTACATCAAAGGCAGTTGGTTTGGTGAATTTTCTTTACCATAAATAGGATAGAAAAATGTTCTTAACTCTTGGGTTAGAATCATTACTTTTACTAAAAAAAAAGTTACTGATTTTTTTTGATGTATGGCTGTTGATTTTTATCGAAGTTATTTATCTTTGTGGAATAAAAATGAAGCAACTGGTATTTTCAAAATGATACTTATATTTCTGACGTGGCCCTATAGAAAACTGTAGTGTCACGAAGACCTCAGGATTATATTAACTTGTTTTTGTAGACTTCTTAAAAATCTTACCTCCGATGCTTGAGGTTTCATAACATACAACGTTGTTAACATTTAAAGAATGCATTCTGACCACACTGCAAATTGAATAATGGTATTACAATGCTTACAAAAGGAATCTATAAAGTCTGGAGAGTGTAGTTTCCCACTGTAAAATCTGTGCACAGTTGGTTCTTTCCTAACCATCAGTAATCATCTGTGTCCAAGAGAGAGACACTGTGTCCAAGAGAGATACAACTTTTTTTTTTGCTGCCAAAATGCACGCTTTCTCCCAACCTGTCTTACCTCCCCCCCCAGAACTGTTAACGAGATGACCACAGGGGGGTGGTTCTGCCATTTATAGGCTTCTGTCATTACACATTCAACCTTGTGGTAAAAATTTACAGTAGACATTAAAATGAAATACAATATATATCCCATTGCCACAGGACCTTTTGCATAGTAGGTGTGGACACAAGTTCAAGGGGAAGCCGGACAAAGTAATCAAAGAGAAATCCATTGAGCGCTACTAGATAAGTAAACACCTCTAGTTCAGAATGTCCCTTAGGTGAAAATGGTTGAAAGTTGGAAGGATATTAAGAGGAAGAATTACCTCTTCTCCCTGCTCTTGTGCTTTCTGACGCATCTGCTTCTGGTCTTGGACTAGGTGGACCAGCCTGGCCAATCTCCTGTTTGTAACACCTTGAATGCACCCATAAGGACTCAGAGCCTACCCTCCAGTTGGTTTTACTCGTGGTTTTGTTTGTTTGTTTTCTCCGATTAGCTGCTTGCTCACTCTTTCATAGTTCCTCCAGAAAATGAGCTAGTAAACACCATAAAAATCCAAACAATAGAAAATGGATTTCTTACAGCAGTGCTTCCACAAGAGGTGTAGCTGCATGGAATAATACCTAACAACTTAGGAATCTTAAATGGATGACAGACAGCTTTGTAATTAGCACACTTCCCTGAAGCTGGAATGCAAATGTGTGTTACTTCTTTTTGGGAGAGATGCTTTTTGTGTACCAACACCTAACATGCCAAATTAATCTCTAAATTAATATGAATAATGATACCTGAAATAAGTAAGTTTTAGCATGGGATTTAGTTACAGTACAAGATCCATTAACTAATGCGTGTTCAGTAAAACTTATGTAAATACACTGTATTAATGACCTTATAATAGAAATATTAACTATCGATAAGATCTTTAAGGTGTGATTTCTTTCTCTGTGTTTTTGTTTTTGCTCAGAGGAATGCAGTAGCATGGATAGTTGATGGCGAATTTGGAGCAGACGACTTCAGTTTAACTTAATTAGTCGTATTTTAAATGGCTTGGGATTTGGTGCAAACAAACATGATTGATAGCTGGACAGACATGCTCGTCATGAAAAAGAACCATTTCTGAAGCCCGGTTGGGGCCAAACATTTACCACCTTGCTTCATAGTAACCAGTCGAGATGAAGCACGTCGTTAGAACGTTGTTGGACACCGTGTTGAAATTACCCCCCCATCGGTTGTGAAGAACTGTGCTACATTCAGGCTAACCATTGAACTCAATATATATATTTTTCCCTCCTGCCTTTTTGTCTGGCAGGCTACTGTTCTTGTTGCTCTTCTGTGTAATGAAGTTTAAATGCTTGTTTGGAACACTTTATTTAACAGTTTAGAAGGCTTGATAGAAAGAGTGCTTTAGTCTGAAGAGTATACATTGGATAGGAAAGTATTTCCTTCTCTTGTTTCTCAAGTCTCTCTCCGCCTTACTTAGCTTGAGATCTTTGCAGCTTGGTTCATGGATTCTAGCCTTGCCCGTTGCGCAGTATATATAAATTGAGATGATAAACCAATGAACTATGTCAAAAGCACTCTCAGTATCACATTTGACAAAAAGTTTTGTACTTTTCACATAGCTCGTTGCCCTGCAAAGGGGTTAACAGCACAATTTTTTAAAAATAAATTATTTATAGGATTAAAATGACTTCATTTGTATACATTTGGAATTAAAACAATGCAAGAAGTGTCGTGAAACACGGTATCACTGATGCTTTGCTGGAGTGTCTTGAGACCCAATCAAAAGCAGTGGCTGGAAGGAGCTTTATGTAGGCAGGGAAGCTTGTTCTAGAAGGAGAAACTCGCTGTTCATCTTCACAGATATTTAGAAAAAAAAAAAAGCATTCAGAGTGCACCACCAGACTAAGAGTTTAAACAAGACAAGGTCTTTTTAGTTTTTTTTTTAACTACATCAATATATGCAACAATGCTGGTAAAAGGTAGACTACACCTCGAGGGAAGAATGTGTTGAATCCTTTCTTCACAAAGTCAACATTTTGTAAAAGTAATTAACGTACAAATCATAATTAAACACTTGTATTATGATGGAAATCTTTCTTTGTTTGATAAACAAGGTGTATAGATTTTCTTTTGGAGAAGATACTTTTAAGTTTGCAGATCTAAATCCCTCTCCCAGACCTTGTTGCGAGTTGGTGCTGTGAACATCTTGACACATCTAGGAATAGTTCCACTAATATCCCATGTGAAGAAGAGAAGGACATTTATAATTTAAGTATTTATTCTTTTTGACGTAAACGGATGGCCTGGCATCTCTGTGCTTCTGCACTACACACAAGTTCATTATGGGATGGCACTGGATTCCCTTTTGCCACCTTGGTTAGAAAGGTAGTGTTGGTACTGCTGTGAAGTAAAGAGGGAGCAGGGAAAGGCGTGCCACCAAGAATTGACGTGAACAGAAGTGTGGACTTCATCCTTTAGTGAAATAATGATCCAGTGTCCTTATTAGTTATGTGTGGAAGAAGGGTGGGGGAAGGTTTGCTGGAGTTCCTGGGAAGAGAAGTGTAGTCACTTTGACGGATGGGAATGTGGTGCTTAATGTAAACAGTCCCTTTTTTCTTTCCCAGACAAACAAAGTGAAGCTTAGCAGGTTAGATTTTTATTTTATTTTTTTTTTTAGATTCCAGCCATCAGTTGGTGGGGGTTTTGTTTTTTTTTTTTTTTTTTTTTGTTGCCTTGTGTGTAAACTTAATTCTGATAGTGTGGTTGAGACCAGCCCTGAATCTGACATACTCTTCTTTTAGTACCTCGAAAATGAAGGAGCAGCTTAACGTTCTTATCGTCAGTCTAGTACATTCGTCTTAAAATTAAGGTGAATTTCTTTGATAGCAATTGCTGTTCCACAGTACTGGGAATACATGTGTAAACTTAAGACTACAAATCAGTTCCTTCTCCCGTTGGCTTGTTCTAGACGAAGCTGTTTGTTTCTCTTCCTAGTTCAGACAGTGTAAGATTAGTCGATCTTGTTCCCGGGGCATCAGTGTTGCAGGGAAACAGACAATTTCGTAAAGTCAAATTTGAGTAAGCTAAACCTTGGGGTTTAACTAAAAATTGAGTACCTAAATTGCAAACAGTGTTTTATATGTTCAAAACATGGTATAATTCACAAGCAATGACAGTATGTGAATCTTCAGAAGTTACCCTAGTATTGTCTTACTCTGGAACTTATGTTTTCAAACAAAACATTATTTAGGGAGAGTAAGGGGAATAATCCCAGTTTTGATGTTTCTTAACAATGTCTCAGACAATGGTCTTGGCACTGCTTGCTTACCTCGTACTCATGGGACTTCTAGTGGGAACTTGAGGCAGGTGGTGAAGGCTGGATCAAATCTCAAGTTTAGATTTAAAGTCTATATGCACTTCAACAGGCATTTTTAATGGGGGGGGCATATCTAAACAAAGTGAGACTCCTTACCTGGTACAAGCTGTGTGGGGGTGCCTATGGGCTGATGCCTACTTTCCACTGCAATGCATTACAATTAGAAATTTAAACTTACTACTTTTTGCCAAAAAACTGCCCCTCCGTTCTGGGGTTTCTCTTCCGGACTTGGTTTGTGCCTCTCGAATACAATTTGGATATTTAGAAGCAGAGTTAGGGAGAAGCACGTGTTCTGATATCTTCGCTTCAGTTTCGCGCTGCAGCTATCCGGTGTAAAGGAAGGCTCCGTATAGATGGCAGTGTTTGCAGTGTCTCAGTAACAGCATGTTGCATAGCTGTCTGCTTCTCGCAGGTGATGAGCAGAGACGAAAGAAAGGTGAGAGTCATCTTCCTTTTCCTGCACTACTTGATCCCACAGTAAACTGACGTGTTAGATCTAGCGGTAACAACTGCCATTCCAACCTGTAGATTGAAGAGGAACCTAAACTCTTTCCAACATGTCACGTACCCACAATACGTGAATTGAAAAGTACCAATACTTTTTGTGCACAGACTATAAAATGAGACTATGGTGGGGCGGGGGGGGGGGAGGAAATGACACAACAAATAAGTTTGCTCATTTGCAACATGTTGATTTCCATGTGCTTAAAAATGTTCGTAGGCTGGATTCTAAGGCTGGAACAAGTACACACCCACAACAAATCACTGTATTTCTAGGTAACAGACCTATGGTTTTAGAGAGGAAAATACTGTAAGTGTGTACTCCTTTTGTAACTTTTTTCTCTGGTCAGCTGTTTGCTTAAAATATTCATGGTAGCCCCAGGTTATTGTCGAGGCAGATCTTTAAAAAAATTATGCTGAAGCATTTTATTATCTGAATGTTCTTTAGCTGTTCAGGTAAGTAATTTTCAAGGCACAATGGAGCATAAAAGGGAAAATGATAGATCTGTCCTTGTTTTGGAGGGGAGGGTAGTGGGG